>CAMGYJ010000004.1:45182336-45782336 GCA_946122785.1 Linum tenue | reverse complement strand
TCAGCCTGGACGCCAATTGCTTCTTCAACCTCCCTTCCTTGTTCATGTGGTATCACCCCTGGGAAATGATCAAGAACTCCTCCTGCTTCACTTTCGTCATCCTCCACAACTTCTTTCTGCACCCTTTCTTGCTCTTCTTCTTCTAGCACGGATTGGAGAGCAAGTTGCCAAGCAATTTCTTTCATGAGATCTTCTTGCATCTCCTCACTCATGCCCGCCTCTTCAAAGCTCAGTTTGGGATGTGGGAAGGTGTGGTCGGCTATGATATGACATTCCTGATCATGATCATCACGGGAGCTCTCCATGACAACTTCAGTGTGCTCCACTATGTCCTTGTAGCCTTCTTCTTCCTCCTCCTCTTCTTGTATGGTAGCAGAAGGGTGATCTGGAGCAGGTTGTGGGAAAGATCGCTCAAGATCATCGGCGCTCTTCTTAAGGCTCAGGAGGATCTCCTCTGTTTCACGATAGGCCTAGACATTATGATCCATCCTGGAGCATGATCTCTCACAATCTCGAGCAAACTGCTCCATGAGAAGCCTCAATTCATAGTTTGGATCTGGCTGTGGAGTGTAGCATGGCTCTGCAGAATGGCCCGTGAAGGCCGCCATGGGTAACTCCAGCGCCGATGGCTCTTCTGGTTGTGGGAGAAATTCTTCTTGACAATGAGGTTGTTCTTGATATGCCCAGGGCTTCGGTTGTTCTTCGTAGTAAGGGGGTTGGTACTGGAACCCGAATCCATAGTCTTCTCCTCCTTGATTGCTCCAGGGAGTCTCGGGGTAATACCACTCGGATGGTGGTGGATACCCCCAATGATTGGAGAAGCCATGAGGATCCATGATTCAAATCTGCACCAACAGAAACAAAAACACCCAAGTGAAAAGCAAGGGTGGAAAAGAAAAGAAAAGAAAAACGCTAAAATAACAAACTTCTGCCTTTTCTAATACTCTAGAAAGTCCCGGCAATGGCGCCAAAAACTTGACTCGCTATGACACAACACCTAACAATGGCCAAGTGTAACCAATGAAAGGGACTGCAGTATAGTGGCTCAAGTAATAAATATCGAATCCACGAGTCTCTAGAGTTACTATTACTCAGCTTCAGTTTATTATTTAGCAAACCAGATTAATAAGGAAGAACTAAAACTACTCTAGCAAACTACAGTTAAAGTTAATCTAATTACAGGTTGGCAACTCACTTAGGTATGAATCCCCCTAGCCACTAGCCAGATTAATGATTGATGATCTCTAACCTGTTTCACTTTCATTCACAATGCCGAGAATCCTTGATTAGACCTTGAGTCTCGACTAAAGGAACAAGGCCCTCTTGAGTCAATTGCATAGAGGGACGTATCCTTCTCTAGAACAACCGATCAAGGCGTTCTGAACTAGATTCCCTCTATCGAATGAGGTTCTCAATCAATACAAAGCAGTGAATCAACCCTCTATTAGCCGCGCGCGTGTTTTTACTGCCGAACCTGTTCCCCTATATTCAATGCTTCGTTTCTCCCTCGTCCGGACTCCGAATCAGTCGTCGTTTGATCCCAGACGCTTGTAGTCTCGTCCTCTTTCTTTTCATGACAAGCTTGCATGATTCTTTGTCCATAAAGTGAGGTATAAACCCATTCTTCTTCAGGTCATGCCCGAGTTTCTTCTCCCTAATCGCCAATTGATCTCTGATTGACTTGAAACTTGTGCCTATGCTTCACTTTATGTGCTAGGACCTGAAATGTGACAAATGAACACAAACTAGCGTAAAATAGGCCAAAGACGCGATAACTAAAGCTCAAACAATCAAGAAACAAAGGGGAAAACATGTGCAAATATCGAGTCATCAGCCGACATTCGGCAGTGGACATTTGACAGTTGTGTTGACTTTGTGTTGACTTGAAAATAGTGCGCTTTCAACACGCGAGTTTCGCCAAGGAACCAAATTCGCACACCTGGTGAGACCCGTGTGTTCGCATGGCTCCACGACGGAGGAATCACGAGGGCGATCTTCCACAAATTCAGTGGAGAAAGAGTAAATGGTCAATGTAGAGATTGACGGTTCAAACGACGGTTCGAGCAACGACGCCGGAGGGGAAGTGCCAGCAGTGGCGCAAACTGCCGACCAGGGTGAAATAACGCGCATGCTTCGCCAAGTCATGGCTGATAACCAACAGGTAAAACTTCACTTAGCCTCTTTGGATGGACGTCTTGATGGTCTTAGCTCTCGGATTGATAGACGTGTTAGCCAATTGGTTGTAGTCGTAAATAAAAACAGAATAGATTTTGAAAGTAACTGACGTGATTTTAATGAGTTTAGAGAGTTTTTGAATAGGCCAGTGCCGCAAACAAGGGCTTTGCCGTTAAGCGGCGATAATCCGTTACACAACGACATTGGCACCAATAACTTTCCAGTCAATGGCGGCCGAGATACTCAGCCGGGACAGGGTGTTCCGCCGACACCGGTGTCGAACCCAACAACTCCGTCGAGAGTAAATCTTGGCGAGACCAGCACTGCGGCTAACACTCGTGTTGAGCCGCCACCAGTGCACAATGTGGGTCCACAAAATATCCCGGAGGCCAGACCCTACGTGGCTCCGATGAGCGGTGTTGTTGGTGGAGGAACGATCAACAATGATCATGTTTCGCCACGCGGTTACCCGCAAAACGTGCCTCCTCCTCCAAACGGGCTTGGCATAGATCCTGGTGGATTCGTACCACAAGGGGGGCAACTCAGGGGGCAAGACGTTAATGTGATTCAAGACTAGGTAGTACAGATGCTGGCGGATCAGTTTGGTTTAGAGATTAGACCAGCGATGCCGCCGGTATATCGAAAACCGTATCCGGATTGGGTTGATAGATACTACCCCTTTCCACGTGGTTTTCGCGTGCCTGGCTTCATCACCTTCAGCGGGACTGGAGATTAGTCCACCGTCGAGCACGTTGGACGATTCACGGTTTAGTCTGGTGATGTGAGTGATTTCTTGAAGTTGCGTTTGTTTGGCAACTCGTTAACCGGTCCCGCATTCGCGTGGTACGTCAACTTGCCATCGAACTTGGTTCAAATTTTGCAGCAAATGGAACAAATGTTCCATGCCCTGTTCTACCATTCTGAGCCAAAAGTAACTATGGCAGATTTGGCACGAATGCGCCAGCAACCAGGGGAAATGGTAGAACACTTTTTAACTAACTTTAAGAATGCAAGAAATCACTGTTTTGTGAACCTGACAGAACGCGAGTTTGTTAAAATTGCCCAGGGTGGATTGAATTTGAACTTCATAAAAATTTTCAAGATAGGGAGTTTTCTTATCTGTTTCAATTGATGTCCTGCGCTGTTAGATTCGAGTCTCTTATCCATGAAGAAGAACATAAGAGGAGTGGCTCTCGTGGACAATATTTCCCTAATTTTGAAAACTATGGTGTGAATAACGTCGGCATCGATGTTGATGATTTTGAAGTTGATTTGGCCGAGATTATGCAGGGAAAGCCATATGTGTGTGCTTCTTTAGCCAAGGCCGAGGGGGAACCACAAATTGGAAAGCCCAATCGTGCTCCAATTCAAACCAGGAAATATTCCTTTGATGTTTCAAAATCATAATTGATTTTTGACCAGCTTTACAAAGATGGTCAAATTAAGTTAACTGGGGGGCATACTATCCCGCCACCTGAAAAATTACAAGGGAAACGATATTGTAAGTGGCACAACAGTGCATCACATTCAACTAACATGTGTGTTGTGTTTCACAACGTTGTGCAGAATGCAATTGAGAAAGGCCGGTTCAAGTTCCTAGAGCCGAGGAAGGAGGCAATGATTGTCGACACAGACCCTTTCCCAAACGTCGTCGGCATTAACATGGTCAACCCTGATTTCTCTAAGATCAGCCTACCACGCTTCAAGCTGGTGGTGGATACCACGCCACCGCCGAGTGGTAGTTCTGATGTGGCCCAGGGTGCTTCATCCTCCCAAGTGCAGGAGGGTCCACGCTTGGATCCAGCTGAGGAAGAGAAGCTGTGTGCCCAGTGTTGCGGAAAAATAAACATTGGGGGAGCAAGACCGAGCCACTCGGTCCACCAGAGATTGGGACCATGACAGTTCAAACCGAGGTACCCCGCGTATGAACACAATGTCGAGGGAGTACGTGCACCTGCATGGGGAAGAGGGCAGCGTAGGCAGTGGATTGCTCAAAGTACCTCACCTGTCAAAAGTCTAACTTTTGGACTTGCCCAACCTGTAAGTGGTTCCCCACCTGTGAGAAGAACCTTCAGGATGCCAAATGTGCCACAGGGTGGTTGGCACACCTACGACGTCCGTCGTCAGCAGCCCATTGTGGTTGACGGGATGACAAGGACACAATATCGAAGGTACCTCCGCGAGAATGCTCAAGGGAGGAGGATTGCAAACTTGAAAGCAAATGTGAACATGGACAACTCTGCCACAGGTCTGAGAGTGACTGTGGCCAGTGCTGGAAAAGTTGTCGAGGACAAGCTGGACGGGAATGATCAGGGAGTCTCAGGAGAGGCTGAGTACGATGCTGAGTTGGATGACTCCTTTATCGAAGAAGAGATGCTGGAATTGGAGGAGCCGAAGTCCAAATTTGATCGAAAAAAACAAGGACGACGATGATGACAACCAGGGTGCACTCATGACGATCCAGTTTGGAAGTCTACAACCGGTGGTGGTGAACAACTATATCTTGCCTTTGATTTTCCACATTGATTTGGAAAATCAGGGACAGGATGGCGAGGTTGTGATGGTGGTTGAAGAGGTCGACGAAGCCGCTCAAGAGGTCAATGTTGCTGAGCTGGTGAGAGGTTTTGCTCAACTGACTTTGGAGGAGGAGAATAAGGAGCCAGCAGCGGCAGAGCTGGTTGGCGAGTATGCGGATGTGCCAATCGAGACTGAGCCATGGAGTGCAATGATGGCTCGCACGAATGGTCGAATTGATTTGACAGTAGAGCCAGCCAAGCAGAACAAGAGTTCGCGGCGGATCCTGAAAGAACTGTATGAAGCAAGCCACAAGGTTGTTGGGCTACTAGGCGAAGATGGGGGAAGATATCCTTTTTACATGTTGTATCAAGGCCCGAAAAAGTCAACAAGTGTGCCAGTGGAGAACATCACGCGGGGATCAGAGTTCGACAAGGTAGATAAATCTATCCGGGCTGCAGAAATGAAGGGGTAAGATGTGGACGAAGGAACCACGGGTGAAGAATCAAACAGGGTAGTTGTTTTTAATGAGCCGGAGCCGAAGTTGCTGCGTCATTTGAGGCCTCTCTACATCAAGGCCACATTTGATGACGTACCAATGTCGAGAGTCTTAGTTGACAATGGCGTCGCGATAAATGTGATGCCAACAAGGATGCTGAAGAAGTTGGGCAAGAGTACTAATGACTTGATCCCAACGGAAGTGTTTGTGACAATCTTCAATGGCGGGTCTACTTCTGCCAGGGGAATCCTCCCAGTTGTCGTAGGAGTTGGATCACAGAAGCGGATGAGTGCTTTCTTCATGGTGGATGGAATGATAAGCTACAATGTACTACTTGGCCGGGATTGGATCCACGCCAACAAGTGCGTTCCTTCATCGCTGCATCAGTGTTTGATGCTCTGGAATGAAGACGGTGTCGTTCAGGTGGTACAGGATGACACAAAGCCGTTTGCCGTTGGGGCCAAAGTGGCTGAAGCTTATTTGTACCATGAAGATTTTGGACCACTCGAAATCAGGAGCGGGGATGGAGGAACGTCCAACGTCATAGTGTCAAGTGCACAGGTGTTGAGTGAGGCGTGCTTGGACCCATTGTCCGAAATTGTGAGACCATCGATGATCACATTAGATGGTCCACTGAAATCTGATGAACAAGTCAATGATGAGTGAACCACCTCGAGATAAGGTGGTGGAGGCCAAAATCACGGCCTTACGGGAGAAGTTGGCCGTCTATCAGTGTGAACAAAGGCTTGTCTGTATAGAGCCTGTCTTGATGGCCGACTGTGCTCCGACGATGATGACTTGCCGACTAACGGAGAGGGTGTGAGTGACGAAGTGGAGAAGAAAAGAAACCTGGTTGCATGTGACATTTTAGAGGAGATCAACCTTGGCATGGAGGAGGATCCACGCCCAACCTTCATCAGTGCCGATTTGCCAGAGTCTGACAGGTACGAATTAATTGAATTCCTGAAATAGTTTAAAGACTGCTTTGCATGGGATTATCATGAAATGCCTGGTCTCGATAGGAAGTTAGTTGAACATAGACTTCCAATTAAAGAAGGGTATAAGCCACATAGACAACCACCTAGGCATTTTTCGCATGATATCTTGCATGAAGTGAAAAAGGAAATTGAACGTTTAATGAAGGCTAAGTTTATTAGGACTGCTAGATATTTGTTGTGGTTGTCAAGCATTGTGCATGTGAGAAAGAAAAATGGCAAAATACGTGTTTGTGTGGATTTTAGAAATTTGAACAATGCTACACCGAAAGATCTGTATCCCATGCCGGTGGCTGACATGTTAATCGATGCCGTAACCAGGCATGTCAGGTTTTCTTTCATGGACTGTTACTCGGGCTATAACCAGATATACATAGCCGAGGAGGATGTACACAAAACAGCGTTTCAGTGTCCAGGATCCATTGGCTGTTTCGAGTGGATTATGATGCCATTTGGATTGACCAATGCCGGGGCAACTTACCAACGAGCCATGAATGCAATATTTCATGACTTGATTGGCGAGCTTGTCGAAGTGTACGTGGACGACATTGTCGTCAAATCAAAGGTGACAAACCACCACCTTGCTCATTGCGCAAAGCATTTCTACGTATGCGTGTTCATAAGTTGAAATTAAATCCGCTCAAATGTGCATTTGGTGTGAGTGCAGTAAATGATAGACCAATAATTACACATGTTTTCACCCCATTCTGAAGTCGTTTGAGATGTGGATTCTAGTGTTTTAAGCCGATTTCACGCTAGGGTATGTGTTTATGTCATATTTCAGGTCCCGACGTTGGAATCGAGGCGGAGGAATGAGTTCTGGGTCGAACGGAGCGAAGTTGGGACAAGGTGAGCCGCAGGAGGAAAATACCCGGTCAGGTGGCCAAATAACCGACCGGGTATTCACTGTTTTGGGCGCCCGAGAAACAGAGAGGGGCCCGGGCAGATGACATAAATCCCCGGTCGGGGATTATGGAAAGTGACCGAGGATTTTAGCTTTACCAAAGCGGCGCGTTTTGCATATACCCGGTCGAAACCCGAAATACCCGACCGGGTATTTCGACCAGGTATCGCGATGGCAGCTGATAAAAGGAAAAGAAGGCCAACTTTCAAAGGGTTCCGAGTTTTTGAGAGAGAAAGCGATACCTAGAGAGAGAAAGCGACGAACCAGAGTTCCCAAATGCCATAGCTCGATCTTCATCACCATTGGAGCCCGGCTTGAGCTTGGAGAAGTGCGATTAAACGTCCAGGAGCAGAAATCCGTCTTCACAGTATGATTTCCGCGTCTGAATCTGCTTTTGCTTCTTTCTCTATGGAGTAGTTCCCCCATTCATCTGGGTATGGGGAACACTAGATTTGTATGCTAGGTCTGATTGTATGAACCCAAGTACAGAGTTTGTGAATTGATTATATTCGATTGAGGTTTGAATGATTGAATGACTTGAATCCTGATCAAATTCCTGTTGTTTCTGCTTTGACCTACAATGAGAATATCTGCCTAGGTTGATAGAGTATCCTTAATCGAAGGTGGCGAATTGGTGACTTTAGTCGAGGAGCCAATTCGCTATTCTGTACCGAAGTCTATTCGGTAGTGGAGGTTTGGTTCATTAGGGCCTCAATCTGTTTACTCCGGTGGAGGTTAGTCGCCCGCTAGAGATTCAGATTGAGAGTGTCTGGAGACCTTTATTCGAGACTTCAGGCTAATTAAGAACCTTCCGGAGTATAACTTTCATGAAAACTGAACTAGGTAAATTGCAATTCGACTTAACTGCAGTCTAGGGGGAACCATATCCGAGTGACCTCTCTTGACTTGACAACAACCGTTTACTTGCTTTGTGTTTTTGTTTGTTTGAGTTGCACTAAAAGTTTTCTGGCGGTGACGAACGGGTTCAAGTTGAACGGTGTTCCGGATGATGCAATCCGCCTTCACCTCTTCCCCCATTCTCTGGCGGGGAACGCTAAAAGGTGGTTGGAGACCCAGCCCCCATGTCCATCACTTCTTGGGACGATCTTGCGGACAAGTTCGTGCACAGGTACTACCCGGCATCGAAGACCACAGAGATTCAGCGGGAGATCACTCACTTCCGCCAAGAGCTAGATGAGTCCCTTCGTGATGCATGGGAGCGGTACATGGGTTATTTCTGGCAGTGCCCCCATCATGGCTTCAGTGATGCTTTCACAGTGGGGAATTTTTACAGTGCCCTCACCCCAGACAGCCAGAGGGTGATTGAGTCTTTATGCCCAGAAGGGGACATTCTCACTAAGACTCCACCCGAGCTGAACCAGATGATCAGTACCTTGGCTGCCCGCGATAATTCCTGGGGGCAGAGCAGCAGAGGCAGACATTCCCGGGACCGTGGTGTGCACGCTATGGAGGCCAGGTCCGGGTTCGAGCAGTAGGTGGCTGAGTTGGTGCAGACCTTGAAGCAGCCCAACAGTCTCCTCCCGGGCAGGGGTGTAGCTACGCCTCCAGCTGCTCAGTGTCAGTGGTGTGAGAGTCCGAACCATCTGGTGGAGGACTGCCAGGCTATGCGGGAGTCCTCTACTCCCCAAGAACAGTTGGCCTTCATCGCCAATGCTCGGCGCCTCGATCCATACAGTAACACATACAATGAGGGGTGGCGCCAGCATCCCAACTTCGCTTGGAGTAGCACCACCACTAAACCACCTGGTTTCCCGGCACCAGCAGGTGGTTTTCAGCAGAGGCAGCCTTTCCAGGCTAGACAGGGGCAGCCATTCCAGCAGCCCCAGCGTCAGTATGCCGAGCCAGCAGCAGCGCCAGCTCCCGATAATCAGATGACCGAGCTGAAGAACATTTTGGCGGCATTCATGAACACCAGCCAGGCGAATTTCACGAGGGTAGACCAGAGCATAGCCTCTCTGGAGGCAGGACAGAGGAACCAGGGTGCCATTCTGCAAGATTTACAGAACCAGGTTGGTGCCATAGCTCGTCAGATTACTACTCGGGCCCCGGGGACTCTACCTGCCACCACCATCCCTAATCCACGGGACCCGCACGAGCAGCTGGATGCCATCTTCACCAGGAGCGGCAGGCCTACATTGGTTGATCCTGCCCCGACCAGGCAAGAGGAACCACTACCTGCTTCAGCACTTCCAGCCGGTGATGCAGAAGTGCGGGTGGAGAAGGAAGCCCCTGCTCCCAAGCCACAACCAGTGGTTAAGGAGCACGTACCCCAGCTTCCCTTCCCCACTCGCCTACACAAAGACAAGCTGGAGACTGAGTTTGCCAAGTTCATGGCAATGTTGAAGCAACTCAACATCAGCGTGCCTTTTGTGGAGGCACTGTCGAAGATGCCCAAGTACGCAAAGTTCATGAAAGATCTCCTCACCAACAAGAAGAAACTTGGGGATCTCTCGGCAGTGCTGCTGAGCGAGGAATGTTCTGCTATCCTGCAGAACAAGCTACCCGAAAAGCGTAAGGATCCAGGGAGTTTCACTATCCCTCTTTCTATTGGCAGCATGCATGTAGGAAAGTCCTTGGCGGACCTAGGCGCTAGCATTAATGTCATGCCATATAAATTGTTCAAAAAGCTAGACCTAGGTGAACTTAGCCCTACTAGGATGAGCATTCAGCTAGCAAATCGTTCCGTTGTGCATCCTAGAGGTATCATAGAGGATTTGCTTGTTAATGTGGGTGCATTCACATATCCTGTTGATTTTGTTATTCTGGATATAAATGATGATGTGGATGTGCCTTTGATTCTGGGTAGACCATTTCTTGCCACCGCCAAGGCATTGATTGATGTGCATGATGTTAAACTGATTCTGCGTGCTGGGAATGAACAAGCTACTTTTTCTGTGACTGAATTTGATCATTGTACTATGATTGCTGTCACACCGGTGCATGCTATTTCTGACCAGATACACGAGCCTGTCGTGTATCCTTCTGCACCTCTCATTTTGCAGGATCCTCCTCTTACCCCTTCGCCGCCACTCACTCCAACCTCACCGCCGAATAAAAAGATCAAAGAGGAGTGGCGGCCGAAGCAGCAGGTGCCTAAACCCACTCGGAAGAAAGGTGGTGACCACGATGAGCTGGTTCCACCTCCTGCATCCCGATCACCCTGGCCATCCGCGTACTCACTTGCCTGCATTTTGTCGGATGGCCAGCTCGAGCTCACCACTGCTGGTGGTTGCAACCGTCGGGTGCACGGTCACCACCTGAAGCTGTACCTCAAGAGCGATGTGGATCCGCTCTTGGAGGCACATGTTCCTGCACCTCCCTGAGTATCCACCATGGGCGTCCAGCTAAAAGACGGTAAAGAAGCGCTTGTGGGGAGGCAACCCCACCATGGTTTTCATTTATTTGTTTTGTTTCGAGTCGGATTGCGATTTGGTTTGTTTTTGGTTTGTTTTCTTTTGTTTTGGATGATGTACTATTGGGCTGACCATTGGACCTAACATATCGTGTTTGAGCTCTTTGGTTTCCTTTAGTTGTTCCTGTGTTTCCGACTCGTCCTCTCTCCAGTCCGCTTCATCCTGACTGGTCCATTTCCAGTCTTCTGCAGTCTGTGCATACCGGTAACATCGTTCCCCTTTCCTTCCCTCGTCTCCATTGAGGGCAATGTCGATCTTAAGTGTGGGGGGGGGGGGTGTTTATCTTTTGACTGCATTAGCTCTGTTTGTGTGCTTGGAGCCTAGTCCACTGTCCAAAATTTTGAATTTGAGGGCTCCAAGTACGTGTTCCTTGCAATTGCCTGCTCAGTATGCTTTGAATTGACAGTCTCTGTAGTGATTTGCAACCTAGGGAGGTAGTGTAGCACTATGGAGGATGTTGATGCATTTAAGAAGTCTCATTTCTTCTTCATATTGTGTTGGTTGATTGAGTGAATTAGTGATCTTAGGACCCTTGAATTGTGTGGTGTTGTGGACTCTCTGCCTGTCATGGACTCTTGTATCATGTTGTGAAAGTAACAGGTGCTCGAAATGTGCTTTAAAATAACGTCTCCCGTGCGAATACGGCGAAAGTGTGTAAGGGGAGACGGGAATCCGTTCCCAATTTCCACCTACTACCTCCAGCCCCCTTACATATCTTTCCCCCGCACGAGGCTCGAGACACAAAATCGAGCACCTTGAATTAATGAGAGTCCATGATCTTTGTTTTTGAGAGTTTCTTCATCCACGATTTATTTGTCCTCTGTTCACTATTTGCCATGATGTCGACTCGAGACTAGTGCTCTTGCCGAAGAAGCTATGAGATGACTTGTGCGTCGGTTGACCTCGTAAGTTGCTAAATGATCTAGGAAGTCCTCTACCTATGATCGAGGTTGTTTGTCGCCATAGAGGTCTGGAGAGCTGCATTGGTTTGAGTTAGGTTTGCTTGGGGACAAGCAAACGGTTAAGTGTGGGGGAGTTTGATAGACCAATAATTACACATGTTTTCACCCCATTCTGAAGTCGTTTGAGATATGGATGCTAGTGTTTTAAGCCGATTTCACGCTAGGGTATGTGTTTATGTCATATTTCAGGTCCCGGCGTTGGAATTGAGGCGGAGGAACGAGTTCTGGGTCGAAAGGAGCGAAGTTGGGACAAGGTGAGCCGCAGGAGGAAAATACCCGGTCAGGTGGCCAAATACCCGACCGGGTATTCACTGTTTTGGGCGCCCGAGAAACAGAGAGGGGCCCGGGCAAATGACATAAATCCCCGGTCGGGGATTTTAGCTTCACCAAAGCGGCGCGTTTTGCATATACCCGGTCGAAACCCGAAATACCCAACCGGGTATCGCGATGGCAGCTGATAAAAGGAAAAGAAGGCCAACTTTCAAAGGGTTCCGAGTTTTTGAGAGAGAAAGCGATACCTAGAGAGAGAAAGCGAAGAACCAGAGTTCCCAAGTGCCATAGCTCGATCTTCATCACCATTGGAGCCCGGCTTGAGCTTGGAGAAGTGCGATTAAACGTCCAGGAGCAGAAATCCGTCTTCCTAGTATGATTTCCGCGTCTGAATCTGCTTTTGCTTCTTTCTCTATGGAGTAGTTCCCCCATTCATCTGGGTATGGGGAACCCTAGATTTGTATGCTAGGTCTGATTGTATGAACCCAAGTACAGAGTTTGTGAATTGATTATATTCGATTGAGGTTTGAATGATTGAATGACTTGAATCCTGATCAAATTCCTGTTGTTTCTGCTTTGACCTACAATGAGAATATCTGCCTAGGTTGATAGAGTATCCTTAATCGAAGGTGGCGAATTGGTGACTTTAGTCGAGGAGCCAATTCGCTATTCTGTACCGAAGTCTATTCGGTAGTGGAGGTTTGGTTCATTAGGGCCTCAATCTGTTTACTCCGGTGGAGGTTAGTCGCCCGCTAGAGACTCAGATTGAGAGGGTCTGGAGACCTTTAGTCGAGACTTCAGGCTAATTAAGAACCTTCCGCAGTATAACTTTCATGAAAACTGAACTGGGTAAATTGCAATCCGACTTAACTGCAGTCTAGGGGGAACCATATCCGGGTGACCTCTCTTGACTTGACAACAACCGTTTACTTGCTTTGTGTTTTTATTTGTTTGAGTTGCACTAAAAGTTCACTGCTAAATAACAAGAATTCACCAAGTAGTCATCACATCTAGGACCCGGGTTGACAATAAAAACCCAAACCCGCTATACTACGCTTTAGGAAGTGGTTACACGGCCATTTTCTAGAGTGACAGTAGGAGTGAGTCAGTAAATTTTCTTGGTTTTCTGGTAAACCAACGTGGAATTGAAGTAGATGGCAATAAAACAAAAGCCATCATCAATGTCGCACCATCATCTAGTAAAAAAGAGTTGCAACGTTTCCTCGGCTAGGTAAACTACATTCGAAGATTCATCTCGAATTGTGCTGCCCGGACTCAAGTGTTTTCCTCATTGCTGAAGTTGAAGAAGGAAGAAAAGTTTGTATGGAGGTAAGAACATCAACGAGCGTTTGATGATATCAAGAGGTACCTTGCGACTCCGCCGGTGATGAACTCTCCGAAAGCAGGGGTGCCGCTGAAGTTGTACTTGTCGGCCACAGAAACTTTTGTTGCGTGTTTGTTGGCTCAAGACAACAAAGCAGGCAATGATGAGGCCATTTATTATCTAAGTAGGCTTCTGAACGAGGGCGAGAGAAAATATTCCCCCATAGAGAAGTTATGTTTAGCGTTGTACTTTTCCTGTACAAAGCTATGCTACTACCTGGTCCCTGTTCGGGTACAACTCATTTGCCAAGGAGACTTGATTAAAGACATGCTATCTCAGCCAATTATTCATGGCCGAATTGGCAAATGGACCTTGGCTCTGTCTGAATTTAATTTAGAGTATGTACCTCAACGAGCCATAAAAGGGCAAGCATTGGCAGACTTCTTGGCAGATCATCCCTGCATTGAAGTGCCAAGCGATCCCTTGGAAGTTTGCGAGGTTGGTATAACGCCAGCGATCCTTTATTTTGATGGATCGAAAACTCGTGGCGGTGCCGGAGCTAGCGTGATGTTGAAAGCACCATCTGGCCGGGCCATGCATTTTGCATTCTTGTTGGATTTTCCTTCCACCAACAACCAAGCTGAATATGAAGCTTTGGTAGTCGGGCTGGAAATGCTCATTGAGCTAAGATTGTTGACCATGTTGTCAAGTCTAGAGCAAAGAGCTACGTGGTTTTGGACGAGACCTTGTATAAACGCAGACCTGATGGGTTATTGCTGAAATGCTTGGGGGGGGGCAAGGAAGCATTGCAAGCCATGACAGAGGTGCATGAAGGGATATGCGGAGCTCACCAAACTGGTCTTTCCATGCGATGGATTCTACATCACTACGGATTCTACTGGCCCACCATCGGGCCAGATTGCGCCACATATGCCAAGGGCTGCGAAGCTTGTCAACGTCATGGTCCTGTTCAAAGAGCGCCGGCGGTTGATCTGAAATCCATAATCAAACCGAGGCCGTTTTATGGTTGGGCCATGAATTTGATTGGTATGATTTATCCTCCATGTCAAAGAAACATGTTTTAATAATTTTGGCCACTAACTACTTCACTAAGTGGGTGCGGGCCTAACCGTTGAAGGTGGCGAACCAAGAGGAAGTGATTTCTTTCATACAAGAACACATTATCCATCAATTTGGTTTGCCAGCAACAATAACGGCGGACCAAGGAACTGTGTTCACTAGGGGGGCAAGTTATGGAGTTCGCGGCGGAGCGGGGAATAAAGATTATCCATTCCATGCCGTATTACGCACAAGCTAACGGGCAAGTGGAAGCATCCAACAAGGTCGTGAAAAATATTTTGACGAAGATAATTGAGGATAATCCGTGACGTTGGCATGAAATTTTATCAAAAGCGTTGTGGGCATAAAGGATGTTCCCGCGAAGCAGTACGAGAGTGAGCCTTTTCTCGTTAACATATGGTCATGAAGCATTCCTCCCCGTGGAGGTGACCATCAACTCACTCCGATACATGAAGCTGCACGAGTTAACACCTCAGGAGTATCATGAATCGATGATGCTCGAGCTCTGCGATCTTGATGAGCTGCAGCTTCGCGCCCTTGATAATGTTCAAGTCCAGAAAGCAAGAGTGGCAAGGGCTTACAACAAGAAGGTTCGGCACAAATCGTTCGAAGAGGGCGAACTGGTTTGGAAAGCTCACTTGTCGATTGGGGAAAAAGATCCCAAGTTTGGGAAATGGTCGCCAAATTGGCGTGGACCATTCGTGATGCATTCTGTGCGTCCTAATGGAGCATATTTGCTGAAAGACTTAGATGGAGTGATGCATGAGCATTTGATAAATGATAAATATTTAAAGCCATACGTTCCGTCCCTATGGGACACATCTGGTCATTAATCTGAGCAATGACGAACAACCATGTGCTAAAAGGAAGTGGCTTAGTCGGCCACCAAGCTTGCACAACGTGGTTGAATAGTACAAGATTGGTGAAGTATGCAACAAATACACTAATTTGCAACAAACACACTAATTTGCCAACCCCGTTACTAATAAAGAAAATCTTTAATGCCTTTAAGGCCAGCAACATGGTTCACCCCCAGCAGGCGTGGTACCGCTGTTCGATACCAAAATGTTCATTTCTTGTCAAACGAAACCGTTTTTGCAATGAGAGTAGGCATGGTTAACAGTGTTGTATGGCATAGACGATTTGAAAAAAAATTAGGAATGCTATCGTGGCTAGAACAAGCCAGTCGGCCATACTCAAACACAACTGTCGAGGTTAGAGTGGGGCTACAGATTGAAGAAAAGAGAGCAATCGTTTGCCAAGATTCGATAAAAAATGATGAGTAAAATAAGTTGTTCATAGGTCGCCAGGAGAAACGGTGGAGCATTTCTTGACTAACTTCAAGAATGCTCGTAATTGTTGCTTTGTCAATTTGACGGAGAGGGAATTTGTCAAGCTGTCACAAGGGGGTTTGAGTTTTGAACTACGAAAAAAATTCCAAGATAGGGAATTCTCTGACTTGTTTCAACTCATGTCTTGTGCCGTGAGGTATGAGTCTCTTCTACATGAAGAAGAGAATCGTAGGAGTGCCTCAAGAGGACCCTATTTCCCAAACCTAGACTACACTATCAATCATGTTGGCCACGAGGCTAATGAGGTTGAGGTGGACTTGGCTGAGATAAATCCAGGGAAGCCATACATGTGTGCCTCTTTGGCTAAAGTTGAAGATGGGCTGCAAGGGGGGAAACCCAATCGTGCTCGCATTCAAACAAGGAAGTACTCCTTTGATGTCTCGAAGGCAGACTTGATTTTTGACCAACTCTATAAGGATGGTCAAGTCAAGTTGACAGGGTGGCATGTCGTCCCCTCACCGGAGAAGTTAAAAGGAAAGAAGCATTGTAAGTGGCATAATAGCATGTCACATGCCACTGATGCTTGTGTGGTGTTCCATAACGTCTTTCAAGATGCCATTGAAAAGGGACGTATCAAATTCCCTGAAGTAAAGAAGGATGCCATGTTGGTGGACATTGATCAATTCCCCAAGGTACTTGGCGTCAACATGGTCAATCCAGATTTCTCTAAAGTCGAGTTGCCACGCTTCAAGCTGTTGTTGGATACAACGCCGCCTCAAAGAAGCCCCAACGTGGTTCTCGAGCAAGGGAGCTCGTCGGGTACTAAGCAGGTCAGCCCGGCCGCAATGATGACTGATGAAGTTGACAAGTTGTGTGCTATATGCAAGAAGAGTGTCAAGATCGGCGAAGATAAGCCGAGGCCATCGATTCATCCAAGAATTGGTCTTCCCAACAAGCCAAGGCCGAGGTATCCGACATATGAGAGACAAGTGGAAGGAGTGAGATAGCCACCTTGGGGGAAACCGAGGCAATGGGTGGCCCATGCTCCTTTCCAAAAGAGCAGAACATTCAAGATGCCATATATGCCACATGGCGGATGGCATACGTATGATGCTCGTCGTCAGCAACCAGTAGCAGTGGCTGAGATGACAAGGTCCCAAAGAAGAAGGTTCCTTCGCAAGAATGCTCAAGCACGTCAAAGCCAATTCCCTACGGCTTGTGGCAACATATTGGGGGTGGCACAATGGAGACGAGAAGGTAGTCTTCAACCAAATCTCAAACTGGACAAATCCACGACCACGGGGTTCAAAGTGAGCGTGATTGACAAAGGCAAGCAGGTTCAAGTTCAGAGTGATGTCAAAGTTCGAGAAGGGGTTGAGGACAAGTTCCAAGAAGAAGAAGGTGAATATGAAGACGAGTATGCTGAAGATGACATGCTGGAAGACGATCTTCCCAACTCCAAGTTCAACACAGGTGACAAAGATGATGAGGCGGAAGGTCATGGTCCTACTACGACCATCTAATTTGGAAGCCTGCCACCAGTAGTTGTTACCAACTACATACTGCCCATGGTCTTGCAATTCGACGAAAAAAATCGTGAAAGAGATATAGAGAGTGAAGACGTGGAAGAAGCAAATGACGAAGATGGAGCAGTTGCTGAGTTGACTGAGGCATTCGCACTTCTCGAAGCTAGTGATGAGCCATGGAGTGTGAGGATGGCTCGTTTGGGAAGCAGGATAGATCTGGTCGTCGAGACGGCAAGGCAAGGCAAGAGTTCTCAACAAATTTTGAGGGAGCTCCACGAAGCAGGCCATAGGAACGTGGTTTTGCTTGGAGAAGATGATGGTCGGTACCCATTCTACGTATTGTACGAGGGTCCTGAAGCCACGTCATCATTAGCCATCAACAACCCTACATGGGGATGGGAGTTTTATGACGAGCAAGAAAGTTCATTGGAAAACGATGAAGGCACACCGGAAGAAGAGGCCGTCATGCATGTAGCCACCTCGAAAGGAAAACAAGTTATGATAGAAACTACAAGTGACGAGTCAAGCCACTTGGTGGTGTTCAAAGAGCCCGAGCCGAGTATGCTAAGGCATTTGAGACCCCTTTACATCAAGGCTAGTCTTGATGGAGTGCCCATGTCAAGAATCCTGGTCGACAACGGAGCAGCTGTCAACGTGATGCCAACTCGTATGTTAAAGAAACTTGGGAAGAGCATGTGTGACTTGGTTCCTACGGAGATCTTCGTGACAAGTTTTAATGGCGGCTCAACTTCGGCAAGAGGGATTTTGCCAATTATGGTGGGAGTGGATAGTCAAGAAAGGATTTCTACTTTCTTTGTAGTCGATGGGGTGATAGTTACAACGCTTTGTTGGGAAGAGACTGGATCCATACCAACAAGTGTGTCCCTTCTTCACTTCATCAATGTTTGATGTTCTGGAATGAGGAAGGTGTGGTTTAAGTAGTACAAGCAGACACCAAACCTTTTGCCGTGGGAGCCAACGTGGCCGAAGCCCCACTATATGATGGAGACTTTGGGCCGTTGCAAGTTAGAAGTATGGATGGTGGGTCTTGTACTATGGTATTCTCAAGTGCCAAGGTGTTGAGCAAGGCTTGATATCTCTTGATGGTCCACCTAAGGCTGAAGTAAAAGAGGATGATGAGTAAGCCACCAGAAGACAAGGTGGCGAGGGAGGCCGAAGTCACGACCTTGATGGTGAAGTTGGCCATTTATCAGTTCGAACAGAGGCTAGCTTGGGAGGAGCCTGTGTTGGTGGCCCACTGTGTTCCTGAAGAAGATTTGCCTGAAGAAGGCGAGCGACCAAGTATAGCTGAAGAAGAAGAGGATCACATGACTTCTCGGGATATCCTAGAAGAAATCAATCTTGGCACTGAAGAAGACCCGCGACCAACTTTCATCAGTGCCATGCTCTCTGAGCAAGAGAGGTATGAGTTAATAAACTGATTGAAAGAATTTAAAGATTGTTTTGCGTGGGATTATCATGAGATGCCTGGTCTAGATAGAAAATTGGTAGAGCATAGATTGCCAATTAGTCCTCGATTCAAGCCTTACAAACAGCCGTTAAAAGTCGGGTTCATAAGAACGGCTAGGTATGTGAAGTGGTTGTCTAATATAGTGCCAGTTAGAAAGAAGAATGGCAAGATAAGAGTATGTGTAGACTTTAGGAATTTGAATCTAGCCACTCCTAAGGATGAATACCCCATCCCAGTTGCTGACATTTAGGAAGTTCATGACTTGATTGGGGAGTTGGTGGTGGTGGATGTTGATGACATCGTTGTCAAGTCCAAGGTAGCAATACAACACCTCTCTCATTTACGCATGGCCTTCTTACGTATGAGAAGCCATCAGTTGAAACTAAATCCACTTAAGTGTGCATTTGGTGTATCCGCAGGTGACTTTTTAGGGTTCCTTGTGAGCCAACGTGGCATTGAGGTTGACAAAAGCAAGACCAAGGCCATCATAGAGGCCATGCCACCACGTGACAAGAAGGAGCTACAGGGTTTCCTCGGCCAAGTTAACTATATTCGACGTTTCATCTCGAATTGTGCGGGTCAAACTCAAGTGTTCTCCCCATTGCTGAAGTTGAAGAAGGAGGAGGACTTTGTATGGCGTCAAGAGCATCAACAAGCTTTTGATGGCATCAAGAGGTACGAATGGGTGGTCATGCCTTTTGGGTTGAGAAATGCGGGCGCCACTTACCAACGAGCTATGAATACTATTTTTCATGACTTGATTGGGGAGTTGGTGGTGGTGGATGTTGATGACATCGTTGTCAAGTCCAAGGTAGCAATACAACACCTCTCTCATTTACGCATGGCCTTATTACGTATGAGAAGCCATCAGTTGAAACTAAATCCACTTAAGTGTGCATTTGGTGTATCCGCAGGTGACTTTTTAGGGTTCCTTGTGAGCCAACGTGGCATTGAGGTTGACAAAAGCAAGACCAAGGCCATCATAGAGGCCATGACACCACGTGACAAGAAGGAGCTACAGAGTTTCCTCGGCCAAGTTAACTACATTCGACGTTTCATCTCGAATTGTGCGGGCCGGACTCAAGTGTTCTCCCCGTTGCTGAAGTTGAAGAAGGAGGAGGACTTTGTATGGCGTCAAGAGCATCAACAAGCTTTTGATGACATCAAGAGGTACTTGGCGAGTCCGCCAGTACTCAACTCTCCCATTCCACATCGGCCTCTGAAGTTGTACCTTTCAGCCACTAACACATCTATTGCGTGTCTGTTGGCTCAAGATAATGTTTTAGGTCATGAGCAGGCTGTGTATTATCTAAGTAGATTGTTAAACACGGCCGAGCAAAAGTATTCTGCCATAGAAAAGTTATGTTTGGCTTTATATTTTTCATGTATGAAGCTACAGTACTACTTGATGCCTGTCCAAGTACAACTCATATGTAAGACCGATTTGATTAAATACATGTTGTCCCGACCAATTATCCACGGGAGGATTGGTAAGTGGACACTTGCTCTATCTGAGTTCAATTTACAGTACGTACCACAAAAAGCCATTAAAGGCCAAGCCTTAGCTGATTTCCTAGCCGACCACCCATGTGTGGACGTGCCACCCGAGTTAGTAGAGATAGGGATGGTGAGTGAAGCCCCTTGGACTTTATACTTCGATGGTTCGAAGACACGTTCAGGAGCAGGAGCTGGCGTGGTGCTCACTTCCCCGTCCGGGCATGCCATGTCTTTTGCTTTTACTCTCGATTTCCCATGTACTAACAACCAGGCCGAGTACGAGGCGTTAGCGGTTGGGATGGAGATGCTTGTAGACTTAGAAGTTAAGAGCGTTGACATTAAAGGGGACTCACAACTCGTGGTCCATCAAGTACTTGGTGATTTTCGTTGTATCAATTGTGTTTTAGAGACATACCTTGAGTATGTCCAAGTCCTTTTAACTAACTTTGACAACGTATTCATCAAGTTTGTGCCTCGACAAGACAATGGCAAGGCCAAATACTTAGCAAAATTGGCTTCGGGCTTTAGGGAGTTCTACCATGAGGGAGGAGAACAGATTTTCGTACGAACACTTAACCCATTGAGAGAGCGTTTGAAGCAAGGATTAGAAGTGTTCCAAATAGATGGAGAAGAACCCGAGGATTGGCGTACTCCTTTGGTGACTTACTTGAAAAATCCAAATGGGGATGTCGACAGAGCTATCAAGTTCAAATCAAGGAACTACGTGCTATTAGATGAAGTCTTGTTCAAAAAGAGACCATATGGTTTGTTGTTGAAGTGTTTGGGGGGCAAGGAAACCCTCAAAGCTATGGGGGAAGTTCATGAAGGCATATGTGGTGCTCAACAAGCTGGACCCTCCATGAGATAGATACTTCATAGATATGGCTATTACTGGCCATCCATTGGAGAGGAATGTGCTGCTTTCTCCAAGGGGTGTGAGGCTTGTAAACAACACGGTCCTGTTCAAAGAGCTCCAACAATTGATTTGAAGTCTATCATCAAGCCACGTCCATTCTTTGGTTGGGCCATGGACTTGATTGGGAAGATCTACCCGGCTTCTTCTGATAAACACACCTTTATTATTTGAGTAACCGACTACTTCACGAAGTGGGTGGAGGCCAAGCAGATGACAGTGGAAATCAAGGTGAAGTGATCAAGTTCATAAAAGAGAACATAATCCATCGTTTTGGATTACCTGCCACCATAACATCTGATCAAGGTACCGTGTTTACGGGAGGGGAGGTAATGGAATTTGCAAAGCAGCATGGAATCAAAATCATACATTCCACCCCATATTATGCCCAGGCTAATGGTCAAGCTGAAGCATCCAACAAAGTGGTGAAGGGAATCTTGTCTAAAATGATAGAAGACCATCCGAGGAAGTGGCATGAGCACTTATCCGAAGCTTTGTGGGTTTATCGCATGTCCCCTTGTAGTAGCACGAAGGTGACTCCCTTTGCTTTGACATACGGACATGAAGCTTTCTTGCCAGTCGAGGTGACTGTCAAGTCGTTGAGATACATGCGTCAACATGAGCTCACTCCCTCAGAGTATTATGAGTCTATGATGCTAGAGTTGTGTGATCTTGATGAGGTGCAACTAAAAGCTCTCGATAACATTAGAGTTCAAAAGGACAAAGTTTCACGAGCTTACAACAAGGGGGTGAAGCAGAAGTCGTTCGAAGAAGGGGAGCTAGTGTGGAAGCTACATTTGCCCATCGGGGACAAAAACCCCAAGTGTGGCAAGTGGTCTCCAAATTGGCGTGGCCCTTTCATTGTCCAAGCCATTCGTCCTAACGGAGCTTATGTATTGAAAGACATCGATGGGGTATTACACGATCTACTTATCAATGACAAGTATCTTAAGTCCTACGTCCCTTCTCTATGGGATGCAGGGTGCCAACAAGCTTAATTTTACTAAAGCTATTTTCGTGACATAGCATGCCGAGTCATCAGGACGTGCCGTGCTAGGTTGCCTTGTTCCAAGTAGTCACGATCTATAAAAAAAAAAAATTCTCTCCGAATATTCTAAGTTAATCGCCACCCATAGAGTCGGCTTGAGGAGAAGAAGACCTCGCGAGTTGACACCGAGATGGTTAGATAGATATGGACGAAAAAAAAAATGATGAACAATGAAAAGAGACGGATCATGTTTGAAGAAGTCATAAAGAGGTGTAGTCGGAGACGGATCATGTTCATTTGAGTCATCGAAAGCCAAAATTTGGCTAAGGCATGGAACAAGCCTCTTGCCAAGTTCCTTCGTGCCATCGTGGGTGACATCGAAAGCCAAAATTTGGCTAAGGCATGGAGCAAGCCGCTTGCCACGTTCCCTCTTGCCATCGTGGGTTGACATGATATCCAAAAATTGGCTAAGACACTGAACAAGTTTTGACGTCACGTTCTCTCTTGCCATGTTGACTTGACGTAAAAAACCAAAATTCGGCTAAGGCATTGGCTAAATTTTGATGATGAGCTCCACCCGGGCGTGTTGGCTTGATCATCGAAAGCCAAGACTTGGTTAAGTATAGGAACCATCAACTACTTCAAACCACATGGCCGGGCTAGACCATGAAAAGAATAAGATGACGTGGATAAAAAAAATTTTAATCGACTTCGTGGCCGAGATAGACATAACGGCCATTTCTTTTCGGGCTTTGCCTTTGATGCCAATTGAAAATAGGAGTCTCTCCCGTACGTAGAAACCATACTAAAATCGGAAGCTAGAAGAAGAGATTCCTTTTGGGGATGAGGCAACTAGCATTAAGTAACAAGTTAATAGCTGAAAGAATAAAAAAACGAAGCGACGTGGGTTGACAAAAGCAAAATTTTGGCTTTTGCGTGTCATTACTAGCTCTCTACTTCTAGCATGGTGGTGTTCAACTACTTAGTCCATAATTCTTATGCACTAAGTAGTTGGGGGGCATTTGTTTACACCTAAAAAAATAATCTTGTACCACATTGATTATTTACAAGGCATTTATTATTTTTATAAGGCCAGATTATTAATGACAATTAATGTTATTTGAATTGGGCCTCATGATAATAATTTTAAGCCCCAAACTACCAAGTCTCCAAGAAGGAGCTAGTCTCATCGCGAGTTGAAGAAACTGACGTGGTCATGAGATCTAGACCACGTTGGCTTCAAATCTAGAGCCCGAAGTGGTCATGAGATCTAAACCACGTTGGCATCAAATTTAGAGCTCGACGTGGTCATGAGATCTAGACCACGTTGGCGTCAAACTTAGAGCTCTACGCGGTCGCGTCGCGAGATCTAGGCCACATCGTGAGACCATGCCCAAGATCCGAGCTAACAAGTTGGAAGTAAGAACGCAAGTCATGTGGAAAGAGGCAAGTAAATAGACGACAGTTCCAGGATGAAGAGCAGGCGGTTAACGGAGAAACTGACGAGTATCCCACGTGCAATGACACGTCAGCCACGTCCGAGAAAGAAGGAGAGCAGTTCCTTTTGGAAGTTACTCTAAGACGGTTTCTACGACGGTTATCATCTCAAGGCCTATAAATAGGAGGAGGAGTTGACATAGGAGGGGTTCGCGAAAATCACCACCTTCACCACTTGTCAAGTTTTATCAATTTTATCTTTCCTCTGCAACTTTTATCAGTAGTCGTAGATTTGGAGCTCTCTCAGAACCTCTATAGGAGTAGGAGTAACTTAATGTAGATCTGTCTCGAGAGTCGTGTAAACATCGATCACCCTCGTTCGAACTGTGTTTGAAGAGGTGTGAACTGTGTTAAGTTAATCGTTGTCCAAAGAAATCAAGGTGCAATCAATATCAATTCAACGCAAGTTTTCTCGTCGGAGAACACAACCTAAAAGAAGAGGCAAAGCGACGTCGTTGTGGAGTCTCGGAATTTACCATTGAGTGGACTATTGCGACGACAAGTAGCGGAGAGACACGTGTTGTTTTACCATTGCTGTTATTTGGATTTGTATCGTGAAGAACACAGTTTTGTTTTGTATATATAAATCAAATACAGAGAGGTCATAGCTCTCTTACGCGTTTCCCATTTTCGTGCCATCGTTCCTTCCGCTTAAACCCTACCTCAGCTAGTTTGATAGAGGAGCACGAATTAGAGAGGGGAGGAGCCTTGATGATGATGGCGATTTCGAGGGTGGCGCGATTTGGGAGCGGAAACAAAGACGATGGTGGTCGATTATGGGATGACTGGGCGGCGGCAATTGGATTGCTGACGGTGGTGAAAATGACTGCCAGGGATATAGGATCTAGGTGGTTATGGCCGATGAGCGGCAAGGATGATAGTGATTGTCGATTGCCATGACAGAAACTATGGATGCAATGACCAGAGGGAGGCTACGGTGTTGACAAGGGTGGTGATTTTGACGAAGACTTCGGGACATTGGTGATGATGTTCGATCGACGGCAGCAACAATGATGATGGTGGATTCCAGGGAACGGAGGTGTTCGACACTGCTTTAGTGGAAGGACAAAGGAGTGAAAAGGAAAGGGATAAGTGCTTTTGTTCTTTTACATTTTATATCTTTATGTTTTATTAATTAAATAGCTGAATCAGACATACCCAGTAAATCACTAACCCAATCACTTTAACCGATCAGAGAAATATAACGGCACCAGTGCCGACACAGCACCACAGAATATGTAACCGGTGACATATGGAAGCTTCTTGGAATCTCAACCCAAGTAAAAAATACAACATAAAAATAGCTATTTTTATCGGGAGCGTGCATAACCCAATCAGAAGTCGCCACATCAGCTAGTGGTGGATCGAGAACATAGTAAAAGTACTGGCCGGATTTTATTAAAAAATTAGACACCGTAAAAGAAAAATAACCGTAAATTATTTTATAATGTCAATTGTACAAGACAATATATTAATATAGCAAATTCATCAATAATGGAGTCTACATTCATACCAATAGTATAGTCTCTTTCAAATCAAAATAGTTAAGCAATCGCCGAGAAATTCATGCTCATCTTGTTGCGCAAACCAATTTCCACATGTTTTATTGTTGAAAAAGTTCTCTCCGTAGTAGCCGCTGAAACGAGCAATGTCAACATTAGACAAATCAATTGACTAATCAATTTTTATTGTGTCCAATCCTATTTGCATTAGCTGCTTTAGTTATTTTCAAAGGGAACAAACCTTATATTTCAATTTGTCTTTTATGTTTTAGACTATAAGAACTTCAGGTTTCATTTTTTTTCTTTAGAAGAAACTCATTGAGCCTAGAATTGGGTTAATTGCATGGTTGGTCACTGAGATTACAAATAACATTTAAGTTTAGTCACTCAAAATATTTAAATCCATTGGTGGTACTTCACTTTACTGAAACCGTTCACGTTTGGTCACTCTCCGTCCAACTCTGTTAACTTTTGCTTATGTGGCGGTCAACTCTAAAAATTGACCGTTAAATGTGTGACGTGGGAACTTAAAATTAATTTTTTTAAAATTAACACCTCATTTCCACCTAATTGTCACTTTTATTTAAAATTAAATTGGACTGCGGTCGATTAGCCCCAAGGCTCCTGCTGCTGTTCCTCCGGTCGCCGCCTTCGACGTCGAACAACCGCCGCCACTTCCCCGCTCTCCCTCCGATCCTTCCTTCTCCTCGTCGCCCTCCGGCCAGACTTGGCTCCTCTCTGAGACCACCGCCATCGCCGACGTCTCCCAGACTCGAGCCATCCTTCGCAGGCTCGGCCCGCGCCCGGACCCCGAGACCGTCGTCAACGCCAGGGCCAAGCTGGCCGACATCGAGGCGAATCTTTCCTGCCTGAGATCCCAATTTGAAGAAGTTGTATCTCGGATTGGGCGAGGGCGGTTTCAGGGCAGACGTTGGATTCACCCCCAAAGAGGGAGATGAAGCGGGTGCAGGTCGAGGTCCCGGCCTTGAAAGCGAGCTGCTGGTAGATGATGCTTCGGGTCAAGGCGAGGAACGACATGTGGAAGGTGTCAAAGGTTGGGGGCGGGTATCGATCGATTAGCGAACTCAAAAGTCAAAAAAAGGATTCGAGTGGCGGAGGTGGCGAACCCCGATGTCTCTCCCTCACAGGATAAGGATCTGGCGATTATCATCGGCCCGGCTACTAGGGCGCGCTGCTGATTTGCAGCCTTGGTTGTTCTCGATGATTTCGCAGCGGCTTCTAGGGGCTGGGGTGGCAACAGTAGTGCTGTTAACTTCCTCGACAGCGGCGACGACGGTCGGAGTGGCTCTGTCCGGGGAGAGCTTTTTGCGGGGGCGAGAGTAATGAGGTGATAATATTTGTCTTGCGAATTAGAAGGTTAAGTTTTTTAATTTATTTTAAATAAAAGTGATAATTAGGTGGAAATGAGGTGGCAATTTTAAAAAATTTAATTTTGTTAATTTTAAATTGCCACATCACGTATTTAACGGTCAATTTTATAGTTGACCGCCACATAAGCAAAATTTAATAGGGTTGGACGGAGAGTGACCAAACGTGAATTATTTCGTAAACTAAATTTAGAACTTTGATTGAATATGTTCATCTGAAACATTTTCCAAATTATACACAATCTTATTATAAAATAACACTAGGCCGAATATCCAAAATCAAAAAATTTATATGGACTATACTAGCTTTGGATCCAGAGGAGGGTTGGGCCGTGGCCCGGTGTGGCCACCCCCAAATTCCGCCGCTAACATCAGCGCTCCTTCTCTCTCCTGAAAAGCTTTTAATTTTTCCTCTTTAATCTTTACGGGTGATTTCTCACTCGTTTGAGAGAATTTTAATTTTTTTTTGCACAATTAGATCAGATCAATTGTGCTCTTCAAAATGATATCCCCTTTGATATATTTTTGGAACAAGAGCTCTTAAAAAAATTAAGCCACTTTGAAATAAGAGCATATAATATGATATGAAAAGCGTACTATGATGGTATAAATATATCAATATTGTAAGATGGTTGAATACATGATAGTAGGAGTATACTAACTGCCATATTCGACTCTCAACATTTTGTACCACAAGATACCACCCTGATATGTGGTATTTTTTTGTCCTGTATATTGTTCACACAGAAATTTGTAGATCCAATAGATCATGATCAAATCGTTCCTTCTTTGCAAAAATTTTAAAAACGACTTCATAACGGAGAAGATACCATATGGTATGCAATTGGTAATGAGAGGCATGAAATATTTTTTTCTCAAAATAGATTGAAAATAGATATCATTTGTAGAGCACAACGAACTCGTTTTATCTGTGAAAAAAATTAAATTCAATTTAAAACGAAGAAGATATTTTCCAATTAAAAAAACAAAAAATTAGAAAAATACATTTAGTTCTCACCTTTAAATCTGAATTTTGTGAATGAATTTTCTGAGTGGAAATTTATTTACTCAGTACATTTTTATCCATTGAATTTAATTCACGCAAGTGGCCGGCCAGTTTACAATTTGTAAATCTTTATTAATTCACGCAAGTGGCCGGCGGTCAGTTGACAATTTTTAAGGCTTTATTTGATTATTGGTCGTTGTTTCTATATCAGTAGCAGATTAGCTACTTTATTGCTAATTAAGTATTAACCACCTAATTACTGTATCATACTCAGGACTTCGATTCAGAGAGAGAGAGAGAGAGACAGAGAGATGGCAGGAATCACTGGCAGCGGCTCGGTGTCTGGGATCCCCGTGGTGGATCTCTCGACTTTTTTAGCGGAGAACGACGGCGCCGCCGTCGGGGACGAGATCCGCAACCAGAAGAAAAAGGCGATCATGGAGGTGGTGAAGGAAGCATGTTCTGCGTATGGATTCTTCCAGATCGTGAACCATGGCGTCCCCTTGCAGCTCATGGACCGGGCCCTCCAAGTCTCGGCCCAATTCTTCGATTTCCCGCTGGACGAGAAGCTCACGTTCGGCAGCCGGCCCGGCGCCACTTTGCCCGCCGGTTACAACCGCCACCCTTTCGATTGTCCCGACAAGCACAAGAACGACTACCTTTTCCTGTTACGTCAGTCCAACCCCTTCTTCGTCGCCTACCCCGCCAAGCCTCCCCATCTCAGGTGACTTATTCTTTACATATAACCTCTCACCGTCTCATGCATTGAAATTCATGGATTCGTGTATTGTATTGAATCAATTCTCGAATTCATAGATTGGATATGTAGATTGAGTAAATTCGTTCAATTTAAAATGTTTAAGTATCAAAATGTCGAGAAAGTATCACATATGAAAATGTATGTTTAATTTTCAAGTGTATTTTACTATTTTGTGAGAAAAATCGAATATGGATAATAAACTTTAATTTTAATGAAATTCCATTAATGAGCCCATAGGAATTTGTTGGGATGAATCCAGTTTTAAAATGAATTGGATTAGATGGACATTTGATGTATTGAATCAATTGAGTCAATTAGTGTATTGCGTTAATTAGTGTTAGGGGTGTCATTTGGTCGGTTTCGGTTTAACCGAAAATCGAATATTCGGTTATCGGTTAAATCAAACCACCCCTTACCGCGCCGACCATCGACCGTGAGTAAGCCACGCCTAGTCGACCACCGACCAGTCGATTTTTCAGTTTTTGTTCGGTTAGCCGTGGATGACCGTCGGTTTGATATGGGTGAGGGAGCGACAACGAGACTAGGGCGCGGCGAAGGAGCCAGGGCGTTGCGACATGGTCGTGGCAACGGGGCGAGAGTGCTGGCAACAAGCGAGGGCGTGAGGCTCCGTCGATGTCGCGGTTGATCGGCGACGTTGCCGGGAGCAGGATAGGCGCGTGCGGTTGCATAGGTTTCTTCTCTGTTCTGTGCTGCTGCCGAGGCGAGACGAGAGGGGAGAGATGGAGCAGGGGGGCTGAAATTGAGGTTAGAGTTTTGGTCGTTTTAGGGGGAGGGCAGGTCGCGGTGGTCGCTTGTTCCGTGGTCGTGAACGTCGCTGGGGGAGGCGAGGCATGAAGGGCACATGGGTGGTGGTCTGGGGCTGGGGGAGAAGAGACGCGAAGAGGGAAAGATGGGGAGAAGAGTAGGGTTAGGGTGGGGGGACGTTTTGGGGTATTACGGATTCGTTTCCTGGTGATTGGGGGAAGGAAATGGTCTTTATTTTGGAGGAATCGAGAAGAGCTCGATTAGTCGGCTAACCGACGGTGGGTTAACCAACATTTTTCACCGTTGGTTAGTCCGCTAACCGCCGCTCTTCCGCGTTCCTCCGGCAACCGACCGATGGTAAAGCCGAAAACAAGTCGGTTCGGTCAAAACGACGGTTAACTGCTAGCCGAAAACCATTCTGACAGCCCTAATTAGTGTTTGGAATTTGTAATTCTTCAAATTTATGTATTGAGTCAATTAGTGTATTATCATTTATGTATTAAATCAAATGATGTAGTAGGCAAATATATTTTTTGGAGGTTTAAATTGTGTTTTGTTATAATGCCATAAAAATTAATTTTGAGTGATTGTGCAGAATCTCAACTAAAAGTAAAGATTGTTAATTCCTCAATTATGAGTGATTGTGGTGGGGCCTCCAAAAGTTAATGTCTGTATTCTAGTTCAATATAAGCAAAAAAAAAAAACTTATTAATCTCATAAATACATGTATTGTGCACAATACAATAATTAAAGTGTCAAAGTGTAAAACAATGCATGCATTATTTAGGTAGACCCCACCAACAATCACAAAATATGATGCATTGATTGTTGGTTTTAGATTTGTCTCCACTTTTTTCCTTCCATTTATATCCCTAATAGTTTTTGTCTTATACTAAAATTTGAGGATAAATGTGAGATGTCCCCATAAAATATTTGTATGCAAATATTTAATTCCATTTGTGGTCACTAAATTTAGTAAAACATATCATGTTTGGTCACTCTTCGTCCAACTCCGTTAATTTGTGTATCCATTGTATCTATACATATATTTATATTATAGTGATTTTACATGAATTGGATCGTGACTTGTCAGGTGTTTGTTTTTTTTCCCCCCAAAACATCCACCTGGAGTTTTGAATGCGTTTCTATGTATATTTGTGCAGGGAAGTGGCGGAAGAGGTGTTCACGCGCTTAATCGAGACGGGATCGTTGATCGAGGGTATAATCAACGACTCCTTGGGTCTTCCCTGCGGGTTACTAAAAAAAGAGTTGGACTCCGACAGCAGCTGGGATTTCATGCTCGCTCACCGGTATTTCCCTGAAATTGACGGCGTGACCAACGGCCTCACCGCCCACGAAGACTCCAACGCCTTCACCTTGCTCTTCCAAGACGACGTCGGCGGGTTGGAGGTCTTCACAAACGGAGAGTGGATTCCGGTCACTCCTGAACGGGGCGCTATCGTCGTCAACGTCGGAGACCTTATTCAGGTACGCACTAGACTAGACTGTTAGAAACAATGATTTTGGAACAACCTATTAAAGTTCATATTATTTTCTTAACGTGTACTGCAATGGTTTGAAGGTGCTGAGCAACAACAAGTTCAAGAGCGCGACGCACAGGGTGGTTCGGCCAAAGGGAAAGAGCCGCTACTCCTACACTTACTTCCACAGCGTGCCGGTCGAGAAATGGGTGGAGCCATTGCCGCAGTTCACCGAGGAAGTTGGGGAGTTGCCAAAGTACCGCAAGTTTCGTTTCGGAGAGTATTTGCATCTGAAGAAGATGGGTGTCGTCCATCCCCCGAAAAATCCTGAAGATATTATCCACGTTACCCACTACTCCATCAACTAGTTCATTCTCATTTTCATAAGTACATTGTATTGAATATATATAACGCCGGTCGCCGGCCGGTGTCGCATTGTTTGAATACCCTAGCAAAGTCTTCTTTGGAGGAAGGACTGTTTAATTTTGTTTATTAACGTTCATTGAGTTTGTCGTTTATATCGCTACTCTTATCTTGTCATAATTTGAATTGCCACCTACTCCATGTTGAAATTATGCAGAGGCAACTAATAACGCAGTGGTAATTGTCTGAATTATAATCCACCCCATCAGTATTAATTAATATATCTAAATATAGATTCCAATTACAATGGTTTTTATGATTCCAGTCTTTAATTGATGTGTGACCTGATTAGTTAGCAGTCGATTATGTCTCTGTCTATATAACATGTGTTTGGAGTGTTTCTGTTAATCAACAATATGGAAGGACATTGCTAAGCTGAGGTGGAGAATGTTGAGGTCAACGTCGCAATATCCTCACGGCAGCCAGCCCCAGCTGGAATCAAATCTTCAGAATCAGAATCAATCGACTTGTCACAAAGTTGGAAGGTGGCAAATTCAAAGAGAAAACTAAGAAGGAAAGTCCAACGTTCAAATCAAATGGCTATCTACAAAAGTTCAATATTACTGGAGCCAAGAGCAAGAGGAAGAGGCAGACTTTTCAAAACGAGCAAGATCAAGGGGCAATATTGAGTGTGCAAGTGATTTTGTTAGAGAGCAAAGTCAGTCACAAGATCGGCGAGACTTTCGGGTATTATGATATTGAGTAGTATCAGGGTTCCTCTGTTAACTGGGTAGTTGAGAGAGTGTGATACAAAAGGATTCGATCAAGCGGGGAGCTCATCGTTCCAGGTTGAGAGATTCTTTGTAAATTCGAAGTGCTTCATAACAAATCTTTAGTGAATCGTCGCAGAAGAGCTGATAGCGTGGATCTTGCCGTGGACTAGTCAATGTTGGAATCCTGATTCCTCCAACGGTTGAAACCACGTAAAAAACCGGTGTGTTGCTTCATTATCTGCATTTAGTTTGTTTTTTTTCCGAAATCAGGGGCGGAGCCAGGAATCTATGTTCGGGGGGGCCGAAAATTTTTATTCCGTTACTACGAAATGACAACTAAAAAAATATTTACATATTGGTCCAGGGGTATCAAAATAATATATATTTTACATAATAGGTTTATTTTGTTAATACAAAAAGGAAAAAGGGAAAAAATCAATTTTAAATATTATCGCAAAACCAATTCTAGATGATTAGAGTGAATTAATACAAGTTTAGAACTTATGAAAGTGAAAAGCACTAATTATTCAGCTTTTATAAAACTTAATTTTGAAACTACAAGACTGAAACCATATTGAAATTAACGAAAATAAAAAACCATATAATGAAAAATGAAGGAGAAGTTATTAAAATTAGAAAGAAAAATTGAACTACCACCTGCATAATTGGGTTTCGAACCCTTAATCTCTGGGATGATATATAAATTTGACTTCCGGTGGCCTCCTTTCTTGGTTAATATTTTCACGCTTAACTTATTAATAAATGATCTTTACTTTATACGAAATTTCCAAATACCGATTTTGTTTGTAAGTAACTTTCGAAATTCTCGGGGGGGCCGGGCCCCCCCCCCCCCCCCCCCCCCCCCCCCGAGGCCTAGTGTAGCTCCGCCCCTGTCCGAAATTGCTTTGCTTTGTTCTTGTTTCTGGGTGTTTGCAGGGGAATTTTGATCGAGCAAGAAGGAAGAAGAAGGATAGGGTAAGGTTAGTGAAATTAGGGGTGGCTATTTGGACCGGGACCGGATGAAAAACCGGAAACCGGACTGTATAACCCGGATCGAGATCGGACCGGGACCGGATAGTAAACAATCCAATCCAATTTTTGGGCTTAGATTTGAGGTAAAAAACCGGATAAGAGAGCTCAACATCCAAAACTTAAGGGTAATTTGCATAAACGGTCACAAACCTTTGCACTTAGTACAAAACTTAACCAACTCCTCACCCTTTTAGGTCTTAGGCCACTCAAATTCCCACAATCTCAATATAAAACCAAGACCGAATTGGGACCGGACCGGGTCAAGACCGGACCGGATTAAGACCGGACTGTATCCAATCCAATCTTCGTTCCTTATATTTTCAAAAAAACCGGACTGGACCGGATCAATTTGGACCAATTTAACCGGACCGGACCGTATAGCCACCCCTAAGTGAAATGCACCGTTTTGAGTAGGGCTGGCTATTTGGTCCGGCTTTTTTGGTTTTACCCAAAACGGGAAAGTATAATCCGGACCCGGACCGGATAGTAAACAATCCAATCCAATCTTTGGGCTTAGATTTGAGGTAAAAAACCATTCGGGACCGGATAAAAAACTGGATAAAGACCGAATAAGAGAGCTCAACACCCAAAACTTAAGGATAATTAGCATAAACGGTCACAAACCTTTGCACTTAGTACAAAACTTAACCATCTCCTCGCCCTTTCAGGCCTTAGGCCACTAAAATCCCCACAAGCTCAATATAAAATCAAGACCAAATTGGGACCGGACCAGGTCAAGACCGGACCGGATCAAAACCGGACTGTATCCAATCTAATCTTTGGTCCTTATATTTTCGAAAAAACAGGACTGAACCGGATAAATTTGAACCATTTTAATCGGAACGGACCGTATAGCCACCCTATTTTTGAGGTGTGTGGTAAGCAAACGTGGTGAATAATCTTGTGTCCATTTTTGTGTCCAAGTGATCAGCAAGTAACTCTCTTATTGGGCCTCAAGTTGAATTAGACATTTGCTACGAAAATGACCTAACTTGTGAAGGTTAAAGCAATCAATATTCTTCTTATTCCAGCCTCTTCTTCCTCTACCTCTGTCTTGATAGTCACTCCTTCCTGCTCCTTTTCCACCTCTACCTCCAAATCAACAATAGCTATATCAACAAACGACGTGAATAATAATTAAAGTTAGAAATTTATGGCCGAGGAATTTATATTAAATATATAATATAGTATCACTGGTCTGTTTGGATAATGCCTGGTTGTAACCTTCCAAACACAAACCCAAGCATAAGGCTAAAGTTTTAAAAAATTTAAAACTGCATTCACCCTTAAAATTAGATATTCACGGATATCGCGGTGGGTCAGTTTGCGTTCGATGGGTGGGTTGGTTTTCGATTTGTTTTGTTTACCCCTAATCCCGTAGTTATTTTGTAGTGTCCTTGCTAGTGATATTCTTTAGAATTGTTTTGCCAATGGAGCTAATATGTCATTTTTAGCCTTAAGATCCGTAAATAATTTAGACCATTGGCCTAAGTAGTAGATAACTGGAATATATATAAAACAGAAACTTACCGAACGCCACTGTATTAACTAAAGCATACAGACTGGAATATATATAAAACTAGAATTTCAACGAAACATTAAGGCTAACAAATATAGGCACTGGAATATTCAGCTATGCCATCAAAGATGTTGGAGTGAAAGGCAATTGGTTAAGTCCGATATTTAATTTCTCTCTGTGTTTCATTGTTACAACATCAACTTCTAAATTCTAATAATGATAATTTTTCCAGGTACCGTATTCCAACTGGTTGGACCGTGTTTAATTAATAAAAATCAGAAATGTCTAGCTAGAAGGGATCTAAATGAGGGAGATGGAGAAATGTCCATAATGTGTTAGTTGTGAATTTAATATGTTAGTTGCAATAAACAAAAGAAAAAAGATGAACCATATGTTTAGGTCGGTTGTGTTGATATTTGTTTGGGAAAAAGCTTATAAATAGGCTGGTTTGTACGTTGGTGGAAAGCAGAGCAAAGCAAAAGAAATAAAAGAAGCAAACGTCTCTCTTTGTCTTAAGCTCCATCTCTCTGCAGCCTAGCCTTTCCACCAAAACCCCTTGATAATGATGTAATTGCACATATTTGCGCCCCTAGTTCTTATCCGTTTGAGGGGCATAGTCGTGTATTCTTGGCCTATTTTACGCCGGGTTGTGCTATTTTGTCATATTTCAGGTCTCAGGCGTAAGAGGAAAGGCTAAGCACGAGTTTCGGGGCATTCGGAAGTCATTTCGTCGAGCTGGAGCCAAAACACGGGCAGGGGGCCTACAGAACACGGCCGTGTTCTGTGGTCGTGCTTTTACTGCCGAGAGCTAATTGAGTTTGGCAAATTCAAGCTGAAAACACGGGCTGAAAGCACGGCCGTGTCCTCCCAAAGCACGGCCGTGTCCTCCCAAAAGCACGGCCGTGTTCCTCCCAACTGCTGGCCGTGTAATTAACCCTAAGCAAAGCACGGGCGGGCTGAGGCAAAGCACGGCCGTGCCCTCGACCGTGCTTTGCCCAGTGATGCCCTTTTAAGCAGATTTCAGCCAAAACAGAGGGGATTCGAGTTTTAGAGAGACAGAGCGTTTCCTAGAGAGAGAAAGCGACGAACAAGAGTTTCCAAGTGCCCTAGCTTGATCTTCATCACCATTGGAGCTTGGCTTGAGCTTGGAGAAGTGCCGATCAACGTCCAGAAGCTGAATTCCATCCTTCACAGTATGGTTTCCGCATCTGATTCTGCTTTTGCTTCTTTCTCCATGGAGTAGTTCTCCCATTCATCTGGGTGTGGGAAACCCTAGATCTGTATGTTAGGATTGATTGTATGAACCCAAGTACTGTTTCTATGAGTTGATTATATTCGATTGAGGTTTGAATAATTGAATGGCATGAATCCTGATCAAATTCCTGTTGTTTCTGCTTTAACCTAGAATGAGAATATCTGCCTAGGTTAATAGAGTATCCTTAATTGAAGGTAGCGAATTGGTGACTTTAGTCGAGGAGCCAATTTGCTGTTCTGTACTGAATTCCATTCTGTAGTGGAGGTTTGGTTCGTTAGGGCCTCAATCTGTTTACTCTGGTGGAGGTTAGTCGCCTCTAGAGACTTAGATTGAGAGGGTCTGAAGACCTTTAGTCGAGACTTCAGACTGTTTGAGAACCTTCCGCAGTATAACTATCATAGAAATTGAACTTGGTAATTACAATCCGACTTAACTGCAGTCTAGGGGGAACCATATCCGGGTGACCTCTCTTAACCTGAAAACAACCGTTTAGTTGCTTTGCTTGCTTGTTAGTTTAGACTTTCACTAAAGCTTCATTGCTAGATAACACGAATTCACTGAGTAGTCATCACATCTAGGACCCGGGTTCACATTGAAACCCAAACCCGCTATACTACGCTTTAGGAAGTGGTTACACTTGGCCATTTTCTAGAGTGACAGTAGGAGTGAGTCACCCCTCTTCCATTCTTCCAATTAAAAACCCACCAAAGTTCCCATTCCCTCTCCTCAAACGTGCCCACCAACATTTATAAGGAAATAATTAATTTATTTCCAACAAAATGGTATCAGAGCCCGAGTTATTCTTGAGTATGCTCTGTGGTTGCAGCGTAGTCTAAACTTCCACATAAGAAAATAATTTCTCGTGTTTTTGTTATCACGATTGTCCCATGGCCGAAAAATCCACTTTCCCCATTCTATTCCCCCACCTTACCAAATCCAATAATAAAAATTGGTGTATCCGTATGAAAGCCATGCTGGGATCCCAAGATGCTTGGGATATTATTGAGAAAGGTTACGAGATTCCCGCTGAGGATTCTCGATTATCTCCTGCTGAAAAGAAGGTATTGAGAAAAAATAGAAAGAGTGATCAAAAGTCACTCACTCTAATTCATCAATATCTTGATGAATCAATGTTCGATCAAATAGCAGATACTACCACAGCAAAGGAAGCATGGGAGATTTTGCAAAAGGAAATGCAAGGCGTGGAACCAGTGAAGAAGGTTAGACTTTAGACACTCAGAGGAGATTTTGAAGCCATGAAAATGAAGGAAGGTGAATCTGTTTCAGATTACACCGCCCGTGTAAAGTCTGTCGCCAGCAAACTAAAGCAGTATGGGGAGAAAATTGAAGAGACCAAAGTGGTGGAGAAAATTCTACGATCATTATTACCGAAGTTTGACTATGTGGTGATGGCCATGGAGGAAGCTAAGGACATGTCGAAAATGACAGTGGATGAAGTCATCGGCTCATTGCAAGCACGAGAGGAAATACTAAATAAAAGAAATGAAGAATCGCCAGAACAAGTGTTAGCTACAAAAGCTACCACCGAAGAGAAAGAAGATGTGCGAGGAGGAGGTCACTACAGAGCAAACTACCGAGGCAGAGGAAGAGGAAGAGCGCGAGGAGCTTATCAAAGTAGAGATGGAGGAAATTTCACCATAAACAATGAAACGTCCAACAGAGGCAGAGGTCGTGGTCGTGGACGCGGAAGAGGAAGTTGGAGATCAAATGAAGGCCGTGATAAATCCAACGTCCAATGCTATAATTGCTCGAAGTAAGGGAATTATGCATCAGAATGTTGGAGTCCGCCTAAAGAAGTGGAGGAGACAGCAAACAATGTGCAAGAAAAAGAAGTCAAAGGCACATTGATGCTATCACATCAAGGAGATGAAAAACCAAGAGACAACATGTGGTATCTGAATAATGCAGCAAGCAACCACATGTGTGGAAAAAGAAACATGTTCGTGGATATGGATGAATTGGTGAAAGGAAATGCCGTATTTGGAGACTCCTCGAAGGTTCCTATCAAAAGCAGAGACTATACTCATCCGATTGAAGAATGGCTCACAGCAATTTATTAGTGATGTGTACTATGTCCCGGACATGACTAGTAACATCCTGAGTTTGGGTCAGGTGATGGAGAAAAATTATGAAGTCCACATGGTGAATCTTCAACTGGAGTTGTTAAATGGGAAGAAGCAGTTGTTGGTCAGAGTACCAATGTCGAGAAACAGAATGTTCACGCTGAACATTCAAACTGAAATGGCGAAGTTCTTGAAAGTATGTGTGAAGGAAATACATGACTATGGCATCTGAGGTATGGCCATCTAAATTTTGGAGGTCTGAAATTGCTCGGTCAGAAGAAGATGCTGCATGGTCTGCCAGTGATCAATCATCCAGATCAATTGTGTGAAGGATGCTTAGTTGGGAAGAAGTTCAAGGCAATTTTCCCAAAGGAGTCCCTTTCAAGAGCTAAAGCACCGCTTGAGCTTGTACATGCTGATCTCTATGGACCGATCACTCCAACATCGTTCGGAAAGAATAAATATTTTCTACTGTTCATCGATGACTATAGTAGAAATACATCGGTTTACTTCTTGAAGCAGAAGTTAGATACATTTGAAGCTTTCAAGAAGTTCAAGATGATGGTGGAGAATGAAGTAAGGGAATTATGCATCAGAATGTTGGAGTCCGCCTAAAGAAGTGGAGGAGACAGCAAACAATGTGCAAGAAAAAGAAGTCAAAGGCACATTGATGCTATCACATCAAGGAGATGAAAAACCAAGAGACAACATGTGGTATCTGAATAATGCAGTAAGCAACCACATGTGTGGAAAAAGAAACATGTTCGTGGATATGGATGAATTGGTGAAAGGAAATGCCGTATTTGGAGACTCCTCGAAGGTTCCTATCAAAAGCAGAGACTATACTCATCCGATTGAAGAATGACTCACAACAATTTATTAGTGATGTGTACTATGTCTCGGACATGACTAGTAACATCCTGAGTTTGGGTCAGGTGATGGAGAAAAATTATGAAGTCCACATGGTGAATCGTCAACTGGAGTTGTTAAATGGGAAGAAGCAGTTGTTGGTCAGAGTACCAATGTCGAGAAACAGAATGTTCACGCTGAACATTCAAACTGAAATGGCGAAGTTCTTGAAAGCATGTGTGAAGGAAATACATGACTATGGCATCTGAGGTATGGCCATCTAAATTTTGAAGGTCTGAAATTGCTCGGTCAGAAGAAGATGTTGCATGGTCTGCCAGTGATCAATCATCCAGATCAATTGTGTGAAGGATGCTTAGTTGGGAAGAAATTCAAGGCAATTTTCCCAAAGGAGTCCCTTTCAAGAGCTAAACACCGCTTGAGCTTGTACATGCTGATCTCTGTGGACCGATCACTCCAACATCGTTCGGAAAGAATAAATATTTTCTACTGTTCATTGATGACTACAGTAGAAAGACATGGGTTTACTTCTTGAAGCAGAAGTTAGATACATTTGAAGCTTTCAAGAAGTTCAAGATGATGGTGGAGAATGAAGTAAGGGAATTATGCATCAGAATGTTGGAGTCCGCCTAAAGAAGTGCAGGAGACAGCAAACAATGTGCAAGAAAAAGAAGTCAAAGGCACATTGATGCTATCACATCAAGGAGATGAAAAACCAAGAGACAACATGTGGTATCTGAATAATGCAGCAAGCAACCACATGTGTGGAAAAAGAAACATGTTCATGGATATGGATGAATTGGTGAAAGGAAATTCAAGCAATTGATGCTGAAGAAGCCATGAAGAAGCCATGAAGGATGAAAAATGGAAAAGAGCTATGGATGAAGAAATTCAAGCAATTGAGAAGAACAAGAATTGAGAGCTTGTGTCACTTCCTGAGAATCAGAAGCCAATTAGTGTCAAGTGGCTGTTCAAGGCAAATAAAAATGCAAAAGGAGAAGTTGTCAGGCACAAAGCAAGATTGGTGGCTAAAGGATATAGTCAGAGACCAGGCATTGACTACAATGAAGTATTTTCTCCCGTGGAAAGAATGGAGAGTATCAGGATGGTGATATCTCTCGCTGCTCAAAATGGATGGAAGATACATCAGATGGATGTGAAGTCAGCTTTTTTGAATGGATATCTCGAGGAAGATATCTATATTGACCAACCCCCTGGATATATCGTTAAAGGTCAAGAAGATAAGGTGTCGAAGCTGAAAAAGGCACTGTATGGTCTAAAACAAGCACCGAGAGCTTGGAATAACATGATTGACAAGTATTTTCAACAGAACAGGTTCAGCAAATGCACACATGAGCATGCCTTATACTGCAAGGTGCAAGGGGGAGCAATATTGATGGTTTGTCTATATGTAGACGATCTTGTCTTCACAGGCAACGATCCTAAGATGTTTGAAGAGTTCAAGAAGACGATGGTTCGTGAGTTCGAGATGACAGACATCAGACTGATGTCATACTATCTCGGAATTGAAGTAACTGAAAAGGAGGAAGGAATTTTTATCTCACAGAGTGGTTTTGCCAAGGAAGTCCTGAAGAAATTTAAGATGGAGAATTGTAACCCTGTGGAATTTTTAGTCCCGAGTGCGGACTAAAGTTATCCAAGGATGATAAATGAGAGAAGGTCAACTCAACGGAGTTTAGAAGCCTAGTGGGAAGCCTGAGATATCTGATTTGTACTAGACTAGATATTCTCTACGCAGTTTGATTAGTCAGCAGATATATGGAGACACCAACTATTTCACACTGGAATGCTGGCAAGCGGATATTACGCTACATCAAAGGTACAATTGATCATGGTTTGTTTTATACCAAGTTAGAAAATTTCAAATTGGTTGGCTACTGCGATAGTGATTGGGCAGGAGACGTAGATGATCGCAAGAGCACTACCGGATTTGCGTTTTTTGATGAGGCAGAATTAGCTCTCGTGATCAGAGTTGGCGGATTAAGAACTAGTTTTGATAAGAAGAAGGAAATAAGAGAACTTGGGTGTGAGTTGGGTGGAAATCTCGTGCAACCCTCACGCGGGAAGGAGGCTCGAAGATTATCGTTGAAGCTTGGCCACGATCAGGATGGCGGCTGATCGATACAAGCGAACCAAATAACCTAGTCATCGCTCTAGGATGCTCTCAACTCAAGCTCGGAAACCGGCTATTGTTGCAATTCAATTGAACTCCCAAAAACTGACGAATACATCGTAAGCATGAGTTTAAATAGGTAAACTAACTTACAATACAAGTAATTAATGTCCTATGCAAATCTAAACTCAAAGGAAACCGAATCTAATACGAAAAGGAAAGAAATCCCAAGCTGTGAACGAATCCGAATAGGATTCGGATTACTTGTTGCTCCAGGCGGCAGCTTCATTGTCGACACGAACTTCTGCCTCCTCGTTCGAGCCCTTCTGCGCGTCAACCAGATCATCCAATGCCACGACATTGTAGAAGGAAATACGCAGAGCTTCTCCCTCATCTGTTGCGGTCTGTAACAAGGTCATTAACAAGGTGGAACACCGGCTCGCTGGTTGGAAAAAGAATTATCTTTCACTTGGGGGCAGAATTACGTTGTGCAAAGCAGTTTTAGCGAGTCAACCTATTCATATGTTTAGCCTGTTCAAGGCTCCGGTTTATATTATTAGTCGGCTTGAGAAGGCTCAACGAGATTTTATTTGGTCGGGCTCTCAAGGGGATGGAAAGTTTCATTTGGTCTCTTGGGATATTTGCAAAGGCCCTAAAAAGCTTGGCGGACTTGGCATCGCTGATCTTAAATTAAGGAACCAAGCACTTCTATGTAAATGGTGGTGGAGGTTTGCTCTTGAAGGGGAGCTTGGTGGTGTGAACTTATAAACATCAAGTATCCTAATGTTCAGTCGGAATGGATACCGGGCTCTACTCGCGGCTCGGCAGGTACAAGTCCATGGTCTCAAATCTTGAAACTCAAGAATGTGTTCTGGAAATTTGCTAGGGTGGAGCCGGGTTCTGGGGCAGGAACTTCCTTTTGGCATGATGTGTGGATCCAGGGTCGTACTCTTGCTGTTGACTTCCCGCGGGTAGCCGCTGCTTCCGTCGCGCCGAATTGCAAGATTACCGGTGTGGTTAATCTGCAGGAGGATGGAATTTCCTTTGATATTCCGCTTACTCATAACTTGAGAGAGGGGGGGGGCTGAGAGAGAAAGGGAGAACCTAATGCTGGTTCTTAATTCTATGTCCACTAACACCCTTTTTGCAGGTACAGCTCGCATTGTTTGGGAACCGGCTCCATGTTTCAGTGTGTGTTCCCTATAAGGGGAACTCGTCAAGGAAAACTTAATGAGATCTGACAGCTTTCCCGCCAAGGTGATTTGGCAGAGTGTTGTTCCTCCCAAGATATGTGTGTTCATGTGGATTGCCTTCCAGAAAAAGATTCTCACGCATGATGCTCTTAAACGGAGAGGATGTTCATTTCCTAGCCGATGTGTATTGTGCGGCGAGAATGAGGAGACGATACATCATCTTTTCCTTCTCTGCAGGTTCTCCCGTGAAGTTTGGAATCTGTTGGGCAATTTTGTGCCAATTCAGGCTCCCTCTCAAGACATTGCTTCTGCTATTGGGTCGTGGCCTTGCTCTTCAACTTCAAGTCCGCAGGTGTGGTGTTCGAATGTCTTCTTGCACGCGTTTTGCTAGAGTATTTGGCTGGAAAGGAATGCTCGAACATTTAGGGAGGACTATGGCTCGGTTCTGGGCATCTGTTTCAAGGTTATCTGTAACATTCATGACTGGTTGTGCGCCTCGAACAAGGTTGATAGAGTCTTTGCGGATCAGTGGCAGCATAATGCGAGGGAGCGGCTCTTCCCAAGGGCTCCGTAATTTGCTGAGGAGGTTGGAGATGCTGATCAATCACTTTTGGGGAACCTGTGATTTCTGAGTGCGCTGCGCGGTGTTGTTCATTTCTTCCGGTTTTCTTAGCTCGATTTTGGAGTGCGCTGTTTTTTTGTTTGGTGGAGTTTGGACTTTCAGATGGCTTCTTGTGTTGCGTTGTGCTGTCTGCTTTTGTTTGTTGTCCTTCTCCTTCTTTTACTAATAAAATCTATATCATCATTATCAAAAAAAAAAAATCAAACAGTGCTATTTATGGAAAAAATCCCCAGACGATAGTATAAGCCTACCAACTGGAGTAGAATAGATAGGGACCTCTTCAACCAATAGCTTTAGAGTAGGTGGAGCTAACCATCCTTAACGTCCTCGTTAGATGTGTCAAAATAGAACCTGATCCGAGTATCCCGGCCTGTCAACCCGACTCGAAACCCAACCACAACCCAATTTGACTAGAAGTCAATGACCCACAACGCGCCTGACCCATAACCCGATTTATCCGCAACCCAATTAACCCAAACTCAATTGATCTGCAATCCGATTAAACTTAATACACGGTTGGCCCGAATCCGACTAACCCGTGTCCCGATCGAGCCAACCCTAATATGCCCAATTGACCTTAATAGTTACTATATATAAATATATTATCTTTCAAAATTTAGTATTTAGTTCTAAAGCTAACTATAGCCTTTTTCTTTTCGTAATAGAAGTTCAAAGTATGAAATTCACTTGATATTATGTATTTTTTAAAACATTATAAAAGTCAAAACCCAAACTCACTTGAGAATTAAGTTCTTTAACAAAATTACAAAAAATATGCAATATGCATACTGTCACTGGAACTATTTCAAATGTAGGTTAAAGTATAGATCATATACTTAGTTACTTATAAATTTGATTATCGCAATGTTTACATATGATGGTTTAGTAGTTTAGCATTTAGTGAATAAGACATTGCCTATAGTAAACCTTTATTAGCCTTATATCCCATGACTAATTGGATATAGTAGATTTATGAACATATCATGAGTCCTCTTATCTCAATAATATCACTTGAACTATCGCAAATGCAGGCTATTGTACATTATAGATCATGAACTTAATTATTTACCTATATGATTATCTGTAAATATTATGGGTTAAGAGTTTACCATATTGTAACTAAGACATTGTATATAGTAAACTTTATCATGATTCAAAACGACGCGTAACTTAACGATTAGGCGCACCTAATTAAGCGCTAGGAAACACCAAAACGCCTTGCTTAGGCGTTCTCCAACAAGAAAGGAATCTATAACGCTCGGGTTGAGTAAGATAATACCTAGGTGTCACAAATGCATATTTATCCATTTAGGCGGAGCTGGACACTCAAAACCATAAGGGGAACTTAAAATCATCTAAAGCTCACTCTTTTCTCAATATTATTTAAAGCTGAAGAAGTTTATGTATATTGCAAATCTTACCGTACCTTTTTTTAATCCGTACGGCTGTCGAGTTTTACTATTTAGACCAGCATACACTAGAGTTTGGGACATGACACTACAACAAATATGGTCTATGGTGACAAAATTCTAATTTGTCATTTCTTATTTTATCACCACAGAGTTATATAATGTGACAAAAAGTAAATTCGTCATAATATAGTCGGATATTGTGGCAAATTTGATTTTTGTCATAACAAATATTTGTTATGACAAAAGTTAGGGTGTCACAATTATTTTGTCATAATAACTTTGGGTCGGATAATTCGCAGTCCTATAGTGTGACAAAACTAGTCGTCACAATACGGTTTGTCACTTTATATACCGTTAAATTGCAATGTGACAAACTAAATTGTCACATTGATTGGAATTTCAGTTGGCGGGAAAGATGGGAGGGAAATATTTATGTGGAATGTGACAAAATTAACGTTTTGTCACATTGTAATTTGTTTTTATTTTTTCCTTTTCTGCATTGGAAAATAGATTAAGATGATCTAACATGTGGGTGAGGTTTTCGTTTCCCTCTCGTTTTTCACTCTCCAAAATTCATAGCTCCTTTTCCCCCTCTCCAAAAAACTAGTTCCAGAATCCAAAATCGGCCTAGCTCCTCTCCTCCTGCAAGCCGCCAGTTTCCCACACTCCTCACTTCAGCTTCCAATGAAGGTATCCCTCTGTTCCATAGCTCAATTTTTTGTTCTGCCAATTGCATGCCAGTTCGTGTTGAATCAAAATTAGGCCAATCGTTGTCTTCGTCTTCGACTACTGGAATGAGTCGGCGTCTTCCTTCCATATGGAGTTTAGTTTGATTTTGGTCATCGTCGGCGTCGCCCTTCCATCTACAATGGAGCGAATCTCCGTTTTCATATGCCCCTTTCTCTCCCTGTCCCATTTTGAGCAGTTTCATCTTCATATGCTAAAGTAATGGGTTTTGTCTCAACCATCACGGGAAACCCGTGATGTTAGTTCTTATTAGTAACAGTAAAATCCCGTTATAGATAGTTACTACTAGTCACGGGAATACCGTGATGGATACTTTTCTCTAGTTATGGAAAAATTCTGTTATTGGTATTAAACATTTAGTCATGGGAAAGTTTCACAACTAGTCACAGGAAACACTGTAATTGATAGTAGCTAAAAGTAACCTGGATAACCTGCAATAGTTACAGATTGAGAAAACTTATTAAGAAAACTTACAGATTGAGAAAACTTATTAAGCAATAGAAGCTTGAAACAATTAAGAAAACTTATCAATATACATATCATTCACTCGTCAACGTTAGTTTACAATTAAGAAATCTATTCTTGAAGCATTTTACGGACATGGAACCTATCTAATCCATCATATCAAAAAATACAAATGCTTCAACAAAATAAGCTAGAGTAGTTTCTAGGTTTCTTCAAAAGCAAAATTGGCATTGCACTCGGCAATGTGCAAGGTTGAACTACTCTTCTTATGCTTCACCTTTCTTTCAGCCGCCCACCTTATATGTTGCACTTCAGAATTATAAAATAGAAATTACAAAAATTAGCTTTGTTAAACAACACTACAAACATGTATATAAAAAACTAACATTAGAAATAACACATTTATTCATATACATACTAAAACAAATAATTCTAGAGCCAATGAAAGGTAGCAGCACTGTCAAACAACAACAAAACATCTCAATAAAAAGTCATGAATTGATTGTTCAAAAATGCCTTCAAGCTGTAACATTCTCCAAAGAACGACCTAAACAACTCAATAAACAACCAAGAATGAAATGTCTGGAACGGCTTTTAGAAGCATCAACACTCTCCAAAGAAGAACCAAATAACATCACAATAGGAAGCACAATAAAAGGATAAGAGTTCAGTATATCCAAACAACAAAACACAACAACTCAATAAGATTAGAATTTGATGTTCTAATGTTGTCTAGGAAGCACAAGTTTAAGTACCTAATTTTGTCGATTTTGAATACTTTTGAACAACTCTTGCAACTTCTTCATTTCATCTTTCATATTGGCCATCTCTTCAGCTTGTTCAGAAACCGTATCTTTAAGTTCAGTGACGGTTTGTTGAAGAGCTTCCTTTTCTTCATCTGATCTTCTCAATTGAGCTTCCAAATCTGCATCATTTGCATCCGTTGTGGAAGTTGAGCTCTTCAAATCCTTAGGTCTCAATCCCCGCCAAAACAAATCACATGACCACGCTTTTGTTCTCCTAATATTGCTTCTACCACTTCAAGGCATGCAGTCCCTAAATATAAGAAAATGCTGCCACTATCATATGTGTTGTTCAGTGTAAAGAAGCTGCAAATGTAAGGAACTAGATGGAAATTTTTTGGCCAATAAGCTAACTAGCTACATCTGGGTTCAGATTGTTTATTTAAAAGAGTTTTTGGTCCAGTTCCACGACTAGTGCACTCAATTCAGAAAAGAAAACTCACCTCCTTCGGCAGGTTGTTCATTTTCAATTGTATTGTCGGCCATAGGAACGCCTTCCATCAATGGGGGGACTACATTGTTGGTCCTAGATGTACCAGTGCCTTCATGGTCGCCTTCTGATCGTCGAGCTATAAAAAAAACAATTAGGGAACATGCTGTAGCAGAAAAAACAGACAGTTTGATACCCAATATCACAATTTCTTACAAACGACAGGCTGCTTCTGTGAAGTAGAATGCTTTTTTGAAGGTGTGTTTGATGAACTTAATGAAGAGAAACTTGGACGTTCCACCGCCCTTCCTAAAGCGCCTGCTGCAACAAATTTTGCTCCATTTATCTTCTTTTTTGCACCATTAGACACTTGAGATGATTTTCCTTTCATGTTATCTTGTGTAGATGCAACAAATGATAATAAAAATTTAGACAACACATTAGATTCAAGTTATACCCAACCCAAATAAAATAAAACAAACACATTAGTTGTCAGTTGTTTCATTCCAGGACCCCAATGCCTCACCCAGCTTCTCTCCGTGGTGACACCAAAAAGTGTAATTTGAGGTCATTCCATGAATCAACAAATGTCTCTCTACACTTGTAAGTTCAACTTTTAATTTATAAGTTCACTACATTAAACTACTGCAGAAAGAAGGAAAACTAGTAACAATTTAAAATATCATTCATAATAACTAGATCTGGAAATTAAAACTTTATGCTTGGAAAACAATTCCATTTCCTCATGAACCATACATGAGCAAGAGAAAATTCAGATAGGCAAGGACAAATAAAGTTAAGAAATGCATACCAATAGTTGATTATAGCAGCAGAATACTTTTGTCACGGCCTAACCCAAGATGGAACCGACAGTGGAGAAAACTACTCACAACAAAAGGATCCACACAAGCCTCCAAACACAAGTTTCATTCATCACAATCAAATTTGATAAACTACCATTAACAATAATCCATGAGATGTTAGTTGATATATATATATATTAATTAATTAATAGCGCAAGTAAACTATAATCTAAAACACTGTTCATCACGACAAAATAGCTAGAAACCCACTTTTACCGGGAAAGCCGACCTTGTGCGTGTGATCAATTAATTGCAACCCCACTTTTATCGTGTTTTATGAGAATTTTCTGGGGGTTGTACTGTGCATTAGAGAGCTATATCATGTGGGTGGGTGTACCCAATTTTTTGGGCTAGCCGAGGGATCTATTAATCTTCTGTTTAGGGGATTTATTAATCTTCTACATTACGTAAATTATAAATATATAACGTAAAAATTATATAGCTTATATATAGTGCAGTCCTTACTAACATTAGTTGAGTGAAAGTTCATTTGTACTTAACTCATTTGTTGACAATCTCTTTCATTTTACATTCCACAAAAGTTTCACAATGTCAGTTATTTTTTATATATTGACTCGACTCTACTGTCACCCTAGGAATTGGCCAAGTGAAACCACTTCCTAAAGCGTAGTATAGCGGGTTAGGTTTAAATGTCAACCCGGGTCCTAGATTTGCTGACTACTCACTGAGTTCTTGTTATCTAGCAATAAAACTGGAGTGCAAGTCTAAACTACCAAACAAACAAAGCAAGTAAACTGGTTGTATTCAGGTTAAAGAGGTCACCCGGATATGGTTCCCCCTAGTCTGCAGTTAAGCCGGATTGTAATTACCAAGTTCAGTTTCTATGAAGATTATACTGCGGAAGGTTCTTAAACAGCCTGAAGTCTCGACTAAAGGTCTTCAGACCCTCTCAATCTGACTCTCTAGCGGGCGACTAACCTCCACCGGAGTCGACAGATTGAGGCCCTAAGAACAAAACCTCCACTACCGGAGTAAATCCGGTACAGAATAGTGAGTTGGCTCCTCGACTAAAGTCACCAACTCCCTACCTTCAATCAAGGATACTCTATTAACCTAGGCAGATATTCTCATTCTAGGTTAAAGCAGAAACAACAGGAATTTGATCAGGATTCAAGTCATTCAATCATAAAACCTCAATCGAATATAATCAATCACAGAATCAGTACTTGGGTTCATACAATCAATCTCAACATACAGAACTAGGGTTTCCCACACCCAGATGAATGGGAGAACTACTCCATGGAGAGAGAAGCAAAAGCAGAATCAGATGCGGAAATCATACTGTGAAGATGGATTTCTGCTCCTGGACGTTGAATCGGCACTTCTCCAAGCTCAAACCAAGCTCCAATGGTGTTGAAGATCGATCTAGGGCACTTGGAGACTCTTGTTCGTCGCTTTCTCTCTCTAGGGAATCGTTCTATCTCTCTAAAACTCGAATCCCCTCTCAATTTGGCTGAAATCTGCCTAAAAGGGCATCATTGGCCAAAACACGGTCGAGGGCACGTCCGTGTTTTGCCTCAGCCCGCCCGTGTTTTGCCTCAGCCTTAAAAGCACGGCCACGGGCAGCTTGAAAACACGGTCGTGTTCAGGCTAAAACACGGCCGTGCTTTCCTCAGGCCTGCCCGTGTTTTTTAGGTTGTGCACGCCACCCTTGGAAGCCTCGGCCTAAAAAGCACGGTCACAGGAACACGGCCGTGTTCTGAGGGCCTCCTGCCCGTGTTTTGGCCCTGGCTCGTCCAAACGACTTCCAAACGATCCGAAACTCGTGCTTGGCCTTCCCTTTGACGCCTGGGACCTGAAATAGGATAAAATAGCACAACCCGGCGTAAAATAGGCCAAAACACACAACCATGCTCCGCAAATGGATAAGAAATAGGGGTATAAAATCATGTAATTATATCGTTATCAAACTCCCCCACACTTAACCGTTTGCTTGTCCCTAAGCAAACCAAGTCAGACACCAGGTAAGCTTGAGACATTTCAATCAAGCAGGCTCAAGGGCAAATCGTATCGGCATAAAACACGTGGATCATACTGGCTTTCGATCATTCAACACATGGCAACTCGAACGACAACCTAGACAACCACCACAGATGACATTCGAATGCAATAGAGTCGAGCAAAGGAAGAGTTCTTTCATGTTCACCAACCAACATAGACTTGACTCAATCACTTGTTCAAAACAGTCATATCATGCACAAAGCTCAGGACATCAGAATTAAGACCGAGCAATCTAGGTCCTCACCGGGGTAAAGAGTATAGAGAAAATGAAGAAATGAATCGCTCACTCTCGACCAGTGGGGTCAGGACAATATGATGCGAAAAATGCGCATGCTTCTTCTCTCAATCCCTAACGTCTCTTCACCATGAATGCAGCCTCTAAATGCTAGAGTTCACATAAGGGGGTGTCACCACTAACTAATCCGGAGGTCTTAGACACAGGTTCAAATGACTGGCTAGGGTCTTGGACATGAGGAAAAGGCCTTTTAAGTGGTGGAAGTATTCATAGCAAAAGGTTCCACATTTCCAAACCCAACAAAACCACAATCAAGCAAACCAGTAACTTTCGTCCTGCTATTCTGCATTAATCAAATTCTTTAGGGCACAAGAGCGAAGGAGGTTACAAAAATGCTAGCATTGCCAAGCCAGACTACTCGGAAACTACTTAAATGGCACTATTCCAGATTTTTTGGTGGTGGCTCTCTTTTGCTTTAATCTTTTTCTTTGTTTTTCTTTATTTTTTTCTTTGTTCATTTCTTAAGAGAACCACCACCTCTGCATATTTTCAAACGCACGCCCAAATTTTTAAGCACTACCTCCAACCCTCACATTATATTTAGCAGAACAGCAGACAGCATGCAAAAACCACTCTGTGGAACCTTCTAAAAGATGCAACGGGTGATTTTTCATTTCAGACCGAAAGAAAGGATAACACACGGCTCAAAGGGGCTGACTAGGGGTTATGACTCATCAGGACGGTCAGTTTGGTCGTGGGCTAATCCTATGCCTCCATCATCTTAGCTAGTGACAACGTGAATGCTACATTTCATGGAAGAGGGATCTATCGCACAAGAAAGAAACGAGCAGGCTCAAATCTCACATGGCTACCTATATGCTCTATCCCACATTCTGATTCCCTGAACTAGATGCATAAATGACTGTCAAAAGCAAGTGATCAAATACAAATCGCAGTTGGTAAGCAAACAGTTGAAAACTGAACCCCTACACGACTCTACTACACATCTCAGTCATCGTAATAGGCTATCTTAGTCACACTCAAGTTGTCATGCATCGAGTCAAAAGCCATAATTCTCTAATCACATCCACAATGCCAATACGATCAAATATCAAGCAAGCAGCCGTGCTTGGAGCCCTCAAATCTCAAGATTTGGACAGTGGACTAGGCTCCAAGCACCCATACACCCGTTCCAAATAATACAAAGAACCCCCCCACACTTAAATGCGACAATGTCCTCAATGGAGCAGAGGGAAGGGGAACGATGTTACCGTGAAAGCAGGAACGGAGATCGAGAGGCAGATCGGACAATAGCAGAGGACTGGGAGTGGACCCAGTCCGAGGCACAAAGCTAGAGTCACACAAGAGACACACTGGGTGATAGAACCGAAGTTCCGAGTCTACAATCCAAAATAAAAGAAAACAAATCCAAAAGAAACAAAAAAAACATGGAGTCTCAGTCTGGAAATGGAATCACGATCAGAACCAGGTGCTTGCGCCACTAGCAGTCATCGCCACCATCGCCGGAAGGTGGTGGGTACTGGTCCTCAAACCCCGGGGACTGGACGAAAGGATAATGAACGGCGCTCGGGTCCATGCCCAGGTAAGACATGATGTAGTGCTGGCCGGACATCAGACGACGGCCGCGGTCCCGCTCGCGATCCAGGCGGGTGTGAATGAGTTCCTGGCCGGCCAGGATGCGCTCGTTCTGCTGAGCGATAGCCGCTAACTGATCGGAGATGGGCACCACCACTGGTGGAGGAGACCGGGGGGGCAGCAGCGGGGCTCGCGGGAGCCTGAGCATGAGGAGTGGCGCGGCGAGGAACCCGGCGGGATCCAGCAGCGCTGGACTCTGGCTGGTCGTCCTCGGCGGGCGCAGGTGGCTGGGGAAACCCCGCAATCCACTGAACACGCCCCTGGCGGGCCACCAGGTGCTGATGACGGAGGGTGGCCACACTGAGTGGAGTGGGGCCGTGGACCAGAGTCATCCCGGTGATGTCGACCCCGTAGTAGCGAGCGAGGGCCGTGATGACCGGGCCACAGACAAGGGCGCGACTCTGGCTGGCAGCAGCTTTCGCGAACGTCCGGGCGACCACCGAGCCCAGCTGGATGGTGTCCTCAGAGCGACCCATCGCCTCCATGAACCAGAGAGTCCGGAGGGTGACCCGGTTGGCCGAGCCCTTGCTGGGGGTGTAGGAGGTGCACAACAAGTGGTTGAGGATGCGCCACTCTGGCCGGAGGAGAGCGCCTCTCGTCTGGCTGGCGATGTACTCCACATCCACGTAGTCGGGATGACAGATCTGCCAGAAGTATGCCTGGCAAGGGAAATCGGTGGGATCGGTGAGGTCCAAGCGCAGGACCCCGTCGCTGGCGTGGGGGGAATTCACCCGGAGGGCATTGGCGAATTCCCAGTAGCTGATGGAGTGCTCGACCCCGCCAAGTGTGAATTGAACGGCGTTACTGTGGTCGGCATTCCCCCTCTGGTTGTGGCGGAAGGAGGTATAGAACTCCAGACGAGCTCTTGATACGTGGACTCAGCAAGACAGAGCAGGCGCCGCCAACCATACGCCCGCACAGCGGCCTCCATCTGCGGCCTGGCGTGAAGGCCATCGAACACCGCAAAATCGAGGTGCAGGTGCTCGGGGATGGTGCGGGTGCGGATAGTCCGCAGTGCATGGCGCTGGGTGATGCTCAACTGGTCGAGGTATGCTTCCATGATCCTGCATAGCACAAGAACGGACAAAAGGAAACACGAGCAAACGGGGTCAATGTTAGTGAAGATCACACCGGGAGTCCTCATATCGGAAGATATGGACAGTGGACTAGACTCCCGGAGAACAACAAACATCCCCATCACACAAAAACGCACACAGCCAAATTCACCGGGGGCCCTCAAATCAATCGATTGGGACAGCGGACTAGGCCCCCGGGAAACAATCAACAACCCAATAAAATAATTACCAAGCAACCAACCACATCCAAAATACCCCAAACCCGGAATTAACTCCCACATGCAACGGTAGGCCGAGGGAATGAAATCCCTAGATAGAACAGAGCATGCAAAGAAAACCATCGGCCTACCCAATCAATCGCACATTCAAGCACAATCCAAGTTCTGCACCTAACTCTAGGTAACGATTCTCCAAAAATACAAGAAAATGGAGGATGAACACACCTGGAGACGCAAGTAGTTACCCGGAAAAAGGTGAAGAAAAGAGCAAAAATCCCCCTAAGTCGCCGGAAAACTCACCGGAGGCTCGCCGGAGAACTCACCGCCGGCGACCCAACCTCGGCCAAACTCACCCAAACCTCTGGGAAATGTGCTCCTCGACGCCAGGAGCGTGGGGGAGGTCGCGGTTTTTGATTTGGAGGTCGGGGGAGCAAGAAATGGTCAAAAAACCAAAGAGGAGGAGGGGAGAGGCGATTTCCGGCGAGGGGAGAAGGGGGGAGGCGGCTAGGGTTCTGAAAATGGGGGGGAAATGAGGGGGAAGGGGAAAAATGCGCTTTTATAGGGGGGGAGTCAAAACACGGGCGGCCAAAACACGACCGTGTTTTGGCCTTGGCCCGCCCGTGTTTTTATGGCCGAGCCCGTGCTCCCCCACCTTAAAAACACGGGCGGGCTTGGGGCAGAACACGGCCGTGTTCTGAACCCCCAGCGCCCGTGTTTTTATGGCCGCGCGCACCAGGTGTAAAAGAATAAAACACGGGCGGGCAGGGGTAAAACACGACCGTGTTTTGACCCCCCTGCTGCCCGTGTTTTTTATGCCGAGCCCAGAATGGTGAATTTCCAACTTCCGATTTCAAACCACCCAAACTCATTCGTGCCCCGGCTCGAAAATTTACCCAATGGCACATTAAAAGGCACCGCCAGAAGCACGAAATACATTCCAGACAGACTCCAGACAGACTTGATGACGCTAAAACCGAAAAAAAAATAAAAGAACATAAAATAACAAAGGGTAGAAATGCAAACCGTGGTGGGGTTGCCTCCCCACAAGCGCTTCTTTACCGTCTTTTAGCTGGACGCCCATGGCGGAACTAAGGGTCCGCGAGTTCCACTGCCAACTCCGCATGTTCGACCTCGTCTCCCAGGTAGAGCTTGAGACGATGGCCATTCACTTTAAACGGCTCAGTTTGCGGGTTGGCTATCTCGATTGTGCCATACGGGAACACCTGTGTGACCGTGAACGGTCCAGACCACCGGGAGCGGAGTTTTCCGGAAAAGAGCTTCAGGCGAGAGTTATAAAGGAGAACTCGATCACCAACCTGGAACTCTTTCGGACCCCGCAGCCGTGCATCGTGGAGGCGCTTAGTGCGCTCCTTGTACAGCTTGGTGTTCTCGTAGGCGTGGTAACGCCACTCTTCCAGCTCCAACATCTGCATTTTACGCTCAGTACCTGCAACACGAACATCCAAGTTGAGCAGCTTAAGGGCCCAGAAGGCCTTGTGCTCTAGCTCCACGGGCAAATGGCAAGCCTTTCCATAGACAAGCCGGTACGGTGAAGTACCAATGGGCGTCTTATAGGCAGTGCGATACGCCCATAGAGCATCATCGAGCTTGGTGGACCAATCTTTGCGGGACTGATCCACCGTCTTCTCCAGGATCCGCTTGAGCTCCCGGTTCGTCAGCTCGGCCTGGCCACTGGTCTGGGGATGATAGGCCACGGACACCTTGTGAGTCACACCATAGCGAGACAATAGTTTATCAAATTGGCCCTGGAAATGGGTGCCTCTATCGCTTATGATGGCTCTAGGTGTCCCGAACCGGGAGAAGAGCTGCTTCAAAAAACCACAAACACGTCTAGCATCATTGGTGGGCAAAGCTTGCGCCTCAGCCCACCTAGAGACGTAGTCAACAGCAACCAGAATATAGGTGTTACCAAAAGATGGAGGGAAGGGGCCCATGAAGTCGATACCCCAGACATAAAAAATCTCACAAGTTATAAACACATTCTGGGGCATCTCATCACGGGCAGAGATGTTACCTGACCTCTGGCATCGGTCGCACCTGCGTGCGAAGGCGTCTGCATCCTTGAAGAGCGTGGGCCAGTAGAAGCCCGACTGGAGTACCTTCCTCGCCGTGCGGTTTCCTCCGTGATGACCGCCAGTAGGTCCCTCATGACAATGAGATAGAATGCCCTCCATCTCACTCTCTATGACACAACGACGGATGATCCCGTCGGCTCCGATCCGAAAAAGATGCGGGTCATCCCAGAAGTAGTACTTCAGATCGGAGAAAAACTTCCTCTTGGCGTGAGTCGCCATCCCCTTTGGCAGCTGCTGGCCCACCAAATAGTTTGCAAAATCGGAGTACCAGGGGGTGACACTCTCCACCAAGCACAACATCATCAACCTCTCGTCTGGGAAAGAGTCATCAATCTCCTCCACGAGGTTGTCCGCAGGGGGTGCGTCCAACCGAGAGAGGTGATCAGCTGCAACATTTTCTGCTCCCTTCTTGTCCCGGATCTCAATATCGAACTCCTGCAGCAGTAAGATCCATCGTATGAGCCGAGGCTTGGCATCGGCCTTGCTCATCAGGTACCTAATCGCGGAGTGATCTGTGTACACGGTCACATGGGACAAGACCAAATAGGGGCGAAACTTATCGAAGGCAAACACCACTGCAAGCAGCTCCTTCTCTGTGGTGGTGTAATTCTCTTGGGCATCATTCAGAGTCTTCGAGGCGTAGTAGATAGGTCGGAAGTGTTGATCTCGCCTCTGCCCCAAAACAGCTCCAACAGCAAAGTCACTGGCGTCACACATCAGCTCAAATGGTAGTGACCAGTCAGGAACCACCATGATAGGAGCCTGGGTGAGTTTCTCCTTCAAGGTGTTGAACGCTGCTGTGCAAGCATCAGTGAACAGGAAGGGGGCATCCTTCTCGAGAAGCTTGGTCAGGGGCAGGGCGATCTTCGAGAAATCCTTGATGAACCGCCTGTAGAAACCTGCATGGCCAAGAAAACTCCGGATTCCTTTTACAGATGTGGGAGGAGGCAGCTTACTGATAGTCTCAATCTTTGCTCTGTCCACCTCAATCCCCATCTTGGAGATCTTATGCCCAAGAACTATGCCTTCCCGAACCATGAAGTGACACTTCTCCCAACTTAGTGCCAGGTTCGTTTCTTCACACCGTTTAAGGACCAATTCCAGGTTATGGAGACAGTGAGAGAAGGAGTCTCCATAAAACCGAGAAGTCGTCCATAAACACCTCCATGATCTCGCCGACCAGACGGTCAAAGATGGCGAGCATGCATCGCTGAAAAGTGGCTGGGGCGTTGCATAGCCCGAATGGAATCCTCCGGTAAGCAAATGCGCCGAAGGGGCAGGTGAAAGTGGTCTTCGCCTGGTCCTCCGGTGCTATAGGGATCTGAAAGTACCCGGACATCCCATCCAGGAAGCAGTAGAACTCGTGCCCCGCCAATCTCTCCAGCATCTGATCAATGAACGGCAGCGGGAAATGGTCCTTCCGAGTAGCGTCGTTGAGACGCCGATAGTCGATGCAAACACGGTACCCAGTCACCGTGCGCATCGGAATGAGCTCGTTCTTCTCGTTAGGCACCACGGTCATCCCACCCTTTTTGGGCACCACCTGGGTGGGACTGACCCATTCGCTGTCAGAAATGGCGAAAATGATCCCGGCGTCCATCAACTTCACGATCTCTGCCCGAACCACAGCCTCCAGGTTCGGCGTCAATCTCCTCTGCGGCTGCCTCACTGGCCGCATCTCATCCTCCAGCAGTATCCGGTGCGAGCAAAAAGAGGGGCTGATCCCCCGGATATCTGTGATCTTCAATGCCAAAGCTCGCTCGTACTGCTTCAGCAAGGCCACCAGTCTGGTCTTCTGTTCGGGTGTGAGGGTCGAGCTGATGATAACTGGCAGCTTATTCCCCTCCCGGAGAAATGCATACTCCAAATGAGGAGGGAGGGGCTTAAGCTCCAGCTCTGGTGGTTCCTCCAGAGAAGTGGTGATGCGGGTGGAGGATGAGATCGGTTTAAACAGCCTGTCGCCCTCCAAGAAGGGGCCACTCTCCAATGCGGCCAACTGTTCCGCCAGCTGCGGCTCCTGCAATGCCTGCTCACCTAGCAAAATACAACGCTCAAGAGCATCGTCAGTACCCGCACTCGTGATGGCGAGTGCGGTCTCAAAATCGGCAAGCACATCACAGTAGTCTATGTCATCATGCAAATGAGAATGTTTCCCATTGTCAGACACAGAAAAAGTAGCATGTTCATCACCAGCACGCAGAATCAATTTACCACTATGCACATCAATAAGCGCCTTGGCGGTGGCGAGAAACGGTCTACCCAAAATCAAAGGCACATCCACATCCTCATTTATATCCAGAATAACAAAATCAACAGGATATGTGAATGCACCAACATTAACAAGCAAGTCCTCAATGATACCCCTAGGATGCACGATAGATCGATCAGCTAACTGAATGCTCATCCTAGTAGCTCTAGGTTCACCTAGGTCTAGCTTCTTAAACATTTTATAGGGCATGACGTTAATGCTAGCGCCTAGGTCCGCCAAGGACTTTCCTACATGCATGCTGCCAATAACAAGAGGGATAGTGAAACTCCCTGGGTCTTTGCGCTTCTCTGGCAGCTTGTTCTGCAGGATGGCAGAACACTCCTCGCTGAGCATCACTGTCGAAAGATCCCCAAGTTTCTTTTTGTTGGTGAGGAGGTCTTTCATAAACTTGGCATACTTGGGCATCTTCGACAGTGCCTCCACGAACGGCATGCTGATGTTTACCTGCTTCAACATTGCCATGAACTTGGCAAACTCTGTCTCCAGCCTGTCTTTGTGAAGTCTAGTGGGGAAAGGTAGCTGGGGTATATGCTCCTTAACCACAGGTTGTGGCTTGGGAGCAGGTGCTGCGCTGCCTTCCTCCACTTCTGCAGTATCAGCTGGAGGTGTTGAAGCAGGAAGTGGGTCGTCTTGCCTGGGCTGGGCAGGAGTAGCAGATGTAGTCTTGCCACTCCTGGTGGTGATGACATGGGCAGTCTCGTGAGGGTCGCGAGGATTGGGGACAGTGGTGGCAGGCAGAGTCCCCGGTGCCCTCGTAGTGTTCTGGCGAGCTAAGCCCCCTATCTGGTGCTGGAGATCCTGCAGAATGGCACCCTGATTCCTCTGTCCTGCCTCCAGTGAGGCTACACTCTGGTCCAACCTCGTGATAGTCGCCTGAGTGCTCGTCATGAATGAAGCTAGAATATTTTCCAGCTTCGTCATCTGAGTATCTGGAGCTGGAGCTGCTGTTGGCTCGGCAAACTGGCGCTGGGGCTGTTGGAAGGGTTGCCCTTGTCGAGGCTGGTAGGGCTGCTGCTGTGGAGCTGGCCCCTGTCGAGCCTGGTAGGGCTGCCTCTGCTGAAAGCCACCAGCTGGTGCTGGGAAACCAGGTGGCTTGGCGGTGTTATTGCTCCAGGCAAAGTTGGGATGCTGGCGCCATCCCTCATTGTAGGTGTTGCTGTATGGGTCCAGGCGCCGAGCATTTGCTATGAAGTCCACCTGCTCTTGGGGAGTAGAAGACTCCCTCATAGACTGACAATCCTCCACGAGGTGGTTCGGGCTCTCACACCACTGACACTGAGCAACTGGAGGTGTAGCCAAACTTCTGCCCGGAATAAGACTGTTGGGCTGCTTCAATGCCTGCACTAGCTCAGCTACCTGCTGCTCGAGCCCGGATCTGGTCTCCATGGCGTGCACACCACGGTCCCGGGAGTGCCTGCCTCTGCTGCTCTGCCCCCAGGAATGATCGCGGGCAGCTAAAGTACTGATCATCTGGTTCAGCTCGGGCGGAGTCTTAGTAAGGATATCCCCTCCTGGGCATAGAGACTCGATCACCCTCTGGCTGTCTGGGGTGATGGCACTGTAGAAGTTCCCCACTGTGAAAGCATCGCTGAAGCCATGATGGGGACACTGCCAGAAGTATCCCATGTACCGCTCCCATGCATCACGAAGGGACTCATCTGGCTCTTGGCGGAAGTGAGTGATCTCCCGCTGAATCTCAGTAGTCTTCGATGCCGGATAATATCTGTGCACGAACTTATCCGCCAGATCGTCCCAAGAAGTGATGGACAGTGGGGGCTGGGTCTCCAACCACCTCTTAGCATTCCCCGCCAGAGAATGGGGGAAGAGGTGAAGGCGGATTGCCTCATCCGGAACACCATTCAGCTTGAACCCGTTCGTCAGCTGCAGAAAACGGGAAAGGTGTGCCCGGGCTTCCTCATCCTTCAAGCCATGGAACTGGATAGAGGATGTGATGAGCTGAATCCAGCCTGGCTTGATCTCGAAGTTGTTTGCTGGGACGGGTGGATAGAGGATGACCAGGTGGATGTCAGCAATCCGTGGAGTGTAGTAGTACTCCAAGGTGGGACCCGGCGGTGGTGGTGGATGCTGATTCACCGGGGGAACCTGTCGAGCATTCCCCGGTTGTGGGATGTCCTCGCCCTCCATCTCGTACTCTTCCTCAGAATCGCTGGTTAAGTGGCCGTCTATGCGCTCTCCCGTAACCAGTCTAGCTCGCTGCTGTCTCCTAAGTTGGCGGCAAGTGCGTTCAAGCTCTGGATCCAACGGCAGTAACCCTCCTGACTGGCTACGGGTCATGCACTACCTGCACACACTCAAGCAAGCAAACCCGTGAAGGCACAAGTGGGACAAAGCAAACAAAGCGAAAAGAAAAGCTAGAGTAACAGAAATCACTTTTCTTCAACAACCTAGCAGTCCCCGGCAACGGCGCCAAAAACTTGACTCGACTCTACTGTCACCCTATGAATTGGCCAAGTGAAACCACTTCCTAAAGCGTAGTATAGCGGGTTAGGTTTAAATGTCAACCCGGGTCCTAGATTTGCTGACTACTCACTGAGTTCTTGTTATCTAGCAATAAAACTGGAGTGCAAGTCTAAACTACCAAACAAACAAAGCAAGTAAACTGGTTGTATTCAGGTTAAAGAGGTCACCCGGATATGGTTCCCCCTAGTCTGCAGTTAAGCCGGATTGTAATTACCAAGTTCAGTTTCTATGAAGATTATACTGCGGAAGGTTCTTAAACAGCCTGAAGTCTCGACTAAAGGTCTTCAGACCCTCTCAATCTGACTCTCTAGCGGGCGACTAACCTCCACCGGAGTCGACAGATTGAGGCCCTAAGAACAAAACCTCCACTACCGGAGTAAATCCGGTACAGAATAGTGAGTTGGCTCCTCGACTAAAGTCACCAACTCCCTACCTTCAATCAAGGATACTCTATTAACCTAGGCAGATATTCTCATTCTAGGTTAAAGCAGAAACAACAGGAATTTGATCAGGATTCAAGTCATTCAATCATAAAACCTCAATCGAATATAATCAATCACAGAATCAGTACTTGGGTTCATACAATCAATCTCAACATACAGAACTAGGGTTTCCCACACCCAGATGAATGGGAGAACTACTCCATGGAGAGAGAAGCAAAAGCAGAATCAGATGCGGAAATCATACTGTGAAGATGGATTTCTGCTCCTGGACGTTGAATCGGCACTTCTCCAAGCTCAAACCAAGCTCCAATGGTGTTGAAGATCGATCTAGGGCACTTGGAGACTCTTGTTCGTCGCTTTCTCTCTCTAGGGATCGTTCTATCTCTCTAAAACTCGAATCCCCTCTCAATTTGGCTGAAATCTGCCTAAAAGGGCATCATTGGCCAAAACACGGTCGAGGGCACGGCCGTGTTTTGCCTCAGCCCGCCCGTGTTTTGCCTCAGCCTTAAAAGCACGGCCACGGGCAGCTTGAAAACACGGTCGTGTTCAGGCTAAAACACGGCCGTGCTTTCCTCAGGCCTGCCCGTGTTTTTTAGGTTGTGCACGCCACCCTTGGAAGCCTCGGCCTAAAAAGCACGGTCACAGGAACACGGCCGTGTTCTGAGGGCCTCCTGCCCGTGTTTTGGCCCTGGCTCGTCCAAACGACTTCCAAACGATCCGAAACTCGTGCTTGGCCTTCCATTTGACGCCTGGGACCTGAAATAGGATAAAATAGCACAACCCAGCGTAAAATAGGCCAAAACACACAACCATGCTCCGCAAATGGATAAGAAATAGGGGTATAAAATCATGTAATTATATCGTTATCATATATCATTTGATCAAATGTGATATTTTTCATATCTTAATTCTAGAGGTGGCAATTAGGATCCAAATTCATGAATCCAATCTAATTCATCCACCAAATTATCCACTTAATCCAATCCATTTAAATCCAATTGGATTGGTGGATTCATGGATCAATCCATAGATCCAAATGGCAAATTACGATTTGGTACCTATATTTTTTGAATTTTACATTTTGATACCTAAAATTTTTCATTATGACATTTTAGTACCTAAACTTTTCAATATTTACATTTTGGTCCAAGCCTTGGATGTCATTTGGATTCATGGATCAATCCACCAGTCCATTTGATCCAATCCATGAATCCACTGAATCCAATCCATTTGATCCATGGATCCACCAATCCAATTCATGAATCCACGAATCCGATCCAATTGCCACCTCTACTTAATTCCTTTATTACAATATTCATCATCTCATTGATTTGTATTATGCAAAAGTTCCGAAAGTGAATTTTTACGTAATAGTTTAATTAATGTTCCATAACCTAATTTTATTATTAGACCACACATTATAGAATTTTTGTGCAACATCATTCTTTTGAAAAAAAGTTCTATGATAGTTTCATAACTTGATTTTATTTCATATGAAGGGATATGTTATAAAGTGTGATATCATTAGACCACACATTATAAAATATTTATGTAACAACGTTCTATAATAGTTCTTTATCTCCAACATCTAATTTTACCATAAACTTTTGATTAGTTAACTATTATATAATAATTTAATCATATGTTACTTTCACGTTACTTTCTAAAATTTTGTTTTATTATTAGACCACACATTATATAATATTTATGTAACAACATTTCATAACAGTCATGTAAATTAAAAATCAATCAATGTTACTTACTATAACTTATTTTTATTATTAGATCACACATGAAAGATTTATGTAACAATATTCTGTAATTATTACATGAGTTTTCTTTAATGATTATAAAATATTTATGCAACAACGTTCAATAATAGTTCTTTATCTCCTACATCCAATTTTACCATAAACTCTTGATTAGTTAATTTTGACATAATAGTTTAATCATATGTTACTTTCACGTTACTTTCTAAAATTTTGTTTTATTATTAGACCACTCATTATAAAATATTTATGTAACAACATTTCATAACAGTTATGCAAAATAAAAATGTTATTTACTATAACTTGATTTTATTATTAGATAATAAATTATGAAAGATTTATGTAATAACATTCTATAACTGTAACATTAGTTTTCCTTGATGATTAAGAGACTACGTAAATTTTATGGACAAATAATCATTTTATATGCATCAATTAATTAAAAAAATGTAAGTTTTGAATATAGAATAAACACTTCGTAAACATTATGTAGAAATAGTTATTTACTATGTATCATTTAACAAATGGATGTCGTATGTTATTCGTAATGATTAAATCATTATGTGAAACTTATATATGTATCTTATTTGAATAATTTTGTGAATTATTTGATTTTAATTATTATTTTCTTTCCGCGGGCCAAAAAACCAGTATATATATATATATGTATGCAAAGTATTATTTGAATGCTAGAAAACCAAGTATAAAGCAAGGATCAAAGAGGAAAAAATGAACAAAGAAACAAAAATAAAATCGAAAAATGGAAGAAGATGTGGATACAAATAGTGCAACACCCTGCCAGCTAAACGAATAGACAAACGAACCAACAAAAGAACAAAACAAACAGCAACGAAGTGGCCAAGAAAAACAACAGTGAACCTGGAAGCTTTCTCCATCCAAAGTGCTCTTTAAACTTCATTTATAGCGTTCTAATCATAAGGGCAATTCGGGCAAGTTCTGATCATTTTTAACCTCAGAACCTTATATTGTTCAGGTTGTGGGGAACCTGTTAGCTAGGATCAAATACGAAAACAAAGAAGGAAACAAGACACACTGTTTACGTGGTTTCCCCAAGATCGGGACTAGTCCACGGGAGAGCTAGCACTCTCCGAGCTGATGATCTTATTAGGTTTTCCTTGAGTCAGTACATCGTCAGTTTACATGTATATATAGTTGCCTAACCCTAGCTCACGTAATCACATGCTAGGGTTCGGTTTCTACCGCCACAATTCCACGTACATGCTACTATCACAATGGGCCAATCACAAACCAACCAAATACAATCATAGCCCAATCCAGCCCAACATCGCTAACAGCCTCCCCCAAATTGATGCTGGTCTCTAAGCATCAATTTGTCCGACAACAACAAATGGCGCGAGCGATGAAAAGGCTTGGTGAATAAATCCGCGAGCTGGTCAGCGGAAGCAACATGACGAACTACCAGAAATCCTTCATGAACCAGATCACGAACATAGTGAACGTGTATCTCGATGTGTTTCGTCCGGTCGTGTAACACAGGATTAACTGCTATCTGAATAGCACTGGTGTTGTCCACATGAAGTGTAATCGGAGACGGGCATGCAACACCAAGATCTAGAAGAAGAGGCTGCATCCAGACCAACTCGGAAGCGACATCCGACATAGCACGATACTCAGCTTCCGTCGAAGACTTGGAAACCTTATCCTGTTTCCGACAACGCCAATTCACAAAAGCACCACCAACTTGAACACACCACCCAGTTGTCGATCGCCGAGTATCAACACAACCAGCATAGTCGGAATCGGAATAGGCCTGCAAACGTAGATCACCAGTAGCAGGAAGAAAAAGACCAACATCACGAGTACCCTGTAAGTACCTTAGTATCCGATGAACAGCAGAGAGATGATCAACACGGGGATCGGACATGAACTGGCTGACCACATGAACAGCAAATGAAATATCCGGTCTTGTATGGGTGAGGTATATCAAACTGCCAACCAGATGACGATATTGAGACGGGTTAACAATCGGTACTCCCGAGTCACGGCCTAAATGCAAATTAACTTCCATGGGTGTAGAGACAGGGATGCAATCACCAAATTGTGCCGAAGCCAACAAGTCCCCAATATATTTCTTTTGGCTCAAAAGAATCCCCTGCCGAGATCGAGTAATCTCCAACCCAAGAAAGTAAGATAACGAGCCCAATTCTTTCAATGTAAATGACGCATGAAGTCCCGCCTTTAGCTTTTGAATCCCTGGAGCATCATCCCCAGCGATGATCATATCATCAACATATAAAAGAAGAGCAATGATACCCGCCGACGACGATCGTAAAAACAACGATGGATCATTGGTGCTCTGCCGAAAACCAAGTGCTAAAACCGTACTCTGAAACTTCTCAAACCAAGCACGGGGTGCTTGTTTGAGACCATAAAGGGATCGACGTAACCGACAAACCTGATCATCACGGCCAACATTATACCCTGGAGGACGTCGCATATACACCACTTCCTTGAGATCTCCATGCAAGAACGCGTTTTTAACATCGAGCTGAAACAACGTCCACCCACGAACCGCAGCTACAGCAAGAAGAGTCCGAACTGTTTGCATTTTCGCCACCGGAGCAAAAGTTTCGTCGTAGTCAAGACCAAACTCCTGACCAAACCCCTGAACCACAAGTCGAGCCCGAAATCGCTCTAGTGTGCCATCCGCCTTCACTTTGACTGCATACACCCACCGATTACCTAGGATCGTAACTGGCTCCGGAGGGCGATCTACTACTTCCCATGTACCCGTGGCATGCAGTGCATCAAACTCATTCTGCATGGCATTGTTCCAATTGGGGTCGAGCATGGCCTGTTTATAGGAAGTAGGTATAGTGAAAGCCTCAACATTATAGGAAACAAAATCATTGTACCGAATGGGAAGTTGGCCCTTATTTGTCCGAAGTGACCGACGAAGTACAGGCGGCGAAGAGGGTGGGGAATCAGCGGATGAAGAGCTGTGACTGGAGGACGAAGCACCGGACGTAGAGATGCTGCTCGAGGTCGGGGACGGGTTCGCCGAAGAAGAGTCTGAACTGCTGGATGCCGGGGTGGATGGGGCAGGCGAGTCGGGGGGGAGTATAATGTCTTCGTCCAGTTCCTCATCATCATCAAACATCGGGAGTCGGGTCACCTCGGAAAGAAATGACGCATCCTCAGGGGTACTAGAATAAAACATAAGACGCTCAAAGAATACGACATCACACGATATACGAAGACGTTGACATGAAGGATCAAAACATAAATACCCCTTATGAATGTCGCTATACCCAAGAAAGACACACTTAGACGTCTTTGAAGACAACTTAGAGCGCTCTTTTCGCGGAAGAAGTACAAAACAAGTGCACCCGAACACTCGAAGGCGGGAGTAATCCGGATGCTTTTGAAACAATGCGAAATGAGGACTAAGCTGACCAAGAACTGGAGTAATTTGATAGTTTATCAACCGAACAGCTGTAGCAACTGCCTCAGGCCAAAAACGAGCAGGGACATGGGACGCTAACAACATGGCTCTAGTAAGCTCTACGACATGACGATTTTTACGTTCGACAAGCCCGTTCTGTTGAGACACCCCGGGACACGATTTTTGAGTTAAAATACCCTGAGAGCGGAATAGACTGGCTAGCGGATTAGAACTGAATTCCCCCCCAGGATCTGACCGAACTACACGAACTGTCCTACCAAACTGAGTTTGAATCATTTTTAAAAAATCAGTGGCAACTGACAAAAGGTCGGATTTTAACCTGAGAAAATACACCCACGTGAACCGAGTAGCATGGTCCACAAATAACGCAAAATACTTGTAACCATGACGGGAATCTGTAGGGGATGGACCCCAAAGATCGGTGTGAACGATGTGAAAGGGTTCAGAAATCACCGTCGTACTAGAAGGAAAAGAACTACGAGTAGACTTAGCTTCGACACAACTCGTACACTGAAAATTCCCCGAAGAAAAATCAACCTTCTTATTTCCAAAAAGTTGTTGTTTAGACATGGTTACAAGCCGACTGGAATGAGGGTGACCTAAGCGAGAGTGCCACAACTCAAACTCATTATTGGGTAAACTAGAAAATGCTGACAAAACACGAGACTCAAGACCAAACGAGGACCGAGGTGATGAAGGTTGACCCGACAATTCTTCGAGCTGAAAAACTCGTCCTTGTTTACTCCCCCTTCCGATCTGCCTCCCCGTCTTCAGATCCTGAACCACACAACCAGAGGGATCGAACACAACACGACAATTTTGCTCAGTTAATTGACCAACAGAAACCAAATTCGGCACAAGATTTGGAACACATAAAGCATTAGCAAGATTCATATTAGGCTTCTCAACATCACCTATGCCTGCAACTGGTAGCCGCTGCCCATTGGCAACTTGTATGGAACCAAACTTAACAGACTGTAATTTCGTAAAAGAACAAGTATTGCCCGTCATATGGTTAAAACAAGCCGAATCCAAAAGCCAAGGAAGAGTCTTACCAGCTTGATGGAGAGTAGCAAAAGCACTTGTTATGGCAGTAGGTAACGAGCGCTGAAGGGCGGAGTTCACAAGCTGCTCGATAGCCTCAGCACTCATATATTGGCCTTGTGGAGGAGCTTGTGCGTGAACAGGAGCAGGTCGAACAGCATAGGCACCTCCTGCCGGCTGAGGCTGTGCGACAACTTGAGAATCAGATGATCGGGGCTGTATGAGTCGGCAATCGCTAATGATATGACCCTTCTTCTTGCAATATACGCAAAAATTGCGTTGCTTGCAATACTTTTGATAATGGCCGGTTTGACGACAATGATGGCAAACAATTTGCGACATACGACGACGAAACTGAGGCCGGGACACAGCATAGGCCTCTTCTTCTCCAACAGCAGGCAGCAGGCCTTTATTTCCAGAACCCCCAGCTCCCTTCGATCCCGCGACGGCAAACACCGCCTCTCCAGCTCCCGGGCGAAGGTCCAATTGGGCTTGCGTCCTGAGACGCGTTTCTTCTCGCACCAAAATTGCCAGAATTCCATCCATCTTCAAACTCTCCCGCTGCAACAGATTAGCCCGAACCGACTCGAACTCAGGCTTCAACCGACTGAGAAATTGCATCATGCGAGTTCGCTGCCGATCTTGAATGACCTCGGCCGAAGCAGTGGCCGAGCACAGCGTGGCCGTCAACAAGTCCTGTTCGGTCCACAATAATTGCGCCGCATTATAGTACGACGTCACATCCATATCTCCTTGCTCGAGTCGAGCCAACTCGAACGTGATCTCAAACTGCCGAGCAGGATCAGCAGTGGTGTAGGTCTGGGCAAGATGAACCCAAATATCTCTTGGCGAACGAAGCAAACGGAGACCCAGACTAATGACTGGATCAATTGTGCCCAACAGATAGGACTTAACTCGAGCATCAGTTTGAACCCACCGGGCGAGTTCTTCAGCTGACGCCGGCGGGACTTGAGGTCGCACCGACGTACCATCCAGAAACGGAAGAAGGCCTTTGCCTTCAATGAAAATACGGAACTGGAACTCCCATAACGCATAGTTTTTGGAGTTCAATCGAACCGAAACCCTATCAGAATCCAGAGACGAAGGCTCTGATACCATGTTAGCTAGGATCAAATACGAAAACAAAGAAGGAAACAAGACACACTGTTTACGTGGTTTCCCCGAGATCGGGACTAGTCCACGGGAGAGCTAGCACTCTCCGAGCTGATGATCTTATTAGGTTTTCCTTGAGTCGGTACATCGTCAGTTTACTGTTTACATGTATATATAATTGCCTAACCCTAGCTCACGTAATCACATGCTAGGGTTCGGTTTCTACCACCACAATTCTACGTACATGCTACTATCACAATGGGCCAATCACAAACCAACCAAATACAATCATAGCCCAATCCAGCCCAACATCGCTAACAGAACCCATGTCAAGACATTTCTCGATATACAAAACTAATTCTTTATAGCACAGGATGATGATACTGAAAGTGTTCAAATTTTCTTGTTTTTTGAACGAGGTAAAATGCAGCCCCCAATTGTTAACAGTGGGAAGATGGAACCCAAAGTAGAATCTTGTACTCTTGATAATAAGATCATTATCAATGAGAATGGAGTAAAAACTCATGCATCAAAAGTGGCCCGATGACACGCTAATTGATTCATGTACCATTGGCCATTGCCCCTACTCAAGATTACAATTTGGATAATAAACAACTTTAAACCCAGAATAATGTGATTAGTCTTCCAGAAAACAAAGTAGTTTCCCAACAAGCAAATCATGATAAACAAAACAAAGTTGGTACGCCTCCACCAACTATCCCTTGCTTGCCTCATCAATGAAAATGGATTTGAAAGGAACATATGCTACTAGTACTAGCTCCTCATGAGGAAACATCATTCTGCCAAGAATCCCAAATCCACCATTCACCCATTGAACAATCTAATCTATAGCAAGAGGGGAATAAGAAAGGAGTGATAAAGTAAGTGAACTAATTAGATAGGTCTTCCCTGCAAGCTGTATGATCAAAGTTCAGCATAAAGTAGAGAATGCATAATTCATTTGTGCTTGCCGCAAAACTCATGGGAATATCAATCCAAAATAACAAAGCCTTCCCTGTTAGAGAAGTGAAAGTCTTTTTATATTTATACCCTTGAGATACTAGCTAAACCCTAACTTGTCACCGCGAATCCAAGAGTCCCCGTTCTCTCCCCACCACCAGCAACCAAAACCCTACAAATGCAAAGATTAATTAGCAGGAACACAACACCAACCATGTTATATTTTGATCAAAGTTAGCCATAAGGATAAGGTCAATAAGCAGACCTTACGTGTAAAGATGAGTCTCTTAAGTGATGATGAGCAGCTGGATTAAATCGATAGAGGCAAGAAGATGATTTTTCAGCAGACAGAAAAGCAAAACTCAAATAGGGGATCGAGCAAACTGAAAAGAAAAAATGAGTCAGTAGCGAAGGAGAATATGACCATGGTTTTACTTCTCTAGAAGAATGTACAAATGGAAAGGGTGGATAGGGGAGAGGAAGGCCGACATACCTGGAGATCAACAACTTAGTGGTCTATACTCTCGGGTTCTCAACTTCCGGAGCTCGATTTGCTTGCATCCGAGGGGAATTCCATTATATCGGCAAAGGGCTGCAAAATTGAGCTCGATTTGCTTTCAATCTTTCCCCTAGTGACTGATTTGGATTTCACCCGGCCCACAGGATGGGTGAGGTGTCTTCCATTTTACCGGTGATAGTCGATTGAGTTTGGGCAAGGAAGGTCGACGATGGGGGAAGGAATGCAGGAACGCCGGCGAAGGGGAAGGAAGCACGAATACCGGCGACGGGGAAGGAACAAAGAGGTCGACACGATATGGTTTAATGGTGGAACATTTTCAATCCTTCCCCTCCAGACTGATTCGAACTTCACTCGTTCCACAAAATGAGTAAGGTGTGTTCCATTTTACCGGTGATAGGAACGATTGAATGGAAGGAAGGAATGATTGCAATGGGGGACGAAATACTGTCGATGGAAGAAGGAACGAAGGTGATGGAGTAAGGGATGCGGGCGATGGGGGAAGGAACGATGTCGATGGGGTAAGGAACACTGACCATGGCCAAGGAACAAGGAGGCTGGCGATGGGGAAGGAACAAAGAGGTGGGGAGTATCTGATTTCGAGCTAGGGATTTTGGGAAGCCAGAAGGAGAAACCAAATGCACTTTTCTTTTGTTTTAATTTTTAATAATTTTGGGTCTCATCCTTTTTTCATTGGCAAAAAAAAACTCCCGCTTTTCCCAATCTTTGGAGTGAACGAAAAAATGAGAGGGAAATGCATTTCGTTTACCGTCAAAGTATTTTGTCACGGGAAAGTCTCGTTCTATTATTACGGGCTGATAACCCATTACAAATTAAGATTGTCCAGCTCAATTAATTACGGGAATTATTCCCCGTGACAACTGTTAAATCTTTAGCAATGGGAAAAATTCCGTGATGAAAGATCAATCTTCTTGTAGTGTCCTTACGTAATGGATGGTCCTTTTACGTAATGAATATTTATCAAGTTATGTAATGTGGTAAGTCATTACGGAAGTCTTACGTAACACTTCAAATTCACTGTTACGTAAGAGATAACCTTCGTTACGTAACCTTTACGTAATGTGCGTGTATTTTATGTAATAGTTGTAAATTGTCATTATAGAAGCCTTTTGTAATACACGATGCTTTTACGTAATGAATATTGACATAGTGTTACGTAAAATGATAAGTCGTTACGGAAACCTTCCGTAACGCTTCTAGTTTAACTGTTACGTAAGACTAACAAGCATTACGTAATTGTTACGTAATAAACATTAGATTTACGTAATGCAACCTGTAAAACCTGCCATAACAGGTCAAAAAGTTCAAGTTATAGTAACTTCAATGCATGGTAGGAGTTCCCTACTTTTTATTATTTGACGTAAGAGACAAACAAGGGAGAAAACAAAACCAGGAACAACTCTCTGGAAGCGAGCCCAAGGACAACGGGAAGGCAAAGGAGAAGTCAAAGACGCTTTGCCAAGATGAACACTTCAAGATGGTGCAAAGTGGTTGGGCTAGTAATGGCATCCATATTCTCGGCCAACTTCTCTTTCAGACGCTGAAAGATCAAATCCACAGTCTGGGGAGTGATAGTTTTGAAGTGTTGCTTGATGATTGCCTCCGAGACGGCTCTTATTTGCGAGTCTGATGTCTGAATCAGCTTTTGGGACTTCTCCGGCGAGGGAGGAGCCATTTTCACCAACTTCCGTATGCTGAAGCATCTTCTCTTCGTTATGGAAGCTTCCAGCTCTTCAGCTTGAGGGTAGTACATTGGTAAATAGAAACTCTTCAGCTTTTCTTCGGAGATGAGCCCCTATCCAAAATTTAGAGGGGAAAAAGAAGGAGAAAAGAAAAGTGATTTTCAAATCCTGGAGGGAATAATTAATAAATTAAATTAAACCCATCAGGATTTGACAATATCATTATATAATATGTCAGTGTGAAAGTTTGAAGCTCATCCATAAAGAAGACCGTGAAAGTTTGACATACCAACTCAGCTAAGTCAACGAGGCAAGCGCCGAGCAGGTCAAATATCATACCCAGCCCGGTCTGGGCCAGAACCGCTCCGGCTGGCAAACATAACGCTGAAATCGCCAGCAAGCCACCGCTCACAAGTTCTTCAGCTCTGGCGTCAAAGAAAGCCTCCATGTCTCTTGTGAACTGGCCCGAGTAGGCCCTCGCGACATCTTCATCGAGTCCCGTGCATTGGATGGAATCTCTACGACCGGCCGCCGTTAGTTCTCCAGGAACCCTGGAGATCCAGTGGAGGGAAGACGAGATGGACCCGAAATGGAGGCTGGACGTCGGGAAGAGGCGGCCGTAGAAGCTTCCTGGGACGCCGGCGGCGAAGTAGTTGTCTTGGCGGTGGGCGGGTAGAGAGCGGAAGAGGGTGTTGAAGTCATTGTTGGTTTGGTCGTTGAATGAGACTTGGAACTCTAGTGGTAGTTTGGTCGTTGATGCTTGGTTATTATTGTGGTTGACCGCTTCCATGATGTTCTGTACCGACATGAAAGTTGTTGGTCCGATGGAACACCCGAAATCAGCTATGTGGAAAGTGGCCGAAGAAGTGGCGCTTAGTGGGAATAAGGACTTCAAGTCCAGCTCGTGTTCGATGGCTCTTTGCATAGCTTGCTTTGCTGTATCCACAATGTTTTTCTGCATTATAAAATTTTTAAGCTCCTTCGTCAACATAACCAGGAATTTTGTTAAGTTAGGTCAAGCATTAAAAAAATAATTATCAATATTTTATAATGATCTATAATGTATTTTTGTATTTGAAAAAGTATCTAAAATAAATTTATAGTCCAAACTATTAAGAATATCACGTTCAGTATACCCTACCAAACAAATCGTTAACGATTTCACCATTCATCCAATTCCTAAATTTGTGTTTCACTTAGTTTATTGCATGAAAATTCTCATTTAACACTAGATAACAGTAACGCCAACTTAATTAAGAAGTCAATATACCAATTAAAATAATCATTTTTATGTAAAAATCATTTTATTTGAAATTTTTACAATTAATTGCATTTAGTCCTGCAAGTCTCTCTCTCAATTGTCTTCATATCTGTTGTCATATCAAATATACAAGCATTTAGTTAATAAAAGTGAAAATGTAAGATATAATTACTCAAGAACTCATTATGACAAATGATAGCTTAACATCTTTTTTTATTGCAAAGTCAACACATGACTGGAATTTGCGGATAATGTGGGAATATGGGCTGGAAAGCTATGAAGAGCTCAATAGTGATGACGAATTGGGTTGGGGGAATAGTGGTAGACGAATTGTATCTCGTGGATATAATCTTAAATGTCGTATTATAAATAGACTGAATATTATATAAAACTCACAAAATGACATAACTTGATGATAAATATGTTGAAAACTAATAGGGAGGCCAATCAAAAGAAGGATAATTGATCATAACTAAACATGGCTGCTGAACATAAATAAATAAATAAAGTCATGACTGTGTATGGTTATGGTAAAGAGAGGGACTTGCCTGGTATGCAGAATATTGAGCATAGCTGTAAGCTTCATCTCCGCCGTTCATTGGACATGCTTGAATGATAGTCTCCTCCTCTTCCTCCTTTTTCCCCATTTCTCTCCTACTCTCTGCTGCTTCTCTCTGGTTATTATACATCAGCTTGCTTTCTGCTTTGAATTTGCAGGGCAGGAAAGTCCTACATATATAAACAATGCTGTTCTTTTTATTTATTTATTTTTTCTTTTTGCCTTCCGATATACTGTCCATTTACCAGAAAAAGGACTATACAACGATAGTGAAATGCCAAAAGGGCTGGACTTTGGAATCATTAAATTGTTGGCTGTTTTCCAATCCCTCTTGATGTCAACGATAACTATAATATGTCTTTTTGTATACTTGGGGGAACCGATCGAAAACTATGGTTACTATATCATTGTTGTTTGTTTGTTTTCATGTGCTCGCCCATTTTAAGAAAACGGATCGGCTTCGGCAACTGAAAGTGAAGCTGAAGCAACAACAGATAGACAAGGACGAGGGAACCCTGAACCCTATAAGAGAGACGACAAACAACAATTAGACTTGTGAGAATCAATGGGCTAAAGTAAAGGGACAATGAGCAATAAGGAGACTACTAAAGAAATTGCCTTTCGTGACCAACAGTGATAGAAACTAAATGTTGCATTTTGGTTGGAAGCTATTTCGTGACCAAAATATTTTGCTTTAACCTTTGGTCACATTTGCCGTGTTAGAAAAACCATTTTCTACCAAATTTGTGATCTGGTCACCTTTATGTGACAAAAAAAAAAAAGAATTATTCACAAGATAATCATTTTGCCTACTAACATCATTGGTTTGAAAAACAATCTGTTGAAATGGTCACGATGAAATACATGATTGGTCACAAATAATATAATAACCAACCGATTCTCAATTCTTTTACCGACCAAATGATTATTTTAAATGAATAAATTTGGTTCCAAAAATGTTCTTCATAACTAATGCAATCATCTGTACGTAACCAAAAATATTGATTTTCAAAATATTAGCACAATCATGACAGTGGTGATTCTGTTCTTAATTATAACCCATGACATAAGCTTATCAACAGTGGTGATTCTGTTCTTAATTATAATCTATGACAGAACACTATATTTGGGTATTATAGGCTTACCCCAAACAAGATCTGACCAGCTCACCTGAGTCTATGGGGTACGAATACTTAAACCAAACTCGCTTAACAGAGTAACGAGTCATAGAAAACCCATCCCTGCATAAAGAAGAGCCAGCGCCTGTGATAAATCCTCTAGCAGTGTCTCGAAGTTTTAAAACTGTCTTCCGGACCCAAGACCCCACTGAATTAGAAGAAACTTCCCATACAGTCTTGGTTTAAGTCTGTACATTTGGACCCAGGCTACCAGATAGAGCCACTGCAAGAAAGAACAGACCACAAGTGCCTAATAACACATGCTTTATTCCAGGCACAAAAATCTTTTATACCCAGACCCCCTTCAGATTTCAGCATGACACCAAAAGACCATTACGCAAGACCCTTAGATCTGCTCCCATCAGTTCCAACTCCCCACAAGAAATCATTGCATATCTTCTCTATATCCTTAAGGACTCCAGTTGGCAATACAAATATGTTCATCCGGAATTGCAGGACACTAGAAACATCTAACGAAACAAGCTGGATCCGGCATGCATAATTGAGCTTCTTCGATTGCCAACCTCTAATCCGACAGGTGATTCTATCAATCAGCACTTTACAATCCACCCTACTGAGCTTACATGAAAGCAAGGGACCCCCAGATAACGCAGAGGCAGGTTGGAGAAGGGGAAACCAGTACTGCTTGATATAAATTGTTGCTCTGCTTCTAAAATACCAGCACAGAAAAGCTGGCTTTTCTCAGGGTTACACTTAAGACCCGAGACCAGATAGAAAGCATCGAACAAACGCCTAATACCTGCCACCCCTCTCACAGAGCCAGTGGAGAAAACAAGCAATTTATCTGCAAAACACAGATGAGTAATCTCTAGCTTCTTACACCTAGGATGGTAGGTATCTAATTCTCAACAGCAGCCTTGTGTATCAAGCATGAGAAAACTTCCATGGATATGGTGAAAAGGTAAGGGGAAAGTGGATCCCCTTGCCTAAGACCCTTCCACGCATGAAAAAACCCACACAGCCTTACACAATCAATATTTTATGGTCGCCATATATTAGTGATTTTCATTTTAAAAAGTACGTTATGTATCCAATTATTTATCAAAAATAACAATTATTATTAGTCAAAAAATTATTATTAACCAATATTTTATGTTAATCAGATATTCTAAAAATAACCTTTTTTTGTTAAAAAAAAATATAAGATGCAAAAATTATATTTATTTTAGAATAACCAATTATATTGATCATTATAATTCCAAGATTTCATGGTTAATTATCAAATGATCCGAATATGACTACTAATTGATTATTGTAATGACGTTATGCAACCAATTTAGCTATTTTCTTAAGAATGATTCATACGGGACACAATATATTTCCAGCCAAATACCAATTTACATTCGTCGACATCAATAATAGCTGTATATCATAATTTACGAACGTGATGCAAAAAATCTATAGGCATAAGGGAGAGTTCCAGTTAAGTTTAGGGAGTTCAATTCTCTGCAGCAAGAGATAAACCCAGTTTCTTGGATTAGAAAGACAACTATACGTAGCTCCATTGGGAGAAAGCTCGGAGATAGAATCGAGAAAAAAACCAAGCATAGTGCATAGAGAATAGAACTTTGCATTGCGGTGACATGACAAGTGGAGTTGGAGACAGCGGAATTGGAGCTGGTCTTACAGCTTACATAGTATCAGTGCGAACACTGCCTTTTTTTTTTTTTTTTTTTGTCTATATGAATTTAGTATTGACTAATGTAAAATCCTATTTTGGTTGGAAATAAGATTATGATGCATTTTTATTTAATTTTTAGTTGAGTTACCCTTTCGCTCTTTGCTTCTACGAATGGACGTGTGTGGTGAGGGGGTGTAAGCCGTAGAGAAGTCTAACAAGTAGTCAAAGCTACCCTCTTAATTTCTAGGTCGATGAAAAGGAAAATGATCCAAGCCACCAACGTGACCCTCTCGACCTATTGACTAAGGAATGGTTAAACTTCACCCTCGAATCGGAGTTCGGACGGCCACCCACAACCAAATCCTAGGTGCTAATACGATATAGGAGTGCGGATCTGGTGACTAAGGGGGGGTCCTTAGTCACTTGACTAAGCCCCCCTCGGCCTTTGGATTAATCTAATGGTCTAGATAAAGTGTTCAATTATTATTAAATGAAAAGGGTAGTTTTGGCATTATCATAAATTCATTAATTCTTAATTTCAGTTTTGTTTTATTTTATTTTTTTCCTTCCTCTCCAACCGTCTCCTTCTTTCACGTTCACAGAGAGAGAGAGAGAGAGAGAGAGAGAGAGAGAGATGCGATGTCAATGGCGACGGTGATAGAAGGGCCGATGATAGAGAGAGAAAGAAGATCTCGACGGCGTTGATGGAGAGAGGAAAAGGCGTCGCGACGGAGGCGGTAGCATTGGAGAGAGAGAAAGTAGATCTCGATGACGATGGAGAGAGAGAGGCGATGGCGGAGAGAGCTTCGACGATGATGGAGGAGAGAGAAGCGACGCGGTGATGGAGAGAGAGAGGTAACGACGGCTGTAGAGAGAGTTGGCGGCAGCGGCGGCGACGGCGGTGGAGAGACATCGTGTACATCGTCTGAAGGAAGAACAGTGATTTGTATAGTTTATATGTTTTGTAACACTAGTTTGTATTGTTAGTATTTTTGTACAAAATGTCAGTATGATTTGTATAGTTTGTATGTTTTGTAATATTAATTTGTATACTTTATATGTATTTATTTGTGCTGCAAATCACGTCGCTTTGTATTGTAAGTACTAATAATTTGTATACTTTATATGTATTGATTTGTGATGCAAAAAATATTACAAACATGGTTGACAAAAATGACAAACATGTGGACAAAAATAACAAACATTACAAACAATACAAAAGAAACCAACAAACATTACAAACATTACAAAAGAAACCGACAAACAGTACAAAGCATACTACACGTACAGAATATCACTACTTACAATACAGATTGGTAAACTTGTATTACAAACAAATGAATACAAAGTATACAAATCATAACATAAAAGTATACAAACTTGAATAACAGAAGTTACAAATTACAAAATAGTCATACAAACATTACAAACAATACAAAAGAAACCAACAAACATTACAAAAAACAAACATTACAAACATGGTTGACAAAAATAACAAACATTACAAACAATACAAAAGAAACCAACAAACATTACAAACATTACAAAAGAAACCGACAAACAGTACAAAGCATACTACACGTACAAAATATCACTACTTACAATACAGATTGGTAAACTTGTATTACAAACAAATGAATACAAAGTATACAAATCATAACATGAAAGTATACAAACTTGAATAACAAAAGTTACAAATTACAATATATACAAGGTTTAATACACTTGTATATCCAAAACTTTCACGGTTGTGCCAATAATATCCAAATTTTTTGAAATACAACTTATATCCATGTTTTAAAGTTGTTCTTTGCCAAATCTATCCATTTCTCAAAATATTTTTGGTTAAATACACTTGTATATCCAAAAACACCTTTAAAGAATGTGAAGGAATTGGATATAAGTGGTATTTTGGGAAATTTGGATATAATTGGCACAACCGTGAAAGTTTTGGATATACAAGTGTATTTAACCTATATACAAAATAGTCATACAAACATTACAAACAATACAAAAGAAACCAACAAACATTACAAAATAACAAACATTACAAATATTACAAACTTGTATTACAAACAAATGAATACAAAGTATACAAATCATAACATAAAAAGTACTCTCTTTCTTCCCCAATTCCCCATCTCTCTCACACGCATAATGCCATGTCCAAACAATTCCCCAATTCCCTATCTCTCTCGCAGAATTGCCAATTCCCCATATCTCTATCACTTACCTGTTGGGGACCGAATTCACCAGCAGCCCAAAAAAGCATGCTCCTCCAGGGGTCAGCTTCTCCTCCGCGAATTTGATCCAGAACCGAGTCACGGCTCTCTCGCAAGGATCGGCGGGAAGCAGTGGGTAGGATTTGGAGAATGAATCGTCCACCGCTATGGATTCGAAATTAACCGGTGGTAGGTACAAATTTCAGCGGCGGCCAGGATCGGAGAGGGTGAGTGGTACGGGACAGAAAATAATCCCACCGCCTCGGAAAATTTCCAGGACAGGCGGCAGCTACAAAATCCCACCTGCGGCCGCGATCAGAGAAGGCGAATGGACAAAGCTCTTTTTTATTTTTTTTTATTTTAATTGTTAAATAAATAAATTAAGTAGTTATCTTCTTGCCCTTCATTAAATCAGGTAAATCTGAACCATTAGATTTTAATGAGCTTCAATGGCTGAGATTGGCTTAGTCATATGACTAAGGGACCCCCCCTTAGTCACCTGATCTTAGCCCTACGATATAGGAGGTTTGCCCTATGTTAACCTAACTAAGAGACAATAAATTGCCTAAGAAACCCAGCATTCAAGCCTCTTTCAATGAAAGGAAGGGGGTTTTCTCTCTACCTATGTTAGAATGACAAATAGATTGATAGGCTTTCACACAACACAATCATTCATGAATAATACATCCACATTCACATTAAACGCAACCACAACACAAATCATTCAATCCATACAAGCATTCACATAATTGTAGCTAGGGTTTACAAACACCCAAGTGAAAGAAGGGAATACTCCATGCTAGGAGAAGGCAAACACAAGAGAGAAGAAGGGAAACCATCCAAGAGATGTTATACTTGCTACTTGTGTTGAAGATATCCTCCTTGGGTGGAGGAATTCCCAATTTCTTGCTTGAAAAATGAAACCCTAGCTTTTCCTCTTCTTCGATTCGTCACTCTCACTCTAGAAATCTGAAGAAGAAGAAGAAGAAGAAGTTTCTCACACTAGGTCTCCCCCTTTTCCCTTTGGCACAACCTTCTTTATATACCCAGATCAGGCTTAGTTCATGGTCTTAGTTCACGACCGTGAACTGAAAGCCCAAACCGTGAACCAGCAATGAAACGCGCTGCATCACTAACTTCTGTTCACGGACGGAGGTATGAGTTCACGGTCTTACGATCGTGAACTGGCTCGTGTCCTGTGAAACCCACCTTGCTCTAGATGCCTAGCAGTTCGCAGGGAATGCCTCCAGTTCATGGTCTTAGTGACCGTGAACTCACAGCCAAAATCGTGAACTGCTGCTATTTCCACTATTTGACTCGATCTTTCACCCTTTAGTTCAATTTTCGACTCCGGGGTTGGTTCCACCTACCAAAGCCCGAAATACACCAAAATAAGGCACAGCGCGGCGTAAAACCAAACCACCCGGAGTAAAAATTAAAATACGTCAAACGACTAAGTAAATCAAGGATAAAAACTAAAAAGTGTACAAATGAGCCCGAATCATTATCTTTCATTTATAAAGTGTTTTGTTTTGTAGGTCAAAAAGAAAAATTGTGCTTATATTTTATTCACTTCTCTCCCGAGTATTGCCTACGCGCTCGATGCTATATATCATTTCTCCGTACCCGCAAGTTATCACTTGCTCTTTTACTTCAGGTTATCAAGTGTCATTAAGTATATGCATTATATAGAGATACAAAGTGATCACAGGAGTGATCACATGGGAAAGTCCTTTATTTTATTTTATAAGTACACGGGAAGCAGAGGTACAATTGCAAAACCATAACCAGAAGCTTCTCAATAAGACACGGGAAGCATAGGTACAAATTGCATACACATATTAAATATATATCATATTTAAAGAGGAAACAGTACTACTCCCATGCTTAAACCCTTGGAGTTGGGAAGAGCACTAGTGGGTTCAGTTTCTTCAGCGTGACGCCATACCTCTCTTCCATCTCCAAATCCCCCGCCGCCGTTCCCTCCGGCAGCGACCAATCAAACCCGTGGACCAAAGTAGCCACCGCCAGCTGGATTTCCCTGACAGCCATCGGCAGCCCGGAACAAATCCTCCTCCCGCTCCCAAACGGCAGGAACTCGAAGTGGCTACCCTTGAAATCCACGTCACCAACCATGAATCTCTCCGGCTTGAAACTCGATGCATCTTCCCAGTAACGCGGGTCCCTCCCGATTGCCCACACGTTGACGAACACGTGGGCGCCCTGAGGTACTGTGTAGCCCATGACGTGGCAGTCCTTGGCCGCCCGGCGTGGCAGCAGCAGCGGCGCCGGAGGGTGGAGTCGTAGGGTCTCCTTCACGCATGCGCAGAGGTAAGGCAGGTCGGCGAGGTCCGATTCTTTGATGACGTGGCATTCGGGGAACTTGCCGTCGAACTCCCGGCGAGCTGCCGTCATTGTATCGGGGTTCTTGAGAAGTTCCGCCAGCGCCCATTCCATGGACGCGCTCGTTGTATCTGATACCGCCGCTAACATTTCCTGACCAGCATATTCATCATTATTGGCACGTCGCGTTGAATATTTTTATCAGTTTTTTTTAGCGAAAAGAAAATGTTATTATTATTATTTTGTCCTTTCGTAGTAGGTAGAATGTCTTCATCATCAGGTAGAGAGAAGATTTATGGTGACGTAAGGGAATTACCAAAAAGGTGTAACTGATCGCCTCGTCGGAGAATCCTATGTCGAGCAACGCGTCAAGAAAGTCACGGCCAGGGCCGCGGCCGCCGTTACCGTCACGATGATCACTTGTCCTTAGTTCCCTCCGCCGGGAGATAAGTGGGTCCCACAGCTCCCTCAGCTTCGCCACGCACACTTCCGTACGCTTCCTCAGACCTAGGAGGTCGAGCCGGCTCAACGACGGATAAAGGTCCGAGATATTCGGAGCTGCGTAAAGCTCCATCATGTCCCTAACGATCCCGCTCGTCCGCTCGCTGTCCCCACCTTCCAGCTGGATCAGATCCCTGGACACGTAAGTGCTGGCCAGGCAGTTGAACGCGTAGGCGAACGCCACGTCACGGATCCGGACCGCTTCCCCTCGCCTCCGGTTCAGAAATCGAGCCATCTCCCGAGCGTGTTTCTCCCTTAAGTCCGACTGCTGTTCGATTGCCTTGGAAGTGAACAGCTCGGCTCGAACCATCGAGCGGAGGGATCGCCAGTGGTCCGTGCAGTGGGTGGACCATGCGATGGAGTCGCGGTTCAGCTCGGGGTCGCGAGCGAATGACACGTGGGGGACGCTTCGACCGGAGAGGTCGTGGTCGTGGGTTTTGAGGATCTCGCTGGCTGATTCCGGTGAGGAGCCTATGACGACGGTCTGGGTGCCGAGGCGGAGGGAGATGAGTGGGCCGTGGGCTTGGGAGAGTCGGGCGAAGGCTACGTGGGGCATGGATCCGACGTGGAGGAGGTTGCCGAGGATGGGCCAGGGTTTTGGGCCTGGGGGGAGGTGGAGAGTCGGCCTGCGGTTGCGGATTAGGAAGAGGGAAAGCAGGAGGAAGAGTATGGGTAGAGCAAGCAGTGAGTGGGGGAAGAACGTGGCGGGAAGAAAGGGGAAATGGGATTCTGCGATGGTCGCCATTAGTTATGGGGATGCTAAACGATGCTGGCTAGGGATTGTTGATGGAAATTGGTGGTGGTGTTATGGGGTATTTATAGTGTACTTAGGGAGGAGAAAAAGAAGAGAAAGGGCAAAGGCTACCACCAGGGTTAAGAGAAATGAAACGTGTAATGATGTTGCGGGATAGTTAGGGATGACAATTGAACTCGCTTTCTAAGGTACACAATCGAGTTCAATTGACCTCCCTCGATCCCTCAAACCAGATGTAGCCCAAACGTGGATCTCTCGTGGATCCACCAAACAGACGCAAATCGCAAATCCCAAGGCCACCGAATGAGGGTTCACCAAACTGACGTCCACCGCCCCGGATCCGTCGAACCAGGCTCTGATACCACTTGTCATAACCGGGGCCGCTCAATTAGTACGATATTGTCCGCTTTGGGCCAAGCCCGCACGGTTTTACTCTTGGGTGTCCTCCCCAAAAGGCCTCGTACTAATTGGGCTAGGTGGACTCTAATATACAAGGGTTCCTTCCCTTGTATTTCCGATGTGGTACTTGGATTGTACCCTAACAATCCTCCCCTCAAGTCAAGGACCACGAACTTCGTGTCCTCACCTCACCGATTATCTTGATCCGCCAGACACCTTGTATCGATGGGCTTCTCGGTACAAGGATTTCCCCAGACGCGGAACTCTCTATGATCCGCCAAACAGACGTGGATCTCTCCTGGATCCACCAAACAGCCCAGACGCAGAACTCTCTTTGATCTGCCAAACGAACGCGGATCGCAAATCCCGAGGCCACCGAATGAGGGTCCACCAAACTTACGTCCACCGCCCCGCACCGAACCAGGCTCTGATACCACTTGTCGAAATCGGGTCGCTCAACTAGTACGATATTGTCCGCTTTGGGCCAAACCCGCACGGTTTTACTCTTGGGTGTCCTCTCCAAAAGGCCTCGTACTAATTGGGCTAGGTGGACTCTAATATACAAGGGTTCCTTCCCTTGTATTTCCGATGTGGTACTTGGATTGTACCCTAACAAAGTGAATAAAAATTTCGACGCTGTCAATTACTAGTCTGGTGCATGTAAATTTTACTTTTGGAATTTGCTGGATCATTTGAATGGAATTACGCCAAATTTCGACTTTGGAAGAAAAACAACATCATTTTGCATATTGCCATAATAATATGAATAATTTAATGATGTATTGGTCTTCATGACAATAGTTTTAACAACATGGATAATTATTTGTGTAAATAGTCTTTATAGTTTTATAATTGTAGAGTTTTTTTTTTGTTAATATAATGACATGGATGTTCGGTCGAATTATTGACATGCACCCATAGGTATATGCTAGATTAATTGATTATGTTGAAAATCAAATCAATATTTTATTTAAATAAAACGATAAAGCGCAGAAGAAGACATGACACAATCATTTATGTGGTATTCTCGTTTAGTGTGAACGAGATTAATCAACAGAGAAGGCGAACCCTTCTCAGCTATTCGTTGATTCGTGCGGCTGTTACGTTTACAAAACAAGAGAGGAGACTATTTACATAACCCTCATACATCAATTACCTAGGGTTATAGGAAATGTAAGATAACCTAACGGTAAAGCTGTCGTGACAGTGAAGGATTGGGATTTGCAGATTCCAGGTTCGAATCCAAGCGAGGCCCGTTGGTGTTCCGGGAGGTACAAGACAGCTAAGGGCAAAGCCCTGTTGACGTCAAATTTAATTGTAGGTGGCCACCAAATTTAATAAAACCTGCTGTTACAAAGTGACACGTTAAGTTGAGGTTAAAAAAATTACCCGGGGTATACGTAGGGATTAAGAGTGCTAAAGACAAAACAGTCCCTACATGCACGTGGCCTTTATTATATTTTTTTTCTAATAAATGCACTCGCTAAATTTAATTGGAGTTTGGAGAAATCCGGCCCAAATAGACCCATCGTAAATCATATTCCCTATACATTTGTGAAGGGCAAAGTTTTCCGTCAGGGCTCATCTTTGTCAAGTTATGCGTAGTTGATTGAGATTTGATTTTTTTATAAGATATTTGATTTATTTGGATCTTTTACTTTTGAATATAAATGGCGAAGCGAGTAATATTTGTTTCTTTAGTAATACTTTTTAATAAGATATGTGATTGAAATGGACTTGTTTGTTTGAGGGTGTAAAATGAATTGAGAAAATGACTATTTTGTGAAGTGGCATGCAAGTTGATGCATCAATATGAACAGACTAAAATTGATGGATATGGATGAAATGACCAAGGTCGAAAATTAGCATGTGCTGGTCGGCCCTATGGCACAAAGCCTCTGTTATAGGGACGTAATTTCGTCAAAGATTGAGAGCCTCGTGTTTCTTGAAATTTTAAGATATTATCTGTATAATGTGTAGCACAAAATTAAAACATTAATATGCTTTTGATATGTTGATACCATATTCGATAATGCAGGCTTGGCCATGGGTTCAAATATTTCTTATTTGTTTTAGCAAATATTTTACCTACCTATTTCACCTAGCTTGACTATAATGTAAGTTTAACAACGCCACATTATTTTTCCCTCATAACACTTTGGGAATTAATACTTATAAATTTAGTCTTTACACACAAAAAATTAATTTATTCCTATTACAAGAAACTTTATGTTTCTTAAGATAATCTTGAATTGAGTAGTTCAAAAACTTCATTTATTCGATATTAAAAAAATTGGCCCACATCATTATTTGTGGAACAGTGTCTCGAGTATCAATTGGACGGCTCCGAAAATGAGTATTTGGTTATTGGTGCAAATATGAGTTACAGTTTTCCTAATATATCACACGTGCGACCCCAAATATAAGTGGATGTTTATGTTCTTAACCATTTGTTTTCAAAAAATACTCCTAATATTTGATTCATAGTATTCAAGGTAAAAAAATGACATTTCAAAGAGAACAAAGAGACACGCCAGATCGAAGATTTAGAGAATCCAATAATATGGACAACTATACTAATTAAACTATCATGGATTTTTTGGTTGTTGATTAAAAATCAAAATTAATATCGATTTTCGGTTTTTTCTGGTGAATGATTTAGAAAGCAAATTAAATATAATATTGACAACTATACTACTCCAACTTGTTATCAATCACATGTTTCACGAATGAAAAAACTATGTAAGACGGACGGTTACTTTCAATTTGTTTGTGAGCAAGTCAATTAATTGATTGGTGGAGTTAGGATCCAAAGTTTGGTATCAATATTTGAGATATAGCAAATACCGAGTCAAACTTATAACTATTTAATTAGTATTATCAAATACCTACTATATATGTTTTAGGGATTGAGATTGAGATTGGAGTGTTACTTAATATTTGTGTTTATGGGATTAAGATCGATATATACCAAAATATCGAGAAATACCAATAATTTCTAATTAATTAAATACAACACACATCCTCTAGTCATTCATCACCCTTTGACAACTCATAATTTCTCGTACGTTCAACCCAAGTTTAACTTTCAAGTTTTTTAGACCATTCTTGCCTCTCACTTTATCTCTTATTATTTTCAAAACACAAAAAATTAAACTTTTATTAGTCGTCTCTCAACCTCCAATCAATTGAATCAAAGATTATCAAGGATAAAATATTGAGATATCACCATTTCATCCCTTCTCCTTGCCTTAAGTCTTGGCAAACTCAAAACCTTTTGTCTAGTCCCTTTGCCCCAAATGAACACGTTCTGAATCCACTCAATGGAGACTTTGTGAACTTCAATTAGTTTTTATTGACTTTATTTTAGGATTGTGATTGATTATAAGATATTATACTATATTAAATATTTTGATATTTTATATTGTGATATCGATACCGTATCAATTTCCATCTCTAGTTGAAATATTTACCATTAGTTAGGGCATGGCGAATGAGTGAGTAATTTCATTCTTTCCTCTCCGTGATTATATAGTGGTAATATAAGTTCCTTTTAGCATTACTTGTTGTTTAAGCGATTCGGATATGAGAGGTCCTTGTTGAAGATTAATGATAGTAGTCATAGTACCACTAGATAACACCTTGCTCTCCATATTAGACATTTGAAATCTTCATACACCTATTTGAAATTGAATGGATTTTTTGTATAGGAGTTTGTTGGTTCACTCTTGAAATAAATAAAATCTCAAATTCACAAATAAAACATTTATTTTATCGCAAAACTAGTGATTACCACTACAAGTAAAAAAAATCGAGATCATAGATAATGATCTTTAAAGGCAAAAAATAGTTGCTAATGCCTTTTAGTGAACAATTGTTTTATAGTAGAATTGCTCGGTATATTCTTGTTACAAATTCCTAGCGTAAGCAATCAATGATTGGTTGCGAAATATGCTATCACAACCAATTCCGCAAAAACATTAAAAGATCCTCGAGGTTTCGTGACTATTTAATATGGTTGTCATAAGTCCTTATTTAGTGATGGAAATGGAGGTGTTTGGTCTCCATAAACACCAATGACTAGTTGACTAGCTACCAATTTATATAACTTTTAGTAACCAATATGTTGGACAAATCCAATGTTATGACCAATAAGTCATTTTGGCCGGAAAATTAAGGTTTATCAACCAATGATAATCAATAAGTCATTTTGGTTTCCTCCTCTCTGACAAACCCTATATTCGAACTAGTCGGCCCCTTTTCCGTTTTGATGCTCGCTGAGCAGATAATCCAGAGGTCAAGGCAATGGTGAACTTTGTTTGTGAAGAGGAAATTCCTGGGACTCCTATGTTTCAACTTTGGGAACGTTTTAAGAAGTTACATCATTTGCTCTATAACTGGAGTAGAGCTGGTACTACGAATTCCCTGCGGAATATTAAAACTCTTCAAGTCGAAATTGATAGAATCAAATTAGTTCATCCTATTGATAGGGATACTATCCGTAATCTGGAAATCGAACTAAATCGTCAGTGGGAGGCTGAGGAGATATACTGGCAACAAAAGTCTAGAATCCACTGGTTGAAGAAAGGGGATAAAAATAATTCCTATTTCCATACAGTTACGAGGACTAGGCGAAAACAAAACTTTGTAACGGGACTCCACAATGGTAGTGGTGAATGGATCACGGAGGAAACTGGCAAGGCAGAAATCGCTAGTTCTTTTTACCACACACTTTTCACCTCGGAGAACCAGGTGCTGAACATGGTTGATAGGGTGGCTGCACTTCCTCTAGCCCGGAATGTTACACCTGAAATGAATGCTATCCTCACTGCCGCAGTCCTCCCGTCCGAAGTTAGGCAAACGGTTTTCTCGATGGGGTCAAAACAAGCGCCTAGTTCTGATGAGTTCACAGTAAAATTCTCTAAGACTTTTTGTGACATTGTTGGTGAGTCGGTGATTGCTGCGATCTGCTCTTTCTTTTCCACGAGCAAGATGCTCCGTAGCTTCAATCAAACTTGGCTGACATTGATGCCCAAAATGGATAATGTGGAAACCATGAGACAGCTTCGTCCAATAAGTTTATGCCAATTTGTGTACAAAATCATAACGAAAATCATGGCTGAACGATTGGCTTGTCTTTTGCCACAAATAATCTCGGAAGGCCAGAATGCATTCGTCCGTGAACGCCATATTGTAGAGAATATTCTCCTTGGACATGAGTTAATGCACTACCTAAAAATCAAAAAGCAAGGTAAGAAAGGGTACATGGCCCTATAGGTTGACATGGAAAAGACCTATGATAGGGTCGAATGGCCATTTCTCCTTGATGTTTTGGACAAGATGGATTTTAACTCAACATGGAGGGGTTGGATTCATGAATGCCTCTGATCCACTTCGTTTTCAGTCCTGATGAATGGCACCCCTTCGAGGTACTTTGCACCATCTTGGGGTCTTCGGCAGGGGGATCCTTTATCTCCCCTGTTGTTTGTGCTCTGTACGAAGGGGTTTGCAGCTCTCCTTAAGAAGGCTATCTCTGAAAGAAAGCTCGAAGGAGTTAAAGTGGCCCCCCGTGCTCCCCGCATCTCACATTTATTCTTTGCGGATGATTCTTACTTATTTCTCTGAGGGTCTCTCAAGGAGTGTGAGAATCTATTAGAAGTTTTGAATGAATATGAGGAACTCAGTGCCCAGAGGGTGAACTTGGATAAACCTGCAGTCTGCTTCAGTAAAAATATTGCGGTGCCAAATCAGGTTTTCCTGGCCCATATTCTAGGGGTAGGGGCGGTTGGGGTCTAGGATAAATATCTAGGCTTGCCTACGCTAATAGACCGTCTAAGATGGCTATGTTTCGTTACTTAGAAGAGAAGCTTCTGGAAAGACTTCAGGGGTGGAAATGGAGGACTTTATCTTGGGTAGCTAAGGAGACGTTGATTAAATCTGTTGCTTTGGCTTTGCCGTTGCATGTAATGTCCTTTTTCAAGTTGCCTCTGTCTCTCTGTAGGCTGTTGGATAAGCATGTGGCCAAATTCTGGTGGGTTGTTGAAGAAGGCCAGTCACGTATTCACTGGATGTCTTGATGCAATATGTGCAGAAGTAAGCATGATGGGGGGATGAGATTTTGTTGATTTGAGCATTTTAACCAGGCTCTCATGGCCAAAATTGGTTGGCGTATCCTTAATGAGCCCCAATCACTCTTAGCCCAGCTCTATAAAGGGAAGTATTTTCCCAATGGAACATTCCTCACAGCTACGGCTCGCTCTCGCCCGTCTTGGGGTTGGCAGAGTATCCTCTGTGACAGGGAATTATTAAGCATGGGGTTACGTTGGCATATTGGTAATGGGCAGATGATGTCTTTACTCCGGTCCAGCTGGATTCACGCTTGCATCCCTCTCCCCCTGTATTTAACCCATTGGTGTTACCCGAGGGGGCTAGAGCATTTAGGGAAAGGGTTACTGACTCGCTCCTACCGTCACTCTAGAAAATGGCCAAGTGTAACCACCTCCTTAAGCATAGTATAACGGGTTTGGGTTTTAATGTCAACCCGAGTCCTAGATGTGATGACTACTCCGTGAGTTCTTATTATTTAGCGGTGAAATTTTAGTGAAGGTCCGAACAAGCAAACAAGCAAAGCAGGTAAAAAGGTTGTTTTCAAGTCGAGAGAGGTCACCCGAATATGGTTCCCCCTAGACTGCAGTTAAGCCGGATCGTAATTTACCAAGTTCAATTCCAATGATAGTTATACTACGGAAGGTTCTTAAACAGTATGAAGTCTCGACTAAAGGTCTCCAGACCCTCTCAATCTGAGTCCCCAGCGGGCGACTAACCTCCACCGAAGTAAACAGATTGAGACCCTAACGAACCAAACCTCCACTACCGAAGTAAATCCGGTTCAGAATAGTGAATTGACTCCTCGACTAAAGTCGTCAATTCACTACCTTCAATCAAGGATGCTCTATTAACCTAGGCAGATATTCTCATTATAGGTCAAAGCAGAAATAACAGGAATTTGATCAGGATTCATGCCATTCAACAGTTCAAACCTCAATTGAATTAATCAAATCATAGAATCTGTACTTGGGTTTATACAACCAGACCTAACATACAAATCTAGGGTTCTTCATACCCAGGTGAATAAGAAAGTTACTCCACAGAGAGAGATGGGAAATCTAGCTCAGATGCGGAAACCATACTGTGAAGGATGATAATCTGCTTCTGGCACTCAATCAGATCTTCTCCAAACTCAAGCCGGGCTCCAATGGTGATGGAGATCGATCTAGGACACTTGCAGAATCAGGATCATCACTTTCTCTCTCTAGGTCGCACTTTTTCTCTCAAAAACTCGGAACCCCTCTTTTTTGGCTGGAAATTGGGTTAAAACCCGAAATTCCCGATCACACGGCCAGGCCACACGGCCGTGTGACTTTCCCAGCTTCCCGTGTGAGTGTTCAAACGCGGCGTTTCGATTAGTGGGCTTCCAAGCATGCTGCACGGCCAGGGCCACACAGCCGTGTGGATTCCCAGGCTGCCCATGTGGAAATCACTGAGCCTTCACACAGCCACAATGGGTTCCCTACACGGCTAGTGTGGCTTGCCCGTGTCAAATGGTGCCACACAGCCAGGTCACACGGCCGTTGGGATTTTAGGCGTGCCCGTGTGGCTTCCTCAGCTTCTCGCCAAACGTCCAATCTTCGTCCAATCGACCTCGAACTCGTTCCCAGACCTTCATTCACGTGCTAGGACCTGAAATATCACAAACAAGAACAACCTAGCGTGAAATCGGCCTAAAACGCGGAAATTGACATCTCAAACGGCTCAAGAATAGGGGTAAAAACATGTGCAATCGATGGTCTATCAGTTACCTCGTCCTACCTTTGTGTTTTTCCTGAAGAAGTTGATGGATCTCTTACATCAACCTACGATGTACATGGCTTGTGTCGCTGTACTTTGGAGGGTCTGGCGATCTCGTAACTGGGTTTTCTTTGAGGGAAAGCAGTTTGGGATCCCGGCTTTGATGAGACAGTTGAATCAGCAGTTTCAGGAATGGGTAAGTTTGCCGGTGGACCAGGTGCCTCAGCGGTTTACTTCGTTGTCTCATCACTCTAGTCATGGTCGGTCGAATGTGGGGGTATGCATGTGGAATGGGGCTACCCGAAGTGGATCTCACTCGGCAGGGGGGATGGTGTTGCTGACTCCAGACCGAGAGGTACTGGTGGCTTTTGGGGTTAAGTTTCCTTGCATTGATGACCCTATGGTGGTTGAATTGCTGACCCTGCGAGAGGCTATTTGGTGGTGTCTTGCGAGTGGCTTGACGGTAGTTAGATTTGAGGGAGATGCCCAGGTAGTCATTGATAAGATCAATCGGGCGCAGATTAGTAATAACCCGATAGGGCTATTCTTGAAGAAATAGTACATTATTTTGCCTTGCATTATGAGTTTAGTGTGCGATTTGTAGATCGGCGTAGCAATAGAGTAGCCCATTTTGTGGCTAGAAAGACCCTTTCTTTGTCTCCGACTATTAGTCGTTCTTTTGATTTCCAGACCTGACTGATTTCCAGGATGTAACTACCTCTTTCTGAATCAGTATATGATTATCTTTTGTAAAATAAAACATAGTGAATCATCAGTTGCATAATCTTAGAGAATTCAGAAAGTAGAATGTGATTAGTTAACTGAACAAGAGTGTTTAAAGGCAAAGTAGATTATTTGTCTTCCATTGGGAACAAATTCAGAAGTTTATTTGTGTACGTAGACAAAACCGATCTCGAGATAAAATAGAGGAAAACAGATGAAGAAGAACAGGGGAAAGTAAACTAGAGAAGAAAAACAGAGGAAGATACAGCATGGGTCTGTAACTCCTTAGAATGGACTGATCAACATAGTGATAACACTCAAACAGTCCCCCCGAGAGCAAGCAAAGGAAAGCTGTCTTTTGCAGTTTTCTTGTAATGTATAACATTTCTCCAACAAAAAAGCCAGGGTGAGAGAAAATGAAGTAGTCAAAGACGCTTTGCCAAGATGAACACTTCAAGATGTGGGGAAGTACTCGGGCTAGCAATGGCATCCATATTCTCCAACAGCTTCTGTTTCAGACGCTCAAATATAAAATCCACACTCTGTGGAGTAATATCTTTGAAGTGTTGTTTGATGAGCGCCTCCAACAGTACTCTTATTTGCGAGGCTGGGGTTTGAATCAACGTTTGGAACTTCTCCGGTGAGAAAGGAGCCATTTTCACCATCTTCTGTATGCTGAAGCATCCTTTCTTCGTTATTGAAGCTTCCAACTCTTCAGCTTGGGGGTAGTACATTGGTAAGTAGAAACTCTTCAGCTTTTCTTCGGAGACGAGCCCCTAACCAAATTTTGAGGGAACAAAAAGAAATAAGAAAGTTGGAGAGAGGAATCAATGCTTGAATAAGTTTATATATATGTACAGTTGCAATTAGGGATATAAATAGTAACTTGAACCCGTTGTTGCGTTAGATATTATTTGATTTGACTCGCGTCATTGTGAGTATTATCCAACCCGCAGTAGTCCATGATAGGATAATTTCAACCAGTCCGCCTTGCTCAAATCTTAACTTGTTGTATATCAATTAGTCTCAATATCTAACTACATTTCTCTTATTTTTGCTTTTCTCAATTATATTTGCACCCAATGAAACTTTAAATTGATGGAACACTTAATCTTTCACTTAATTATATTCAACTACTCATTCTAGTGACCGGATAGGGTGTCAGCACTATGTTAACACTTTTAATAGAATTTATTTTTCCAGAAATAACATTGGTTAAAAAAACTACGAAAATAGCACCAATTCCCAAATACCAAAAATAGCACCCATTCTAAAAAACTGTTGGGTGGAGGCGCGGTTTTCAATGAAAATCGCTTGGGTTAGGAGCATTTTTGTTGAGACCGCAGCGGGTAGGGCAGTTTGGTTCAAAATCGTTGCCCCACCCAGCCGTTTGGTCCTTTTTTCAATTATTCCTAACCTAGGTGTAAACTTCAAACGAACGTATCTTTGTGTTCGAGTAACCACTGTCCCACTCAGCGGGTTGGTCCTTTTTTATCAGCATAAATTTCGAGATCTTGCAAGCCGCAAATGGCCGTAGGCGGTTTGGTCCCGCCTTCGTCCCGAAAAAATGTCGTTTGCTGTCCCGAACGAGCTTTTATCCGATTTTGTCAAACTTTGGACGACAATAACCTTGTGCTCCAAAATTCGAACGTCGTGAAATTTTTTCCATTTCCTATAAATTTTTAAGGACTACAATTTTTATCATAGATATAATTTCGGAATGTACGTGGATTTGTGAAATGAGAAGGTAAAGATATTCCCAAAACCTTGTATATGCAAAAATCATTCATATTTTGAAAATTTCTTCTTAGTAAAAGTTGTAGTCCTTGAAAAGTAATGCAGAATCAAAAAACATTTCATGATGTTCGGATTGCGTAGTACATAGTTATGGACATTCAAAGTTTGGCAAAATCGAAAAAAAGCCCATTCGGGGTAGCAAACGACGTTTTTTCGGTAAGAATGAGGGACCAAAGTGCCGTTTGAGGCTTGCAAAATCTCGAAAAGTTATGTGGAATCAAAAAAAATTTCGCTACGATTGGATACCCGAGTACAAGATATGTTTGTTTAAAGTTACCTAGGTTAGGAATAATCGGAAAAAATGGACCAAACCGTTGGGTGGGGCAGCGGTTTTGAACCATACTGCCCCTACCTGCTGCGATCAACAAAACTGCACTCAACCCAAGGGTGCTATTATTTTTCGGGATTGGGTGCTATTTTTGTAATTTTTTTAAACAATGTTATTTCTAAAAAAATTACTTTTAATAAGGGTATTATTGTAGTCCATCTCAACTGCTCATTTATCTCGCTCTACCTTCGTTCAACGCAAAACTAATTTTTCCCCAATTTTGTTCAAAATCCAGATCTCAAACCCCAAACTTCTCAGTCATCGGTACTTGGATCTCAGCTTTTAGTCCAGGCCCAACACGACAAGAAACTTCACTTTTTGCAATGAAAAAATTCGTCGCTGAAAGTTTCCGAGACCAATTTTGGCATCGACAAAGTAAATAAACTTTCGTCGCCTATACGTACAGCATCAACAGAAAGTTCTGCGACAAAAAAATGGGTTTGTTGCTGAAAGAAAGAAATTCTCCAACGTTGGTCAACGATTCAGTGACGAAGGGCTTGTTTCTCCTAACTAGCTCACGATTTTCCCCCACATTTTCCCTCCTGTTCTATACACCTCTGGTGTACCTTTGATGATTAATAATATATTCACATTCATGGAAAAAACAATTAGACAAGGGTTTTATAAAATTGTGGTCTACTTAATAAAACTTGTGACCTATTATATGTGAGTTCTGCTTTATGTGAGTTCTGGTAAAGTTCAATGAACTTGTGGTGCTTTACGAAATTGTGGTCTACTTTATGGGATTTGTGGTCTGTTTCATGAGACTTGTGGTCTATTTTATAAACTTGTGGTGTGCTTTAATAAAATTGTAATTTGCTTTATGAAACTTCTGACCTGTTTTAATAAATTGGAGTGTGATTTATGAGACTTGTGGAGTTCTACATGTGATTTGGGATATGCTTTTATAAACTTTATTGTGGTGAGTTCGTTGTTTTTTCTAAAGTTTGTGGTTTTTTTGTGTTGTGATTTCTTGTGTTTATGGTATGTGTTTGGTGCATCCAATTAATGCACTCCATTCCCAATTAATGCACTCCGTCCCCAATTAAATGCACAATGCATGCATGTTTCCTCTCCCCCCATTTTTATTAATGACCAACGTACTCCTATGCCTCTTCCCCCTCATCAATTATGGTTAACCCATTTAAATTTAAGAAAGTCATCAAAACAAAATATTTCTATTGGTTGGAGCTATTTTTGGTATCATACTAACAAAAAAAATATTAGCACACTAGGTCTGCCCACTCATTCTCTTATCGGTACTTTTCATTAATGAAACGCTTTTCCTTTGTTTTGTAGCAAAAAAAAACATAAAATTTTACGTTTATTTTTATGTGAGAATGATTCGACTTTTCCCGATTCGTATTGCACGAGTTTTATCAAATCTGACCCGCGTTTGGTGTCGAACAATCATGGATATTGAGTAATTTATCCCGACCCACCCATTTGTCATCACTAATTAGGACGGTCAGTTTGGTTGATCTTTCAATTTTAACTGAAATCAAATCAGTAAGAAGTTTAACGATTTTGGATTTTGGTCACAAATCACTTATCATCTTAATGATTTTGGTTTCAATTAAAAGAAATACGAAACCAATAACATAAGCAAAACAAATTGATAGGTCGAGCTAGTTGCCATAGTGTAAGAAACATCAGGTTGATGGAAGATAATAGATATATATGGTGACAGTTTGACATACCAAGTCGGCTAAGTCCGCGAGGCAAGTGCCGACCAGGTCGAAGACCACACCCAGGCGGGTCTGAGACAGAACCGCTGCAGGGGGCAAACATAACGCCGAAATCGCCAGCAAGCCGCCGGCCACCAGCTCTTCCGCTCTGGCATCAAAGAAAGCCTCCATGTCTCTTGTGAACTGACCCGAGTAGGCCCTCGCGACATCTTCATGGAATCCCGTGCATTGGATGGAATCTCTACGACCGGCGGCCGTTAGTTCTCCAGGAACCCTGGAGATCCAGTGGAGGGAAGAAGAGATTGACCCCAAATGCAGGCTGTTCTTGGGGAAGAGGCGCCCGTAGAAGCTTCCTGGGACGCCGGCGGCGAAGTAGCTTCCTTGGTGGTGGGCGGGTAGAGAGCGGAAGAGGGTGTTGAAGTCATTGTTGGTCTGGTCGTTGAATGAGACTTGAAACTCTAGTGGTAGTTTGGTCGTTGATGCTTGGTTCTTATGGTTGACCGCTTCCAAGATGTTTTGTACCGACATGAAGGTGGTTGGTCCGATAGAACACCCGAAATCAGCTACGTGGAAAGTGATCGAAGAATTGCCGCTTAGTGGGAATAAGGACTTCAAATCCAGCTCGTGTTCGATGGCTTCTTGCATCAATTCCTTTGCTCTGTCCACCACAATTTTCTGCAAAGAAGTAAACACACGTAAGATATAGATATCGGAGTTTCAAACACAACATCGCAAGTAGGTTCTTAATATGATATCACAATTTTAAGGTTTTATTGGTCGGGAGATTCAACGTTTGAAACATGAACACCCAATATCTAAGAACAAACATAATATAAGTATATAACTATGGAGACACGATGAAAAGGGGGAAAAAATGTCATAAGCCAACTAATACTAATAGTTCGAGTTGTTGTAAAAAACGAGCTTGATAGAGCTCCGGATTGAACTCTATCGAGGGATTGGGGCTAGGGATCAATTAGGGATTGATCCGGGAATTTGAGAATTAGAGAAAGGGGGTGATTTAGGAGGATTGACGTGAGAAGAGGGGAAGGAAGAAGGGGCTGCCGATCGGCAGCTTAGGAAGGGAGAGAGGAAGGCTCGGCGGCCAGGGAAAAGGGAGAGAGAGTAATTTTTTTAGGTTTAATCTTTGCTTGCCTTTCCTACGTAAAATAATAGTTTAAATATCAAAACACAATTACCTACTAACTACCCAACTTATAAACCCCCAAATGTTTTCCCAATAACCAAAATAAACCCGAATAAATAATCCAATCCGGACATAAAACCCAAATAATTAAATCGTCTATCATTCTTAACTACTTCTTTATCGTGTATGTGTATGGTAAAAGGGAGGGACTTGCCTGGTAAACAGAATAATGTGAATAGCTGTAAGCATCATCTCCGCCATTCATTGGACATGCTTGAATTATGGTCTCCACCTCCTTCCCCATCTCCGTTACATATGTTTCTCTCTGAGAGCTCGTCATCATGTTTCAGCTTTGATATTGCATGGCAAAGATATGAATCCATTATATATATAATGATGCTTTCTTCTTGTTTCTCCCCCTTCATCCTTCAAGCATACGATCAATGACCAAAAACTGACTACGCGACAACAGTGTGAGACCGAAAGGACTACTGGACGTTGAAATCAACGTTGGCTTGTTTCCATCTCCTCTCGCTACCAACGATGTGTCTTTTTGTTATTTGCAAGGAGATAGAAATCATTGTTGTTATTGTTTTCGCCAATTTGCGAAGAGAGCGGATCGGCTTTGGCAACAGAACTCAGAAAGTGACAACAACTTAATCTTCTGATGTCCAAATCAACAAGGTACGGCAGAGTTCCTCCAGCCCAGTCGGGACCTCATTTTATCAACTGCTTACAACAAGGGATGGCAATTACCCACCCATGGGTACAACGGCGGATCCAGAACACAGAAGAGCACTGAGCCGCATTTCATTAGAAAATTAGAACCGTAAAAAAATATAATGATTATAGTTTTTTGCAATGTAAATTGTACACGACTGTATTTTAATTTAGGGAATGCATCAATAATGGAGTTTACATCCATACCAATAGTATACACTGTTTCAAATAAAATACTTGAGCAATCGGCGAGAAACTCATCGCTCATTTTGTTGAGTAAATCACTTCTCACATGTTTCATTGTTGAAAAGGTTCTCTTTGTAGTAGTTGTTGAAACGAGCAGCATCAACACTAGTTAAATCAATCGACTAATCAATTTGCATTGTGTGTCCATCCCTGCACACCCGCTGCTCTAGTAAATTTTTAAAGGAACAAACCTCATATTTCTTTCCTCATATTTCTATTGGTCTTTTACGTTTTAAACTTTTTAGAATTTTAGGTTTCATTGTTTTTTTAAGACACATATTCTTTGGGGCTAAAATTTTTAGGCTAAATTTAGAGTAGTTATTTGAATATGTTCAACTTGATAATTTTTCTAGTTAAACCCAATCTTATCATAAAATAACACTGGGTCGAATGTCTAAAATCGAAAATTTCATAAGGACTATAGTAACTACGGATCCAAAGGAGGGCTGGGCCGGGGCCTGGGGTGGCGACCCCCTGGATCCGCCAGTGCATGGGTAATTATACCCAACTCCAAGTAGACCCATTGATAATGGGTTGGGTATGGGTAAAGTGCATATGGGTTTGGGGGTTTGTAGATGGGTTTGGGTAAGGTATGTATATTGCTTCCATAATCTAAATGGGTATGGTTTGGATATGGATATCCATTTACTTGAGTGTGTTTTAACTACACCTGCAAAAATTGGACCTATTTGTAAAACTTGTAAAGTTTAGGTACCAAAATGTAAGGCCAAAAAAATTTAGTTACCAAAACGTAATTTTCCACCCATATTTTGAGGACTTATATGCAAAAAAATTAAATTTAGGTACTAAATATGCATATCTATTAAGTTTAGGTACCAAACTATAATTTGTATTTGGGCATGGATACAAACCCAAATCCATTTGTTATAAACCCAACCCAACCCAAAGAAAATGGGTATGGGTACAAATCCATCAAACTCTACGCATATCCATCTATTTGGATTTCATACCCAACCCAATTGGGTTGGATAGTAAAAAACCCATTGATATGGGCAAAATTGCCATCCCTTTACAACCACTGAAATGCTGGACTCTGCTGCTACTGAAGTTGGGTTGGTCCTTGTATTTGTTAAGATTTGTTTTAGTTGTTTACTTGTGTTGTGTAGTTTTGTGTAAGGCTTGTGTCGATTGATTAGAGGTAGAATAGGGTTGGGTGAGGGGTTTGGATGGGTTTTGGTTTTAAATTGACTCACTCGTTTATTCACAAGTTGGTATAATTGTAACCAATATTCATTTAATTTTGTGTTTATAGGATTGGATTGGGTGGTTGGCGGATGTGTTTGGTTAAGTTCTGGGTTAACTCAAAAAAACAATTCTCCACAAGTCCATAAGAAGGTTGACAAACATATAAAATAATTTATTTTTAAAATAAGTTTCTCACAGATTAGTAATATTATATGTAATTGATTTGAATGAGGTGGTTTGTATTGATTAGAAGAATGGTTTAAATACCAATCTGTACAACAGAAACATGTAGCCACGTAACTACAAAGGGGGTAACAACCTAGCCACTACTCCACTAATTACATTAAATAAATGAGAAAGAAAATAATTTAAGTAGATTCCTTATCACGCCCCCGCAAGATGGTGGCAGGTACGACACCAATCTTGGAGCGAAGAAGCCGGAAGCACGTGATGGGCAACGGCTTCGTCAAGGAGTCGGCTAGTTGGGGACATGTTGAACTCGTAGTTGCCGAGACTGCACAAGATCACGGATGAACAGGTAATCGAGAGCTAGATGCTTCATGCGGGAGTGATGTATGGGATTGGTGGAGAAGTTGACAGCGCCGAGGTTGTCGCAGGAGAGAGTCGGAACGGACGGTACCAGTTGATGGAGCTCATGAAGAAGATTCTGAATCCACGGGAGCTCCGAGGTGCATGGGTGAGAGTACGAAACTCGGCTTCGGTGCTGGAGCAAGCAACGGCCGTTGTTTCTTGGACCTCCAGGAGATGAGATTACCGGCGTAGTAGACAAGGAAGGCCATGGTGGAGGTGCGTTCTTTGGGATCACTTGCCCAATCTGAGTCTGCGAAGGCGACAAGAGTCGGAATAGAGGCGGAAGCAAGGCGGAGACCGAGGTGTGAGGTGCCCTTCAAGTAACGAAACAGTCGCTTGACATGTTGCAAATGAAGCTGAGTAGGTGGATGCAGAAATTGCGAGAGCCTGACATGTTGCAAATGAAGCTGACGGCAAAAGCTATATCGGGGCGGGTGCCGAGTAAGTATTGTAGGGAACCAAAAACTTGTTTGTACAAAGTGAAATCAGCTGGAGGTATGCCGTCAAAGAGTAGCAGCTTGGCGAAGGACGACAAAGGAGTGGGGGTGGGGTGTGAATCCACCATGCCGAACCGTTCAAGAACACCATGCACGTACTTATACTGAGAGAGGATATAACTAGTAGGTGTCGGAATAACCTCGATACCAAGAAAGTAGTTCACAGGGCCGAGAGTCTTGAGAGAAAAACGAGCTGCAAGACGAGCCTGGATTTGCTGAAGAGAAGATGTATCATTGCCGGTAAGAATAAGATCATCGACGTGTACCAGGAAATAGAGCCCTTGTGATAAATGAACAAAGATGCATCCGATTTATACATGACAAATCCTTCTTCCTCAAGAAAGCCAGAGAGTGCCAAATACCAAGAGCGGGGGGCTATCAAAGTCCATAGATAGGCCGAGATAAACAACAAACATAGTCAGGGTGAGTCAGATCACGAAAGCCAGGGGGTTGTGTCATATAAACCGTGTCCTGCAAAGAACCTTGAAGAAAGGCATTGTTGACGTTGAACTGCAGAATAAGCCATTGATGGGACAGAGCAATAGAAAAAATTGTGCGGATGGTGACTGGTTTAAGAATGTGGTTATATGTATCATGGAAGTCGATGGCCGAACGTTGAGAGAAACCCTTGGCCACCAACCTGCCTTAAACCGCTCAATGGAGCCATCGGGATGGCGTTTAATACGAAAGATCCACCTGCAGCCAACAATATTAAAACCAAGGGTCGAGGAACTAGAGACCAGGTGTGATTAGATAAAAGAGCTTGCATTTTAGATCGCATGGCACATTCCACCGTGGGTCAGCAAGAGCTTGCTTGACCAAGGTGGGCTCCACTTCCATAGACGCAACCTGTGTGTGGAACAACTTCTTGGGGCGGAATATGCTGCGTTGGTTGCGAGTGACTGGCCAATGAGCAGGCTTGGCCGGCGATGGAGGGAGATGATTCTGATGTGAGGAGGTAGCATCGGGGAGCACAGCCAAAGGTGAGGAGAGGTGATGTCGAGCAGCCGGAGTGCAGGGTTGTGGAGAGGAAGGTGTAGTGGAAGGTGGGGAAGGGATGGGAGGAGAAATGGAGTATACAGTGACAGGGGGAGTAGTTATGGCAACCCATGCTGGCGGATCAAATGAAGGATCAGATGGGGAGGAGAGACCAGGAAAAGTAGCTTCGTCAAACTGGACATGGCGTGAGGTATAGAGTTAGTGGGTAAGAGGATCGTAACAGTGATAAGCACTCTGGTTGAGAGAGTAGCCCAAGAAAATGCAACGTCGAGAACGAGGATTTAATTTATGGGCGGAGTAAGGGTAGCACAAACAGCCAAACACACGTAGTTTAAGATAATTCGGGTTTTCATTGAACAAAGCATAGAATGGGCATGTACCGTTGAGGGAAGTGGAGGGTAGGTGATTGATGACATAAGTGGCTGTTTGAAATGCATGGGACCAGAAACGAAAAGGAAGTTTGGCGGTATAGAAAAGAGAAAGACTGGTCTCGGCTATGTGTGAGACTGGAAACCTAGAAAGGCAATTTGCGGCTTTGATGAAGAGAACAAGAGTCACACAAAGAAGATCAAGAAATAGATGAGACAGGCAGAGACTGATTACGCAGCACTCGAGAAAGAAGCTTGGCATGAGGATGTCCCAACCGGTTGTGCCAAACCGCAGAAGAGGGCCGAGTTACCGCGGTTACGGCAAGACGAACAGGAGGAGATCCACGGGAAGCTCATAGACATCACCTTTATTCGCGCCTCGTAGCAGGTGCGCCCCCGTGGCTAGATCCTTCACAACAACAAAAATCAGCAAAGAATTCCACAGAAACCGGATTAGATTTACACAGTTGAGTAACAAAGAGTAGACGACGTTTAATGGCAGACACACGTAAGACATTATGAAGATCCAGTCGCGTCATAGAAGTGGAGAAATGAGAGTTTCCAACATGTGTAATAACCAGACCTGAACCATCGCCGATTAGCACCTCATTCGGACCATTATAATCGGTGTATAGGGAGAGATTACCAAGATCTGGCGTCATGTGATTGGTTGCAGCAGAGTCGACCAACCAGCCTAGTGAAGAGAAGGAGCCGGCGGTGGTGTGATAAGCCTAAGGGCGCCCTTTGATAAGATAGCAATCTTTCGCAGAGTGTCTAGGATGATGACAAAATTGGCACTAAAGTCGAGGCCGACTAAGGAGTGATGGAGCAGCTGATCTAGTGACATAGCTCGGCGTTGTTCGAGGTGAATTTGGGTTGCGTACCTGGCGTGGACTGTCCTCGCGAGGTGAGTTGGAATCAGCACCGTAAAAGGAGTTGTTGGGGAAGGTGCCGCAAGAGCCTCCAGAAGGGCGAGCATAACCACGACCACGAGCTGAAGAAAAAGTCGTGGTGGGAGCTTGAGTGGGTATACGAACAGCAGCCAGATCAGCTTCAAAATCGACAAGACGATCGTGGTGATCTTCGATGGCAATAGGAGTGTCTCGAGCTCGAATAGCAGTAGAGAGATGGCCATATTCCTCACGAAGTCCATGAAGAATGTGGAGGATGAGATCTTCATCGGAGACAAGAGAGTTGATAAGAGCGAGCTCAGCGGCTGTGGTGCGCTGTGCCTGAAGATAAAGTGAGACCGGGTGATTGCCCTATGCTTCTTTGCCAAGTTTCTCCTCCAGATTGATGGCGCGTTGGCGCGATTGATTGGCAAACATACGCTCAAAAATTGTCCATGCCTGACGAAACGTGGGGGCTGCAGAGACATAGGGTGCAATAACCAAAGATATTAGACGCAAGAATGGAATGAAGAAGTAGTTGATCTTACCTGAACCACCGACGACGATCAGCGACAAGGGTATCAGCGGCCGGAGGAGGATGAGTATCGTCCAATAATTTGAGGTTTAGACCACGAAGAAGGGTGAGAAGTTGTGCCCGCCAGGTAGGGAAATTATCGCCGGTAAGTTTGGTGGGCAGCTCCGAGGCAGGGTTCAATGTGATGATGGTGTTGGCTTCATCGAGATTGATAACACATTCACCGGACATGATTGTAGGAGAGAAACGATGACGAGAAGATGCAGTAGGGTACGCAGCAGCCCGTAGGGAAGAGGAATGGAAATTGATAGAGGAAGAGAGAAGAGATTTTAGTCTGATTTTTAGGAGAAGAAGTTAAGGAAATCGGAGCCCTAGCTCTGATACCATGTAATTGATTTGAATGAGGTGGTTTGTATTGATTAGGAGAACGGTTTAAATGCCAATCTCTACAACAGAAACATGTACCCGCGTAACTACAAAGGGGGTAACAACCTAGCCACTACTCCACTAATTACATTAAATAAATGATAAAGAAAATGATCTAAGAAGATTTCTTATCTTTATATAGCAATTTAAACACTTTTCACTTTGTCTCCTATTAACCCGTGTAGAATTTGCATCAAATTTTCATCAATCCATTGGCACGCTAAAACACAACACCTAACAATGGCCAAGTGTAACCAATGAAAGGGACTGCAGTATAGTGGCACAAGTAATAAATATCGAATCCACGGGTCTCTAGAGTTACTATTACTCAGCTTCAGTTCATTATCTAGCAAACTAGATTAAGGATTGATTTATAAATTACTCTACTGACTACTCTACTAATTACAAGTTGGGAACTCACTTAGGTATGATTCCCCCTAGCTCCTCAATTAGGTCCAAGTTGTATTTACCTTTGGTTGATCTACTGATGATTAAACCGCGGAAGATCCTAAATTAGCTTGGATTCTCTTAAGCTGACCAAGCCCTCTTAGACAGAATACCTGACAGGCGACTAGCCTTCACCGGGATAGACTACTAAGGCGATTCACACATATCTCCACTACTGGAATGAATTCCAGTACAAAGCAGTGAATTGATTGACTCTCGCACAACCAATTCACTACTATCAATCAAGGAAGCTCTCTTAACCTAATCAGATTCTATCTATCATAGGTTAAAGCAGAAATCAAGAGAATTTGATCAAGATTCAATTGACTCAATAAATCATGCCTCAATCGATTATAATCAAACAATATAGCATCCAAAACTTCATACAAGAAAGATCCTAACACATGGAACTAGGGTTCCTCAAAACCTAAGTGAAGGGAAGTTACTCCATAGAGAAGAGAGAGACTGCAGAAATCTGATCTAGATCTTCAATCTCCATCTCCAAGCTTGATTCCCGAGCTCCAATGGCGAAGAAATCCTCCAAAATAGCTCCAAGAATGTTCCCAAATCGCTCTCTCTCTCTCTAGGGTTCGTCCCTTGGGTGTTTGGGAACCAAAAACCCAGCTCTCCCCCTTTCCTTTTGCTGAAAATCGAGTTTTAAACAGAAATTCCCGATCACGCGGCCAGGCCACACGGCCGTGTGGCTTTCCCAGATGCCCGTGTGAAGGCTCGGTGATTTCCACACGGCCACGACCCACACAGCCGTGTGAAGTTCCAGGATGCCCGTGTGGCTTGCTCAGCCTCTGTTTAATGCTTCGTTTCTCCCTCGTCCGGACTCCGAATCAGTCACCGTTTGATCCCAGACGCTCGTAGTCTCGTCCTATTTCTTTTCATGACAAAATTCCATGATTATTTGTCCATAATATGAGGTAAAAGTCCATTATTCCTCAGGTCATGCTCGTGTTTCTTCTCCCGAATTGCCAAATGATCTCTGATTGACTTGAAACTTGCGCCTATGCTTCACTTTATGTGCTAGGACCTGAAATGTGACAAAGGAACACAACCTAGCATAAAATAGGCCAAAGACGCTATAATTCAAGCTAAGAAAATCAAGAAACAAAGGGGAAAACATGTGCAAATACCGAGTCATCATCCATCAACTTATAACGTATTGAAAATTGATGTGTTTACGACTTCAATACAATTGTTTTTAGCTAATGATGATATAGTATTATTAATGGAAAACAAGAATAAGAACAAGGTGCAGAGAAACTAAGAAAATTAACAAACAATAGAAGCATCAGGTGCCTTCGGGTGCAACTGAAGATGTAGATGCAAACATCATCTTCACCTTCATAAGGACTCAAACCCGTAACCCTTTCACAAGCTCTCAATTTTGCATGGCTTTTTGCGCTCATGAATCAGCCAACACACCAAACACCTTAGCTGAAACTAGATAAAATCTCTAATATGAAGCTTTAGAATGCAGACCCTGCTTCTAATTGAAAATGGTCATCAAGCTCTTTCCCTTCTGATTTTCTTTGCGTCCGTGACGATGAAAATGCCTTACTTCAGCATCCCTAGCGGCAATGAATCAACCAAAACGCCTAAACTAAAACATGATACAATCACGACTCTGCAACTTTCTACTGCAGCCTCTCCTTTAACATGAAACTGGTTCTCAAGCCCTTATTTCCAAGGATTCATACTATTCTTCTTGACTTCAATTCTGCTACTATTTCCCTTAACAATATCACCGCAACTAGCCTCCATCAGGTCTAGACAGTTGACGGATTTTTATAGTTACAATCCTTGTAGTTACATGCTTATTGGTGAAGATTCTAACATTCCTTTCCAGCCAAATATTCTAGCAAATGGTGTGTAGCTTACCTTAGAGTTAGTGCACCATTTCTTTGAATCCATAGGCTTATAATTATGGGATGGCCAACGTCGGATGCGAGCTGACATTTCTTGCATATCTTGAACGTCATTTTGTATTGCAACAAAGTTTCCCAAGATCTGCCACACTTCTGCCGCAAATTTGCAATGAAGATGTGATTAATATGATCTTCGTATTCAAGGCAAAGCACGCACCTACTGGGGATGATTCACCCTTTCTTCTTAAGCGTATCATGTGTTGGGATTTTCCAGTGGTAGGCAACCAAAGGAAGTTTATCATTTGCATCTCAATATGAAATGAACATTGCACAACATAGTACCAATAACAGTAGTCCAATAATATTTATTATTCGAAGAATTTAAAATTCCATGATCAGTATAATGCTTTTAGGTAATATGATAACTATTTGATTCATAGTATAAACAACAACAAATTTTTTGTCATGTGAAACTGTGATGCGGGTTATCCAAGTGACCTGAAATATCCACCCACCACCACTCGAGTAAGTGCGGGGAGGATATTAATCACTTCGCAATCCACCCACATCAGTCACCCGTCCACTGCGGTTTGGGTTATTTGCGGGTGGATCGTGTCAAACCGAAGATTAACCACCCACGTGCCCACCTCTAGCATAGATTCAAGTAGAGTGTTCATATTTTTTAAGAGCATCCACATCCAAAGGTATTTGGTCAATTGCAAATCATAACGGCACTCACTATGTAATTGTAAAGAGGATTGCACAAATGCAGTTGGCACTTGCTAAGATGCAAGCTTGCACTTGATGAAATTCAAGATGAAAGAAGCTACATAGGAAATTCAAGATGATAATAAGGATAATATATGCGACAGTTTTGCAATTTCATTGTTGTGGATGCTCTAAAAAAGTTAGGTTTTGTTAGAATAGTTGTTATAAACGCGCTGCTACAGATTGGGAAATCACCGGAATCGATAAAGCAAGAATACGAAAGCGAGAATCAAAAAACACAGACACACGATTTACTTGGTTCGCTAACACGATGTGTGTTAGCTACGTCCACGGGCGAGAGAGAATCAGTTTCACTATATCGAGGAGATTACATATTACAGAGGAGTATGAGAAGTATTTATAGTACTTCTCCATGTGGGTCTATAACTAATCCAATCTGGCAAAGGAAACAGTTACAGACCATGCCCAGAACCCGAACCCAAATAACATTGAGCTCATACACCGCGGGCTGATAGTCTGATTCAAGTCACATCAACAAGTCTCCTTTAGACTCCCGACTACCAGTCGTAGCATCTTATAGTCCGATTCAAGTCACATCAACAAATCTCCACCTTGACTTGAATCCTCTTCCTCTGAAATATCTGATGTACTCTGCTCTTTCTCTCTCTCTCTCTCCCACCATCAATGCCCCGTAGGGCGGAGTCACCCACTCAAGACATTCAGCAAGTCCAAGCAGTGTTGGAACTTGCCATGTGGAACCGCCTTCGTGAACATATCAGCAGGATTATCCGCGGTGCCAACCTTCTTCACCTTGATCCTCTTCTCTGTTCTCAAGAAATGATACCTCACGTCGATGTGTTTAGTCCTCTCATGGTGGACTTGATCCTTGGCCAAGCATATTGCACTCAAACTGTCGCAATACACCACTGCCAGATCATGATGTAGACCAAGATCACCAACCAGTCCCTTCAACCATATTCCCTCCTTAGCAGCTTCTGTCAAGGCCATATACTCTGCCTCAGTAGTAGACAATGTCACCGCCGACTACAGAGTTGCCTTCCAGCTCACTACAGAAATCCCAAGAGTGAATACATAGCCGGTCATTGATCTCCTCATGTCAACATCTCCAGCATAGTCCGAGTCAGAATACCCAGACACCAAGCACTCTGTATCACTTCCGAAGCTAATCCCCACATCAGGTGTACCCTTAAGGTATCGGAAGATCCTCTTCACAGCCTGCCAATGCTCCTTCCCAGGTTGTATCATGAACCTGCTAACAACACTAACAGCATGTGCAAGATCAGGTCTAGTGCATACCATAGCGTACATCAAGCTACCTACTGCACTAGCATATGGGACTCTCGACATGCACTCCTTCTCAACCTCTGACTGCGGTGCATAAGCTGAGGATACATGAACATTTGAAGCACTATGAGTATTTAAGGGCTTTGCTGAAGACATGCCAAACCTCGACAGTATCTTCTGGATGTAACTCTTCTGTGACAAGAAAAGCTTCTTCTTCGACCTGTCCCTGTAAATCTCCATACCCAAGATCTTCTGAACAGCTCCCAAATCCTTCATCTCAAACTCAGCACTGAGAAGCCCCTTTAACTTCTAGATATCAGACTTCAACCTCGCAGCTATGAGCATATCATCCACATACAGAACAAGATAGATCATCGAACCATCCTCCACCTTGTTGTGATACACACAACAATCATATGGACTTCTGCTGTAGTCCAGCTCAAGCATGTAACTATCAAATCTCTTGTACCACTGCCTCAGAGACTGCTTAAGTCCATACAAGTACAAGGACTTCTTCAGCTTACAAACATAGTCTTCTTTTCCCGAAACCTCGAATCCTTCTGGCTGAGTCATGTAAATTTCTTCTTCCAACTCTCCATGCAGGAAAGCTGTCTTCACGTTTAGCTGCTCGAGCTCCAAGTCATAATGTGCCACTATTGCTAGTAGCACTTTGATCGAAGTATGTCTGACCACTGGTGAGAAAATCTCATTATAGTCAAATCCTTCTCTCTGCGAGAAGCTACGTGCAACCACTCGAGCTTTAAATGTCATGCCCTCTTTAGAAGTTATTCCTTCCTTCTTCTTGTAGATCCATTTGTTTGTAACAATCTTCCTTCCCTGTGGTCATTTGACTAGCTCCCAAGTCTGATTCCTGTCATGGGATTCCATCTCATCTCCCATTGCGGAAAGCCACTGATCAGCTTCGCCACCCGAAACGGCTTTTCTATAGAACTGTGGCTCACCTGCATCCACTTCTTCAGCAACCTTAAATGAATACGCCACCATGTCCTCGAAGCCATACCTCTGTGGAGGTACCCCTGCAGTCGCTCTCTTCGGTCTACCGGAAGCTATAGACTGTTGAGCTCGTGCAGAGACATCTTCATCATGTTGATCTTCTCCACCTTGGTGCTCAAACTCACTCTCATTAAGAGTTTGCAGCTCCGCCTGCTTATCAACATTCCTACTACCTTCAACAACAGTAACCTTCAACATGGGGTAAATATAGACTTCTCATCAAATATCACATTTCTACTGAGTATAACTCGATGCTCAGAAGGTGACCAGACTCGAAATCCCTTAACTCCATCTCCGTAACCCACATGATAATAAACAGGACACCCAAAAACTTTCAGTAAAGAGTAATCAGCAGGCTTACCATACCACACCTCATAAGGAGTCTTCAACTCGATACCTGTGTGAGGTCCACGGTTGATCAGGAAGCACACCATGTTTACTGCTTCTGCCCAGAATCTTCTCTCTAGTCCAACATTAGAGAGCATGCACCGTGCTCTCTCCAACAATGTCTGGTTCATCTTTTCTGCAACGCCATTCTGTTGAGGTGTATCTCTCACAATCCAATGACGGGCAATCCCTTCATCCTTGCAGAATTCGTTGAACTCAGAATTACAGAACTCTAGACCATTGTCCGTTCGCAGCTTCTTGATCTTCTTCCCGGTGATTCTCTACCAATGTCTTCCAGTGCTTGAACTTCGTGAAAGCCTCACTTTTCTGCTTCATCATGAAAATCCAAGTAAATCTTGAATAATCATCAATAATAGACAGAAAATACCTGCTGCCTCCAATGGATTCAACTCGTGAAGGACCCCAACAGTCGGAGTGGAGGTAATCCAGTATCCCCTTCGTCTGGTGGATACCCTTCTTGGAAAACTTGCTGCGATGTAGCTTCCCAAACACACAATGCTCACAGAATTCCAAATTCTGCACCTTGTGCCTGCAAAGAAGATCCCTCTTTGATAGAACTTGCATCCCCCGTTCACTCATATGCCCAGTCTCATGTGCCAAAGAGTGGTCATACCTTCCTGATGAACCTGAGACGATGCAACTGCAGCAGAACCAGACAACACAGACCCTTGTAGTGCATACAAGGTCCCACGCTTCACGCCCTTCAGCACCTTCCTTGAACCTTTGTAGACATACACAACTCCACCTTTTCCTTTGAAATTGAAACCCTTGATGTCGAGTAGACTCAAGGAGATCAGGTTCTTTGTCATTCGTGGAACATGCCTGACATCATTCACGGTACAGAACGAACCATCATGTGCCCGAACCTTTATGGAACCGATTCCAATAACCTTGCAGACAACTCCATTTGCCATGACCACGTTACCACCATCTATCTTCTCGTAGGTTGTAAAGCAATCCCTGTTCGGAGACATATGGTATGAGGCTGCAGTATCCAGAAACCACACATCCCCACGATGTGCCTTCTCATCTACAGCCAAGGCGAGATCGTCTTCACAACTGTTGTCCACTTCTGCCACGGCAACTGAACCTTGTTTCTTCTATTGCCCTCTTCTCTTGGGATAGTTGTACTTCCAATGCCCCGCTTCCTTACAGTTGTGACAAGCATCACCTGGCTGTGGACCGGCACCCTTGGAATTCTTGTTCGAATTCCCTTTACCAGATTTCTTCTTTCCCTTTCCACCTGTAACAGCCAAACCCGATGCCTCACCACCTGTACCAGATCCAGACGCCTTATGCCTGATCTCTCTCGTATGAAGAGCAGACCTGACATCCTCCAACGGCACGCTTTCTTTACCAGCAATAAAAGAATCAACGAAATTCTCATATGAACTCGGCAAAGAAACCAGTAGGATTAGTTCATCATCCTCATCATCAACTTGAACATCTATATTACGCAGATCCATCAAAATAGAGTTAAGTTGTTCGAGATGTTCCCTCAAAGGCGTACCTTCTTGCATCCTCAAGCTGAACAATAGTTGCTTGAGATGCAACTTGTTGGTTAAGGACATACAGACTCTCCAACTTTAACCACAAGCCCGCGGCAGTCTTCTCAGCAGCGACTTCAATGATGACGTCATCAGACAACGATAGCATGATGGTCGAGTGGGCCTTCTCATCTAGGGTATTCCACTCATCGTCATCGACCGCTGCCTTGTTCTGTTTCGTAGACAGTGGCCCTCACAGCCCTTGCTGTTTTAATAAAGCCTGCATCTTGATCTGCCATATAGCGAAGCTGTTCTTCCCCGTGAACTTTTCGAACTTCATGTTCACCGACGTCATTCTTCTTAATCGAAAAACCCTAGCTTGATTTCCAGCCACGGCTCTGATACCACTTGTTATAAACGCGCTGCTTCAGATCAGGAAATCGCCGGATTCGATAAAGCAAGAATACGAAAGCGAGAATCAAAAAACACAGACACACAATTTACGTGGTTCACTAACACGATGTGTGTTAGCTACGTCCACGAGCGAGAGAGAGCCAGTTTCACTATATCGAGGAGATTACAGATTACAGAGGAGTATGAGAAGTATTTATAGTACTTCTCCATGTGGGTCTAAACCTAATCCAATCTGGCAAAGGAAACGGTTACAGACCAGGCACAGAACCCGAACCCAAATAACATTGAGCCCATACACCGCGGGACCCCCGACTACCAGTCGTAGCGAATGATAGTCCGATTCAAGTCACATCAACAATAGTGATAATTGAAATATAGGAATTCGGGTTAGTGATTGGAAGACTTACTAAAGAGTTTGATGGGACTAGTTGTTTTGTACTTAAACTCTTTTGATTCAATACAAACTTGGTTTTTACATGTGGTATGAAAACCAATACAAACTGTTTTTGAGTCTTAAATTTTTCATGGAATTAAACACGATTGTCTTTGGCAAAGTTCGTAGTTTGTCACCGGTGACTGCAACACAGGAGGCTGTCATGTACGAATTGGGACAATCGAAAAGAAAAAGAATTATAAAGATCAGTACGAAAGTAAAGTACACACAGATTTACGTGGTTCATGAACACTATATGTATTAGCTAGTCCACGAGCAATAGAGAGCTCGCATCACTATACTTGAAAGTATTACAGATTACAGAGTAGTATGAGAAGTATATAACTATCACTACAAAATAAACAACTTACAAGAGGGGTTTTGTACAATTAGCGACGAATAAACTGGCGCTAATGGCCCCGGCAGTGGCTGCAACAACCCCTGCGAAACCGAAGCAAGGACAACTGCCGCAATGTACCACATCGGTCAGCCAAACCGCTGGTGCAAGTATAAGAAGCGGTTCTAGCGGTAGTTTAATTTGTCGGGATTGGTCTTCATTGGCAACGTTTGATTAGGGAAGCTGGTTTAAAAGTGGTGTCGTATGTCCATTTCCTTGTAGTATATATATAGTACTTCTCCATGGCCTCAACCTAATATAATAAGGTTATAACCAGGTTCATTATAAAGGACAACCGTGTACAAGCCCATATCAACAAATCTCCATCTTGACATGAAACCTCCACCTGAATCTCTGATATAGTTTGATCCTCACTCTCTCCGCATCAATGCTCCTAAAGGCATATTCATCCACTTAGGACATTCGGCAAGTACAAGCAATATTGGAACTTGCAGTGTGGAAGCGACTTCGTGAACATGTCATCGGGATTATCGTAGTGTCCACTTTCATCACTTTAATCCTCTTCTTTGTTCTCAAGAAATGATACCTCACATCAATATGCTTAGTACTCTCATGGTGGACTATTGCACTTAAACTATCAAAATATACTATTGTGTGATCATAATGTAAGTCCAGATCAATAACCAACCTCTAAAACCATATTGCCTCCTTGACATCTTCTGCCATTACCGTGTACTATGCTTCTGTAGTTCACAAAGTAATTGTAGACTACAAAGTCGCTTTCCAGCAAACTACAGAACCTCCAAGAGTGAATACATAACCGGTCATAGTTCTCCTTGTGTCAACATCTCTTGCATAATCAGAATATGAATATCCTTCTGAACTCTACATCACTTCCAAAACTGATTCCCCCATCCTCCATACCCTTCAGGTTACGAAAATCCTTTTCACTTCCCGACAATTTTCCTTTCCAGGTTGCACCATAAACCTGATGACAACACTAATAACATGTGCAAAATCGGGTCTAGTACATATCATAGCGTACATCAAACTACCTACTACATTGCAATATGGAAATTCAAGACATGTACTATTTCCCAGCTTCATACTGTTGTGCATACACTGAGGATATATAAATATTTGAAACACTATTGAGTATTTAAGGACTTTGCTGAAGACATGTCAAACCTGGACAATATCTTTAGGATGTAACTTTTCTGTGACAAGAAAAGCTTCTTCTGATCCCGTTCTTTGTAAATCTCCAAACCTAAAATCTTTTGAGCAGCTCCCTAATCTTTCATCTCGAACTCAGAACTGAGAATCCCCTTCAACCTTTGGACATTAGACTTGGACTTTGCTGCAATGAGCATATCATCTACATACAGAACCATATCTTTGGACATTAGATCATTGAACCATCTCCAGGCTTGCTGTGATATACACAGCAATTATATGGACTTTTGTTGTAGTTAACTGAAGCATATAACTATCAAACATCTTGTACCACTGCCTCGGATATTTGTTTAAGTCCATACAAGAACTTCTTCATTTACTTACATAATCTTCTTTTCCTAGAACATGGAACCCATCTAGTTGATTCTTATAAAATTTTTCTTCTCGATCTTGATGTAGAAAATTTGTCTTCAGGTCTAGCTTTAAGCTCGAAGTCCTTATGTGTAAATATTGCTAGAAGCACTCTGATTGAAGTTTGTTTGATGATGTGATAACAAGTGATAAAATCCTAGGAGGCATAGGATTGTATTCCTCGAGGTCTTCTAATGCTAACTACTAACACTAACCATCCATGACATACACGAAATATGAAAGAATTTTAGGGGTTTTTAATTAACAAACAAGCAAAGCAAGATGAGTAAATTTGTTTAGGTTTTTTTATAGATGCATAATAATAAAGATACGTTATTATAGCAGGTAGTAAAATTGAGTACTATAGTGCATACTAGGACTCAATCACAACATGCATTAATGATTTATCTATTGTAACACCATATTCCTTCCTCTACTGTCACACTCTACCCGTGCATGTGCCTCTTGCGATAGAGATTTAACTAGTTAATGTGTGCTTTTGCTTCATGTCATCACCTAATTAATGAAGAACAAGGAAGTTAGGATAACATATAGTTAATTGTGGGCTTCTACGAACCATAACTATAGGCTATAGCATCAAGGATCTAACAATCAAGCATTGATACTACTCGAGGTATAGTTGGTTGATCATTCCCTCTATACTCGTGAAGAATCAATGGGCTATCACTAGAGGGTAATTTATTATCAATCTAGATAGTACTAAGCATAATTAATATAGTAGCATACAATAGAATCACAAACATCGACGAGAAAGAAACATTTATACTAAGTAAACATTAATAACCATCACATAAGCATCCATACATAAGTAATAGGCATCGAGATTTATATAGACAAAAACAACCATGAGATGAAATTATAGCATTCATTCACATAACGATAAACAAGTTCACATTTCATACAATCAATTTTGTGTAGGCTACATAGATGATAACGAAGTTATCACCATTAATGATGACAACATTTCCTTAGCTGCAGACCCTCCTATGAAGACTATGTTATCCTATAATTACAGGGAAAAATCCCGACCTAAAATGTCCTAAACCAACTAGGAAAAAGTCTCCTAAGCCTTGTGGGGTAAGTAAACTTCTCCCACAAGGAATAGGGTTGGCGGTGGTATGGTGGCGATTGGACCCGCCGCTCTTTTTCTTGGTGGGTTGGGTTCCTCTAGCCTTGGACGACTCTGTTAGTAACCCAGTTTTTGTGGGTTTCCCTATTTAATTATGGTAGGATAATTATTATAAGGGCTAATACCACTACAACACCCGAAATATCCGAAAAATGTCACTTGTGTCATATTGTATCAAATATTCCATCTGTGTCCTGAACTATTACTCTGTTAGATTTGACTGGCGTTGACTGTTATAATTTAACAGATTGTCTAGTCAGCGTTGATGTGGAAAATGATGTGGAATTTTAAATTTACTTTTTATTTACTTTATCCTATCACTTAACAATATAATTAAAATAAAATAAAAACCTAATTTATTTATCTCTCATCTCGTCCTCATCCCCACCCCCGATTTCTCCATCGTTCACCATCTTCAACCCCCCTCAATCGGCAGAGAGTTCCCTCGGTTGCGACCACAAACTCAATCCTCCCGGCATACTGCTTTCGCTGGCAGCTTCTGTCGTCTTTGAGCTACGGAATCCAGTCGACGCATTCTCCGATGAGGAAGAGGATGCGGCCGTCGTTTTTAGTTCTATGTGTTTTCGGAGTTGTGCCAGCGGCGGAAGAGGAAGTTTCAATTTCTACCTTTGGTGGCGGCGGAGCCGGAGAGGTGAACGAGCGAGAGTCGAGAGCTTCCTCGACCACCTTCAATTTCTCTTCTCGCGAGGGTTGAAAAAGGGAAGGGAGATGTGTCCGGCGGTTGAGAATCGCAATTTCTAGGGATTGGATTTGCTGCCGATGAAGGGTGAATCGCTGGGCGTAGAAGGACGGATATGCAAGGGGATTTGCTACTGATTGGGGATCCCTAGCCTCAATCCCTAGCCAAACAGGCACTCACCGAGGCCGAATCCGCCGCCGCCTTCTCCCTCAAGGACCCAGCCCCGCTCGTCCTCAAATCCGTCGCAGATAGGAGAGAGACGATCGACCAAATAAATTGAGATTTTTTTTTGAATTTTGGGCTTTAGAATATTATTTAGTAATATTCTTGAATTTAAATTTTTTTCAATTTTTTATTTTCAAAGTTTTATTTAATTAAAATTAAAAATGTGAGGTGTCAATGACTTGGCATTGCCACGTCAACAAAAGTCAATGTTAAGTTGATCGCCGTTTGGTCAACTGTTATCTTTAACGATCAACGAAATTGGGAGGATACAAATGACACAAACTATAATAGTTCAGGACATTAATGGAATATTGAAAAGAATAGGATACAAGTGGCATTTTCTTCATAGTTCGGGTGTTCTAGTGGTATTAGCCCTTATTCTAATGGTGAGCAGAAATTTAGTAGAATTAGGGTATTTATTAAGTTTCTGAGGTATTTTCCTATAAATATGTAATCAAGCATTTATTTAGGATTAAGCAGAAATTCATAGAAGAATTATTCCCAAACCTTATTCTCTCTTCTCTCAACCTCGTCTATCTTTCTTCCCCAAAGGCTTAGGTCGTTCTTCCCCAAATACTTATCCTAATTCCCTAATTCTATCCTTCTAATCCGTTAATCCCTTTCTATCTATCCGGTTACGTCAATCAATGTAATAAGCGGGTTTCTAATAGTGGTATTAAAGCCTGGTTAGCGAGAATGAGTTCATGGAGACTCTCAACCGAAGATTTTAACCAGTTTGAGCGAAAGTGCAAGGCTGAGATGGATTGGTTACTTGTGCAAATTGCGTCGTTTGGGCCGGACGACGAGAACGAGTGGTCGGACAATGAGGTCCCTGTGGGAGCGAACAAAGCGACGCAATTGATCGCGGTCGGGGTTGAGTTGGCGGACGAAGGTTGTGCTGCCGTGAAGGACGAAGAGGAAGATTTGGCCATCGAGAGCTTTGGCCACAAGCAGCCACTTCTAATGTTTGTCGCAGGAAAACCCCTATCCCAATCGTTGGGCACAAGCCTCACCACCGTTGAGAAGTCACATAACAACGCCAACACCGTTAAAGATAATTCTTGGGTGACGAAGGTTGAGGCTCCTATTCCACGACACCCAGCTGCCTTGGGTTCTTTGCATGAGATCCCCCGCAAATCAGAGAGCCTCGAGTGAGGGGAGGGTCTTGATGTGGAAGTTCAGGAAAAAGAAGAGGTTGCTGCCAAATTTGGGCGTGCTTCCTAGTCGTCAGGTGGTCTATTGGTCGTTGAAGATAAGACTAGAATCAGGTCATTTTTATTAGGGATAAATAAACGTGTGTGTTTACTTGTACATTAAGTTACTTACTCCTAGTCCTTGTTGTACTGTATCTCCTGTACTCATGGGTATAAATACCCTTCTCTCAATAATACTAGACACACGATTTACCCAAACCTTACATGGTATCAGAGCTGGCTTTCCAACCCTAGTTTTTTTTTCGGCCGAAGCTCACGTTCTCCTTCCGCCGTGCCTCTCTGTCTGCTGCGATGTCTGGTCTCAGTAGCGCTTCCTCTGGTTTTTCCGGTGATACCGGCTCCGGTGGTGCCGGTGGAGAGGCTCCTCTGGTCACGTTCAATCCAGCTGCCTCTCTTCCGCTCAAACTCACTGCCAACAATTTCCCATCCTGGCGAGCTCAGCTTTTGTCTCTCATGGCTGACCTCGATCTCAAGGGTTATCTCGACGGCTCTGTTCCTGCCCCGGCTGCTATGCTCACAGTCGATGGCGTTACCTCTCGCAATCCTGCTCATACTCGTTGGTATCGTCAGGACCAACTGCTTCTGAATGGGATTTTTGCGTCTGTTTCTGAGGGAGTGCTTCCCTTCATCAGCTCAGCGGCCAACTCTCACGTCGCATGGGCGACTCTTCAGCGGCTCTACGCCAGCTCGTCGCAGTCACGAGTCATGACCCTCCGCGATCGCTTATACGCTGAAACCAAAGGCGATCGAGATGTGGTCTCGTTTGTTCAGCAGCTTCGTACCCAAGCTACGGAGCTTGCTCTTGCTGGGGCTCCTGTCACTGATGCTGAGCTTGTTACGCTCTGCCTGCGAGGCCTTGGGCCTGACTACCACGAATTCTCTGCTGCCATTCGCGCTCGTGAGGTTATTCCTCCTCTCGAGGACCTTCTCGACCGGCTGATCTCTCTCGAAGCTGATCTTCGCGCTACAAAACCATCCGCCGACTCTCCAGCCACTGCCTTTGCCACTCAACGTGGCCGTGGTCGCGGCCGTCGCGGCGGTTCTACTGGGCGCGGCTCGGGTCGCTCGGCCTCCTCGTCCCGCTCTGTTTCTCCTGGTGCGTGGGACTCCTCACGTGGAGATGAAGAACGCCGCCCAGCTCGTGTTATTTGCCAATTCTGCGAGAAGCCCGGGCACTCGGTTCGGCAGTGTTATCAGCTCTTCCCTCACAAACGCCCGCAATCTAACTCTACAACAACTGCCGCTAGTTCCTCTCGTGCTTCAGCTCCGCCTGCTGAACCGTGGCTTGTTGATTCAGCGGCAACTCATCATATCACTCATGATCTTGGGAACTTAGCCCTCTATTCGGACTACAATGGTCCTGATGAAGTCTATCTTGGCGACGGTACAGGTTTGGCCATCACACATATTGGTTCCTCTTCTCTTCCGACCTCTGATCGTCGATTGCGTCTTGACAATATTTTATGTGTGCCTGGCTTTCGTAAGCGTCTGCTTTCTGTCGCTAAGCTTTGTCGATCTAACCCAGTCTCGGTGGAATTTTTTGCTCATTCTTTTGTTGTGAAGGATCTAAGAACGGGGGCGGTGCTGCTGACCGGAAGGAACAACGGTGATACGTATGAACTTGGTGGTGGTGCTCGAGCTGCTCGGTTTGCGTTGGTTACTACTCGCAACACTCCTGATCTCTGGCACTGCCGTCTAGGACATCTGTCTGCTCGTGCCATGTCTAGTCTTATTCGTGTTAATGCTCTTCCTATTATTAAGTCGGCTCTTTCTTCGTGTGATTCATGTCTTTGTTCTAAAAGTCATAAACTTCCCTTTAGCTTGTCGAGTCTTACTAGTTCCCGTCCTTTGGACTTGTTGTTTTCGGATGTTTGGGGTCCTGCCCCTGTTAATTCAGTCGATGGTTATTCTTACTATCTTGTTCTCGTCGATCATTTTACTCGTTACACTTGGCTGTACCCACTTCGTCGCAAGTCTGATGTCCTCTCTTTGTTTGTTGCCTTCAAAAGTCTGGTTGAAAACTACTTTTCCACTACTATTCGGCGGCTTTATACTGATGGAGGAGGTGAGTTTCAAAAACTACGCCATGAATTGACCGCTCATACACTCCTGAGCACAACGGTCTCTCCGAGCGTAAGCATCGCCATATTGTTGAAACTGGCCTCACCCTCCTCCATCGTGCCCGTCTTCCACTCACCTACTGGTCGTATGCCTTTTCCACTGCTGTGTATCTTATCAATCGTCTTCCTTCGGTCTTCTCTGCGTGGTCAGGTTCCTTTCACTGTTCTCTTCAATGAACCTCCCAATTACTCCAAATTACGTGTTTTTGGCTGTCGTTGTTACCCTTGGCTTCGACCTTATTCAGCTCACAAACTCCAGTCTCGGTCTCGTCCTTGTGTTTTCCTAGGCTACTCTCATCAACAGAGTGCCTATCGCTGCCTTGACCCAACCACACAGCGTCTTTTCCTGTCTCGACATGTTGTTTTCGTTGAAACAGAATTCCCAGGTGTCTCTTCCTCCTCGGTGTCAAGTTTCGTCAATCCCGCTTCGTCTCCTTCCTCCTGGCTCGCGGCCTTTCTTCCCGTCGTGTCTCTAGTACCCAGCCAGCCAGCACCACTGCCTGTCTCTTCCTCCTCGGTACAGCAGCCCACCTCGCCTTCACACACGGTCACCGAGACGGGCACGACCACTGGGTCCTCCTCGTCACCTCCTGTGACCGTTGCCACTCACTCAGATGCTGCTACTCGGCCAGCTCCGCCGCCGCATCATATGGTTACTCGCGGTAAGAATAATATAAGGAAGCCTAATCCTAAATATGCTAACGTGACACAGGTGCAGGACTCCTCTCCCCCTCCCTTGGAGCCTAAATCTGTGAAGGAAGCCCTTCGCTTTATTGAGTGGCGCCGGGCCATGGCTTCTGAAAACTCGGCTCTCTGTGCGAACTACACTTGGGATCTTGTCCCTCGACAGCCTCATTTCAACGTGGTTGGGTGTCGCTGGGTGTTTCGTGTTAAATTTCGTCCCGATGGGTCGATTGAGCGGTTCCGCGTTCGCCTCGTGGCTAAAGGTTTTCATCAACGTCCGGGAGTTGACTTTCATGAAACCTACAGCCCTGTTCTCAAGCCAGTGACAATTCGGACAGTCTTCACCATTGCTCTCTCTCACTCCTGGCCTATATTTCAGTTTGATGTTAATAATGCGTTCCTTCAAGGACCGCTACAGGAGGAGGTTTATATGTCTCAACCACCCGGCTTTCATGATCCGCAGTTCCCTGACCATGTTTGTCGCCTTCGTAAAGCCATTTATGGTCTTCGCCAAGCTCCGCGGGCATGGTATGATGCGTTGAGCTCTTTTCTCATTTCGTGTGGCTTCGTGAAGACAAGCTCCGATGCGTCTCTCTTTGTCTATTGCCACGGTGGAGTTCTTGCCTATTTCTTGATGTATGTTGATGATCTGCTTCTCACCGGCAATGACTCCCGCTTTCTTGCTACCTTCCGTCGCCAGCTCGCTGATCGGTTCTCTCTTAAGCACCTCGGCCATGTCAATTTTTTCCTTGGGATTGAGGTGCTTCCCACGGCAAAAGGCTTTGTTCTATCTCAACACAAGTATGTTGTTGACTTGCTCACTCGTTTTCAGATGCATGAAGCTAATCCGTGCTCCACTCCACTCTCCTCCATTGCTCGACTTTGTCTCTCTGATGGGTCATCTTCGGCTGATGCTACTCTATATCGTCAGGCTGTTGGTGCCTTGCAGTACCTCGTCACCACCCGACCTGATGTTGCCTTTGCCGTAAATCGGCTGTCTCATTTCATGCATGCACCTACGGCTGTGCATTGGCAGTATGTCAAGCGTTTGCTCCGGTACGTTGCTGGTACTCGCACTCTTGGTCTACGAATCACTCGCAATCAGCTGCCGTTCTCTCTTCGTGTGTTTACTGATTCTGACTGGGCTGGTGACCTTGATGATCGCACGTCGACATCTGGCTTCTTGATTTACCTTGGCGATACTCTTGTTTCCTGGAAGTCCAATAAACAGCGGACGGTTGCCCGTTCCAGTACTGAAGCGGAGTACCGTGCGCTGGCCCTGGCCACCTCAGAGGTTCAGTGGCTTCGTAATTTGCTCACCGAGCTTCACCAGCCTCTCACTGCGTCTCCAGTCGTCTTCTGTGACAACTTGGGTGCTGTCCATTTTAGCTCAAATCCGGTGTTCCACTCACGTATGAAACACCTAGCTTTGGACTTTCATTTCGTGCGTCAGTTGGTCCAGTCTAAGCCGGTCGTTCGGCATCTTCCCACGGCGTCTCAGCTTGCTGATTTGCTCACCAAACCGCTTCCGCGTACTCGTTTTCTTCTGCTACGGTCCAAGATTGGGCTTGCTGACGCCGCCTCCATCTTGCGGGGGCGTATTAGGGATAAATAAACGTGTGTGTTTACGTGTACATTAAGTTACTTACTCCTAGTCCTTTTTGTACTGTATCTCCTGTACTCATGGGTATAAATACCCTTCTCTCAATAATACGAGACACACGATTTACCCAAACCTTACAATTTTCCCATCGCCTGGTGTGCGGGTTGATGGTGGAGAAAGAGGCGTTGGAGAAGGAAGCAAAGAAAAAACCGCTGCGGACGACGAACGACCGCCAAGGACAAATGGAGGCAACGACGCATCACGCTATTGACTAGTGTGAGTCCCGAAGACCAGGGAAGCAGCAATTGACGGTGGCTCACGTGGTGCCATCGATCGGTAAAGAGGAAGAGTTGAGAATGAGCAGCGAGGCCTGGGAATCTACCTCTCACCGCCTGACAAACTTTTAGTAGCTAGAGAAAGGGATGACGGGAGAAGATGGTCGCGGTTCTTCTTTGGAAGCACAGGGTTCACTGGAGTCACTGCGATTGACGCTATCTCCAACCTGCATTGAACGCTCAAAAGATGAAGTCGTTGACGCTTTTAACCTCCTAACCCGGCCGGTACTAATTTTACCAAAATATCCTTGAAAATTAAAACACTCAAAGCTTAACTTAGTAGAAGTTGTTTCGTACTTCCACCATTAAAAATCCTAACTCTTAAAACTGTATTCTTAAAGCTCAAATCTCAACTTAAATTCTTGACTGACACGGGAATCCCTCACTAGCTAGTCTGGATGTCAACTCATGCGTATGAGAAGCCATCCAGACTTTCCTTAAACTTATCGTGGGGGGCTCTTCTTCCACGATTCTCAAGAGCATAACTGCTGCTCATCTTAAAAATCTCAAGACCATAACTGCTCCTCAACTTAAATATCTCAAGAGCATAACTGCTGCTCTGTCTCAAAGATCTCAAGAGCATAACTGTTGCTCTATCTGAAAATCTCAAATGGCAACGGACTGGCGCTAGCGACTAAAAACACTTAAAACGACTTCACTTTCTTGAAGGTGAATTACTTCTCTAAAAGAACTTGTTTCTTAAACTTTAACAATAACTTATACTCAGGAAAATTTCAAAGTAAATAATAACCATTCACTTCAAGTCATAAATCAAACAAGGCACATATCAACAACCATAATCATACAATCTCAAACATGAAACAAATACTGCACATACATCACGTAAATCAATACTGGAAAATACTCAAGGAAAAATACTTGAAGAACACGTAAGGCGTAAAATTCACCCCTTTACACTTACCTTATTAATCAAGTCAACTGGCTCGAATCAATCTCCAACTTTGATTGGTACCGCTTCTGGATGAACAAGTCGCCTTTTACAAACCATATATGCATATGCACCAACACAAGTATGGCTACCCTTCCACACCCACGTGATGAATTCTTTCATCCATCCATTCTTTTTCTAGAAAACATCAAGCGTTCTCCCATCAGTTCCTTTGCCCCAATCAATATATTAAATGGTTAACTATATGTACTGCAGCCACCCACTTCGCAATCCAAACCGACCAAAGAATTAAAGTGACCCACGATAGGATGCTTACCTCTACGTGTCCAAGCATCCGTTTCCACCAAATCAAAGAGGCGCTCCTTCTCCTTCGTATGCTAGCTCGACCCTATGTAAACACAACCCTCAATTCCATTTATCAATTCCCACAACACCGTCTTCTTTCCTTGGCCGTGCCCCGTACCACCTAGGCCGAATCCTTTGCGATGAAATATTCCCACCTCTTTTCCAAACCTTCACCTCGCCCCATACGAAGACAATGGTCTTCTTTTCTCTCGTGGTCGATAGCGGCTGGGGAGGTGCTGAGATCAGGTGATTAAGAGGGTCCCTTAGTCACATGGCTAAGTGAATCTCCATTCTTACACCTTATTAAAATCCAAGGCTCCTATTAATCCAATTTCATGAAGGACAGTATAGTAATTACATGTTTATTTTTAATTTTTAATTATAAAAAGAATAAAAACAAATTAAGGCTGCCTTTCCGTCCCCGTCCCTTTGCGTCGGATCGCCTTCCGTCCGCCTCTGATCATGGGCGCCATTATTTGGGGAATTTCCCCAGAGAGAGAGTTTTTAATTTTGGCCCATGGCCACCGCCACCATTTTTGGTGTGGCGCGCGCAGAGAGAGAGAGAGAGTTTCTGGTCGGAAATTTTTTTTCCGGCGACCATCGTCGACGGAGAAGAATTTTCCGGTGACAGTGTTTTGTTATGTTTGTTGACATATTTTGTAATGTTTGTACGCTTTGTTATTTTTGTCAACCATGTTTGTAATGTTTTTTATGTCTAAAAAACAACCTGTTGACTTTTGGATGGAACTTCTCTATATATATAGGGATGGAGCCTCCAAAGTCAACCCGGGTGTTTTTTCCCGTTCGTATGGATTGTCGGTCTAGTTTGTCATTTTTGTCCACCATGTTCGTACTGTTTGTATGTCTAAAAAACACCCGGGTTGACTTTGGGAAGGAGTCCCTCTATATAGGGATGGAGCCTCCAAAGTCAACCTGAGTGTTTTTTCCCAATCGTATGGATTGTCGGTATAGTTTGTCATTTTTGTCCACCATGTTCGTACTGTTTGTATGTCTAAAAAACACCCGGGTTAACTTTGGGAAGGAGCCTCAAAAGTCAACCCGGTTGTTTTTTCTTTTTGTATGGTTTGTATTGTTTGTCGGTCTAGTTTGTATTGTTTGTACAGTTCATACGTTTGTAATGTTTGTAAATCTGTTTGTATGTTTTGTCGCTCTAGTTTGTACTGTTCGTATGTTTGTATGGTTTGTACTGATTGTAAATCCGGTTTGTATACTTCGTAATTTTTCATAATACCCAAACTACCCCTGCCATTAATTAAATAGTCATTTCCACTTTTTAACCATTGGATTGAAGTGTCCAGATCTAATGGCTAGGAGGGGCTTAGTCAAGTGACTAAGCACCCCCCCTTAGTCACCAGATCCGCAGTCGCTGGGGAGAGCGAGTTGCTCTGCTTTATTTCTTTCCTGAGAGCTTTTAATCAGGTGGGGAAATAATAAGGCTGCGAGTATTTTATTAGGTTTTAGGGTGAGGCCGAGTGGGGTTCATTAAGGGGTCTAGGGTTTAATTAGTCAAAGGGTATTTTTGGGAATTTCATAATTACATGTGAGTTTAATCCGAAACTCAATTAACGTCCGTAATTTTCTCACTTTATGTCGAAACTCGACACCGTTTGAACTATTAGTTCACATTTTTAATCCTCATCGATAATATGGTGGAACTTGACCCATGGGTATAATAGTCATTTTGACTTTTGGGAAGAGCGGGGTGTAACAACGCTATTCACGCGAGTGAGGTCGGGACCGATGACAACTCTTGTCACAACCACGATGAGCGAGATGTCGGTGCTGAAGATGGAGAAAGAGAAGGCGGCGGAACAAAAGGCGGAGCAAGAGATCAGCGCTGCTCCTCAGGTCATCTGATTGGCGACTACTTCCATTGCGACATCGATTAGGGGGATGTGAGTGACTTCGAAGATGAAGTGGGGAGTAGGGCGGAATTTTGGCTATCAGATTGGTTCTCCAATAAAGGAAATGACGGAGAAGAAGATTGAGGGCGGCGTCCCTCTTCTCCTCGTCAACCCTGGGCCGGCAACGCTTGTGCCAATGGAAAGCAGACAAACCCGAGCTGGGTTCGTGTCGTTGCGCTTCTTCATTCCGAACGACCAAAAGAGGAAGTAGCAGACGGGTTGAGTCAGAGGTCTCTCTTGTATGGATGTGGGCCAAGGTTTGAAGAAGTTGAGACCAACAGGAGCTGTTTTTGGAAGTGGGTTAGCTTGAAAGAAAATATAGAAGCAGACAAAGTGGGCATAGCAAATGGGCTTTTCAAGGAGCCAGAGCTAAACAAAGGTCTAAAGAGGAGGAGTGAACAAGAGCTTCAATTTGATTTGGGTCGTAATTCTTTCTTCCAAGCAATTGAGGGTTAAGTCCAAGGTGAAGAAAAAGAAGGTTTGGTAAAGATATAGGTTCTTTTCATCACCAATTTGACGCAGAAATTTATGGAGTAGAAGGAAAAACAATGCCCCAATTCTTATTTCGTGGATTTCTAAAAGAAAAGGAAGAATTGTTCGGATGTGGGCAATGTAGTTGTGCCATGTGGAGGGGAAAGAGTCATGGAAAGTAGAAGTTTCTAAAGGAGTGATCGTTCGCTAGGTTGAGCACAATAGGAAACGTTGAAAGTGGAAGGGCAAGAAGACAGAATTTGACCGCAACCATGAGTACAAGGTTGCTCTCAGGCAGAGGAGATTGTTAGAAACCCAGTTTTTGTGGGTTTCCTTATTTAGTTGTGGTAGGATAATTATTATTATGGTTAGTAGAGATTTAGTAGAATTAGGTTATTTATTAGGTTTCTGTGATATTTTCCTGTAATTATGTAATCGGGCATTCATTTAGGATTAAGTAGAAATTAATAGAAGAATTATCCCCAAACCCTATTCTCGTCTCTCTCAACTTCGTATGTCTTTCTTCCCCAAATGCTTAGGACGTTCTTCCCCAAATTCTTCTCATAATTCCCTAATTCTATCCTTCTAATTCCTAAATCTCATTCTATCTATCTGGTTACGTCAATCCTAAAGAACCGTAATAAGCGGGTTCTAATAGACTCTTCCTTGAATTTTGGGTGTGTCTGGGCATATCCATAGGTAGCGGTGGTTAAACCAGTTGTTGGGTCGTCGCTCGTTCTTTTTTTTTCTTGGGTCGAGTCTTCCTCCTATGGACTTGTCTTGGGCTTATTAAGCGACTTCTAGTAGACTTCTTCGTCATTAGACCTCTTCTTTCTCATGAATTCTCATTATTCTTCTCTTTATAGCTCTTTTGTTCATCAAGCGTTCTGCAATGTTTGATCCAAACATCCTTAGGTTTCTTTATACCTTCAAAACCATTAAAAAAAACATACCCAGAAGGAATCAAAGAGTACTAGGACATAGCCTATGTCTATTAAAGGCTCATTGATTAAATATTTGTGATTTAGATAGGAAATTCTTTGAAATGACCAAAGTTTTTTTATAGAAGGGGGAAATATATCAAGAATGAGAGCGACATGTCGTCATCTTACCACTAGTGAGAATATCTCATTGTAGTCAACATTTTTTTATGGGGACTCTCTTGCAACCAGCTGAGCTTTAAATTTAATGCTCTCTGCAGATAATATTTCTTCCTTCTTCTTCAAGATCCACTTATTTGTAATAATCTTCTTTTCATGTGGTCTTTTGGCAAGCTCCCAAGTCCGATTCCGATCAAGGGATTTTATCTTAACTTTCATTGCAGCAGGCCACATGATAGTAGCTCTCCATATGAAATGGCTACTCTGTAGGATAATTTCTCACCCGTATTCACCTTTTTAGCAACCTGAAAAGCATACACCACAATATTCTCAAAGCCATACCTCCTTAGAGGTATCCCTGTATTGGTTCTCTTTGATCTACCAAAAGCTATAGAATGTTGAACCTATGCACTGGACTCTACAAAATTTTGCACATTAGAAACATCCAAATGTTATCTTCTCTATTTTGGGGTTGGGTCCCACTCTCATCTAGAGTAGTGTGTAGATCCACTTGTTTATCAACATTTATGCTATGTTATACAACAATAACTTTCCACAATGGGTTAAACGTGGATTTCTCATTAAGTCTCTACTAAGTATAACTCTATACGCAGAAGATGACTAGACTTGATATCCCTTAATTCCATCCCTAAAACCCACAAATACACCATTCTTCTTAGCTCTTGGATTCAACTTACCTTCATACATATGATAATAAATAGAACAACCAAAAAACTTTCAACAAAGAGTAATCAGTTGTCTTACCAGACTACACCTCATAAGAAGTTTGTCACTTGATACCTAGAAGGAGGAAATCCCCTTATAGCCCACATTTTGGCTATTTGGGTAACCCCTTCTATGGAAATTCAGGACAAACCTCAAATATCAAATCATTGCCATGATTTCATCTTGATTGTTTGCTTTCCGTCGTTCTGGATTAACTTCTGATGGATTTCTTTTTGCAACCTTACTCGATTGATTAAGAGAGCTAGGTTTCCTAACTTATCGTGACAATCATTAGTTAATCGATTAAGAGAGTTGGGGTTTCCTGACTAATTGCATCCTGCTTGCGGTATATAATCACACTCTTCACACTAGAGTTCCATTCGTTGTATCATGACACGAGACTAGGGAGAACAATATCCAGGTGAAGCCTTCTCAAATCGTTACCTATATAATATATAAACGATTGAAGTAGGGATACATAGAACGCCTCGGGTTAATATTAAAACACTTACCCTATTCTACACCCGACTATTGGTTGCACTTGACATATAGTTGGGAATTGTGTAGTTAGGTTCGAGTCAATGAGTTATTTGAGCTATGTGTCATCTACAAATAACTGAAAAAGAGTTATTTGAAATAACTCCTACCCCTCGTGATATTTGAAAATAACTTATTATTGCCAAATATGAATATCACGTGTCAAATACTACACATGAATAGTTTAGATTTCAGACAAATGAAATATTTTAAATACCACATTGCTAAATGATAATTAATCTATCCAAATCACGCTAGTAACTTCAAATGGTAGTAAATGTGTTGCCTTTTTCAACTACGCTGGATCGCTTTTGTAATCAGCGATTAATATAAATCGCCTTTGAATCTGGCAATATAATATACCAATTCACTTTTGACATCAGTGAACAACTCAAACTCTAATAGTTTAGAAAATTTTGACCAAAAGTGTTGTATTTTGGAAATTTGATAGTGGAGCAAGAGCAATGGTATTATTATACTATTATGGGGAAAAAAATTCCATGTTGCCCTACAACTACAAAACCACGTGAGTAGAAATGATTTTAACTTTTCTCTGGTCAATGGCAGAGAAAGATGGTAATGGAGCCGTGAGTATAAATGATTAACTTTTCCGTGGTCAGTGGCAGAAAAAGTTGGTAGTAGAGAGCAGGGTTGACGTAAGGGCAATAATGCACCGGGATAATTCCCTAAATACACCATGGTAAATTAAATCGGATCGGACCGGCCGGTTGAACCGGTAAAACCGGATTTTGGTGCCTGGCCGGTACGACAGACGTGTTGGGGGAAAGCGCCGTTTTGGTCGGTTTGACCGGCACAACCGGTTCAACTAAAAATACCGCCCGGTTTTGGTCTAACCGGGGGTGAGCTGATAAAGTGGAAACGGCGTCGTTTTGCATTAAGGGGAAACAAAAAAAAAAAAAATCGACCGAAGCCTAAAACCAAAACCCTAAATCACGCTTCGTTTGCTGCTGCCGCTGCGATTCTCTTCTTTTCGAGAATGCGACCCTGCCTCCTCTGCCGCTGCGATCCTCCTCTGCTCGACGACCGGAGAGGCGGAGACCCTGCCTCCTCTGCCGCTGCGATTCCTCCTCTGCTCGATGACCGGAGACCCTGCCTCCTCTGCCGCTGCAATTCCTCCTCTGCTCGACGACCGGCGGTCCTCCCTCCTCTGCTCGACGACCGGCGGTCCTCCCTCCTCTGCTCGACGACCGGCGGTGCCTTACCTTTACTTCAATCTCACGCTGTAAGTTGATTCCTTTATTTTTGTCGTTTCACCTGTTTACGTGGTATGAATTGGGAATCAGATGAATTGATCGGGAATTTCGAATTGATGAGATGGTTCGTGGTGTGGCAAATACTTTGTGCAATTGGCAGCTACTTGCAAAGGAAGCACTTGGTTGATGTGACGGAGATATATAACCAGCTGAGCAGGGAAAAAACAAAAAAGCCAGAGGCTTTTCAAACTGGCTACCTCGTCATTCTATTAGTCCTTTCTTTGTTCTGGTAATGTTGAATAAAAAAACCATGCTTCTGGGATATCTCTAACATTGTTGGGGCAGGGGCAGTCCTAATGTTTGGATTTGTTTTGTTAGGTTGCTTTGGACCATCGCGGGGGAGGAATTTGATTAAACTTTGACAAAACCAAGGTATCCATTCTACTTCAATTGAGCCTATTTGTTCATTCGTTTGAGCCCTGTCCGTTTCTGTAAGGAAGGAAGTTGATCAATCTATTTGTTCATTCGTTTTGACAGCAATGGCTAGTGGAAAAGAAGCCGGATCGGTTGATAAAGGAGCAACTGCTAGTAATCCGAAGGTTACCGCAAAGGGTGCACGAAGCAAAAGTGATCCAACTTGGGCTCATTGTTCCTTGCATCGCATCAGGATGGAAAAGTGGAGGTACTCACTTGTCTCTATTGTCAAAAAGAATTTAGAGGCGGAGGAATCACTAGTTTATTCAGGTAATGTTGCAGTTTGTTGAATTTTATATTACATATGCTTATTTAGTTTATTCAGGTTTGTTATCCGGTATATTCCGGTTTTATTCCGGTATTATTCCGAGACGGTATCACAAATCTGCCGGTACGGTTTTTTCACAAAAAAATATTATTTATTTACAAAAACGGTATTTTGCCGGTACACAACGATTGAACCACGGTAGTACCACAAAATACCCTACCACTGGCGGAGCCGGTATGACTTCCGGTACGGTTTCCTTTACCATGAAATACACACAATACTAAAATAAATCCCTAAACTACCACACTTGGAGTGGTTCGAGTTTGAGGAACTCAAACTACTAACCGGTTCGAGTGTAGGAGACTCGATCTAGTCGTAGATCGATGATATAAGGCTCGAACCATGTAGGGCTACTGATCTCGAACCACTCCTTTGAAATTTCTAACAACCTTAACTTTGTGCTCGGTTATCCGATCGTAGCAAACTTTTTTTTCATTTCGCATAACTTTTCGTGGACTACAACTTTTATAATAGAAATATTTTCAGAATATATGTGAAAATGTTAAAGTTAAAGTTACTCCCAAAACCCCTTATATTAAAAACTATTCCTACTTTGAAAATTTATTCCTAGTAAATGTTGTATTACTCAAAAAATTATGCAAAAAAAAAAAAAATTTTGCGACGTACGGATTGTGGAGCACAAAGTTATGATCCTCCAAAGTTTGACAAATTCGGAAATTTGCTCTTTTATGGGTAACAAATGACGTTTTCTAGGAAGATAACCATCCAAAAATTTCTAGTTTGGAAAAATATTGCTCTTTTGAAAGAAATTCCCTATATATAAAAAAATTTATCGTGCCTTCGCCCCTAGAAAATGTCATTTGTTACCCCTAAACGAGCAATTTTCCGATTTTGCCAAACTTTAGAGGATCATAACTTTGTACTCCGCAATCCGAACGTCACAAAGTTTTTTTTATTTTGCATAATTTTTTGAGTACTACAACATTTACTAGGAATAAATTCTCAAAATAGGAATAATTTTAATATAAGGGGTTTTTAATAATTTTCACTGAACTCGAACCACTTCAGCCCCACATGGTTAGAGGCTTATATCATCGATCTACGACTAGATCGAGTCTCCTAAACTCGAACCGGTTAGTAGTTCGAGTTCCTCAAACTCGAACCACTCCAAACTTAGGTATTTTGGAAAAAAAAATTATAAGTATGGTAATTTAGGAATTTGTTTTAGTTTTATGTGTATTTAGAGAATTTTTCCTAATGCACCTAACACAAACAGCAAACATAAAGACGGCACTCTGATTCTCATGGACTCTGTCTTTGGGTCTCTCTATTCCTCCTTTCCCCTTCTAACCAAATTACAGAGCAGCCATGAAAGCGCTTTTAACTTCAACCTCTACTCCATCCCTTACCATCCGAACTTCAACCTTCCAGATTTACTGTTACATCTTGGCGTGAGATTGGCTGTGGGTGGGTGCATGTGTTCTCTGGTTGGTTTCGAATAATTGGTTTGCTTTGAACTACTGACACCACTTTTGGTTTCGCCTCTCTGCTATTTTAGTCGGCCCTTTCTCGCATTGATCATGCACGAACAAACTAATTCCAGCTGCTGCTATTTTGTGATTGGGGTTCTTAATAGTAGGCAGGGTTAGTGGGGTGGGGTGGTTTGCTTTCACAGTGTTCAAGACGATAGAACGTTTTGATAGGCTGGAAAATACTATCAGGCACAATACCCAATCGGTGTCCATCACTATTTCGCAGGAGAACTAGAGAGTGTAGGATGAGGTGGCCTTTCTCCTGCCACATAAAGGGCGCTATACTCGAGAGAATCGTCGATCATTCAGTCAGTGGGGGGAGAAAAGTGGTCAGTTGGTGCTCCTTTCTTAGCGAGAAAATGTCAAGAACCAATTGATCCCAATAACTCGAGTTGTTGGGAGAAGGTTATTTTGGATTTTATATAGGCTCGTGTATGGTACTTAACCACTTCCTTACAGAGAAGTTAAGAGGTCGGTTCTCTTTCATCATCTATCGTTTCTCTCTTTCCCACCTTTCTCTTCTTGCGTTTCTGGTTTTAAGCTCTCGTGTTCTCCTTCCTCTCTCTTCCCGGCTTCTCTCTCTAATTTTCTCTCTTTTGGTTTTCCTCAGCTATCCTCTTACGATGGACAAAGACATAAGAGATTGTTAGTTCCTGGAGAAGATTCATATCCTACAGCTCTGTCTTTGATTCGGGAATTTCTTCCTTCTTTCCTTCTGTTCTGAAAGTGTATGTTTTATCTCTTTTCGTAGGGTTTTTTTTTTGGGAATCAGGTTTAATCTATGGTGGGTTTTTTGGTTTTGTATAGATGAAGCCGGACAAAGTGAAGAAGTTCTTAGATCTAACCAGGCAAAGAAAGCACTGCGCTTGCCTGTATTTTCGAAGAAACCGAATGTGTTGTACCCCAGCGGTGCCTCTCCTTACGTTTTTCTATGCGGGATGGGATTAGGTGCTAACCCTTATAAGGGTTAGCACCGCGATAACTAGTGTTTCAGCAATTAGATTAAAATATAATCCTACGGTTAAAATTAAAAGAAGGTTATTTTGGTCACTAAACATGCCCAAACCCTAATATATATCCAAAAATTTCTGCCTCCACACTTTCCGTCTTCCTCTTCCTCTTTCAATTGTCGTCTCTCTCTTCCGCTTGCTCTGTATATAAGGGTTGGTTCTGCAGCGAGATGGTGTTCCAGCGTCGCTCGCCACCAGCGTCCCTCGCCGCCAAAGTAAACGAAGACGATGCGCTGGAGATGTGTGTCGATCCCGCAGAGAGTCCAAGATCCATCAATCGCCGCCGCAACGAAGTCGATTTCCAATAGCAACGGCGCCGGCCTTGCCTGCGTTGGCTTCCCCAACACCATTGTCGATCGCTCGTGGATAGCATGCGTGGAGGAAGAACGAGAACTTTTTTCCAGATCTATATTATTATTTGATTAGTAGTGATTTTTGGTTAGTAGTGATTGTGGTGTATTGTTTTCATATGTATTAGTAGTTATTGTAATCAACAGTTGAGCAGTCATATTTGTAAAGTATTAGTAGTGTTTTGTATATTAGTAGTAATATTTGTTCTTTGTAGTACTTTTATCATTTACAATATAATTCTTTCCAAATATCATCAACTTCTTCTATTTAAAAAACGCTATTAAAAACAACGAAAGCACTACGGATTATTATAAAATCAATACAACATCTAAGCTAAATCACTACTAATTCAAACTAGTAGTAGTTTTTTCCCTAGTATTTTTTCACGTTAAAGTACTTTGCGGAGGAGGAGAGAGATAATTAAAATTTAATTTATTTATTAAATTTAATTTTACTAAATACCAATAAAGCCCTTCATTGCTCCTTGGTTAGGACGGTGCTAACTCTTGTACAATTAGCACCGTAACTCCTCCCTTTTCTATGCACAACATTTTTTTCTTTTGGTGTCGGTGCACTGATTTGTTCTCCTTTCATATATTTTACTTCTTCTTCAGGGTCTGGATATACGACGGACATGAACTAAAAGATCCAAAATGGCTGTAGTCGCAGGGTAGTGCCAACGACCTAAAACTCATAGTAGTTCCTTTCCCCCAGTTTTCCACCCAATTTTTCTTTTCTGATCCGTGACTTGTGTTTGGCGCTTTTGTTGTCATTCTTGTGTTTCGAAGGTTGATGATGGGCCTGGGATTTGGACGAGTCGAAGTGGCATACCATATTGTTGAAGACGTCTATCAATTCAACCGGTGAGTTTCTCCTACTCTGAGCCTCTCTCCAGCTCTCTCTCTCTTCTAGGTTTGATTTCTTTTTCCTTCATAGACTTACTTCTTAGTCTACGTTTTTGATAGGCTAAGTCACTTTGGCAAATGGGGATAACAATCGTCTTACTTCAGAGGTTGTGGAGCAGTGATATGACCCATCGATTCGGAACTCCCTTGAGGTTAACATCTGCGCCAAGTTCTTTTTATATTTCAGTTTTGGGAATCTTTCTTACTAAATACGGAGCTGAGAATATATTGTTTGTTTCCACTGAAAGGAAATTGCAACTCTGCCTGTGGAGCTGACATCTTCTAATTGAGGGTTAATGTACTGATCTGTCTGAAACACTTTGATCTTCTAATAGTTAGTTTATGGTTCTGTGGATTGCTCATATAAGCTCTTTGTGCTTCTTTGTTAGGCTGGTTGGTGTGTATATGGAATGATGCTTATGGAATTTGTTTTTTGATCCCTATGATTGTTGGGTGAATTAAGAGGAAATCAGAATTAACCATCAATCTCTACTAGTAAGGGAAAAAAGGATATGTTCGAGATTGTTGGGCGATTTGATTGGTAATCGGGATTGTTTTTTCAAATACTTTCCTTTTCACCAAGGAGCTGGAACGACCAGAACTTCACCTATATATATGTGTGTTCTCCTTGTAATTTCGGGTGTAACTTTTGTAGTGAAAAGCGGTAGAGGGCTTTGGTTTACAAAAGGGCTCAATAATCAGAGGTAGAGGTTCTGATTCATTGAGGTTGTACGGGATCTGGGATTAGGTCCTGGGAAATCATCATCATCATCGAGTCTTTCTTTCTTTCTTCTTCTTCTTAGTTTTTTGAGCAAAAACAAATCAATAAAAACAGAGTCTCCTAGAATCAGCGGTGCTGCTTCTAGGACGTGGAGTAAAGCCATCCTTGGCCGAATCACGTTAAATTCCCCGTGTTCTTTTACGTTTCTGCACTTTCATTTTTCTGCTTTTGGCTTCTGTTCCTCGTCTCTGTTCATAGCTCTGGGAAACAGAGTACTTCTCTGTTCGCTCTTCCCAGCTGCTAAACGAGGCTTTGTTGCCTTTAGAATAATTCCCGAACCAAACCCTCACTTGGGCCTTGGCCCACTTTGAGACTCACAGTTGGTTCCCGGGCCGAGAAGAATAAAAGGACATTTGTCCTCTGAATCCTTTTTCCTTTCTTTCGTTGGTTAGGTAGTATATATTTATATTTATATTTATATTACATTGATACGTATTTGACCCGGAAGTGAGTTTACAATGATTGGCCAAACGTGGGTGATAGAAGCTTTTATCCCACACTAGTATCCTGGCCCGCGCTCTGCCGCGGGATATTTGCTATATTTAAGTATATAGAGAAAATAAATGAACTAATTTTGTTGAAAACATATAAACAAATAGTATTGAACTGCTGAATCAAATTTTGGGGTAAAAAATCCAAAATTACCACTGTTTCAAAAAAAATTTACAAAAATACCACCCTCATCAAATAATTTCCAAAAATACCATCGTTTATATAAAACCGCGCCTCTGATGAGCGGTTTTTATTAAAACCGCAGCCTAGAGGCGCGGTTTCATCACAAAACGCTCATCAGAGGCGCGGTTTGACCTTGCATGGCTGTCAAACCGCGTGTCCACGTGGCGTTTCATTAAACCGCTTGATGGGAGAGCGATCTAACGGCCAAAACGTGTGCCAGGTAAGCGATCCGCGTCGGCCATGTAAACCGCGTCCCCGAGGCGCGGTTTCACTGATCGGGAAAAGTAAACCGCGTCCCCGAGGCGCGGTTTTTGTTGGAGAAAATTGACGAAATGGCCCTCTGGGACGCGGTTTGTGCCCTATATAAACCCCCTCCCCCCTTAGAAACGTTTTTTTGTTGGTTGCGGCCTAAGTCCGATCTGCCTCCAAAAAACTTTTCTTTGGTTTTCACTAAAAAACCGTCGAACCTCTGTCCGGATTCCGAGAGAATGGCCGATTTCGCTCAAGAAGAGGGCCTTTTTTTTATGATTATCAAACAGTACGTACTCATTTTTCCCATTTGTTGTTGTTGTTATAATGATTTATTTAATTTATATACTAATGATTTGTGTTATTGTTATGCTATCGTAGGTTGGGCCGGATGTTGATATTTTCAATCAACGATATTATGTTGAGCAAGGACCGATTGATCCGACAGTTTTATACGATCAAGCAAATCATCGTTCAAGAGACGTTTGGAACGACCACAAGGTACATATTATTTATCATCACTTGTCATTTTTATTTTGTTAAAGTAATTTATTTGTTTGTACAATAATTTACTAAATTGTTAATCGTATTGATTATTTTCAATAATTTAAATCAATACAATACAACACTTATTTAGACTCTTTATAAAGAAATGCATGTCTAAGGAAATGGGGACTTAAGCGATCATCATGATCCCCCCAAGACCTGGGAAAATCGGGTTCTAAGCGATCCTCGGATCCCCCCTTTTTCTGTCAAAAAGACTGTGTTTCTAAGGAGATGTATATCTCTCCTAAGAGTCTTGCGAGTGTACTCGTATTGCTTTAAATTATTGAAAATAATCAATACGATTAACAAAATAATATATTTGGATATTATTTTAGTTGTGTTAATATTAATGTTTATTAGATAATGTATATTTCTATAAAATCGCTTAATTTAATATTGCATCTTAAAAAATTATTTTAGTTATTTAATATTAATTGTTTATTAGATAATGTATATTTCTATAATCGCTTGATTTAATTAATATTGCATCTTAGAAAATTATTTTAGTTATATTAATATTAATTTTAATTAGATAATGTATATTTCTATAAAATTGCTTGATTTAATTAATATTGCATCTTATAAAATTATGTTAGTTATGTTAATTAATGTTTATTAGATAATGTATATTTCTCTAAAAACAACCTTGATTTATATATAAATTGTATCTTATAATATATTTATATATGTATAAATCATCAACTTATAGTGAAATTTAAATTTTTCTCTAGGATGCATACCATATAGTCCGCTATAGGGGCACAACGAATGTGCTTGAATGGAACGACATCATCTTGCCCTTTCTAAAAAGGGCAAGATTGGATTCGATTAGGCATTTCAATGGAATTAAGATCGACCGCCAACTCATCACGGCGACGGTAGAGAGATGGCGAAAGGAGACACACTGCTTCAATTTTCGTGAAGGCGAGTGCACCATCACACTTAAGGACATCGCCATCCTAACTGATCTCCCCATCGATGGTGATGTTGTTTGTGTGGACTCTACGCCACCACCTAAAGTTGTTGCCAATATGAGTGGTTGGCAACATTTTATATGGACGGTCACCTGGTTGTGTCCGCCAGAAAAGGGAGATCACGATGCGGATGGTCATCCACCATTGTCAAAGGGCCAAGTATCCATCACGTGGTTGACGGCGGAGATCAGGCGTAAGCACAACCCTGAGTTCGGAGGCAATTAGTAGAGTACCCTTGTACTTGCCGGTAAGGAATGTTCCATCAACTTGAATCACAGGAACACAGTATGGAAAACCATCAATACATGGCTTGAAGGCCCAGAAAAGACGCTTGAATTGGCGATTGTTACCAGCCACCGGCGATTGAATTTCTTCATCTTGGTAGCGAGGCGAGAAAATGGTTCCAGGGTTAGACACCTCCAACGCCAAAATCAGTTTGGGAAGGAATGCATATGATTCTTCCCAGTCACCAAACACGGCAGCCATTGCTTTCTGTTTCCCATGCCACGCTTTCTTGTAGTTAATGATATAACCATAACGACTAGAAATGTGGGCGATGATGGTTTTCACCTTCAAGTCGGGCTGCTCCTCAATTAGATGTTTGATAGCCGCGGCAACCACCCTTGATTTCAACTGTCGATGGCCTTGGGATGTTATTGATGACACACATGTGTGTGTGTTCACCGCACGGGATATGACCCAATGACCGACTCTCTTGATCTTGATGGCCCGGACCCTAGCTGTGCATCCCTCATTGTGGTTTCTGCATCGAACATCAGCCTCTTTGTGTCGGAATGGGTTGTCTGCCATTCAAAACTCCGAGTCATTGCTTTAGTGGAAATAGCGTGTCGAACCTCATTCTTCGTTGCAAATTGTTGGCCCTTCGTAAAGCCAGTTAGTGGACCCCATAATGGCACATCTAGCGGGTCCATGTCGGCATCAACATACCAATCTTCACTTTGAATGTGATTGTAGTATGGAATAGGTACACGGTCGTGAGGTACCTCATCACCATCTGCGTCTGAATCTGGACCGGAATCATCAGCACCTTCCAGCGGATCGGAGCTGTCTGCACTAACTTCGCCTTCCTCTTCTTCAACCTCAGGGTCACTAACTGGACTTGGATTGACCTCTTCTTTCATCTGATTATCAGCATGAAAGGCACCTTGACCTTCACTAGCTCCGTAATGGTAGTTGTGGTAACTAACACCGCTTTGATAGAAGTTGTACTCGGGTGGGTACTGGTAGCCTGCTTGTTGGTTGTAATCCGCCTGTTGAGCTTCTTCTTCATATGAAGGGAAGGATTGATGACTCCCTCCGGTTCCATGATGATAATCCTGACTCCAACTCGAGTCTTGGAAATCCTGGTGGGGATGATCTTCGTATAATACACTCCCACCGTGGATACCGGATGTTTGGCCACCTCCAGAATGACCTACACTGCCTTCGACGGCCTCGGTGTAAACGAACATCTCCGCTTGCTTAATTGTATTGGTGGTCAAAAATTGGACCATGGCATCAACATCCTCCTGAGTGGTAAGGAGGAATTCCTCATGCCACAGCGACCCGTCATGTCTGTTTGGATATCGATACACCATTCGATCAACTCTTCTACTGGCATCCATGCAGGTAATCTGAGTGCACATTCGGTGAAGCTCTTCAAGCATCGGTTTGGTACGGACCTTCATTTTATGAAAATTGCCACCGACGTAACTTACACCCTTTTCGGTCTCTTCCGTGTAACCATTCCACCGCAACCCAAGCGTGAACCTTTGGAATGCCATCTGCAATGAAAAGTAACACAAGTTACTAACATAACAACACAAAGAAAAATGAAAAGTAATTCAAATTACTAACATAAAATCACAAATGACAAGGAAAAGTAACACAAGTTACTAACATAACATCACAAAGGACAATGAAAAGTAATTCAAATTACTAACATAAAATCACAAATGACAATGAAAAGTAATTAAGTTACTAACATAACATCACAAAGGACAATCAAAAGTAATTAAGTTACTAACATAAAATCACAAAGACAATGAAAAGTAATTACGAAACAAACTTACGAATTAACGTTAATCGCAAAAACTAAATAATTTAAAGGTGCAAAGCTGAAATTTGAGGAAGGAAGTGTGAAGAATTTTGTTCTCCGAAACAGCCTTTTATAGGCAAATTTTGCAGCAAAACCGCTTGGGGGGGAGCGGTTTTATGTCTGCCATGCAGCCCTACCCCTGCATGCCGGCATGTCCGACATGTCGGGTGTCGGGTGACCAGGCACAAACCGCACCTCAAGGGAGCGGTTTGTGTCCTGACATTGTAAACCGCCCCTTTCTCAGGCGATTTGTAATGCCGACATTTAAACGCTCCCTCTTAGAGCGTTTTGTGGTAGGGTTAGCCTATAACCGCGCCTGCCAGAAGCGGTTTTCTCTGGAAAATAAAAACACGCGTCCAAGGAGCGGTTAGAAGATAAAACGCCTCCTAGAGGCGCGGTTTCTTTGAAAACCGCTCATCAGAGGCGCGGTTTTATATAAACGATGATATTTTTGGAAATTATTTGGTGAGGGTGGTATTTTTGTAAAAAAATTTTAAAACAGTGGTAGTTTTGGATTTTTTCCAAATTTTGGGACATCTTTCATTAGATAGCAGCATTGAGTAGCATTACACTCCATGGGTTAACATTATATCAAGGTTTAACATAATAGGAAATCATACAAAACACCTATGAGTTTACATGTCGTTAATTAGGTGAAGAACTAACATGCTTAATTAGGTGAAGAACTAACATGCTAACATCATCACTAAGTGATCTTTTGGAAGTTCCGATTTACGATTGAACCATCGGGTGGCCACATTTTCTCTTCGTAATAGGCTGAAACAAAAATGGGAGAAATAGTTTATGTAAATGCCAAAACAAACTCGTTGACCATGAAAAAGGAGGACACATCAACTGATCACACATTACAGTAGAAGGTTCCCTCAGAGGCAAAATCCATCATCCAACATTAACTGCATATATGGCAAGAGAATGAAACAGAGTCAGAAATGTAATAAGGCATCAGATCTAAACCTTTGGGGCGCCCAAACCAAACATGTACCCTACTGTAATGTCTCCATTTAGAGACATCACATCATATCTAACTTGATGCTGAACATCACTACGCCATAGAAACTGGAAACAAAAATCATTAATAAAAAATTTCATGGTGGGATGCTCAGGAATCCCCCATTGTGGAGAAGGAATGAACAGGCCTCAAAACACTGGACTTCCAAGGTTATGAAGACCGATCACAGACCAATTTTGTTACAAAACTCTGTCATGTTGCACAGCAAAGCACGAATACAATGATTAAGAGGAGACTACCAACACTGAGGTCTAAGGCATAAAAAAGATGAGAATTAACATTCAGGTTCTTCTAGAATGGATTAGACTAATAATCACTGTAAGCTTTTCCTAAATCATATATGCTGTGACCCAATCAATTCCTACAATTTCCCAAGATCTGGGTTTAGTTTATAAAAGTACAAAACAATAAAATTATTAGGATTTGGAAACAAAACACATGCGGAATCTGTGTAAGTTTGGAAAACGCTTCAAAGGTTTCTACTGTCAAAACTGTAAAGAACACCGAGGTTTTTTAACGTGGTTTCGTCAATGTGACACTAGTCCACGGTGAGGATCTCCCTCACAGGTTTTAGGCTTATTATTACTTCATACTCTTTTACATGTTTACACGAGTATATATAGGTTGCTGATCTCAACCCTAGCCGCATATGCAGCTGAGCATATTTACAAGTTGGTACTCTAATAAATATAATTAACATCTACTCCATGTAATCATGGATGATGGATGGCATCTTCAACACTCGTTTCTAGTAGAAGAATATATATGATCAATTCAAGAGCAAAATATAAGAAAAATAAAAGAGTAAGTTAACTATGAACGTAGATATATTGGACCTACCCCAGCTGCTTTCACCACTGCGATAACGTCGACCAGCGAATCACGAATTGCAATCCAGGTAGCCAACGGCCTTGGTGGTTTTCCCCTACTGATTGAAGTTGTCTTTAATAGTAAACTCGTTGATGAAATTTTATTCAAAAGCGACGAAACAAACTTAAAATGAGGGAGAGACAGAGAGAACCAATTGATTGGATATAGAGAGGAGGAATCAGCTGACAACAAACGCCAGCAAATCTGGGACTCATTATGCTTTCGTGACCACACAGAACAGGCGTTTACTTGTTCTGAGTTTCGCTGGTTTCTGGGGAAAAAAAGATAAGGGAAAAGCGTCATAACCCGAATATTAGTTCATCTAAGAATGAGAATATAGAAAACAAACCTTTAAGAGCAGAATCATGAAATGATAGAAACCAAGAATCAGAGCTCATATGAGCTGGGAAGGTGGTCGATATATATCATTAATCTCCCCCAGAAAATCAATTGTCCGAGCATCTAAACTGCCAAGATCATTAAAGGTTACAAACCGTGAGAGTGAAGATGAACAGGGGAAGAAAAATCGAAGAAAGGTGTTGAAAGAACATGCAACTAAAGATAGCAGACGACAGAGCCGAAGCAAAATCATCATATTCTCACCTTAAACCATCAGGATTAACAATCAACTTCCAATCGATCGATCTCGTCGCCCCTCCGTGTGTCCTCTCCAACGGATCTACAATCCAAACCATAGATCTTTAGATTGTTGGCTTCATCTATGTACTGAGAAAATTTGTTTACCAAAATGATAAAAACGTACCTTGTGGATCTGGGTCTCCTTGGATTCCTCGCTCGTCCTCTCAGATTTTCCTTCTCCATTTGATCGCTCCAAGCTACTGATTTCCAAATACAAGATAGTAGCCAAATTTTTGCAACAGATCAAAATATTAGCCATTTGTTTGTTATCGTTGGTATTTTTGTAACTATTTTCTTAATTGAAATACTAAAATTTTAGAATATTGACTACCACGTATCTCTTCCAAGTCAGTATCATGTTGCCAAGTCAATATTACTAATAAAACTGCTAACGGTAAGTTAACATTTGACAGTACTTTATATTTTGAAAGTTTGGCTAATAATTCAAAACTTCGAAAGGTTTAGCTATTAAATTTTATTTATCCAAAAATTTTTATTTACGATATTTAATATTCTATTCAAAATGAGGCCCAGTGCTCTATTATATCCTGGATCCGCCGCTGATGGAGGGAGGAGGACGCGAATCGCACGTGAGTAAAGCGACAGTCGTTGATCGCTTTTACTCCAGCGAACAACAGTTGTTCGCTGCTTCGACATGCGAACAATTGATGGGTTGATGGGTTGATGGAGCGACGACGCGGATTGCGTGTTTTCCTGCAAACCTGAGCTGTCTTTGCTTTGACCAGCGAACGCCTTTACCAAATCCCATAAATACCACCCATAATTCCTTCCAATTCTCACTCCACTCCAGTCCACTCCACTCTTCTCCCTCTCCTCCTTCCAGCCCTCAAGAAAATATTCGAGTATGCTTTGTGTTTGCGGATACGACAGATCTTCCACACCAAAAGATTTTTTCTTGAGTTGTTGACCTTAGTCCCAAAATTACCAGACAAAACTCTGTCCAACATCTGTCAAAAATGGAAGATGAACTATCTAAGGGGTCGTTTGGATGGAACATTTGTAAAATGAGGCAATTTGCAGTAAATGTTTCATTTTAAAAAGTGAGGCAATTCTATGAAAAATTTGTCCCAAATTATCCCTTTTGGCCTGTAATCTGAGATGCGAGATTTAGGATGAGGCAATTGCATAAAAGACACTATTGCCCTCAATTTATCCTTCTTCTTCATCTTCCTTTCATCTCTTTGCAACTAAAGAACAAAATTTCCAGACCAACAAAGATCGACTCTCTCTTTCCCAGAAAACAAATAAAGATCAACTATTTCATCATCATCGCCACAACTATTTAACTAACCAAACAACCAAATCTTCCCATGAATCAACCAACCAACCCCCCCCCCCCCCCCTAAAACATTCATCCAAGATCTGTACCGAATACAATAGCGAACAGAGAAGGGGAGAGGAAGAAGAAAACGAGAGATTGAATGTTAGGGTTCCTCTTCAGATGAAGGAAGAGGCAGCGATTAAGGCTACCATCAAAGTTCTTTGCTGCCGGCGACTGCTCCGCCCTTTCTCTTCTCCCCGGATCATAACCCCAAGAAATTAAAATGAAAACACATAAAAACACATGTGTCAGATCCGAAATAAGTAAGCAAAACCCGAATTCGACATGCAATTAGAACAAACCTAATTTTCAAATTCATCGCCGTTGTAGTCTTTGTAGTCGGCGCCGACCACCACCATCTTCATCATCTCCGCATTTTTGTTTGTCGATTCGAGAAGCGGACAAAGAAGGCGGACAGGAAGAAGAGAACGAGAGATAGAAGATGAAGAAAAGAAGAGAGAAAATTGTTCGATTTTTGCCATAGTGAAGATTGGGGATCTTGTTCTCACGTTGTAGTGCGTCTGTTAAAGCCCAGAGAGAGACGTGAAAGAGAAGAGAAGATGGAAGGGTTGTACCAGTGAATAGAGAGAGGAAGGAAAGATACGAGGGTCACAATTGGAATGTGGGGACCAAAAACGCGTCAATGAAGATTGCCTGCCCCCACCCAGGTATTTTAAATTGACCCATAACGAGATAATTAGAATTGCCCCGGCCCAAATTGATCCATTTTATTTTTCTGCTGCCAAACAAGTCAATGTAACCCAATTGTCTCATTTTGTGTCAATTGGACAGAATTGACTCATCCAAAAGACTCATCCAAATGACCCCTAAGGGTATAATCTCATTTTCCTTGCTATGTTATTTATTCATTAGTAAATTTATCCTACTTTTGTTATGTTATGATTTGGCAAAGGGAATCATGTGCGGTGCACTAATTACAGTTATTACATTTTTTTTTTTGTTAATGGTGATATATATTAAAAAGAAGGAGAATTACAAGGAAAAGTACAAAGGCAGGACCATTGAAGCCAGAAAACGGCTCGAAGGCCTGAGGCAAAACCAGAAGGATTAAAGGATAAACCTCCACACCTACTCAGTCTCACAACCAGCCTAACGCGTTGGCTCGCAACAAAAATCTCAAGTAATATTACATATTACTTGAGATTTTTTATACACCCATTTGTGACTACTTACAATTATTTTTTATTGATTTCATAATAGATGGGGCCGAGATATACGATCCTAGAATCTATATTCATCCCGGTTCGAGGGACTCCCAATTGTTGAACTCCCAAGAGTACCATCGATCCCAAAGCGTTTGGGCAGATGACCCTGTAAGCACTCATTCATATACCTCATAATTTTAAAAAAGTGATTGTTTTTTTGTTTACTCTTTTGAAGAAGCTTATTCATTTATTTTATTTAGGAAAATTATGTTCCCATCATACATGGAGCAACAAATTAGTTGGTCAAGTGGGATGACAGGATCCAACCCTTTATCGAGAGAGCGGGCTTAGCGAGTGCAGGATACTTCGTGAAAATGGAGTTTGACAACAATTTCCTTACAGCCTTGGTGGAGAGGTGGAGGACGGAGATGCACACATTCCACTTTCTCGAGGGAGAGATGATGATCACTTTGAAGGACGTGGTCTTGCTCACCGAGTTACCAATAGCTGGCAAGGCAATCATCGGGAATTCGTCAAGTACAGTTAGAATTTGAGGGGTTTAATCATCGATTAGGCTTAGGACTGTTAAACGATCGATTACCGGTTTAACTGATAACCGATTATTCGGTTAACGGTATACCGACTATGAGAATTCAACAATCGAATACCATTATCGATTTCTAACCGGATAGCCAGCTAACAGGACAGTTGCTTACCAATTTCTAACCGGTTAACCGAAGTACCGACATATTCAGTCTCCATGCGAACACTTCTCTTTCAGAAGCAGAGAAGCTAAATGAAGATTTTCCTAATCTACCAAAGTGGGCCCTGGACCAAGACTAAAGTGAGACTATGTGTACTGTTGTACTGGGCCTATTCTCATTTCAAGCCCAAAGCAAACTCTCTGGTAAGGTAACAGACGAAGAGCTCCCCATCTTCATTTTCCTTCATCATTTCATATTCACAATTTCCTCCCTCTTCAGTTCCCAAAAAAGTAAAAAACTAATTCTCACAAGAGTGAAGTCTTTTGTCGGTCACAAAACACTTAATTTTGGGTTATTTACGTCATATTTGTGTTATTCACATAAGAGTGTTGATTATTCACGCAACCAATAATATTAGGTCACGCCACCTGATGTTTATTCACGCATATTGGTAATTGTTCACGCCGTTGTAAAATAAAATTTTAAACTTTAAAATATATCAAAATGGATGTCATTGTGTAGATTTAATCTGATCAATGCAACATATTTTTATAGATTAAATGATAATCCAAATTTAATTTCATAAAATATAGCCAATACAAATTGTTAGGGGGGAAAGTATGAATTTCCATTTACGTGAAAAACATACACTCTTACGTAAATTACCAGAATATTACGTGAATGAGCACGAAATGACGTGAATGAGCATAAAATAGCGTAAATGAACTGGTTTTTGGTGTTCTGTCACCTAACGTTACAAGAGATGTTTTCCTTCTCACAATTTTCTCCTTCGTTTCCTCCCCATTCCTCTCATATTCAACAGCTCTGACAGAGGTCATCGGAGATTTAACTACCTCAACGGCAGCGGCTACGGGATCTCTATCCTCCCCATCATCATCTTCTTCTTGGATTTTGTTGAAGGGGAGAGGGATAGAGTGGGTGTACCGATGGGAGGGTCCCACGAGCAGCTCCAACGCTGCGGCAGCGCGTGCGGAAGAAGAAGAGGAGGTTGAGGCGAGGAAAAGGTAGTGTCTGGATTCGGATCCGAATGCATTTTGAAAAAAGCGAAAAACGAGAAACACGGGACAATGATTTACGTGGTTTCCCCGATGATCGGGACTAGTCCACGGGAGAGCTTTGCTCTCCAGGCTAAACTCTTATTAGTTTTTCTTGGTTCTGGCCGATGGTCATGTACATTGATTTATACCCTTTATCATCATTAGCTAGGGTTACATTATAGGGGCAAGTAAAAACCCCACACACGTGACCTGCCGCCCTAGGCTTACTGGGCTCTCGGCTGGAACTTGGTTGGGCCATATGTGATTGGACCTTGTCCATTACTCCCCCGCAAGCTGTGACGTGAAGATTGCGAACGTGCAGCTTGGACAATAAAAAATGAAACCTCTATGCACCGAGACCTTTGGTGAACATGTCTGCAAGCTGTAGATGCGAACTGATCTTCAAGGGAGCAATGTCACCAGATTGAACCCTCTCGCGAACGAAATAACAGTCCATCTCGACATGCTTGGTGCGCTCATGAAACACCGGATTAGCAGCAATGTGAAGTACCGCCTGGTTATCACAGTAAAGAGGGGTAGAGCCAGACTGGGGTGCACCAAGTTCACGAAGAAGCCAACGCAGCCAAAGAACTTCACTGACAGTACTAGCCATGGCACGATACTCGGCCTCAGCAAAAGAACGTGCAACCACCTGCTGCTTCTTGGTGCGCCAAGAGATGGGGGCACCACCAAGGGTGACAACATAGCCTGTAGTAGAAGGACGAGTGGACTGACAACCACCCAGATCAGCATCGCAGTAGGCCACTAAATCAAGAGGACTTGCAGCGGAGAAGAAAATCCCTTGACCAGGGGCATTCTTGAGATAGCGGAGGATGCGTTGAGCAACTTCCAATTGTGCTCGAGTCGGCGCATGAACAAACTGACTCAAAATATTGACACCATAGGTGATGTCAGGTCGAGTAACCGTCAGATAAAGTAATCGACCGACCAATCGATGATAAGATTTGGGATCCGGGTGATCGGCGGGAGCAGGGCTCGTGAGGCGATGATTCTGCTCAACCGGGAATTACTGGGACGACTGCCGAGAACGCCCGAATCCTGCAAAATATCAAGAAGATACTTCCTCTGACTGAGTACCATCCCTTCTGGAGAACGAGCTACCTCGATGCCCAAGAAATATCTCAGGGGTCCGAGATCTTTGATGCTGAAGCGATCATGAAGAAAGCTCTTGACCTGATTAATAAAATCGAGACAGGTACCAGCAAGGACGACATCATCAACATAAATGAGAGCAACCACATGAATACTCCCTCGGTGGTAAAGAAACAGAGAGTGGTCAGCAGGGGAAGGCCGAAAACCCAATTCACGTAAAGTTGTGGTAAATTTGTGATACCAATTGCGCGAAGCTTGGCGAAGACCATAGAGAGACTTATGGAGTTTGCAAACCCGAGTATCACCTGGCGCAGCACATCCTTGAGGGATGCGCATATAAACTTCCTCGTCAAGATCATCATGAAGGAAGGCATTATTAACATCCAACTGATGGATGTGCCAACCTTTACTTACTGCCACAGCAATAAGGCAACGAACAGTAACCAGTTTAGCAACAGGAGCAAAGGTGTCATGAAAGTCCACACCTTCGATCTGCGTGTAACCTTTGGCCACCAAACGGGCCTTGTAACGCTCAACTGTGCCATCAGGATAAAACTTCACCTTGTACACCCATTTGCAGTCTATAACACGTTTGCCAGGGGGCAAAAAAATGAGGCTCCAAGTCCCATTTTCTTGAAGGGCAAGAACTTCGGCAGTCATGGCCTTTCGCCACCGTTCGTCCTTGACGGCTTCAAAAAAATTGCGTGGCTCCGGATGATGACTTACTGCTGCCAGGAATGCACAATAATTAGTAGAAAATTTATCATAATTCAAGTGATGAGAAATAGGATATTGTGCATAGTTAACTTCCTTCCCTGTGTAGTATATGTCGAGCCTTTTTGGTGGAAAACGGGTTCGGTCACTTCTGCGCAGGGGCTGCGAGGGTGAAGAGTCCACCGAAACAGGCTGGGTTTGCGACCCAGATGACAAATCGCCAGAGGTGCCGGTTGCGGAGGGCCCAGTAGCTGGACCAGGAGAAGAAATCCCACTCGGGCTTGAGGAAGGGCTGCTGTTGCTGGGCCCGGGGGATGAGTTCGGCCCAGGCGAGTGAGGTGTGGATGCTGGAGAAGGCCGAGGCCCATCGTGGGCTTTAGTGGGCGAGGAAGGCCCAGACGATGAGAGAGGCTCGCCAGCAGGGATGTTTGACGGCCCAGACTCAACCAACTCACCAGCAAGGTCTTCGGTAGGCTGTTGGAACACAGATCCAGGAACCCAATGGAGTTGTTTGGCAACTTCAGGCTGAAATGGAAAAATAAATTCATGAAATACCACATCACGACTTGTAATTAGCTTCCGTGTGGTAAGATCGTAAGCTCGGTATCCTTTCTGACTAGCTGCATATCCCAAGAAAACACAGGCACGCCCACGCTCGTCAAATTTGCTAAGCTGTTGATGAGTGTCTTTGCAGTAAACAAGACAACCAAATACTCGTAAATGAGAATATATGGCAGGTTTCCCAAAAATAACCTCATAGGACGTCTTCCCAGTGGCTGTGGTAGGCAAACGATTGATCAGATAGGCTGCAGTCAGGATACACTCACCCCTGAAACGTATGGGTAAGGAAGCCTGAAAACGATATGCCCGGGCCGTATCAAGAAGGTGTCTATATTTTATTTCCACCACACCGTTTTGCTGAGGTGTATCAGTACATGAGGTTTGAAGAAGAATGCCCTTCTGCGCATAAAAATCCTGTAAACTTGCATTATTGAATTTCGGGCCATTATCCGCTTGAAGATGTTTAACCTGTTTGCCAAACTGACTACTAACAAGATTACAAAACATCTGCAGATATCGACCAACCTCAGACTTATACCTGATAAGATAAACCCATACTCCACGACTAAAATCATCAACAATTGTAAGAAAATAGTGCGCACCACTGAAAGAAGGAGTATGATAGCCACCCCAAATGTCTAAATGCAGCATCTCAAAACATGTGGACGTGCGAATCCCACTAACAGGAAAAGGAGTTCTGACTTGTTTAGCCCGAGAACAAGCATGACAAACATCATTATTTAACTCAATGAAACTATGAAAAATGTCACTTAGTTTAGCCATAGCCGATGCGGATGGATGTCCGAGTCGAGCATGCCAAGGTGCTCGTGGCAATCCAGGACCTTTGCTTACTACATTCACCTTGACCTGTCGAAAACCGAACAACCTCAAGAAGTAAAGTCCTGGAGCGTAAGTCCTGTATTATACAAAAATCACCAAGGAATATCAATGCAACATTGTGTTCTTGACATAAACGACTGACCGACAAGAGGTTGCAGCGAAACTCCGACACGTGTAAAACACGGCTAAGGGTCATGCCGTCGCCCAGAGTAAGAGAACCTATGCGCCGAACAGGTATACTAGCTCCATTCGGAATGCGAACAGGCTGCTTAGGTACTTCAGATTCAAGTGAAAATAAGAGAGATTCATCCATTGTAATATGCTCGTTGCATCCAGAATCTATTAACTATTCCGACTGACTAGGAAAAGGGAACATACCAGCCATATGACTCGAGGGATCAACAGCACCGGACGTTAACCCGCCAAAATATTGCTTCAGCATCTCTAATTGCTGCGCAGAAAAACATGGGACAGGACTGGATTCAGTCTCTACTTGGGATGCACGTGGCTCCCGACTAGAGGCTCGGTGCTGGCCATTTTCACGGCGCGTGTTTTGTCCACCATCGCGCTCAGAATCCTTGTTGCGGCGCCATTGTGGCTTGTCCAATTGCTGCTGCTTATCTCGAGGAGGCCATCCCACAAGCTCATAGCAGTTTTCACGTGCATGGCCTTGCTTTAAGCAATGCGTACATTGCAAACAGTCACGTTCTCCCCCAATCACGGTCACGCTCTCCACGCCCGCCTGCTGAGTGCCTGTCCGTTTCTCCACGTGTCGCAAAGGCTGCGGCTTCAGGTGCAAGCTTCCGGGTTTGCGTCAAACTTCGTTGCTACTCGTCATTATGAATGATCCGGAAAGCCTCTGGGAGCGACGGCGGGGTAGGCATAGATAAAATGTTACTGCGGACAGCAGCGAAGGAGTCGTCGAGACCAAGCAGAAAATCGAGAAGCCGAAGGCTCACATTTTGGTCACGACCTCGTCTCCCACAGGAACAAATCGGCGGGGGAAGGATCGACTGCGTCTCCTCCCAAATTTGCCTCAACTCAGTGTAAAAACTCGATACCGATTTCTTTTCTTGTTGGAGAAAGCTCACATGTCGCCGCAGCTCATATGCCCGTGTCAGGTTACCTTTGCTGAAGCGATCACGGATGTCCTCCCATATCTCCTGGGCAGTCTTTGCGTGCATCACGCTGCTACGGATTTCAGCATCCATGGTTGTCCTTAACCAGCCTTTAACAAGAGCATCACATCGATGCCATGCGCGCGACAAGTGAGGGTCGCTGTTGGGCAACGGGATTGATCCATCGATGAATCCCACCTTATTCTTTGTCACCAAGGCATCCGTCATCTCGAGTACCCATTCGCTGGAATTGGATGGTGTTAACAGGGTGCTCACGTGAAGGTGCCCGGTGCTATCTGACTGATGGATGAAGAAGGGGTCGTGAACGTCAATATCTTTGGCTCCAGAACTCGAGTTCATTGATTTGCCCGAGGGTGGAGTCTCGACAGCAGAGTCTTCGTCGGTCATGCTGGATGTTGAACTGGAATCGAATCACAGCTCTAATACCATGATAAAAGCGAAAAACGAGAAACATGGGACAACGATTTACGTGGTTTCCCCGATGATCGGGACTAGTCCACGGGAGAGCTTTGCTCTCCAGGCTAAACTCTTATTAGTTTTTCTTGGTTCTGGCCGATGGCCATGTACATTGATTTATACCCTTTATCATCATTAGCTAGGGTTACATTATAGGGGCAACTAAAAACCCCACACACGTGACCTGCCGCCCTAGGCTTACTGGGCTCTCGGCTGGAACTTGGTTGGGCCATATGTGATTGGACCTTGTCCATTACATTTTCCCTCGGTCAACAAGTGGTTCCGGTATGCCGATTAACCAAATAAGCGTCGGTAAATAATAGGAGAATATATGATATACCGTTTATCCCTTTTCCATTACCGTGTACACGTACCGCCGGTGTAACCGGTTACCGGTTCAGTTACCACTTACCAGTTACACTGTTATTATCGATTACCAATCCTAATTAGGCTAAGAAGCATGAGAGTTGGATCTCTCTTTGGGGGAATAGAGCATCCTTTAGAGTTGATGACAAGTTGGATCCTACAAAATAAAAACAAGATCACAAGTTTCTTAAATCATATCAGAAATCTTATAAAGGATATAAGTTTATAAAGCACACCACAAGTTTATTAAAGTAGATCGAAAACCTCATAAACATATAAAAAGTTTATTAAATCACACCATAATTTTATTAAAACATACCATAAGTTTGTTAAAGTATACCACATACCTCATAAAGCATACCAAAAATCTCATAAGCTTTGACCTATTTGTAAATTTTAAAAAGTGTGGGTATCAAAATGTAAGACATAAAATTGTTAAGTACTAAGGGTTCGTTTTGTTTTTGTGTTAGTTTGGTTGTGATAGTTACAATGCATGTATTGTCCACAATGCATTATTTTTCTGAATTTTCTGCGCAAACAATATATGCATTGTTTGCTTGATGTGACACAAACTATCACTCAAAATAAGTGATGATTAAATCTCAAGTTTTTTAAGATTATTGAGAATGTTTCATTGAGATTGTTGAGTTTTTTCTTTTTTCCAACTATGTCCCTACCTTTTTATGTGTGTTGTGTTTTATATTAAAACAAAGGGTAAAAGTGACATTCCACTCAAAAAGTAATATACCTTATTTAATACTACAATAACTATCATAGAAACCAAACGATATAAACTACAATACACAATTTTTCTAATATACATGTATATTATTATGCATTCATTGTTGAAAATTTATCGATTTAACTATCACCAAAACCAAACGACCACTAAATCTAATTTTTCACCAATATTTTTAAGACTTGTACATGTAAAAAAAATTAGGTATTGAATCTTAACATTGATTAAGTTTATGCACCAAACTGTAATTTATTGAAATTACAACACAACAACACAGAAGGTAGAAAGGAAGCTGCTATGGACTCATGGTGGGTAGCTATCCTAATATCTTTAATGAATATGTTAACATTGTGTTAAATACCGTATTGATGCGTTCCAAAAGTCAAATGAGCAACTTCACTTAATAAAAACATAGCTCTGACTAGGCCGAGCAACCCGAGAGCATTAGAAGAAAATAGTCTATAGAAACGAGATGATGTATCTATTTGTCTATTTGACGATTGTATTGTAGCACAATACTTCTACGCAGAAACTCCTTTTGACTACATTGGACTTTCAATGGTCACATATATGCAAAAAGTGAAAATAATTTACCGACGTCGAATGCAACGGCAATCGAGTTTAGCCTAATGACCGTTTCGACTGGACAGCGGTGGTTAACTGGTTACTGTTTTAAAGTCCAATAGAAGAACTCGGACTCCTTCAGCCCATGAACGTCTGTCTTGAGTGAAGGCATGAACTGCCCACAGTTTAAATCGGGCCCAAGCTATAGCTGTGGGCTGATAGTGGGCTAAGAACATTGAGGTTTGAGGAGCTACACGTAAACAGTTCGGTCAAAGATGATCCCGAAAGGAACGCCGCTCCCCGGTGGCAGCTCTGAGACCGGAACGCCTCTTGGAAGTTGGAACAGTCAACGGCGTGATCAAGTGGACCTAATAAGTAAAGTCAACCACGGACTTATTATGTATTCATGAACGTGTCGAACTCTATTGTTTTGCTTAACATGTATTAAACTGAGGAAGACGGGCTGTTGTCGAGTCCGAAAGCCAACTCCATTTACCGCCAACACAAACCTTGTCCCTCGATCGGGTCTTTAATGGCGATACCTTCAATCCTTGGCGGCTTGAAGAACAATCTGAACTCGAGTTATTGAGATCAACGTGTTTCTTGACATGATATTAAAGCATTCTGTAACCGAGAGGTCTTCTGTTCGAATCCCGGTGACCCCATATGTTTATGTTTATGTTAAACACACCGTATACGATTCACGATTGAACCTCTCTCAACAACTTGAATTATTGGGATCAACTGGTTCTTGACAATTACCATATCTTAGTATCACAATCGTTCGGTCAAGCGTCGATTCACGATCACTGAGATATGTAATAATATAATCTGTTACAATATGAAATGCTCACAATATGCCCAACAAAAGAAATATGAACCAAGTGATCTTTGAGAATTCGCCTGACGGATCCACAAAGTAATTAATAATTAAATTACTATTTATGTTATCACATGCACCCAATATATATTGGGTAAAGAGTAGAACATCGTCCCCTACACAGAACTATAGGCGGGAGTAAATTGAGAAATGGTCCAGAAAAACTTGTATGCATAAAAAATTGGATCACAGCACATGCTATATAGTATAGTAGCATAGCAGAGTTGCCGGTTTCCTGCCGGTACCGCAAACCCTACTGTATGGAAACCCAACCTATCTAAGCTTCCTCCCAACTGGTGTCTTTAGCCAAGTCTTTAGCCACCAACTCATCACTCTTCAGTACTTCCGATATAATATCAACATATATAAATATCATGATCCACTTGGTATCTCTAATTAAGACACATTTCATATTCCTGTTCTTATGTGCTGCACCAATTGGTACACTTTAGGGGACATTTATTAATTACAACTTCCAGTTTTACTCGGACAGGATGAACTGTGCAAGTCTCTGCAACTTTCAAACAGGCCAAGTGGCCACTAGTAGTAGTGCAGTACTCTAGCTACTAGCTTGGGCCTTAACTAAACCTAATCACCACCTTCAGACTAGCTGGATCATCAACTCAACCACTCTAATCAGCTACTTCTACTTTGGTGGATGACAAAAATGCTCACTCAACTTTGATCTTTAAACATTACCTCCTCAAAAATGCCACAACTTTCCCTCATTAGGTGAGGCGGATGACTCGATCGTTTTAGAGAGTTTATAATGATTAGAGAGTTCGTATGATTTTTCTTATAATTTTAAGAGCTGACACCCCCAATATAGACAATTTGGATGAAAAAAAAATTACAAAGTGAGGGGTCTTTTGAATGCAACATTTTGATGGGGCAATTTGATCAACTAATCTCAAATTAAAGCAATTGGGTTAAATAATCTCGTTTGGAAACAAAAAAAAAAAAAAAAAAGGGAATGCAGTAATTTGGCCTATGCAATTTGAGGTTCCTTGTTTTTCATCAACTAAAATTGACAGGGGTAAATATTGTGAAATGATTCATTCTTTTGTGAGACGAGACAATTAGATCAAATTACCTTGTTTCATAAATTCATCATCAAAATTACCCCTAAAGTATTATAACATTACTTCTTTCAGACTTATCAAAGTTCGATGAGCGGTTTGTAATGATTCTAAAAGTCAGAGGCCAGTATAGATGTATGTACAGTACTATGACAGTATCACTACAGCTTTTATAATGTATTTAAACTATACATTGGACTTTCACAAATTTATCTAAACTATCATAACCAGTACACCCCACCTAATACTTTGTTTGTAATCACAAATTAATATATATTTTATTCAGTACAGGCTACAGAGTGCAGACCTCCTATACTAATTAATTCAATAATCTAGATACTAGTTTAGGCATATACAAAACTGAATCATCCTAATTAATTCATCCAAATTTCACTCCCCAATCTCAGGCACCATGTCTCTTATAACTAGCTAGGGGGTGGAATGGTTTGATCGATGTGGCTCAAAATCCACAGTTGGACCGATCATATAAGATCGAATATAATACTGTTTGGTTCTTAAGTTTAAGAATTTTATAAATATTAAAGCAAAAAAAGAGCAAACTAATATTTGAACCGGATAAAATACGTTTACAGTTTGATTTTGATTCTCAAATTTTCTTTACTGTTAAACCAATTATATCTTAATTTGATCGGAAACCAAATCGTAGCATACTCCTACTTGCAAACCCCATCTCCACTATCTTGACTCTCTAAATTAAAAAACTAATCCAGCTAATTAATCACACATTGACATTACTAATCCTTAATTTGACTACAAACTCCATTTCCCAATTGCTGCTTGATAAAATCATAATCACAAAAAAAACCCTAGTAGAAATAAAAATTCTTCCCCCAATTACACTCTATCCCCCACATGACCAACTTGTGCATTTGATTCCCCACTTCATCCCTTTGCTTCCTTCTTATATACCCAAACTTGTTATACACAGATTCTCATAAACACACAAGCTCCACCCTCCCCACCACCACCACCACCACCACCGTCCGTCCATTTCTCGCCGGCCGACCACCTCCGGCAAAAAATGGCCGCCGTCTCCATCTCCCCTTACCACCCAACTTCCAAACCACCCAAACCCACCTTCCCCGCTCTCTTCTCCCAGAGACTCAACCCTTACACCTTCGGCGCCGTCCTCCTCCTCTGCTTCTCCTCCTACTTCCTCGGCGTCTGGCACCACGGCCACGGCGGCGGCGGCGGAGCAACGTCGGCGGCGACCAACCTCGTCTCCATCATCCCCTGCGCCCCCGCCACCACCACCGCAGCCCAGATCAACACCCCCGGCGGAAAAGCCCTCGACTTCACCACCCACCACGCCGCCAAAGGCGGAGGCGGGGGAACCGCCGCCGGCGGTCCCACCGCTAAGAGAAATTTCCCACCGTGCGCCTCCAACTTCAGCGAGTACACTCCGTGCGAGGACAGGATCCGGTCGCTGCGGTTCAAACGGGACCGGCTGATTTACCGGGAGCGCCACTGTCCGGCGAAGGAGGAGATCGTGAAGTGCCGGGTCCCGGCGCCGTTCGGTTACAGGAACCCGTTCACGTGGCCGGCGAGCAGGGATTACGCGTGGTTCGCTAACGTGCCGCACAAGCACCTCACGGTGGAGAAGGCGGTGCAGAATTGGATTAGCTACGAGGGCGACCGGTTCAGGTTCCCCGGCGGCGGGACCATGTTTCCCGACGGCGCGGACAAGTATATTGATGACGTCGGGAAATTGATCAATCTCAAGGACGGGTCCATTAGGACCGCCGTCGATACCGGCTGTGGGGTGAGTAAAATAAATTACATAAGTTGAATTAATCTTGAAAAATTATGATATACGTACATTTAACCATTTATGTTTCAATATCTAAAATTTCAGGCACAATTTCAAAACATTAGCCTATGGTGTATACGAGTAAATCAAAACAGGGGAAATAAAAACAGCTATTGTTGAATTTGCAAATGCATATCGTTTACATCAGACAGATTTCTGGTTAAGAGAATAGTTTTTGTTATTAATTATTGTATAGGTGCACTGGTTATAGGGATTAGGGATTAGGACATTGCTGGAAAGGAAGTGTTAATGCCTTAATGACATAGATTAGTGAGAGACCTAATAGCGATAAAGAATGCTGCGTTGGTTTTCTCTTCTTTTTGGCTTTCATCTTTATTTCCTTTTTGAGGGGTTAGAAATTTATAATTTTTCCGCTTTTGATTTTTTTCTTTTTTTGCAATTTCAATATATTATCAAAATTAGGATGCTTTTTACAAAAGGCGGATTAATTATTTAGGAGAATTTTAGGTATGTTTGGTGAGTAGTTGCTAAGGATTAGGTTCTAAACTGGGGAGGTGATAATTGTGGGGAATCGTATCAAAAGAGGGGGAGCAATTATGGAAATGGGATCGGAGCACTAATGGAAATGGAGTTACCGATTTTTTATTCTTTGATAACATTTGTAATTATTAAATAACATTCCTTGAAGGATTATTATCAGATTCAAGATTATGAGTGCATTTGGACGTGGAATTTTTATAAAAACCCGTATATTATTTATCATATTTAGCTTGTCCAAGTATAATATGACCATTGGTATCTAACAAATTTTAAATGTCAAATCTGTAAGAGTTGGAATATCCACACTTCCTCTATCATTTGTGCTAACATCTCATGTTTGTAATAATTTAAACTCCAATTTCACAATTTTAATTCTCTCATCCAAAGAGCTCTTCATTTCATGAATTATAAAAAAAAGATACATGTTAATTAATTTAATGCGCCGGATCCAATCTCAGTCAGGACTCTATGGCAAAAAGAAATGTCATCTATGACTTAATTAACTAATTCATAATATTGCATCCTCCTCCTCGAGCAGAGTAAAGAAAGGAGTAACATGACGTGGATTTCACTTCGATCCTTCTCGAGACACGTGTAGCCTCTTCAATCGTCATTAATGCTGCGTTTCTGTCCTGATTAGTCTAACTATCCCCCTTTATTAATCTTGTTTCTGTGTTGGATTAATTAAGGTGGCAAGCTGGGGAGCGTATCTTCTATCCCGCAACATCTTAACGATGTCGTTTGCCCCGCGGGACACCCACGAAGCACAGGTCCAGTTCGCGCTGGAACGTGGAGTTCCCGCCATGATCGGCGTCCTCGCCTCCAAGCGGCTTCCTTACCCTTCCCGGGCCTTCGATATGGCCCACTGCTCTCGCTGCCTTATCCCTTGGGCCGAATCCGGTAAATCATCGTAATTAATTATTAACTAATTAAATCCAGTTCACCGGTCTTAATTATTAATATTTAATTATTATCGCCAATGAGCAGAAGGGCAGTATCTGATGGAAGTGGACCGGATCCTACGGCCCGGAGGCTACTGGATCCTGTCCGGCCCACCAATCCGCTGGAAGAAATACTGGAAAGGCTGGGAGAGGTCACAGGAGGACTTGAAATCCGAACAGGACAAAATCGAAGCCGTCGCCAAAAGTCTGTGCTGGAAGAAGTACGTGGAGAAAGGCGACATCGCCATCTGGCAGAAACCGCTCAACCACCTCGGCTGCAGCAAATCCAGCCGCGGCAACTTCTGCCCGGCTGCCCAGGACGCCGACAAGGCCTGGTACACGAAACTGGAGACCTGCGTAACGAATCTGCCGGAGGTGTCGGAGGAGGAACAGGTCGCCGGCGGGAAGCTTGCGAAATGGCCGCAGAGACTGACCTCGGTTCCTCCGAGGATTAGTAGAGGGGCGATAAAAGGCGTGACGGCGGAGAGCTTCCAGAAGGACACACAGCTGTGGAAGAAGAGGGTGGCGTACTACAAAACAGTGAATAACCAGCTGGACCACGCCGGAAGGTACAGGAACCTTCTGGACATGAACGCCGGGTTGGGTGGGTTCGCGGCCGCGATGGTTAAGGACCCGGTTTGGGTCATGAACGTGGTCCCGGTCCACTCGACCAACACGCTGGGAGCGGTTTACGAGCGTGGGCTCATCGGGACGTATCAGAACTGGTAAGTGGTGGTTAAGTAAATCAAATCTGAAAGTTTTAATTAATTAATTATCTAAATTGAAGAAAAAACAATTGATTTGAAAAATTGGATTGACAGGTGTGAAGCAATGTCGACTTACCCGAGGACTTACGATCTCCTCCATGCAGACAGGCTGTTTACCCTCTACGATGGCAGGTAGATCGAAACGTTTTTTTCTTAATATTTTATTTTATTATACATACATGGAATTATGTGAATTTTAGTATTTTGATGTGGGAATTATTGAGATTCAAGACTCGGAAGTTACCAAACACATGGTTAGATAACGTGGGGTTACTCCAGGGGACAAGGGAAGTTAATTATAAGTTGGGATCCATGTAATTCATTAATTAATTGGGTAACTATCAAGTTACCTTATAATATCTGGTTTGGGAATTTGTTTATATTGTGGAAATTTATGTGACCGTTTGAATTGTTAGGTAGTAAGTGGTATATGATTTATAATCGAATTTTTTAAAAATATCGAGTCATTGAAATGAACTAGTAATTGACATGGTATTAGAATCTTCTATGACCGAGAGGCCTTCTATTTGAATCCCAGTAACCCCCATTTGTGAGTAAGCACATGGTGTCTGATGTTTGTGCAAACTTTATCCCTATATTAGTGACTTCGTTTGAGGGGCATGTTAATAATTGGTATATGATCTATAATTGACCTATTATAACAACTCTAGTTATTGATCAACGAATTCTTGATAGTGATGATGATGTTTTAATTTATTATTATATTTTATTTTTGCAGATGTGAAATGGAGGACATATTGTTGGAGATGGATAGGGTTCTGAGGCCAGAAGGGGGTGTAATTTTGAGGGACGATGTGGATATGCTGGTGAAGATGAAGAAAATTACTGATGGGTTAAAATGGGAGAGTAAAATTGTGGACCATGAAGATGGGCCTTATGAGAGGGAGAAGCTTCTTTTTGCAGTTAAGTCTTACTGGACTGCTCCTGCTGGTTCTCAGCTCAGCTAGTAGTTAATTATAACTGTGGTTAGAAATTATTTTTACCCTTTTCTGTTGTGGTTGTGGTTTTGGTTTTTTTTTACTCCAAATGTTAAATTATTGCTATTCTTTCCAAGCTTCCAGTTAAGGTGGGGTAAAAAGAAGGCCCAATATCCTTCCCTCTATAGCTTGATTTTCTCACATGTTGAAATGGGAAAAGGAACTCCAGATCAATGTTAACAACTCTTTGTAATTTTCTACGTTTATAAGGCATAGTTGTTGTAGCTTTGTTGAAACGTCAATTTCTTGGTTCGTATGTTCAACCGTGATGGGTCCCCAATCATGATAGATTGTTATACATAGAGCATTAGCATATGATTATTTCTATATTTGGTTTCGAAATGTGTATTTTTTTACAATTCTCGTCTATATTGATGACACGATTATCGTGAATAATTCTAGTGTTGAACTAACGAAACCACGTAATAGTGGCACAAAACACATGGGATATGAATCGAGCAAGATAGTTACGAAATTGATTTGTTATGGGCCATATACAGTGGCAGAGGCAACATTTCAAACCACCCCTGTCCTTTTTTCATAATTTAAATATATAAATATCTAATAAAAGAATTGTTTAAAAAAAATAATTAATAATAATTATATCCGAATAATTCATTCATAAATTAAAAATAACCGATTATACAATCATACTTTTCAGAAACAACTACTAAGGAATTTCATATAGTGAAAGAAACGCAAAAACATTCGTTGTCTACACTATTATATAAGTCTCTTTCAATGTATCTTACTAAATAAGTATTAGCAAACTGGTCGCCAAATCGACTTGGAAACTTGTTCTTAATATAACTCAGAGCTGAAAAGCTCTTTGTACACTTGCAGTTGTAATTGGTAGATCAAAACTAGTGGGATTGCCGTTGTCGCTATACAATTTCAGGGTTGTTGGGGAAAAGATCGATTAGGCATAAGGAGAAAAGAGACCCGATTAGGTCTTTATTGTAATTAGAATTTTATTTATAGTATAATAAATTAATTTTATGTAAATTTTGGATAAGTAATGAGTTGTGTTGTAGTAACAAAGTACTCTAACACTACCTATAGGCGTTATATTCCATCACCAATATAAATATATATGGCGTATTTTTGTTCCATTGAAATTTACCTCTATCACGTGACAAAGGGCTACCTCCGCCACTGGGCCATATACCAGGCGAGCCGAGTCAAATTAGAAATCAGAATGCTGGGTTGATTCAAAACATTGCTTAGTGAGGGGTAGCATGTGAAAGTGATGAGCTATGGAATTCGGTTCCACCAGCAAATTTCAGATGATCCCTGAAACTAACTACGATCCAACAATTAGGTAGATCATGCAAGTCCCAGCTTCACATGATTCCCCAGAACAGCTATAAATTGACACACAGTTTCAAACCCTTGAGATCATACAGGTAACCAAACCATCCCAACGAAACAGAGTAAAAGGGTAAAAGTTGACATAAGAAAAAACAGAGTTGCTCTGCTTTTTCCCCTATGGCGTCGCTCAAGCACTGCAATGCAGCCACAGCACTACTCCTGGCGATCGTCTTAGTTCTTGCGGTGGTTGAGACCCAGGTGACGGTGGCTCAGGCGCAGGCATGTCCAGTCCAGCTCAGCAACCTCAACGTCTGCGCGCCGTTCGTCATGCCCGGCGCCGCCGCTCCCAGCTCCGAGTGCTGCTCGGCGCTCCAGTCCGTCCAGCATGATTGCCTCTGCAGCACCGTCCAGATCACTGCTCGCCTTCCTTCCCTCTGCAACCTTCCTCCCGTTGGCTGCTCCACCGTCTAATTAAGTGGTACAAGCTACATTGTAAAACCAATGTTCCGCCTAATTAGCTGGAGGACCAGTCCATGGTTCACTGATTTTTACTAATGAAACGTGGTTTTGACTTGATTACTTACTGATCATTAGCTTTGGTTTGCAGATGAAGTGTGGGAGAAGATGGCACGAACCCGATCGGTGGCCGTCCACAGAATAATGTCCCCCCGCCCCAGTATTACAACTTCTTCTTCTTCTTCTTGTTGTTTTCGTCTCTGTTTTTCTTTTCTTAAAGAACAATCGGCTTGTATCCCGATCTGCAACCAAGCACAAGGAATTGGTTTACGAGAAATAAAAAAAGAAGCGGAAGTGCAGAATAATGAGGGGATTTTTGTGACTGAACTGAACGATCTGTTTACAGTTTCTTTTCTTTTATATGCAACTATGGAGATATAGTCAGATAGACGATCCAGAGAACATGGAAATTAATTATTAATTAATTAATTAATTAATGGCGCAAGTATGCGCTACTGTTCCATACGAAATTATCACTAATCACCATGGGACCGTGCTAATTAATATGGGGGAATTTACTGTTCACTGTAGGTTTGTTCCCGTGCGGCCATTTTTATTTAAGTTGGGTTTAAATGTATTATTAAATCCTATGCGACATTTTTATTTAAGTTGGTTTTACATGTCTTATTAAATAATGTGTTACATAATGTTATAGATTATTCTTTAACACAATTAATAAATTCGTCACGTAAAGGTTACTCAAATGTTACTTTCTAAATTTGATTTTATTATTAGACCACACTAAACTATAAAAGTTAAATAACATTATGGAACATTTTCGTAATGACTTTGGTAATGCCATTCTATACATAAAGTAAACACACGTTACACTAGCTTTGTTTGGCATAATAGTTTAATCATATATTACTTTCTAAATTTGATTTTATTATTAGACAAAACTAAACTATAAAATTTAACTAACATTATGGAACCTTTTCGTAATACAAAGTGATGACATGGTGGATATTTTAGTTAATAAGGTTACTGGATGATAGTTATTTCTTACATACGTAACGCTTGAACAAATATGTTACACAAGTAAGGTAACTTTATTACTCATTCATGTTGTGCGGACGATCTCTTAGTGTTTGCTAATGGATCTGTGAGGGCTGTTGCTGGGATCCGAAGGTTGCTGGACCAGTTCTATAGTGCTCAGTTACAATGTAATATGTCAAAGTGTAATTTATTTTGTGTTGGTGTCTCGGAGGAGGAAAAAATTCTTTACTCTCATACAACAGGGTTTCCTTTAGGTATTCTCCCAGTCTGGTATCTTCGGGTTCCCCTTATTACTGATAAATTGAGTTCTTCTACTGAATGCCAGCTGTTGGTGAAAAGGATCGCTGCAAAAATTAGTAGTTGGAATGCCCACTTACTTAGTTATGTAGGAAGACTTCAATTAAACTCCTCAGTTGTAACGTAACCAGTACACTTCAGTACTGGATGTCTATTTTTCTCCTGTCAATGAAGGTATTGCGCGAGGTAGAGAATATATGTAATCTTTTTCTATGGGGTGTATGTGGTGAAATGTTATTCGTGATCACATCATTGTAATGCATGACCATTTGTACATTTTTACTATTGTAAGTGGTCATGTTTGCTTGCTGCTTTCGAGATAGTCGTTTTTATTAAATTTTAAATTATATTACGAAAAGAAATAATTAGCTTATAACCGCAGCAAAGCGCGGGCCAAAAAACTAGTCTATTTTAAACGATTATGATCGGGAATGTGAATGACGTTCACGTCACGAGGTCGAGTAGGCTATCCATTGCAACTCAATCAAATTACTATAGAAAGATGGACTAGTACTTTTTTTTTAGGAATAAATAGATTTCATTGAAATCACACATCAGCCTCAGCGGCAATAACATCAGCAATTTGGCCAGAACACTACCCTGCCATACTCTGTCTCTAATGACGTTAAAAGGAAAGAAATGTGCTAACAGATGGGCAGCCCCATTTGCTTCCCTATAAACAAACCTCCACTTAACAACATCAACATCCAAGCCAATCGAAACTAAGCTTCTGCAGACACTATCAATCTCAGTTCTGCTGTTCTCTTTCCCTTTCAGAAATTTGATCAGCCTCTGGCAATCTGACTCGACCTGAATGACCCTTAACCCTTTTTCTCTAGCTTCCTTTAATCCATACTGCATCGCCATTCCTTTCGCAATCTCAGGAGACCAGCTTGCTTTGAGTGTTCTGCTCCCAGCCAGCATCACCTTACCATTCCAGTCTCTAATTATGAATCCCATTCCCACCTCTCCTTTACCACTGCAACCTGCGTCAGTATTTAGTTTGTAGGTTCCTTCCGGTGGCTTCTCCCACCTGCAATTCCTTCTGTCAGTTCCTCCCCTTCTGTTATTTTCTTTTCCCTGAACAGCAATATAGTCTTGTATAAAATCATCAGCCTTTGTAAACACTTCCCATTCTTGTAGCATTTTGCTATTAAACAAGCAGTTGTTTCTCTCTTTCCAGAAGAACCATAACAGAGAGCAAAATCTTTCAATCTCCCCTTCTTTCGCTTCCTTAATCACCTTGAAAATCCATTCTTTGCAGGGGAAGGAATCAGCCATATAAAACAGGTTTGCAACAGGAGTTTTTGGCCAGATTCTCCTCACCCAGCTGCAGTTCACAAGACAGTGTTTTAACGCTTCCTTCATTCTACAGTTTGGGCATTCATCCCCTCTTCTGATTCTTTTTTTCCTAATCTTAACACCAACTGGACAATATTATGGGCCACCTTACACAAGAAAACCTTGATTTTCCCTGGACATTTAGCTTCGAAAGTTTTTTCCATCCAACATTCATCTCCTGTTCGTTATCACTCCCTGCCAGCTCCTCCCCCCCTCTGAAACACTCCACAAGCCTCTGCATCCTAATAAGCGAGGAACTCCAACTCTCCTTTACTAGAGTTCAAAGATAGGATAAACGGTAGAATGACATTAATTAATTAATATATAAACGCCAATGTTGTGGAATTTGTTACGGGGACATGCATGTCACCGTAAATTGCACTTTTAGGTCGACCTTATATAGGATTATGTCGACCTAATCTGTCGTTTCAGTCTTGTGCTAGAAGGAAGCTTACTTCGTAGCAACTTCGAGCTTTTTGTTTGAAGCCTTCCAGATATCCAATATTTCATCCAATGCCTTGAATTTGTAGACAAACATACCTACTTTCATGTGGTAGAGGCCCCCGGACTCGAATCTCATCCATGCTTCTCGAATTGAGCTCCAAAGTAGGCTTCACAAACACTTTCCCAGACTTAGCCATTTTCAGGCAGTTTCCCAGTTTTCGCATATCCTTTTGATCAGGTTCAAAAATGGTTTTTTGGACTTCCTATCGAGCTCCCAAGCACTTCAATGTGTAGACGGATACTCAATCTTCAAAACAAGCCACTAATCTCCAATTTCTATCGAGCCAATTGTAAGATATGAATCTCCAAAGTAGGCACCATGAAACTGTTTTTACACTGAAACAATGTGAGTACAACAAATATGTGTGGCAACGATCAAAGAGGGCCTGCAGCGTTCTGGACTTTCCTCACGACGATGTCCTCGACGCCATTCGCAGGTGGCCTACTTCTATACCAGGAAGTACTGATACTGATGCATAGATTCGCTTTGGAGCTCTCCACTCGGTTTGCTGGCAGATTTGGCTTGAGAGAAACAATAGGAATTTCAATGACAATGGTACGCAGCCCAGGACTGTCTCTCGCAAAGCCATCAGAGACGCTTTGGAATGGCCAATTGCCCGGGGAAAGCTTGATAGGAGACTAGGTTCTCAATGGATTGAAGAAAGGCTGCCGAGAGTTTAGCTGCTTTGCCACTCTTTGCCGACTGCGCCGTTCCTTGTTGTTCTGCCATTTGCTTCCGCCATGCCATGGGATGATGATTTTGCTGCTCAGCTTTGTTTTGAGAGACCACCGAATGTTTTACTGTTTTGTCTCTGGGCCGATCTTTGCTACTTTGGTGATGTTTCTGCTGCTTTGTCTCTTTTTGTCCGGCGTTGTTGTATTTCCCGACATTCTTTTCTATTGACGTGTTTCCCTCGTAAGTGGTCTGGTTCACTTGTTGGGTTTTTTGCTCCTTTGTTTTTGTTTGTGGCTTTGTTTTACTGCACGTCTATGCTGTCGTGCGCTACTTTTTTCTTTTTTCCTTTGCTTTGTTTTTTCCTTCCTTCTGCAGCTTGTGGAGATGAATAGTTCAGCCCTTATGAACTACCTTCTCCTTGGACAATTTTTTCTTTAATGCATATTAATCACCATTATCTAAAAAATCCAACAACCCCCCTCAATGGATTCCCAAAAAACAATGGGCTAGCTCCTTCGACTATCACCAAAGAAAGAGCAGTACTCAGGTGCGGTGTGGTTGTTTTATTTCTCTTATGTGTAGTTATTGATGGATTGCAAAATAGAATTTGAATATAGTATAACTGGTGTCATTTAGAGTAGTTTCTGATTATGACTTATTATATGAAATGTTCCTAGCTATGGATTGATTTGCTTTAGCATTTACTTACTAAAATAAAGTATCTTGGCAGCTAAAAGTTTTGCTTGTTTGAAAGTTTTTGTAGTGCTGCATGAATGAAGGAAGTTGATTTGCAGTTCTGCATGACTGATGGAAGTTGATCTTTATTTTTTTTTAAAAGTCAGTTCATTAATATGGCAATGGTCCAGGCCCAATAGAAAAAAAAAACATACAACAAAACAGTAGAGTATTGGAGTTCTAAACTCAAGGCCCAAAACAATTGGCCGGAACCCAATAGGCCCAAAATCATGGGTCATAACTAGGCATGTCCAATCGGTTTCGGGTTTTCGGGTTAAACCAAACCCGAACCGAAAACACAGAAGGCGGATTTCGGGTTTTCGATTTCAAACCGAAGCAATAAGTAGCTGTTTCGGTTTTAGTGTAACCCGAAAACCGATAAAAACCTGGAAAACCCGAAACTGTTTGGAGTGAACGGTGACGTTTTCTTGGATAAGTGGAAGTGGAACTCTTAGGGTTCGAGTTTGGGGGAAGGTTTCGTTCGACACTTCGACTGGCGACTGCTCGTGCTCGAGGCTTCGCGAAACAGAGCCTCTCCTAGTCCCTTCTCAGTTCTCACCTCGACCAGTTCAACTTCTCGCCGCCGTCAACGTCCTCGCCGCCGTCAATCTCCCGATTCGCCTTCCCTCCGCCTCCTAGCAATGCAGCAATCCATCTGGGTTCGAGGCTTCAATTAGGTTTCTGTAGCCGCCATCTTGCTGTCGGAGAGCAGTACAGAGGCAAATCGAGACCTTGAAATTGTCGATTTGCCCAGCAAGGCAGCTACCCATTGCGTTTGATTTTCTTCTTCCCAAATTTCAGCCAACAGCGTGCCCACCACAGCTTCAAACCCAGAGCTATTTCCCGCAGTCTTTTCATCGGCAAACCAGAGTCAGAACTGAGACCTATGGCATCCCAGTAAGTCATATTCATCCCATATTGTCGTTTCTAGTGCTAAATTCTCTCTGTGGGTTTTTTGATGAATGGGTACGTAGAATTTGATATGGGGAAAAGGGTATTCGAGTTGCTCCTTCACTGTCGATAACAAACAAAAAGGAGAGGAGCCATGGTGGATCCCGCCAGTGTGAAAGCATTCACCCTTATTGTACTGAATCTGGTGGTTTTGTTTCAGCCGACATTTCAGCAGCAGCAGAGGCTTAGTTCAAGGATTGAGCGAGTTGCCCTGTTCCAACTCAGGTCTAGTTTGGGTATAAGGAGTAAAGAATGGCCTTAGTATTGATGCCCTGTACTAGAGCGTTGTAATTGGCCTATTTGCTCGATATTTCAGGATTGATAATTATAGACCAATGATGATCACAATGTTGTTGGAGTTGCTTGTTATACTTGTATATATAATTCACAAGTCTTAATTGGAGACAGAGTTTCCAAGAAATCTCTGTGCTTAGCTTGTTCCCATGTGATTTGTCCTCTGTTTTACCAATCAATAGCTTTCGTGTTTGGGGAAGGTTCATCGTCTTGATGAAGTCAAGTCAATGGCAGATTACGGGTGCTGACTGAATTACTATAGTTTCCCCCGTGAACACTGCAAACCCACATTTCGCATTGTACATTATATCAGGTCTAAGTTTGAGTTGAAACCTGAAAGTAGATGCAGAGCGAGGGTAAACAAGTGATAGGAAATGAAAAACATACCAAAACTTTGAACTTCTAGGCTGAGGCCCATGAGCTGAAATCTGTGGATTCATCCCAACCTTGGCTTCCTCCGACAGCATGTTGAACTTAGTATTCCATCCTACTATGTTCTTCTAAACTCACGTGTTTTATTTTGGCAGGGAGAGTGAGGCACCATCGGCTTCTCGTCCTAAACGTGGAGGACGCTCTAAGAGTACCAGAATTCCTACTCCTGCACCGTCTTTCGATCCTGCTCCTGCACCATCTACCGGTACCACCAATGTACCTCCTGCTCAAACAATAGACGAGGAGACAATTTCAAGAAAAAGGAAAGAAAAGTCTGACGTTTGGCCACACTTCAAGCGTTTTAAGAAGGATGGGTTGGACAAAGCAAGATGCATTTATTGCAATGGTGTTTATATGGCTCCCACTACATATGGGACTTCTACTTTGCAGAATCATAAATATAGTTGTTTGGAAAAGATAGAAAAGGGTGAGCTGATAGTCGACCATCTATCATCTTCTGGAGGCCAGGTACACACTCTTGGCACTTGGAAATTCGATCAGATTGATGCTAGGAGAGCTTTAGCGGAGATGATTATCATAGATGAATTACCATTTAGGTATGTTGAACATGAAGAGTTCAAACGATTTATGGCTCGTGTTTGTCCAATGTTTGTGTTACCTAGCCGTCAGACCGTTAGAGAGGATTGTATCAAGGTGTTCTTTGAAAATAGAGAGTTGGTGAAGGACTATTTCAAGACTAAGTGTTTAGGGATGGTATCGCTCACCACTGATACTTGGACTTCTTTGTCCAATCTCAATTATATGTGCATTACTGCTCATTCCATTGGTAGAGATTGGAAATTGCATAAAAGAATTATTAACTTTGTCCAAGTTACAAAACATTCTGGAATTGAAATTGGAAAACAGTTGGCTAGTTGTTTGGTGGAGTGGGGCATTAGGAAGGTGTTTTGTATAACTATGGACAATGCTAGTGTCAATGATGTGGTTGCTATCCATATGAAGGAACAGTTGAAAGAGTGGGGATCAGATATTTTGGATGGAAAATATCTGCAGATGAGGTGTGTGGCTCATATTATTAATTTGGCTGTGAAGGATGGGCTTAAAGAAACTAGTAAATCTGTGGAGCGAGTAAGAGAGTCTGTGAAGTGGGTTAAATCTACACCAGCTAGGAGCAGAAAATTTAAAGATTGCATTGAGTTTGAAAAGATAGTGTCGAAGAAATTTGTTTCGTTGGATGTAGCTACAAGGTGGAACTCAACGTATCTGATGTTGGAATCTGCAAAGCCATTTGAGAAAGCATTTCAGACATTAGCTAGAAATGATAAGAAATTCAAGAAACATCTCAATGAAAAAAAATATGGAATGGAAAGCCTTGGTATCACAACTTCTGATGATTGGTCTAGTGTGGGCAGGTTGATTGATTACCTGAAGCTATTCTATGATTTGACTGTTCGAGTTTCTGGGACTTCATATGTGACTTTACACCTCTTGTTTGATGAGGTATGTGAAATGTACACTATGATATCTGAGTGGGCTGATGGTATAGATTTTGAGGTGTCTTGCATGGCTGAGAGAATCAAGTCCAAACTTGCCAAGTATTGGTTTGAAGATGAGTTGGAGAATTCCAAGATGAATCGGTTGTGTTATATGGCAGTCATATTAGATCCTAGGCGGAAAGTTGAATATCTTGAACAAGCTTTGAAGAAGGTATATGGTGAGAGCAGGGGTAAAGCTTTGGTCGAAGAGGTGAAAGATGAAATGCGTCTTCTGTTTGACCATTATAAGCATAGGCTCGGACTTCCTGGCAGTTCTCCCATTGTAATTCAGGAAGATGTGCAAGAACCTAGTGGAAGTGGGGATGGGAAGAAGAAAGGGAAGATTTGGGGTGATTTTAGGAAAATGAAAAGAGAGGCCATTCTGAAAGGAACTAGAAAAAGTTCCAAATCTGAGTTTGATAGGTACCTTGAGGAGGAGGAGGAAGATGATGAAGTGGTTACACGAGCATTGGTGGGTTCAGAAGAGGATGAATACAAGTTTGACATCTTGGGATGGTGGTCGCGAAGTGGGATGAAATATCCTACTATTTCTGAGATGGCTAGGGATATTCTTGCTGTTCCTATTTCCACTGTTGCTTCTGAGTCGGCATTCAGCACAGGAGGTCGAGTTTTAGATTCGTTTAGGACCTCCTTATCCCTTGAAGTTGTGGAGGCTTTGATTTGTTGTGAAGATTGGATAAGATCTTCTGACTCTGAGTTGGTGGCTGATGGAGAAGATGAGGGTGATGAAGTGGTATTTCAAAATGGTAAAGACTTAATCTTTCTCTTTATTCTTATATTTGTTATCTTGATCAAGTCATATTCTAACAAGTTGTTATTGTTTATGTTATCCCGTATATGCAGCTTTTCAACCTCGGAGTTCAAGTGCACCTGCAGGACCTAGTGGAAGCTCTCGTGCAGAATCTAGTGGAAGCTCTCCTGCTACCCATGTTTTGGTCTCGAGTCCTACTATGTCACAAGTGGAAGAAGACTATGTCGACGACAATTCTGATGAGAATGATGAGACTTATGTAGATGTAGAGCCTAATGAGGAGTGATAATGGTAGTAGTGTTTATCTTGGATAATGGATGAATTTTTATTTTACTTGGATGTTATCATTTGAGAATTGTAAAACTAATGTGTTTAATTACGAGTTGAAGATAATCTCATCTATGATTGTCAGTATTTTATGTTAACAAAATTATTTATAATTTTGCGCCAAACACCAAACATTTTTTTTTTGCATATGATAGTTGATATACCTTTAATTTTGGACCTATGGTATTACTAAAACATATAATTATATGAAAATCCACAATTAAATGGCCCAAAAGGTTGTATTATTTAACATAGCAAAATAAGATATGATTAATTTACGTGTAAAATATGTTTAAGTATTTTACTTTGTCTCTAAACTAGTAATACTCTTTAATAGTTAATAGTATGTCTATAGTTATAGAACACATAAAATTAAATATTTTAATAATGAACTAATATTTTAATAATTAACTAATATATAAATATTAGTTTTATAATGTCCACGTCCCAGAAAATTAAACATAATGGTTAAATAAGAATGTACAAATAATAAGAATAAAAGTGTTTGTACAAGCAAAAGAATATAAAATTCAAATAGCAAAAGTATAAAAAAACCTTCAAACCGGTTCGGTTTTGGGTTCACCCGAACCGAACCAAACCGCGGTTATTTCTCGGTTTTTTGTACCCGAAACCCGCAAAGCATCTGGGCGGTTTCGGTTTCGGGTTGGTGGGGTTCGGTTTCGATTTCTCGATTTTTTGCGGTTTTCGGGTTCGGTTACCCGACCCGAACGACAGCCCTAGTCATAACACAGTCCAAAAGACCAAATCCTAGCGGTTGGCTTCCCTTTTGGATCCATAGTCGCTGGATGAAATCTCCTCCGTCACTGGATGCAAAAGACCAATTCCTTTCATCTTCTCCTCCTCCTCTGCTTTAATCTTCCTACTTCAACCCTACTCAACTCTCAACAGTCAATTCCCTCCATATCTTCTCTTAATTACCCTGACAATCATATTAACTTACGGATGCCAAGATCTATTATCCATCTAATGTACGCATGTGATAGGTCTGGGCCCAAGGCCCAAAGCCCCTTATTCCGATTAGGAGAAGGCTAGAAAGCCAAGGAAACATAAAATTGTTTAATTCTCTAACCAGTATATAAAAAGGGTTCCTGCGTCTGTCTCGCTCGCTCTGGCGACTGCCGGCGCTGCTTTTCTTCGCAAAGCTCCATCGATCGCAGCTATGTGCACCATAAGAAAAGTAATTAGTTCCAGCTCTTCCACCCGCAAAGTCGGAGAAGACGAAGATCTCCTCGTAGAGATTCTCATCCGGCTTCCTGGCCACAGATCCGCCTTCCGATGCAAACCGGTCTGCAGGCGGTGGAACTCTCTAATCTCCGCTCCCTATTTCCTCCGCCGGTTCGTCTCTCACCACCAGGCCCTGTCCGCCGCAGAATCCGAATCGCCCGTTCTGACCGTCTCACAAGTCCGTCAATTGATCTTGAGCTTCCTCCCTTCCCGTCCCCAAATCCAATCCGAGTTCTCCGTCCTCGATTGCATCAATGACTTGCTATTGCTGGGGTTCCAAGGGCGGGAAACCGACCAGGAGTTGCGCCGGACGTATTTGATCTGCAATCCGTTTACGAAGCAATGGGTGGCCCTTCCTTTAGCGCCGGTCGGCAGCAGTAGTTTGGGATGGATCGTGAAATTGGTCCGCGAGCCGTTTGATTCCCTGGGCGAGGACCAATTGTTCCCCTGTCAATTCCGGGTGGTGCGAATCTATACTCCGATTACACCCCCTGCATCGCAAGCAGAAGTAGATGTGTACATATTCTGTTCGAGATCCGGGCGGTGGACGAAGAGCGTTCTTCGTCTCGATCGGGAATTGAGGTGTGTTTGTGCTTATCGTGTAGTTTCAGCCCATGGGAAGTTGTACTGGTTGAATTATCTGCAGCAACTTGTAAAGTGGGATCCTTCCTCCCCTGCTGCGCTTCCGACTTTACTAGATGGTTGTGAGATCGATCAGAGAATTAGGTGCTACGGTCTTTGGGTGTTAGAAGGTGTTTTGCACCTGGTTTGCAAACATTGGATGGATGTGGATTCGATTCTGAGTATTTGGAGACTGGAGGAGAATGGAAGGGGAGGGAGTTGGAGGAAACAGTATGAATTCACGTTCCCTGAGAACGTAAGGTTTATTGTCAAGAACAAAGATGGTCGTGAGATTGAGGTGTCGGATTTGAGGTTTCAAAGGGTGATTGGTTTACATCATGAGCGGTCAGAAGTTGTGTTTTTGTCTGTTTTTGATGTTCCTCATCAAGAATCTGCTATCTTGTCCTGGGATATGAGAAACAAAGAGTTCAAATTTCTCGCCTATCGAGATAAAGGGATACGACGCTTCGATTTTCAAGCTGACCAATTGTTCCAACCGAGAGTCACTTTCTGGCCTAGTTCGATTCCGAACCACAAAAAGTGGCGAGACACCTATAATGGAAGTTATAATTGTTGGTTTTCACCTTCTAATTAATCAGTCACGTATAGTGAATGTAACTATGAACCAACCATTTTTTTTTAGTGGATTGACAAGATTATGATTTCTATTAAGTCTCTTATACTATGAGAGTCTACCCAATAAATAAAAGTCAAATGAGAAAACTTGAAGCCTCTTTTTATTACTTTTTTTATTCATTAAAAAAACACTTACTAGGATTCGAAGCATGACCACTTTAAAGAAAAGCAAAGATCATAACCAATCACACTAAGAACATTTATTGTATCTCTTTTAATTAAAAATATATAATCACAGAGAGGAAAAAACCATTTTCCCATTTCAAATTTCCAGCTCCAGGAGCGTTTGTAGGAAGGGTAGAATAGGGAGTGTCAATTTTTTTCTTTTTCCTCTGTGGAACAGGCCAACTTACCGTACACATGTGGATTTAAACGGGTCCAGGAGTGTCAATCTTTTTTTTATCTTTAAGTCCTTTTATTTCCCCGTGGTGGTAAAATATATATGGAAAGGCAAAAACAATACTCCTTTTATTGCTAAAAAGAAGAAAATTTAACAATAAACTAATGCATGGATTCTAATGGGCTAACCGCTAATCATAAAATAAAAGAGTTGAATGAGTCTGACCTACACGGGATTTGCCCATCAAGTAAAACAAATGAACATCATGAGCTTGTCATTCTAAAACAAGCTATTTTCTCTAGTATATTATATATTATGCTATTATTTTATATCTTAGTGTCTAAAATATAATATATTTTAAAGTTATTCAATGGTTCAACCTCGACCAACCCAATTAGTCCAATTTTTATCATTTCAAATATATATTATGTAATTATTTGATATCGTAATGATTAAATTATAGTGTATAGTATAGGGAATCGTTTGGTATTTGTTAGTAAAAAACTAAACAGAAAGATCTATTTGGTTATTTTAACATTAAAACAATCCTAAACATTTTCATTTTCCTTTCGAAATTCTATAGTTTTATTCCCGAATGAGTGATGTGCAAATAGCGAATTGCAGTCATCTCTTTTCTTTCATTATTTTTTATTTTCAAATAGAAAGTTTAAAATTAAAGAATAATTAGAGTTTGGCATAGGTCGGTCAAACAGACTGAATTTCAAGTTTTGGCCCGTTTTGATCAAGTCTAATTTATAATCACATGGTTCCCTGATACCCGATAAATATCTCAACCCAAACCAGTTTGGCAGGTAAGTCCGTGTTTACCACCATTTTCTAGGGATACAGGAACGATGGTTCCTATCCCAAATCGTGTTGTTCATTCTTGATTTCTTTAGATTTTATCATTGCTTGACAAAAAACCAGAAAGCACAATGATGACAAGATGAAAGTTTTATAAAGCAAATTAATTGGCCAACCGGCCGAGTAAAAGCTAGCAACGATTGTGAGATGCTCATTTCCCGAAAACAGGCGGGATAGGCGATTTTTTATTCGATTTTCTGGAATTCAGTTTCTATAAAACTTACTCCACCTCATCATATTACCAGAAACAATATTGTTTCACAAGGTAACATATACTTGATTTTGGTTCATAAGTCTAATTTTTGATTCATTGCATCATTCATGTCTCTTTCCTACTAAAATTCACTATTTTTATCACGTGTTTCCAAAAAAAAAAACTATACAAAAATAAGCTATCACGTATTTTTATCACATGCCCCACATCGATGTCGCTGCCACTGCTCTAGCTACTTGGACCATTCTCGAGCGTATGTGTGTTCTCGCTTTCAGCCTGTGTCTAAAAGACAAAATCTACACCTTCTCCTGTGGAAGCCTCTCTCTTTATGCTTATCTCTATGAAATCAAGCTACTTGTCGGGGAACTCACACATGTCGCGCTCTTGTTGATAACGTCGATCTAGTTCTTCGTACCTTGAATGGTCTTGGGTCTGAGTTCAAAGAAATCGATGATGTTGTTCGTGCTTGTGGTTTCTTGGGCAGTGTTCGAATAAATCCCCATAGACGGAGAAATTGTTCATGAATACCTCCACTATATCGTCAATATAACAAGGAAAGATGGTTGTCATGCATATTTGGAAAGTGGCCGAGGCATTGCATAGAACAAAATGGATTCTTCAATAGCCACCATTAAACCTCACTAGAATTTTAAGATAACTCGTCTAGAATACAATTTTGGTGAGATTGTATCCAAAAGTGAGTCAAGCAGGGGCCGACAACATGTAAAATGGATCCAAACATAAAATTCATTGTTGAGAAATCAAAATACGGTGGAAATTGTTGTGTATTATTACTGAAACCACATAGGGTTTATATAGAGTATAGAGACTGACTTAAATAATAACTCTAACACTAATACGGAAATTACCTAACTTCTACGACTCTAATAAGGAATATAATTCTTACAAATTACTTAACAGTACTCGTAGTACAACACAATACTATTCGTACTACACATACTCTAATATTCCTCTCTTGGCAGGAAATGGCGATCCAACCGCCATACACGTGGGAAGAAAAGAGTGAAGTAAAAATCAATCGGTTAACATGAATACCTTCATAAAGATCAAATAAACATCTCATAAACGAAATCGATCCATCACCCTAGACTTCTACATGATCCAAATTATATGAATGCTTATACGTAAATACATGCTAATGCCATTTCTTATCTGGAAATACATCACTAAGTCCAATTAGAAATCATTTGTCTTATTAACTTCATCAAATAACTAAATTTTTAGCCAAGTACATATCGCTACAAACTTGTCCTGATAGAGTCCCCGTAGGTTAAGAGCAAAACCACAAAAGAGCAACATGTTGAATAAATTATCGACAACCCAAGAATTGCATCCGGTTAGAACATCACTTTCTTACACTACAACAAAACGGTGTTTTAGCGAAGTTAATGTGGACTTTTTGTGACGGTCATAAATGTCGCTAAAATATATAATGACAGCCAATCAACCGTCATTGACCCCACTGTCCTTAAATTATTTGGCAACGGTTTTGGTCGACCGTCGCACCGACTGTCAGCAAAAATTTAGCAACGCCTGTAACCGACACAATATTTCAAGGCAGCCGTCGCTAAATGATTATTTCATAAATATAATAAATATTTAGCAACGACTCCAACCGTCACTAAAGGATACCGACCGTCTCTAATGGCTAATTTTTTTTGGAGACACCTGCTCGGCAACTCTAATTATCACAACCCTAACCTGCTCTGTATTTCTCTTGATATCAACATTTGACAAATCAAATCAATTAAGAAAACCAATCTCACTTGTTAAAAGTTGCTACTTTGAATTACCAAATCAACAATATAAACCATCAATCAACAATCATTCAATTCTAGTACCAATAAATTTACAATCTAGAGTTTACACCCATTCGAACCACTGACAAAAGCTCAAAACTCCCACTTGAAGTCCCTCTTAGCTCCTTATACCACCAAATCTAGTCAGAACCATTTGAAGAAACAAAGATCAACTTAAAAACTCCTTCTACTCAAACTAATCTACACAAATCTATTCCTCTGTCTACATTTCAGAATCTCTCCCCTCTCACTAAAACTTTTCAGATATGAAATCTGTGGGCTGCCGCCGGTGCTTTCAAGAGGCCGGTGGTGGCCCCTTTCCATCGTCTATTTTCCTTGCTTTTCTTTATATTTCCCTTGCAATTTCTTCCAGATTATCTTCTTCTCCAGCCATGAATAGGCTTTATTTTCGGCCATATGTGGTCTCCTCTCTCCGTTCCCCTTGTGGGTTCTGTTTTTGTCCCTCTGATTTGGTTTACCAGATCTGGAGATGTTGTGTCTAATGTGGCAAAGGAGGTTGATCGTAAAAACGTCCAACTTGTCTTCCCCTCCCCCTCCCTCTCGTCTACCTCCTTTTGTTTCACCCTACAGATCTCGGTGACTCGTAGATGCAAGTGCCCTTGGCTTGGACCCGATTTGGAGAGCTCGAAGACAGAAGTCTGGTTTCTTTCACTGATCGAATGATCAATCTTATGCATGTTCTGTGGTGTGAGTGCGGTGATGCTAAAGACGTTTGGTCCAGGGAGGTGTGTTTGGAGGGGTTCCCTTCCGCTGCCCTCCTCCAGGGATGATTTTGAAACCGGCTCCCATACTTAGCGTCCGATGGTTGGTGGCAAAGATGGTCGAGATGGGTTTAGGGATGATAAAAAAACCCAATCCGGCTATACTACTCGACTCAATCTAGGTAAAACGGATAAAATTCGCGTTGATAGATTGTAGGCTGGGTTTGGGCTGGACTGGGATTGGGGCTAGATTAGTGTTTTTGTATGGATCATTTGTATGAGCAGATTGATGTTAGATATTTATTTTGAAAGAAGATTGGTGTTATGCATTTTTGTCTATTATAATTTGTAGGTATCAATGAACCAACGAATGTCCAGTGGCGTTGGGGTGAGTTGGGTTTGGGGTTTTAGAACTGTTGGATTTTTCTCTGAATTTTCTGTGGATGTAGTCATTGGGTTGGGTTTGAATTTACTCGACCCACGGATAAAATTCATGTTGATAGATTGCGGGTTGGGTTTGGGCTGGGCTAGGATTTGGGCTAGATTATTGTCTTTGTATGGATAATTTGTATGAGCAGATTGATGTTAGATTTTTTTTACGAGCTCTATTTCACTAATACTCTTAATAAAAGAATTTTACAATCCTACCCTTCCAATCATACCATTCTCCTGCCACGGTCTCCGACAACCACAACCCTCGCCAAACACCGGCCACCCTTGCCGGCCACTGTGCCAGAGAGGTGATTGCCGATGAGGAGAAGGCTGATGACGTGCCAAATATAAGTCTGACCATGGCCGACAATGTGTGAAGTACGCGTCTGGCCGTAGCCGGTGAGGTGACATAGACACGTCGCCGACCATGGTTGGACGTAGAGTTGAAAATTTATAATCCAACTCAATACATCCACTTAAATATTCAACTAATCCAATCCATTTGATCCAAATCCACTTTTATTGATGGATTCATGGATCATTGGCAAGATACAATTTGGTACCTATATTATTTATATTTTATAAATTGGTACCTAAAATTTATGGGTTAATTGCAAGTTTGGTCACTGGGTTTACAAAAAAGGTTCACGTTTGGTCACTAAAAATATTTAAATCCATTCGTGGTCTCTAAAATTAGTTCAATAGTTCGACTTTGGTCACTCTCCGTCCAAGTCTGTTAACTTTCGCTGATGTGGCAGTCAACTTTAAAAGTTGACCGTTAAATGACTGACGTGGCAATTAAAAAATAATAAAATAAATAAAATTTAATATTTTACTATTTTCACATCATTTTCACAATAAATAAAAAAATAAAAGAAAAATCAGAAAATAAGGTAAAATAAGAACCCTTCACCTCCTCTCTTCTCCACCGAATCTTCGTTCACCCAAAATTCAACTTCCCGATCACCGTCTTCCTCATCATCCACTCAATTCCTTCTTTTTCCCTCTCCTTCTGTTGGTATTGATGCCTCAAATTAATTCAAGACTTGGAGTTATGGAAGACACTTGAGGTTACTTGGGGTTATGAAAGTTAATGACCACATGGAGTTAATTGTGTGGAGTTTCCATTTGGTTAATGGGAGTGCCGTTCACTTTTTCTTTGGCATCTCATAAGCCATTTTGCATGGCTATAAATAGAGAGTCTATTGTTGTTGAATAGACACACCAATTCCATCCAACTCCTTTCTTCTCCTAAAGTGTAGAATATCTTCTTGAGTACTTTTCTTTTATGTTGGGAGTTTTCTACTTACTCCACAACTTTGTACGTTGAAGATTATTCCTTGATCATAGTGGATTTACTGGCTTGTCCAGCCCGTGGTTTTTCTCCCTCTTCTTTGGAGGGTTTTCCACGTAAAATTGGTGTCTTGTCTTTGTTCATTCTCTTCTCTGTTTTCTTGTTCGATTTCATATTGGGTTTGCTTCCGCTAGTGCTCATTTATATCCAGGTTCAAAAGTCTTTAAAAGACAACAAGTGGTATCAGAGCCCTTGACAACCAATTGAAATCCTCGACAAGATGACTGCAAAGTTTGACATTGAGAAGTTTGATGGCAAGATATCATTCTCGATATGGAGAATTCAAATGAAGGCAATTTTGACACAAAATGGTGTTCAAAAGGCTTTACTTGGTCTCGAAGCCAAACCAGAGACCTTGACTGATGTCCAATGGGAAGAGCTCGATGAAAAGGCTCTTACTGCTATTCAATTATGCCTGTCAAAATCGGTTTTGCAGGAGGTGGTGAGTGAGATAACTGCAATTGGACTTTGGACAAAATTAGAGTCACTTTATATGACGAAAAGTCTCGCTAACAAGCTTCGTCTAAAAGAGAAGTTGTACACTACTCGTATGGCTGAAGGTACTCCAATTCAAACCCATCTTTCTACCTTCAATTCCATTGTTATGGACTTGGAAAATATTGACGTGAAAATTGAAGATGAGGATAAAGCTGTTTTATTAATATGCTCATTGCCCCAGTCCTTTAAACACTTTAAAGAGATCATGCTCTATGGAAATATGGATACTTTATCTTATGAAGATGTAAAATCTAACTTACTGTCAAAAGAAAAATTTGACTTTGAGTCCAGTTCTAATGACAAAGGTGAAGGTCTATTTATAAGAGGAAGATCCAAGGAAAAAGGGGAATCAAGCAAAGGTAAAGGTAAAGCTCGATCCAAGTCAAATGGTCGAAAATCTGATGATGGGAAGTACTGTCGCTATTGTCGCAAAACTGGTCATGAAATTTCAAATTGTTTCAAATTAAAGGCCAAAGAAGAAAAGAAAAAGCAATCTCAAAAGGCTTCTGAAGCCGGAGAAGCTAGTATCGTCAATGACGATTCTGATGGTGAAGGTTTGGCAACAATTTCTTCTTACGATGGCAGTAATTCGGATGTTTGGGTTCTTGATTCTGCATGCACTTTTCATATTTGTCCCAATAAGAACTGGTTCAAAACACTTAAACCTGTTAATTCTGGTGTTGTGCTAATGGGAAATGATGATCCTTGCAAAGTTCTTGGTATTGGTACAATTGAAATGCGTCTTCATGATGGGGTTGTCAGAACTCTTTCTGATGTTCGCTATGTTCCTGACATGAAGCGAAATCTTATTTCTTTAGGCACCCTCGAGTCTCTTGGGTGCAGATATGGAGCTGAAGGTGGAGTTCTTAAGGTATCTAGAGGTTCTCTTGCTCTGATGAAAGCTAACCGCATTGGTATGATATATGTCCTGCAAGGTTCTGTTGTTACAGGTTCAGCAGATATTTCTACCTCGCTGCTTGATTCGCATAATACTCAATTATGGCATATGCGGCTAGGACATATGGGTGAAAAGCCAATGACAGTTCTAAGCAAGAGAGGACTATTGGGGAACCAAAATTTTGGGAAACTTGACTTTTGTGAACATTGTATCTTCGGGAAGAAGAAAAAGGTCAGTTTCTCTCCTGCTTCCCATAGTTCCAATGGGGTGCTTGATTATATTCACTCAGATTTATGGGGACCCTCTAAATTTCCTTCCATAGGAGGTCGTAGATACATGATGACAATTATTGATGATTTCTCTCGTAAAGTTTGGGTTTATTTCTTACGGCACAAAAATGAAGCCTTTTCTGCATTTAAAAAGTGGAAAGTGCTAGTTGAAACTCAATCAGGAAGGAAAGTTAAGAAGCTTAGAACTGACAATGGATTGGAATTCTGTGAAAATGAGTTTAATGAATTTTGTTCCTCACATGGAATCGGAAGACACAAAACTCTAGTTAAAACACCTCAGCAAAATGGTGTTGCCGAAAGACTTAACAGAACAATTCTCGAAAGGACTCGGTGTATGATGTCAAATGCAGGTTTATGGCATAGACGTGATTTATGGGCAGAAGCTGCAGCAACAGCTTGTTATTTAATCAACCGTTCTCCACATAAGTCGTTGGATTATAAAATTCCAGAAGAAATTTGGACAGGTAAACCAGTTGATTATTCCAAATTAAGAATATTTGGTTGCCCATCATATTATCACGTAAATGAGGGTAAGCTCTCTCCAAGAGCTAAAAGGTGTTTATTTCTGGGATATTCTATGGAGTCAAAAGGCTATCGTTTTTGGTGTATTGAATCTCACAAGGTTATTCAAAGTAGAGATGTTACATTTAATGAAGATGCCTTATTTTCTGTCAAAGATGGTACTTCTTCGTCCCATGATGCAGAAAATCTTGAGACTCCAAGAGACAAGGTGGAGTTCGAACAACAAGATTCACCTACCCATCTATCTTCTCTAGAGTTAAATCCTAGTGAAGTTCAAAATGAGGAAATGCCACCTCAAGTGCCACAAGATTATATCTTGGCTCGAGATCGGCCAAGGAGAGTTATACAAAAACCTGCTCGATATAGAGATGATGAGCTTGTTGCGTATGCTCTCGCCGTTGCACAAGAAATTTCAGAAGAAATTGAGCCTGCTTCTTTCAAAGAAGCTATATCTTGTGTAGATTCATCTAAATGGCTTGCGACAATGAATGAAGAAAACGAAAGTTTGTTGAAGAATAATACATGGGAATTATGTATCCTTCCTACGGGGAAGAAAGCACTTTCAAATAAGTGGATATACAAAAAGAAAGAAGGAATTCCCGGTATTGAAGAGGCAAGATGGAGGGCGCGGTTGGTTGTTCGCGGCTGCAACCAACGTGAAGGTATTGATTTCAATGAAATCTTTTCTCCTGTTGTGCGTCACACTTCCATAAGAATTTTGCTCTCTTTTGTTGCTCTCTTTGATTTGGAGTTAGAGCAACTTGATGTGAAAACTGCTTTCCTTCATGGTGATCTCGAGGAGGAGATATACATGAAGCAACCAGAAGGCTTTGTGATTCCAGGAAAGGAGCATATGGTTTGTCGCTTGAGAAAATCATTATATGGTCTCAAGCAAGCTCCTAGACAATGGTATAAGCGTTTTGATACTTTTATGATTGGAAATGGTTATACACGAAGTCAATTTGATAATTGTGTATACTTCCAAAAATTTCCCGAGGGCTCCTACATTTATCTACTTCTTTATGTTGATGACATGCTTATTGCTTCTAAGAACAGAATGTTGGTCGAAAGGTTAAAGTCACAACTAAAAGGAGAATTTGAGATGAAGGACCTTGGAGCAGCAAAGAGGATTTTAGGTATGGAGATCCAAAGAGATCGACAAGCTGGTAAATTATTTTTGAACCAAAGAAAGTACATTGATAAGGTACTTGAAAGGTTCGGAATGATTGATTGTAAGCCCACTTCTACTCCTCTCGCTGCTCATTTCAAGTTATCTGCTGCTTATTGTCCAACAACAAATGAAGAAGTGGATTATATGTCTAGCGTTCCATATTCGAGTGCAGTTGGTAGTTTGATGTATGCTATGGTCTGCACAAGACCCGATCTTGCATATGCAGTAAGTGTTGTCAGCAGGTATATGCAAAATCCAGGAAAAGAACATTGGAATGCTGTGAAGTGGATACTTCGGTATTTGAAGGGAACCCGTGATATGGGTCTATTGTTTGAGAGGAGTGAAAATCCTTCCAACAATATTATAGGCTTCACAGATTCTGATTTTGCAGGTGACTTAGATAAACGGAAGTCCCTTTCCGGATATGTTTTCACTCTCTGCAATTCATGTGTTAGCTGGAAATCTTGTTTGCAACCCGTAACTGCTTTGTCAACTACAGAAGCAGAGTATGTTGCTATTTCTGAGGGGGTTAAAGAGGCTATTTGGTTACGTGGCCTAGTTATTGAGCTTGGAGTTGAACAAACTGTTTCAACCGTATTTTCGGATAGTCAAAGTGCCATTCACTTGACTAAAAATGACATGTATCATGCGAAGACAAAACATATAGAAGTCAAGTACCACTTTGTCCGAGATGTTATGGTTGCAGGTGATATTAGTGTGAAGAAAGTTCATACTGACAACAATCCTGCAGATATGCTCACTAAAGTTCTTCCTTCAACTAAGTTTGATCGTTGTTTGAACTTAGTTGGAATTCGAAGAGCTTGATTACCTCTCAGAGGTTTCTGGACAAGTCTTTCTAAATTTGATTCAAGGTGGAGATTGTTGGTATTGATGCCTCAAATTAATTCAAGACTTGGAGTTATGGAAGACACTTGAGGTTACTTGGGGTTATGAAAGTTAATGACCACATGGAGTTAATTGTGTGGAGTTTCCATTTGGTTAATGGGAGTGCCGTTCACTTTTTCTTTGGCATCTCATAAGCCATTTTGCATGGCTATAAATAGAGAGTCTATTATTGTTGAATAGACACACCAATTCCATCCAACTCCTTTCTTCTCCTAAAGTGTAGAATATCTTCTTGAGTACTTTTCTTTTATGTTGGGAGTTTTCTACTTACTCCACAACTTTGTACGTTGAAGATTATTCCTTGATCATAGTGGATTTACTGGCTTGTCCAGCCCGTGGTTTTTCTCCCTCTTCTTTGGAGGGTTTTCCACGTAAAATTGGTGTCTTGTCTTTGTTCATTCTCTTCTCTGTTTTCTTGTTCGATTTCATATTGGGTTTGCTTCCGCTAGTGCTCATTTATATCCAGGTTCAAAAGTCTTTAAAAGACAACAAGTGGTATCAGAGCCCTTGACAACCAATTGAAATCCTCGACAAGATGACTGCAAAGTTTGACATTGAGAAGTTTGATGGCAAGATATCATTCTCGATATGGAGAATTCAAATGAAGGCAATTTTGACACAAAATGGTGTTCAAAAGGCTTTACTTGGTCTCGAAGCCAAACCAGAGACCTTGACTGATGTCCAATGGGAAGAGCTCGATGAAGAAGAGAGGAGGTGAAGGGATCTTTGGCCGGAAAACCGCCGATCAGAATGTAAGAGAGGCTAGAAGTATTTTACCTTATTTTCTGGGTTTTCTTTATTTTTATTTTTTTATTTACTGTGAAAATGACGTGGAAATAGTAAAATATTTTATTATTTTTTAATTGCCACATCAGTCATTTAACGGTCAATTTTTAAAGTTGACTGCCACATCAGCGAAAGTTAACGGACTTGGACGGAGAGTGACCGAATTCGAACTATTGAACTAATTTTAGTGACCACGAATGAATTTAAATATTTTTAGTGACCAAACGTGAACCTCTTTTGTAAACCCAGTGACCAAACTTGCAATTAACCCAAAATTTATTTTTAGTACAAAAAAGTCATTAGAAAATTACATTTTGGTACCTAAAATTTTTTATTGTGACATTTTAGTATTTAAACTTTTCACAATTTACATATTGGTCCAAGACTTGGATGTCATTTGGATACATAGATCACCAATCCATATGATTAGGATTTAGGGATGTTCAATCGATGTGGTTACCGTGGTAACCGGTAGTATGTGGTTAATTTGGTGTGGTTAACTTGGATAATTGGTTAAAATTTTAGCTTGTTTGGTTTAAGTGGTTTGGTCTGATGTCAGGCACTCATAACCAATCAAACCAAATTAACTGGTTAAGTTATTATCTATATATCTAATATATATAATATACACATTCTTAATGCTTGACATAACCACTTAAGAGCTAAACATTCCTTCCTTTAGTCTCATCAACAATAAAGCGCAATATTGGTCATATACTGTATATTTTGTATTTGTAGAGTGTAGACCATGATATATGAACGCCCAATTTAGATAAAACTCATACAATATATTAGATGAAAACATGAAAGGAAGGTCTTTTTCAATTTTCAACCTATGATAATTGCTAAGAGACTAATTCAATTCACACAATCACAACAATAAAAAATCCATATACTATTGACATGTATTTTTGTTAGGCGAATACTTCTATTGACTATAATATAATTGTATTAGTTGTATGTATTTCTGTAAATTATGAATTGGATTACTATAACTATGTGTTCATTGTAATGTTTTATTCATCATATAAATTGTGAGTTGATGCATTAACCAAAAAATTTCACACTTAATAATAATGTGATGTTATATGGGTTAATCTGGTTAATCAATTAACCAAACCGATTAAACTTTAGTTTGGTTAATTTGGTGGTTGTACTAGTTTGGAACGGTTTGGTTATGAAATTGTATTCCATGGTTAATAGAATTTTTGCTTGTTTGGTTTGATAATTATCATGGGAACCATTTGAACACCTTACATATGATCCTTATCCATGATTCCAGAAATTCATTTAATCCATCATCCATTGATCTACTAATCCAATCCACAAATCTATGGATCTAATCCATTTTCAACCTCTAGTTGGACGTGTATTGCACACTTTACCGGTCAATCATTTTTCTCAATTAATTAGTAATTAATTTCTAAAATTAAAATATCCACTAATTATTTTTTGAATTACATTTAACGCTTGTATATTTTAATTTAATTTATGATTATCACTGTTCGTAACTAACAATGACAAGAAAAGTCAACTAGAAAAAACGGGTAAATTGCAAGGTTGGTCACTGAGATTACTAAAATCGTTCATGTTTGGTAGCTAAAAATATTTAATTTCAATCATAGTCACTAAAATTAGTTAACTAGTTCAAGTTTGGTCACTCTCTATCACCTTCCGTTAATCTCCGTTAACAACGTCAATTTTTAACTGACATGGCTAACAAAATCACCTAATCATCTTATTTTAACCTAAAATTTATTTACCCAGCCCGCCACATCACTAAAACCTGCCCCATCAGCTAAAACAAACCTATGACCCGACCCACCACACTTCCACCCCCACTTTCGACCCGCCTCACTTCCGCGAGATCTTCATTGCCGCAAGCTGCGATTTCCCCTGCCTCTTCCTCTTCCCGCACAGGCTCACCTCCTTCAAGTGCAATCTCCGATGGCTCAGCATTTTCGGCTCTCCGTCTTCACCCTCCTCGGCCTCGCCGTCCCGGACATCACTGATTACCAGACGGAAACCAAGTCCCTGTTTATGTATATATACACACGAAAATGGAGATTCAATACAAGGGGATAGTAATCAAACGCAAATTTGCCTTCATCATTAAATTCAATACAAGAGGGAAAGTAAATTCCAGATCTACCGCTCCCCGCTTCTGGCGAGATATGTCGTTGCCACTCGTCTTCCCGCCGTAGTTCTCCCTCAACCCGAACGATGACGAATCAGCCTCCAACTCATCATCATCATCATCGTAGATTCTAGCCCACCCTGCTATCGCCAGACCTCCATCATCGTGGTCAGACCCTCCCTTATGCAATGCTATGCTTTCGACGCCCGTTGACGACCTACTGTCTGTCAACCAAGTAGAAAAGAACAGGTTGCAGATGCAGGAAGATGAAGTCCTGAAGTGCTCTGGATTCAATCGAAGGAGAAGAATGAGAAACGTTTCGTGTCTGAGAGTTTCGTTTATGTTGCTGCATTTTATTTAAACGCTGTCGTTCCGCTTTCGGTTAATAGCCGTTGTTAAACAGTGATTTGAGTTTGTAATTGCCAATGGCACTTTGCCATGTGGCTAACACTGGAGTGTTTCTGTTTAACAGAACACTGGACTATATATATCAAATGCAGAGGCAACCCTTCACTTTGAGGGTTTGCCAATTCTCCAAACCTAGAAATTGTTATGGTATCAGAGCGGTCAAGCAACTAGAGAAACCATGAACACGCCGCCGCCGGGTTCTCAGGGTGATCCAAACTCTTCCTCTGGAGATGGGTCTCAAGGATCTCAAGCCACTCGAGGAACTCAAGCGGGAAATGGGACTGGTCCTCGCGCTTTCCAATTTGGATCGTTTGATGAGCAGCAGCAACAACAGATCTTTGCTGGAGCTGGAGTCAGAAACGATGTCATAACCTTCGGTAATCCTTTCTACCTGAACCCTAATGAAGCACTGAATCAGTCCATAGGTTCAGAGGTGTTTGATGGTAGTAACTATACCATGTGGAGTCGTTCTGTGATTATGGGTTTGAAGATGAAACACAAATTGGGTTTCATAGATGGTTCGATTCCCATGCCAGCTAGAACAGATGCAAATTATTTGCTGTGGGATGGTTGTAACACAGCTGTGTTGTCATGGATCTTGAATTCTCTGAACAAAGATCTGAGAAGATCTGTAATGAGTCATGTGAATGCGAGAGTCTTGTGGGAAGAACTGAAGAGGAGATATGCCAAACCAAATGCTATCAGGATCATAAACCTGGAGGATGACATACAAAGATGCAAGCAGGGTACTCAGACCATAAATCAGTACTACACAGAAATCAAAGGATTGTGGGAAGAGTACTCGCAGTTTAGCCATATTGTGCCTTGTAACTGTGCTCCAGGAAACCCAAATCCTTGTGATGCAGTGGTAGCCTATACAGAAAGGCAGGAAGCGGATTATCTGATTCGGTTTCTGAGGGGTTTGAATCCAGACTTTGAGATAATCAAGACTCAACTGCTCTCACAGAAGCCTTTACCAACAGTCTCAGAAGCAGTTGATGATCTGTTGCAGTATGAACAGAAGTTGAAAGCTGAGAAGGGGAACACTGGCAAGAAGGCACAGACTGTGGCTCTAGCAGCAGGAACAGCTCCTCAGGAATCAGGGTATAGAGGTCAAGGAAGGAAGTATTGTGTTTACTGCAAGAGACCAGGACATGCTGTTGATGAGTGTTGGAGAGCTAAGAGAAAGAAGGAAGCTGATAGCAGTAGCAGTTCTGGAGGGTCTCAAAACCAACACTCCAAGGTTTGCAGGATCAGTCTCTCAAACAAGTTCAGGGGACTCACCTACTGAGGTAAGCTATAACAGTGATAATCCAGATGGAAGTCCTGTTAGTCAAGCAAGGACAGTGGCAGGTTTCACTCCTGAAGAGATGAATAGACTAAGGCTAATGATGCAAGCTGGTGCTAGCTACAGCCCTTCACCTCCTCAATCACCAACCATATCACCTCATGCATATTCTGTTTCACAATACTTACCTCCCTTCCCTAACCATTCAGGTAAATTTGTCCTCTCTTCTCACATAGAGCATAGCAACCTAGATCCCATTACCTTCTGGATCCTTGACACAGGAGCTTCAGACCATATTTCATGCTCTTTATCACTTTTCATTGAGCATAGAGAAGTCAACAGCATGTTTGTTTATCTACCTAATACCACAAAAGTTCTAGTGACACATATAGGAATTGTCAAACTACCATCAGGTCTTCTTCTACACAATGTCTTATTTGTTCCAAGCTTCTCCTTTAAACCTTGTGTCAGTTAGTAAGCTTACTCATGATCACCCTCTAGCCTTACATTTCCAATCTGATTTCTGTCAAATCCAGGACCTGCTAAGCATGAAGATGATTGGTTTAGCAAAAGAGAGTAGAGGCCTATACCAGCTCACCTTTTCCAAACCAGAGAAAGACCAGTCACCCTCATCACATCCTCAAGCAGCCAGTACCTTCAATTTCCATCCACAACAAGTAGACTTATGGCACTGGCGATTAGGACATCCTAGTAGAGGATAGGATTTCTTTGTTACAACAAACACACCATTCTGTAACCAGTCCTAAGCTCAAACATTGTGATGTCTGTCACTTTTCCAAACATAAGAAACTACCATTTCCTGTTAGCACCAGTATTGCACATGATTTGTTCCAATTAATACATGTTGATATTTGGGGGCCTTTGTCTGTTGTCTCTTATGATGGATATGCTTATTTTCTAACTGTTGTGGATGATTGCTCAAGAGCTGTATGGGTGTTTTTGATGAGACATAAGAGTGAGGCTAGATCACTGCTTCAAGGTTTCTGTGCCTTGACACAAAATCAGTTTGGCAAGAATGTGAAAGTGATCAGAAGTGACCAAGGGCAGGAGTTTAACATGTGTGAATTTTACATGGAAAATGGCATAGAACACCAGATGTCTTGTGTAGAAACCCCTGAACAGAATGCACGTGTAGAAAGGAAACACCAGCACATTCTCAATGTTGCTAGGTCTCTTAGATTTCAGTCAGGACTTCCTTTGATTTATTGGAGTGACTGCATCCTGCATGCCACTTACCTCATTAACAGGCTGCCCACTCCAGTCCTTGACAACAAATCTCCTTATGAGATTTTGTACAGTGCATCACCTACTCTTGGTCACCTTCGTGTGTTTGGTTGTTTGTGCTATGCTAGCACCTTAGTCAGTGGAAGAACTAAGTTTGCTCCTCGTGGAAGGCAGTGTGTGTTTCTTGGTTTGCCAGCAGGTATAAAAGGATATAAGTTGCTGGATTTGCAAACCAGAGAAGTATTTGTCTCTCGAAATGTTGTCTTTCATGAATCCATCATTCCTTTTAGGATTTCATCTGAGACTTCAGACTCTAGCTCTGCTGCAACAGACCTGCCTTCTCCTTCTAATCCTACTGTCACTCCTGCTCCACCTGTCTTAGTTCCCACTACCAACCCACCAGTTTCCCTTGATTCAGCCTGTGATTCAAGGGGGGACCAATCTAGTAGTTCTGATTCCACTCCTTTCTTTTCTGAGCCTTCTTCTCCTGGTATAGAACTTGCACCTGAGTTAGAACCACAAGCTGAATATGAGGAACCTGCTGGTAGACCTACAAGGCATCTTGTCCTTCCAGCCAAGTATCAAGATTGTGTTCTAGATCCCCAACTACAGTTTGGAGCCTTTGGAAGCACTGTTACTAGGCACCCTGTCATGTTCAACTTAGATCATCTCAATGCAGTTGACAAAGCATATGCATTGAGTGTCCTGACATGTGTAGAACCTAGAAACTATAAAGAGGCAATTCAAGTTCTGGAGTGGAGGAGAGCAATCAATGAAGAACTTGCAGCTCTGGATGCCAATCAAACATGGGAAATCGTGCCATTGCCACCAGATAAACATGTTGTAGGAAGCAAGTGGGTTTTTAAACTCAAACTAAAGCCTGATGGGTCTATAGAAAGGTACAAGGCCAGGCTGGTTGCTAAGGGCTTCACACAGGTGTATGGGATAGATTTTCTAGACACATATTCACCTGTGGCAAAGATAAATTCAGTGAAAGCCCTGTTAGCAATAGCAGCAGTGAAGAATTGGTCTCTTGAGCAATTGGATGTTTCCAATGCTTTCCTACATGGAGATCTAACCGAGGAAGTATACATGGAGATACCTCTGGGAGTTGAAATACCAGGATCCAGCAACACAAGGATGGCTTGCAGACTGAAGAAGTCATTGTATGACCTGAAACAGGCCTCAAGACAGTGGTTTTCAAAGTTAACAGGTTTTCTATTGAAGAATGGATTTTCACAGTCAAAATCTGACTACTCATTGTTCACCAAGTGGGTTAATGACAGAATTGTGATAGTCCTAGTCTATGTGGATGATATTATAGTAGGAGGAGATGCACAGAAGGACATTGATCAGATTAAAAGGTCTTTGTGTGGGGAGTTCAAAATGAAATTGCTTGGCCCACTGAAATATTTCCTTGGACTTGAAGTAACAAGAACTGCAGAAGGGTTAGCAGTATGTCAGAGGAAGTACTGCATGGAGTTGTTGAGTGATACTGGATTTTTGGAAGCTAAGGGTTGTTTGTCTCCTTCTGATCCTAAGGTGAAACTTGCAGCTGGACAAGGAAGTAGAATGGAGGATCCTGAAATGTATAGAAGGCTAGTAGGTAGATTACACTACATTACTATCACTAGGCCTGATCTAACATTCTCAGTGCAACAACTTTGTCAATTCCAGAAGGATCCACACAGTGAACACTTGCAGGCAGCTCACAGGGTACTCAGATACCTCAAGACATCACCAGGACAAGGGATTTATTTCAGTAGCCAAGCAGAGTTGAAACTAACAGGCTTCTGTGACTCTGACTGGGCAAGTTGCCCTGACACAAGAAGGTCAACCACAGGCTATTGCACTTTCATTGGAAAGTCTTTACTCACATGGAAATCTAAGAAACAAACCACAGTTTCTAGATCTTCGTCAGAAGCTGAATATAGAGCACTTGCTCTACTGGTTTGTGAGATTGAATGGCTAAGGAGATTATTGGCTGAGTTAAGTGTGAAAATACCATTACCTGTGACTATTTATTGTGACAACAGGTCTGCAATTCATATTGCTGAAAATCCGGTGTTCCATGAAAGGACAAAGCATATTGAGATAGATATGCATGTCACCAGAGAGAGAATCAATGATGGTTTGGTGCATCTGCAACATGTAAGTACAGCCAATCAATTGGCTGACATTTTCACTAAAAGTCTACACAGGGTTCGCGTCCAGGAGTTGCTTGGCAAGTTGGGTGTCTTGACTGAAGCCACAACTTGAAGGGGGGTGTCAACCAAGTAGAAAAGAACAGGTTGCAGATGCAGGAAGATGAAGTCCTGAAGTGCTCTGGATTCAATCGAAGGAGAAGAATGAGAAACGTTTCGTGTCTGAGAGTTTCGTTTATGTTGCTGCATTTTATTTAAACGCTGTCGTTCCGCTTTCGGTTAATAGCCGTTGTTAAACAGTGATTTGAGTTTGTAATTGCCAATGGCACTTTGCCATGTGGCTAACACTGGAGTGTTTCTGTTTAACAGAACACTGGACTATATATATCAAATGCAGAGGCAACCCTTCACTTTGAGGGTTTGCCAATTCTCCAAACCTAGAAATTGTTACTGTCGTCGCTATCACCGTCGCTAGGCCTCCCTCCTGCTGCCGCTCTTCATCGCCATCAGAGCCGCACACCATCACTTGTATCCACCGACATCGATCCCGGAAGAAAGATTGAAGGGAAGAGGTGAACTTGGTGGAAAGATTTGAAGGGGAGGGGTGAAGGAATTAGAGATTTTTTTCACTCTCTGTCCTCTGACGGTAGGAATTAGGATTTTTTTCAATCGAATCAAATAGAGTGAAGGGTCGGGTTGGGTTATGGGTTGGAGGGTTTTAATGATGTGGCTAGTTTTATTTTAAGTTTTTTGGGTTAAATTTGGGTGACATGGCATTTCTGTTAGCCACATCAATTAAAAATTAACGCCGTTAATGGAAACTAACGGAAGGTAACGGAGAATGACCAAACTTGAACTAGTTAATTAATTTTAGTGATCATGATTGAAATTAAATATTTTTAGTGACCAAACATGAACATTTTTAGTAATCTCAGTGACCAACCTTACAATTTACCCTAGAGAAAACAATGACCAGAAAAGTTCTTATTCTAATTCGTAAATTTCTACGTTCTACAATCTTTCATAATGACAGTTAAGATCAAATTTGAAAAAAATTTAAATATTATTTATTAACAAGCTTATAACCCGGCCCGTTGGCCGGAATGTTCATATTTTATATTTATATTTTTATGTTATGTTTAAGTCTATTAATTCGTTTAGTTTTTTGAAAATCATTCAATCGAGATGATACATAAAAAATAATATATAGGTCGAACATTCAGGGAAATACCCTACTCATTTAAGAATATAAAAATGTATCATTAATCCCATTTTTCATAATGATAACTAAGCCCCCCTTTAAAATTATATCGGTTAATAGATTGTCCAGAAATATATAATATAAAAGCTCATTGAAATTCCCACACGATCCACAGATAGTTTGAAATTGAAATGAAACCTCACAATTCCACATAAATGGTTCAAAGCTCTCCTCTATGAATAACATGCCACTAATAAAAAAGAAATGGATTTATAAAAAAAACATAAATGAAGAATATTTAATTCAAGTAAATCATATGCTAACAACTCAACTAAAAGGAGACCATCAAAACTTGAGAGCAAATGACAAAATTAGAGTTACATCCAATATACTAATAGACTCGATCAAGTAATGAGGCACAAAATTAGACACTCCTTATCTACAGGTTCCAGTAGTTTGAATAGTGAACTGACCTTAACTTTAGTAAATCAATCAATGATTCCTCATTTTAACATAAACATAGGTTGTGGTAGTTGCAACAACCATAACACCTAAAGATCCAATAGTCTCCACTCTCCGTTGTACAACCAGCTTTTTATCCCCTCCATCTTCAATCTCTCGACGTATATGTTTTAAACCAAAATTCAAATTCTAATCCTCCTTCTGCAACTCCATTTATGCTACTTTGATGAACCTTCTCTTCATGAACCTGAATCTCTCTTTCAATTGAGTTTCTTGTCAACTTGATCTCCAACTCCTCAATCCTCTTTCTTGTATTTGGCCAACTCATCTTCCTCGGGGAAGTTTTAATAAGCTCATAAAACCAACACTCATCTCAATATGCTCTTCTCCTCCTTCTCTGCCTTCACCTTATCCAGTTCACTTCCATGCCCTTCAATACCCTTTCCATTTTCATTAATATCCTGATCATCTACCACTTATCTCTCTTCACCTGCTCCGATTTTGCTTCTATGTCTTTCAATACCCTCCTTGGTTCAATCACTACCCTGACCAACTGCCTCTTTGCTGCCTTCACTTGCTGCAAACTACTTCCATGACTTTTTATACACCATCCTCAAATCACAATCAAATAACCAATATCAATCCATGGTCTTGGAACAATTTTAAACTCTCTATGAACATCTCAATACCACAAAGTCTAAATCTAAATATTCTTTCAGTTAATCATGAACTTGAGTTTATCAAAATCTAATCCACTCCTTCTAAGTTGGAATTCCCATCCCCCAAGGTCATTTTTCGTTCATTTGATCCCACATAACCATGATATTATACCTCTAAATAAAATAAATCAAATCATTTTATGAAAAGAAACCGAACCATGAACTTTACCTGCTACTAAATCCAAACACAATTTCTTCCTCTCACCACTTCCCTTCCCAAACCCAATACCAACTTTTACTCCAAGTTCACACTCCCAACTCCCACTGTGTTGTGTGAAAGCTTAATTTTAGCAATCATTATGCTTGCAATTAGATTAATGGACACTAGCAAGCGCCAAAATTCCAACAGACGATGAGTTGTCTTCACTTTGAGCTTTGTCATAAAACTGCTGACCCGATATGTTTATCAGTTTGGAGGCCAAATGATGAGCAATACCGAATTAGTTGCAGCGAAGTTACCGGTCACAGTAATGACAATGTGAAATATGTGTTAACAAACGCGAATATGAGTTACTTTTATGGATTGACATTAGAATGATGGAATTGGACAATGAGATCGTGCTTAGTTAAGCGACATTTAAATTGGTTCATTTGGTATGGAGGACACAAACTGTTAAAATTCTAAATAATTTGGGTGAGTTTGTATTTAGTGTTTTCAAAATCGTGGTATATGAGTTAGGTGATTAAAATATCTAACCCCAAATGAACCGACCCACGTACACCCCTAGGAAGAGTTTCAAAACTTAGTATTTAACCGGACAAAAATGTTCAAAGAACCAGTCCCCTATAGTTTGCACTAAGATATGATTGCTTCACTATAGTTCTGGAAATTAATGGTAATTTAAGAATTCTATATCGCTTCTACATATTCAATACTATAATTCGATATGAGATATTCGAACCAACAATATTTTTGTTGCAAATTGATGGTTATCGTCTAATTATAAGATAGATAAAATTTTGAATTAAGTATTAAACTATAATTAAAATAAAAAATATCAAAATCGAAGTATCAAAACACCAAATAAGTACTTACAGAATATTTATTGGGCTAGCTAACTGTTGAAAAGTTCTGTGATTTCATATTTTAGCTTCGTATATATTTTTAATTTAAAAAAAACAACAAATTTACATAGCTGATTGATTTTAAACCTTCACTTTGTTTGAAGTGACCATGGTTCAAATCTCAATATGTCTATTTTTTTTTTCTCTTAAGAAGATATTTAAGTTCTAAGTTGAACTTACAAATTTACCCCTAGCTACAATTAAGGAGAGTGCAAGGAATTTGAAATGCTCAAAATCTCCAGAAGTACTGCTATATATTATAAAAAGGATTTAAATTTGTAAAATTTGAATTTAAACATTAATGACTAATTAAAAAATTGCTGACCATGTTAAACACGCGTCGTTCTATGGACGAGTATGCGTTGTATAACGTTGCCATCGATGGTCTGACCCATGTTTTACATGTAGCCTCCCATCCCCGTAGGGGTGAATGTTGATCTCAACACCAACAATGGTGGGCTTCGGCGATGTCGATGGTTGGTAGAGACGATGGCGGCGGTTGGCGTCTCCGGCGAGTCATCTCCGTTGAGTCCTCTCTGGACGTCGTCACCAACGAGTAGGGCTGATATTCAGTTTGGTTCAGTTATAGTCAGAACCGTTTAGTCGGTTCTCGGTTAATCGTTAAGCATTTTGTGCTTACCGTTAACCAAACAATTTAAATTAGTCAGTTAACCATAACCGCATAATCGGTTCTCAGTTATTTTGTCGGTTAACTAGATACCAGTTAACCAAGTGAATAGTGATTCGGCAAGGTAATACCAAAATAACTGATCGATAACATAATCAACATAAGACCTCATTTTTCAATTGTGAAATTTTCTATAATTTTTCATACATACGCATGTGTTCTTTTCTTAAGTTGTTATCAGAGAATAACAAATAATTTTACGTAGATATCAATACATAATCAACTCAATCCAACACAAATACACAATAATATCATTCTACCGTCAAACTTTATTAAAGAATCATAAAACGATAAAATACCCAATAACAATTACTCAACTCGTGTACGCATGGAAGCTTAATGTTACTGATTGTTGTCGAGCAACATTGCACAAGCCCGACTTTCTACTGTGTTCTTTCTTAAACTCTTCCTTTATATCATTCTCATTTGAGTCTAAGTCACTATTACCACTATGGTAGGCAAGGGGTCTTGTAAGCCTTCAAACACCCCATTATTTTGGGCCTATGTTTGTGGCTCATGGAGGTCTATTATTTCGGCCTGAACAATAAGGATGGTCGTAATCGGTTAGTCGGTTAACCGTTTAACCGTCAGTTATTAACCATTTAACCATCAGTTAGTTATTAGTTAAATTTGGCTACCGAGAACCGACCGTTTTACTATATAATCGGTTATCGGTTAATTGTTAAGCAACTGTTCTGGTTCGGCTTTCGATTACACTGTTAACGGGATAACTGTTTACCAACCCTACCGACGAGTTACATTGCCTCCGGCAGTTGGGAATGTTGTGGGATTTTGAAATTTAAAATTTTTTAAAAAAGGTAAAATTTTCAATTTTCAATTTTAGAGCTACAAATAAGCTCATTCTAGGGATACAAATAGCACATTCCTTCTTTCATTAGCATTTTCTGCTCTAAATGAAAATATTGATCAACTTATAAGGATGATATGGTGGTTTATCCGGTTGTTTTAGGTTTAATCGGGAGCTTTGATTTTGCTCAGTTTGTAACTATGACCAGAGTTTAATAGTAATACTAATGAGATAAAAGTTGAGCACTAGGAGGATGGTAGTGAGTGATCTTTTTTTACGGCTAACACCTAAATTGTTGGGAGCTCTGTTCTTCCACCGCAAGCCCTAGCCACCCAAATTGATCAATAGAGGCGTCACACCTAGGACTGGAAGCAAGCATAGATTCATCACTTCCGGATATGAGTCGGGCATCGCACCATCCGTCACTTTCCCACGGTCACCCATGTCCCCGCGGTGGCCTGAGAAAAACAAAGATGTTAATACTTTTTAAACAACTATTGAGAAGACTCGTAAGTAGAGGTGGCAAATGGATTGGATTGGTGGATTGGTGGATTGGATTGGTGGATCCATGGATCAAATGGATTGGATTTAATGGATTGGTGGATTCATGGATTGGATCAAGTGGATTGGTGGATTATCCATGTATCCAAATGACATCCTCAATCAAGGACCAATATGTAAAATGTAAAAAGTTTAGGTACTAAAATGTCATAATGAAAATTTTTAGGTACCAAAACGTAATTTTCCAATGATATTTTTCGTATAAAAATTTTAATTTTAGGTACCAAAATGTCCAATGATCCATGGATCCAATCCATGAATCCACCAATCCAATTGGATTTGGATCAAATGGATTGGATTTAAATGGATTGGATTAGGTGGATATTTTTAATGGATTGATGGATTGGATTGGTGGATTGGATTGAAATTGCCACCTCTACTCGTAAGCGATTGTGGCTGAAGAATCCATGTTTGAAACCACCACCACGAGATCCCCTATATGGTGGATAAGGATTCAAAAAGGTAGAGGAAGTGAGTCGCTTGCTCGTACTGCTTGCGGTCCTGATGTTGATTGTAGGGTTGCCATCAAATTAACCTGGACCTAAAGGATAGGATTGTATTTCCTCGAACCTCTCATAGAACCCTTAATTCTGAAGCGAAGTACGATTCTATTGAAGAAGAGGTCAGTTTAGGAGATGAAGGTCCTCCGGTTTTGCAGTACATAAGAGTTCTGAAAGTAAACCGATACAGAAAAGTAAATCTATGCTATTGGAGAAGTGAGAGAGCAGAGAAGGAAACCGTTGCATAGGCAATGTTCCCCCTAACCGACTTTTTCTGCATCAGTTTACTTTCCGAACTCTTAACGTTCCTTGACCTCTCGTCTCTTCCTCCCAAACTCTACCTCTAGAGCCCTATATTTAGATATTTGATTAGACTTTTTAAGGAGGAAAACTCACATGTTCTGCTATATTTGGCCAATCAGAACGCTCCAAACACGTAGACAGTGAATAAAATGCGTTAGGGAAACTTCCTAACAAAATGGACGACCTCTCTAAAACGTCCTCGTGGCTGCCATTTTTCTTCATTATAATGGCGCTGAAGAAGAGCGCATCGCAAGAGTTACATCCAGATTCATTCCAGATCCAGATTTACCACTCACGAATTGAACTAGTAAGAATGATAATGTAAAGAGATTGCTTTCTCTAGGTGAAGTAGAGGGCGACAAAGCTCGGAGGCGAGAAAGGGCGATGAGTATGGGGTTTTGATCCCCATCTTATAAAATTCATTCTTGTATTCTTTTGATGACATTCTTGTATACAACCCTGATCAAACTTCACATAAACAAGATTTGTCCCTCAACCTATCCATTTTTAGAGACAATAAACTGTTTACCAAACCCTCTAAATGTATATTTGTCCAAACTAAGGTGGATTACCTAGGACATGTAATCAATCAGGAAGGGTTCCACTGATCCTGAGAAGATCGAAGCCGTGGTGGCATGTCCTGTTCTTAGATTAGTCAAGGAGCTCAAAGGTTTTCTAGGACTGACAGGTTATTATAGAAAGTTTATTAGAAATTATGGCGACATTGTTAAGCCTTTGAGAGATTTACTGAAGAAGGATGGTTTTCATTGGTCCAATGTGGCTTAGAGGGCTTTTGAGATACTAAAGAAGGCTATGACTCAGGCTCTAGTACTAGCATTACCATACTTCAATCAACCTTTTAGTGAAGGCAGATGAAAATGACATATCCAGGCTTATCATATCCAGGCATTGGGGCTTACGAAACAATTATGCATATGAAAATGAGTTTTTGGCTGTTTTGTTAGCAGTCACCAAATGGAGACACTATCTGAAGTGTAGACCCTTCACCATTGTCACCGGCCTTGAGAGTCTGAAACATCTCATGGGGAAGAAAATTCACACTCATGTCCCGAAAGAAAGTTTTAGTATAGCTCATGGGTTTGGATTTTGAGATTACATACAAGCAGGGAAAGTTCAATAGGGTGGCAGATGCTCTTTCAAGGCACCCTGAGTTTTCACAATCATGAAAATTTGAGGCTATATTTGTTGTGATTCCTTCTTACCTAATTGATATTGAGAAAACATATGTGGGACATATAGAAGTGCAATCTCTTATGACCGGAGTTGTGGTTCCTTTTACTAGCCCTAGGATTAATTATGTAAAGAATGGTTTGTTGTACCATAATGAGATTTTATATTATGAGATCTTAGTTGTTAGAGTTATTCCATGGATCACCTATAAGAGGTCATTTAGGATTCCAGAGCTCATATCAAATACTGAAGTAGTTCTTCTGGTGGCCTGACATGAAAAGGCAGTTAATGGAATTTTGTGAAAGTTGTGACACTTGAGAGAGGTGCAAGTTTGAAAACATACCCTATCCAGGATTGCTTCAACCCTTACATGTGCCTGAGCGAGCTTGGCAACATCTGTCTGTGGACTTCATCGAGGGTCTTACAAAATATGCAAGAAAGGAAGTAGTACTGCTGGTAGTGGACAGATTCACAAAATATGGTCACTTTTCCCCCTAATTTTTTGAGCATTTTAAACTTTTCAGTAGCTAAGGTATTACTTGATGGCTTGTTCAAGTTACATGATTTACCTCAGACTATATTAAATGACATATATACCCTTTTCACTAAAAATTTTGGACTATCCTATTTGCTACACTATACCACTGCATACCACCCACAAACAGATGGGCAGACTAAAGTTAGTCAAAAACTAGCTCCTAAATTCTATGGGCCATTTCATATTGTGAAGAAGATTAGAGTTGTAGCTTATCGCTTGTAGTTGCCTGTGGATTTAGTGATTCATCGTGTTATCATGTCTCCCTATTGGAGAAGGCTATTGGAACTCAGCTAACCATTCAACCAACATTACCAGTCATGGATGATGCTCGTGAGTTGAAGATCGAACTAGTTACTATTCTGGTTTGGCAGTTTATTTCTAAAAACAACCAAGCAGCCACTCAAGTATTATTTCAATGGTCTCATCAGACTGAGAATGATGCAACATGAGAGTTCTTGGATGAGTTTCAAACTTGATTTCAAACATTTAATGCTTGAGGACAAATCTATGCTAATGGAGTGGGGTGTTGTAACAACTTGTCCTTGAATGTCCATCTCTTTTGTATATAACAGACCCACACCACTCTGGCAACGTTAACTTAAAACAAAAATAACAAACTTATTCTTTCTCTGTCTTCTCTATTTCCCTTCTCTTCCTTCCTTCTCTATTCTTCAACTTTCCGACGCTTTCCCTCACTTTCTCAGCAACCACCACCTCCGATTTTGTCGAGAATTGCTTCTCAAGACATCCCAAATTCAAAAGTTGTCCAATCAAAAAGCGAAGGAACTGGAAAGTTTTAAGGGAGCGTCAACGTGAACAGGTAATCTTGGATTGAGTTTGCTCTAATATTCATGCTCTGGAGCTAGAAGGAATTAGGGGTTAGGGACTTAGGGTGATTTCCAATTTTGGATGCCGACACATTAAGAAAACGGCCATTGAGGCAAGAGAGGGTCGAGATATAGGTGTCAATCGGGCAGGTTTGGTTCAATCGAGTAAAGGTTAGTTGGGTTTCGGGTTCATCAGTTTTCGGGTTCATTAGTTTGGGTTCATCGGGTTTCGAGTTCATCGGTTCGGGTTCAATCGTGTTGCGGATATCGGGTTACGGTTCATCGAGTTACGTGTCAGTCGGGTTGGGGGTTCATCAGGTTACAGGTCAGGTTATGAGTCAATCTGGTTACGGGTCAATTGGGTTTAGGGCGAGTCTGGTTGCGGGTTGTTTGGATCAGCGCATTGTGTTTCTTACTCTTTACTCGTTACAACTTACATCATATTTAGTACATTAATTTCAAACAATTTTGCACAATTTTTAGACCAATTTTTTCTACCTCATATTCATATATGTACTTATAAAAGGTATTTTTGCACAATCGGGTTCAGGTTAATCGGGTTGCATGTCAATCGAGTTGCGGGATCGAGTTACGGTTCAATCGAGTTGTGGGTCGGGCGGGTTACGGGTTGTTGACTTATAGTTAATTCAGATTGCATGTCGGGTTGATCGGGCGGGTTAGTCGGATTTGGTTCAATTTTAACACATCTAGTCGGGAGAGAGAGAGAAGAGGATAGATTAAAATAATTTTTAATGTTCCGAAAATTGGTAATTTATGGAAATTGTGAATATTTAAAGTTAGTTTATGCTTATTACTTATTAGGCGGTGATATGACTGGTTGAGCGTTAGCCCCGTCAAACATAACGGTCAACAGTTGGCTTCAGCCAAATAAGTTTTTTTTGTGATAGTTTTGGTGACCATATTAATTGGTGAAGATATTGGCCAGGATGTTAAAGAAGGGTAAAGTTTAGGGGGAAAAATCCCACTGTACACACGTTCTTAAAAAAAATTCCCAAAATATATAAGTTATAAAAAATTTTCCCAAAGTACACATGTTTGGCATTCACCCTTTTTGACAAACGCAGTGAAGTTGATCACCGCGTTTGACAAAGACGGTGAATGTTTCGCCATTTTATTTTATAACTTATGTATTTTGGGAATTTATTTTAAGAACATGTGTACATTGGGATTTTTTCCAAAGTTTAGGCCACATGAAAATATTAACCCTAGTAAATAACATTATATGAATTGGTTAAAAATTATTAAATGAATTATATAACACCAACATAGTATAGAAATATGAGATCAATTAAGCGATGAAATTTGACTATTTATTTTCATTAACCGTGTGTATCATATATGACATAAAAACATTACTGTATTCAAGTTTAAGTTATTTAGAGTTTATTAAGGGTTCAACCATTTAGACTTATAAATAACCTGAGCTCCTGATTTGATTAATGTGCCAACTTGAGCATAACTCATGAGCTCCTTAACGAGGCAAGCTTAAATTTTCGGAAAACTAGACCTATGTCGGCTCGTGAAGAAATAAATCCAGCTCAAGTTCAACAAAAATGAACTCGACTCGACTCATTTGCATTCCATTCAATTACATCCTCGTCAAATTAATAAAGAAAGGCGAAAATGCACATCATACAGAAAGAAAAAAAAAATTGTCATACCATCTCGATCAAACATAAAAAAACCCACAATTTTAAAGTGAACGGCTATTTGCCGCCAACCAAATTGCTATTTGCCGCCAACCAAAAAAAAAAGTTGAATTCAAATTTTGAATTCTCCCTTCCTTCCCTTCTATAAATTCGAATACCATAACATTTGACTCATTCCAACAAAAACACTTTTGTCGACGAGCCCAGTGCCTCCATCGCCGGTCAACCTCCCGTCGTCCTCAATCGTCGGAAAACAAGTAAGTTTACTTTTTCCGGCAAGTTTTTCAATTTTCCGGCAAGTTTTCTAGTTTTTCGGCGAAAAACACGGTGGACCGAAAAATATTTGTGGCCGGAACGCCGCCGAGCCAAAAGAAATTTTCGGCCGGCGCGACGCCCAGCCGAAAAAATTTTGCGGCCGGGGCGCACCGGCCGCAAAAAAATTTCGGCACGGTGGCGCACCGGCCTCAAATTTTTTTCGGCCCGACCAGTTTTTGTATTTAATTTAATTTAATATGTTAATTAATTAGTCAATAAAAAATTACTTAATTAGTTATTAGAAATTAGTGTTAAATTTTTTTTAAGTTGGTGTATAAATGTTTTTTTTTGTAATAGGCGTATGAATGTTTAATTAATTAGTGTTTAATTAACAATTAATGTTAATAGTGCATTAGTTAATAGAAATTTAATTAATTAGTGCGCATCTAATCATGATATTAATTAATTTGTGATTAATTAACAATTAATGTTAATAGTACATTAGTTAATAGAAATTTAATTAATTAGTGCGCATCTAAGTATGATATTGTGTAAATTTGTAGATAATTAGATATGGATGATGCGGGTGGGAGTGAGTTGCATAGATTCGATAGTAGGGTTGTTGATGCATCAACACGAAGGAAGGTGCCTAAGAAGAATAAGGAGAAGAAGCGCTCTCGAGATATTGGACATCAGTCAGAGGCAAATTTAGGGGAGGATGGGTTAGAGGCTCCTACTGTAGTTGCTCGTTCGTCATCACGGGCGTCTGGTTCCCATGGGGGAAACCAGGGTGCTGCATCAACAGTGGTCTCGGCTGAGTTTGATGAGGACGATAATGATGAGGATATCGAGGTCCCTCCACCTACGCGTGGACATGGACGAGTGTCGTCTCGTACGACAACATCACGTCCTGCTATGTATAGGGACCGAGCTGGGCGATTCGTACCACCTGCTCGTGAGGAGACAGAGTGCTCGGGGACTGGACGGAGTAGGGAAGAACGTTCGAGTGGTCCTCCACCGTGGGAGCTTGTTGGTGAGTGTCCTGGTGGACCTACTTATGTTTGGATCGGATGTTTGCACACTCATGATTAAAACATCGAGGGTAGATAATGAAATCCATAAGTTCATGATGATAATGAAATCCATAAGTTCATAATGACACTAGGGCCATTTAAAATACAACTAGAAAAACAACAACATATAAATAGAGCATCGCAACACTATGCATTGCTCCTACCCATACCCCTTCCCCTAGCTCTTCGGGCGTCTCTCTGCCTAGCTCGCTGCCGACCACCAAGACTCGCAAACAAATTTTGTCCAACCTCGAGAATAGCTCCCCATCCCGCCACATTAGGATTTGCTAGCCCATGCCAAAGTGGATGCAGAGGGGGTATGGGAAACTGATCCTGGTTGAAGTACAATCGAATGTAGTGGTTGTTCACATAGTGCAGTGATAAGAACATGGTTGGTGGCAAAGTACCTGGGTCCGCATCAATAGGCAATACAGTATAGGCATCATCGTAGCGGTTGTGTAGTGGACGGTTTGCATTATTGACATCAAACACCTGGTATGTGAAGACCATGACTGCGATGTTGTAGATGGTGGCAAACACGAACAAGTCCTCAGAATCCATCCATCGCCCCATTAGTGCTACACCCGCCTCGAGCCAATTGATGCGGTCAATGTGAGCTAGTGGACCACCATTATACAAGTTCTCGTACTTCCAGAAATGTTGTTGGATTTCTTGGACAATCGTCGATCTCATGAGCAGATAGTGACTATCATCCCCATAAATACAATGAAAAAGTTCCCTAAAACCACAATGGACGTCTGGACTAGGGTTGAAATTGCCTACCAACAAAGGTCGAACAAACTCTGGAAAAAGCTCATCGAAGTAAGGGTAAGAATATTGCCCTGGGGGGCTCTGGGATGAGTAATCTACAAAAATATACCAAACAGTCAAAATTACTTGGACAAAATTTACAAACATAAACCAATTACTACTAGATGGACTATAATATTTAACCAATTACTCACATGAATCATGCTCGTCGGATTCACCTCCACTCGATCGGGATCTGCCTCCACTCGATCGAGATCTTCCTCCACTCGATCGCCCCCTACCTCCACTCGAACCAGGCCCAGTACTCCTCGAACGAGACCGCTCATAATATGAACGAATGCGACTGGTGCTTGTTCGAGGTCGTCCTCTCGGATTCTCATTCACTTCCGGTTCCCTCACATTGTCCTCTACTGGGTGAAGCCCATAGAATAGGGCATCTCTTGCTTGTCTCACTGCTTCAGGACCTCTTTCTTCCACCTCAACAGTAAGACGCCTAAAGTGTTCTCGTTGAAGCTCAATTTCATCATTGACTTGTTGTTGACGTGGGGGGTTTTTATAATCCAAAGGGTCGGAACCTGGCCGGGCCGAAGGAAATCAGTGGCCGGAGCCTGGCCGGGCCGAAAATATTTTTCGGCTCAGCCTGGCTCCGGCCACCGATTTCCGTCGGCCCGGCCAGGTTCCGGCCACCGGAAATTTTCGGCCCACCCTCTGTTGCAAATCGTCGGAAAAATTGTTCGAAACTACAAAAAAATTGACGCACCTGCTTAGTGATGATTCATGGATGCGTGTCCGCAGTTTATGTCGAGGATGGGCTTTCCCGATGGTTTTCCGGCGACTTTTCCGGAGAGCGTCGATTTTTTCTGATTCAATACGTTTTCTGAAAGTTGAATATGTTGTAGATTGTGAAACTTCTTAACCAAAGATGTACATACATATATATATATATATATATATATATTAGTTGGCGGCAAATAGCAATTTTTTTGGCGGCAAATAGAAAGCCCCATTTTAAAAGGCTTTAATAGAGATGAAAAGAGCGTCAATGTACAACTCGAAAAAAAAATTAGAAAATGGGGAAAAAATTCTTTTCCAATTTTAAGATTTTTTAAAGAACGGAGAATTTTTTTTTTTTACTTTTTCAGAAGAAAGAAAAAACTGGTTCGTCGCTCAATTACTTGGTGGAAGCCAACAATCATAACTTCCGTTGTAGGCACTTCGTAACCGCTCGTAGTCTGGAATTGTGCTAGGCCAGAAAATGACTTTAGGTTGATGCAGCAGTTCCTCGTCTTGATGATAAGCAGCACGCTCCGACTTTTTATCCTGATAACCGAGGAACTCCAACTCCATCTTCTCAAAATCACAGGTCAAATTAGCAATCGATTTGCTACGAGAATGACAGCACCGCATAAACACAATTTCTGATCTCTCCGGATGCAAACCGATTACTCCATCAAGCCGCCACCCCAAGGCCTCCGTCTCGCAACTCGCTCCGATGCACCTTAAATTCTCCATACATACGACTTCATGCAGTCTCTTCCAATTCGTTCTTCCTTTATGTTGCTCCACCCTCCAAACACTCAAACGGTGCCCGTCACTCCATCTCCATTGGCGGTGAATTGCGTGCACACAGCCGTTTGAGGCCCAAGGGCCGTAGTAGTTATCCCAATGATAGTCGGACTGGTAAGAATCAGGGCAATGTATTAATGTTGGAAGAGTGGTATGTGTTAGAATTTACTTTATTCTAAGTAATTCCCCGGAATTCATCATCTTGTCAGATTATCAAAGGTTGATAGAGTTACCTGATTTCACGATGTAGACCGTCCGGATCTTGATGCGGAATCTGAAAGACAAACTTTGGCCTGACGATACTTCTAAGAGCACGACCCGGGAGGTAGCGTGATCTTCCTCAACCAAGCCTCCTTAGTCCACTCACGGGAAACTTCTGATCTTCCTGATGGGGAGAAGAAGAGAGTGTTCGGTCTTGGTGTCTTGGGGACCACAACCTCTAGCACCTTTATATACAAGTTTCACATGGGCTCCCATAAAACCCAACGTGAACAAGTATTGGGTTTCCACTCATTTAGGCCCATATCAATGCAAGAGTCTTTGGGCTCCTAATTGGATCACTTTCAATTAGCCCATATAATTGTAAAATATGTGGCCCATATCATAATAGGAAATAGAATTTCCTAACAATCTCCCACTTGGGCTACATATTTTTCTTGGAACAATTATATCATACATAATTCTTTAGGCGCGCAACTGTATGCTATTTGTACTTAGACATCTCCTGAAACAATCTAGTCCACCTCATGTATCAATAATGGAACCAACGCGGCTTTAATCACAATATGATAATGACTAAACCACCATGATCACCATACAATACACTCGATGACATAGATCAAATATGGATGAGTGGCATGAAAATTACATGCAATGTGATCTTTAACATGCCTATTTTCAACTGGTCCAACTTTAGTCTTTAGTGAGATCAACTGAAATTCCTTCATGCAATATGATCACTGTATAACTGAAGGCACTTTAATTTTCAAATAGACTATAGAAAACCATCACTTTATTCTGCATAATTGATTTAGTCATAATCTATTGAACTACTTAAATGACTCCCACTAAACCAAGGTACCATCCGGAATAACACTCATGCGAGCAATATGCTCATGAAAATCTTTATGTGTCAAACCATTGGCTAATGGATAAGCTAGCATTAGTCATTTCCTTAATGTTCAATAAAAACTTGTCTATTTTGAACTTTATCTTTAACCACCAGGAACTTGATGTCAATATATTTGACTTCTGAAATCCATGGTAATGATAGTGTATCACTATCAAATTATTGTCTAGTTGACATTTAATGACTAACGAAAGTCATTCTAGTGACAATAATTTTGCAACCATAATTAGAAGTCTCAATATATGCTTTGGACTCTACCCAAAACTGAAGGGTAACCTGATGTAGAGTTTATGCTACCTTGACATCCTGTAACATCAGAGTCAGAGTACTTGATGATCTCTAAATTATCTGATCTCTAACAAATTTGCATGAATTCTTTTATCAACTTTAGTAAACGCGCTACACGTTTGAATCCTTCTAGTGTTTCATGCATAGACCAAACAAATATCTGCCAAAGACTCTTACTAGAAATGCTTTATTGGGATGAGAATAAACTAAAGTATACATTAAGGAGATTTTGTATCTTAATTTCTTATATATAATTGGGGCACTGATTGAGACCAAAACTGTCTCCCTTAGCTACAACATATCTCCTGGTTTACTAACTTATTCTACTTGCACCTTAAGTAGAACAACCATGATGTATAAAACAGGAAAACAAATTTACTCTCACTGAACTTAAGATATACACAATTATCTCCAACATTAGTCTCTAAATCTGAATGGGCTAATAACATGAGAAAACTTGTGATATCAATAATGAGATGCTTATATGAGCCACCATTGCCATTATATTCCTTAAAGAGTCTTTCAAATATACCAGAGAGAAAGTCTCTTTGAGTCAATGCTTTCCTTTATGAGTAAAGCCTTTGGAGACCATTGTGCCTTATATATCTCTTTTACTTCACCACATAGCATCAATCCACTCTTCAGAACTAGAACTGTGCATGACTAGACTAATATGAACCTGATCATTAGTCAGCCTGACGTCATCCTTATGTTTAAAGAAGATACAACTGATTTGTGGATATCTTAATTGATGGCATTTCTTGAGTTTGTTGAGTTTTTGCAGCACCAACATTTCCATATGGTTCCTTCCCCCCAAAACTCAATATACTCAAGAAATTTCTCATTTCTCATTAAAAAAAACTTCTTGATGTGAGATTATAAAACTTGTAGCCTCGAAAGTGCTTTTGAGTAGCCAACAAGGTATAAGTTAATTGTATCCTTTTGTCCATTATACCTTTTGTACCTTATAAGGTTTTCCTTATTTGGACAACTCTAAATGTGCAAGTACCTTATTGCACGTATTAGTTACATTAACTACTTTCTCGATACTCAATTTAAGGATGTACGTTATAACCTTTATGGCTTTTATCCAAATGGAGTCTAGTAAGTAGAAATACTCCTCACCATGTCCTTAAGAGTTCAACGAAACCATAACATCCTTAACTCTCTATTTGTTCCTTTACTGAGAATTTGAGGTTTAGTAATTGAGTTCAGTCTTATCTCGTATCTTCCCTCCTCTTCTTTTGTGAATATTAGTACTCACCTAAAACTTCCTGGAGGAAGATAAATTAAACCAAGTGTTGAGTATCTCTTTTGACACCTCCAAAATATAATACACTTGTACATTTGCCTTTACTTTATGGATTAAATTACCCCAATAGGCAGCTTACCCTGGATCCTGTTATGTTTTGGCAAAATACTATATTATTACTTCAATAAACCTCAGAGGCATCTCAGTATAATAGCCCCATATTTATTCATCGAATAGAGCACTTAATGATCATCATGCACACTGAATTGGATATCTCTATTCGCTATTATTAAATCTCATTGAGATTTTTCGAAGTAGAATAGGGATTGTTCCACACAAAAGCGCAAGATCAATGCCTATATATCGAGAATAATTGTTTTGAATTTTACTTTAAATTCTTTAGATTCATCCCATTTAACAGAAGAGTTAACTTTAATTTCGACAGAAACATTTAAACCAAAGCACGAAAAAACTATATTGAGATAAAAGAAAACACACATCAAGCCATGTAATTAAACAAGACAGTAAAATTATTCAATTTTGGGGACCCATCATAAGATACCAAATGCAACATTTATTCTTAGTCTTTGGACAGAGAAATTAACTGCGAGCGGTACTCTTAATACAATGATCAAATACTGATAATAAGTTCTGTCAAACAACAGTCTATCTTTGGACCGACTGTTATTCACATGAACAACAACTTTATAATTATCACGTATTTACCATTAATGTGCTTGATTATTTTTGGTCAAATAATGTCGTCCTTTGGGTCGAGCACTACCCACATAAAATAACCTTACACGTACATCCATGTAATCTAAGTTAAATAATTTTTCGCAAGTAGAGGTTACTTTGGCAACATACTGCTAAAATTAATTTAATTAAAATACAGGACAATTCTCTCATAATCACAGAATTCCAAATAAGTGATTACTTATCCTTAAGAGAGAATTACAACAATAATTATAAATAAAGATTTACTCCATCTCAAGACACCTTGCACTCCATTAATATTTTATCTTTGGACAAAATATTAACTTGTAAGTGATGTCTTATGACACAGTAATTAAACATTGATGACAAGAACATGCGAAACAATAAATCTACCTTTGGGCTGATTTAAAATTCACACGTGAACCGAATAATCACCACACATTTATTACTACTTGTGCAAATATGATTTTCTTAAAATATTCACCTACCTTTGGGCTAGTGAATATATATAGTTCATAGGCTCAAAAATATAAACCTTTACTTTATAGGGATTCAAAATTGTCAACCGACCCCAAAATTTGGTTTACTGAAATGAGGCTTATATTCCTCGAGAACAACTAGTCTTGTTTATAAAAAACCACAAGGCATGAAACGCACAAAATAACTGTAAGTGCATTTTAATAGTCCAACGACCATCACACAGTGGCGAAAAAAAATCATGAAATCATTATGGCTAGCCCTAAAATCCAAGCCAAATATATAAGCAGACCATAAATTCATGTTGTTGTCTTTATTAATGGACCCTTCAGAAGCATAATGAACTCACAATGATGCTTTACTTAACTGTAGGAATTAATTACTAGTCACGGCAAAAGCCAACAATCATTATCATACAAATTAAAAAAAAATACTTAATATCGGGAAGGTAATAATTAAATACTTCACATTTGTAACCGATCATAAATAATTAGTATTATTGAAACCGTAACGGAACCATAATCATCATCGTTAGAATATGTGAGTTCCAACCGAAAAGCTGAAAGATAGATTCAGCTCAGCTCAATTTCCGTAACTGATACCAAATCTTATAGACAACTCATGGAAAAGGAAAAAAAAGTTTTTACTATCCCAGTTAATGACAACAAACTTAATTAATTATCTGGTTTAATAATAATTATTATAACCTCAACCAAAGTCGGAAAAAAAAAACTCTCCGTAACCGAATGAGAACATAATAATTATTATGGAAATCATAAACACGGGAATAAGCTCCCGTAACCGAAAGACTGAATTATTAATCTTTTCACTTCCGTTACCCTTAAACGGAAGATAATAATAGTTAATTCTGTAACCTTCCGCAACAGAACAATTATAACTATTATTATACTGAAACCTTTCATAATGGAGCAATACAACTAACCGAAAGATAATTTTTTTTTGATAATAGTTGTTAACCTGCACCAAAACCTTAAATTACTGAATCGCTATTCGTCGTCCTAATATTTAAATTTTATCGCCCTAAAATATACCGAATTGACATTCTTATCCCTAAGCCCAATTTCAACTTAAACCCTAAACAAAAAATCTCTTATTCCTGCCCAGCGGTGATCGAGCCGAGCTCCTCCATCCTCTCACCGCTGCTGCCATAGCCGGATTCTTATCTCCGGCAGTGCCCATCTCAACCAGATTGTTTCTTTTTCTACTGCCAGTATTAAGAAGAAAGATAGTCACCAACAATAAAGTATTAAGGAGGGTGCCGCCTAATATTGAGTTAAGCCAATTATCATTGCAAACTCAAACCAATAATAAAATGTTAAGAAGAAGGCCGTCGCCCACCACCACAATACTCCTTCTATTGGCGGCGAGCAGAAGGAAGAAGAACACGAAGAAGAAGGACGAGGTAGAAGCACTCCATCAAAGGGGTCCGCAGTAGGTGTCGAACGGGTTGAAAATTTGTCATCGGCGAGCTGGGGACAGATCGAACCTGTCCCGTGCTAGCCGGCGACAAGTTTTGAACCCGTCCGGCGCTTCCAGCGGCAGGTACAGAACATGCCCTTCTCTGGTCCAGTCGGGTATCTAACCTGTCTGGTTGGGCAGGCATCCGACCGGTCCAGGTCTGTTTTGGTGTAGTATATGAGTTTGTTTTGGGTTTCATTATTTGAAAGATAAATAAATGAATTAAGGACATTAAGGTAAATTTAACTTAATTAGGGCGACGAATAAGAAATTTTAGGGCGACGAATAGAAATGCCCCTTAAATTAAGCTTACGGTAAGAGGCAAAAATAAATAATTACAATTTCACTTAATACCTCATCCTTATTACCGAAACTTTAATGAATTTTAACCCAAATAGAATTCCAACGGGTAAGAAATAGCACAACCGAAAATGACCATGAACGTTGATGCTTTCATTTTAGTTCCAATTTCTGGAGAGCATTCTCCATTCCCTAGGGACAAACAAAAACACCATGAACAGTAGCACGCATCATTACCGAGAAGAAAACACTTAATGATCAATCAAATTGCTGATAAACCTTATTTTCTTAACCTGAACCGAAATTCGATAATAATGATAATAATAGTTCAACCTTTCAGTAAGGACCAAAATTATTATAATAATAATTCCCCATCCCAGTTACTGAAAACTTCTAATTATGAACCAAAAGAAATGAACAGCTGCATGCATCCCACTTCCCAGCGCATATAGTCCATGGATTGAGAGCAGTAGCATGCAATTATATGCAATTCCGGATTCAACAGAAGGAAAAAAAAAAAAAAAAAAAGGAACCAAAATTTCTCCCAACATATAATTCATATAAACTTAATGGGGTTGTTTGGATCAAGAATTGTATAAAGGAGGGATTTAAGCCCAAATCCCTAATTAAAAACCTAGATAATTTAAATGTAGGATTTTGGCCAAATTATCTGTTTGATAATGGATTTAGAATTTGTCATCAGGGATTTTAAATTTTAATGAAAAATTGAAGTACCTGTTTTGCCCCTTTCTTCTTCGCTGACCCAAATCCCTAACACCCTACCTATCTTTGCATCGAGCCTTCTTCCTCCCTTGCTATTGAGAGACCGCCACGAACACTCCACCGCCGCCGCCGTCGCCTCTGCTCCCGCCGCCCGATTCGGCGCTCCAAGCCACCATTCTCTGGAAATTCGCATCGAACCCGCCCGACCCGGTCTCGAACAGGCTGTGGTGGGTACTCGATCGGGTATTACCCGTATCCGGCTGCTGCTGGTGGGATTGGGCGTGGGGAATCAGGGCCTAGTCTTGAAACGAGTGAAGCGTTAAGCCCAGATCCTCGCTGTGATTGGCTGTCCTGGACATTAGATCGGGTGGGTAGCTCTGGAAATTCATGGATAAGGTGGTCGAGCTGGTGGGGAAGAAGGATTTCATGGTCTCGGGAATCCTGTCGGGATCTATATGAAGGAACGACGGCGGCGCGGAGTGGTTGCCGACGTTCTCGCCTCCCAATTGCCGGTGAAGCTAAAAGCCATAGCCAGAGGACTCCGATTGCTCTGCCATGCCCAGTTCCCTGGGGTTGTGTTCGGATTCCAAACCCTCCTCGTCATTAGCGCTTTCGGCGGCGGCGGCGGTGGGATGCCAGGGAGGAAGCTCGGCCAGTTTGTCGATGGACGATTTGGCCTTCTTGATGAGCCAATCGACGGCTTTGCTGGGCCGGTCGTAGCCGAGGCGATGCAGGGGAAGAAGAGCAGAGTGCGGCGGAAGAAGAGGAGAAAGGAGATGTGGCGGGGCGGCGGTGGAGGAGGATGCGGTGGTGGTCGGAGAGCTTGCGTCGTCTTCTCCGATCTCCTTCTCTCTCGCGTCCAACTCTGGCGAGATTGCTCTGGGCACTGCGCAGCTACGCAGGGATACGGTGGGAAGAAACAAAAAAAAAATAGGGCAGAATTTTAAAATACTTGGGGTATAGCAGATATTTCTAATTTTCGAGTGGGCCGGATTTAAAAATCTCGGTGGCCCAAATCTCTACCATTTTTATTGCTATCCAAACGAGAAAATTTGTTAAATTCCTGGGTGGGCCAGAATTTGGGCCAAATCCCTACCCACTTTTCTGAATCCAAACGACCCCAATATGAATATAATTGACTACACGAGATTGCAAATGAAACAATTTCGAGTCAAACAAAGCATGTCAACGAAATGAGAAGAAGGAAACATAGAACCAAATTAAACATGCTCCAAACATGAATTCCAAAACCCCAATTAATCAAACAGAGATGAATGGCTCTGATACCACTTGTTAGAATTTACTATATTCTAAGTAATTCCCCGGAATTCATCATCTTTTCAGATTATCAAAGGTTGATAGAGTTACCTGATTTCACGATGTAGACCGTCCGAATCTTGATGCGGAATCTGAAAGACGAACTTTGGCCGGACGATACTTCTAAGAGCAAGACACGGGAGGTAGCGTGATCTTCCTTAACCAAGCCTCCTTAGTCCACTCACGGGAAACTTCTGATCTTCCTGATGGGGAGAATAAGAGAGTGTTCGGTCTTGGTGTCTTGGGGACCACAACCTCTAGCACCTTTATATACAAGTTTCACATGGGCTCCCATAAAACCCAACGTGAACAAGTATTGGGTTTCCACTCATTTAGGCCCATATCAATGCAAGAGTCTTTGGGCTCCTAATTGGATCACTTTCAATTAGCCCACATAACCAAATAGCCCATATAATTGTAAAATATGTGGCTCATATCATAATAGGAAATAGAATTTCCTAACAGTATGGTCTAGGCAGAAAGGATCCAACTTGGCAACTCTCCCCCGGCGATTCAACCAGTACAATTTGTCATTGAGCGAGAGCACCCGTTTACGGCCGTGATCTATACAGCACCTTAAATCCTCGTGAACAGGGAGAACCAATTTCGTCCATCTGCCAGATCTGGAACAGAACACCTCTACTGGCATTGTATCAGCTAATTTCCACAATTTGTACATTCGTACCACCCGGAATCGACGGTACCCAAAATGACAGGGGAACAGAGCTTCACCATCGGGGACAAAATCTGGAGCAGGGGGATTACTGCAGGGCTGACTCACTAATTTCACAATCGAGCTACAGCGCGCCGACTCTTTAGGCGCTAAAGGCAGGGCGACCCACTGCTTGGTGAACGGATTGCAGATAAGGTACGTTGTGTGCAATTGGTCGCCGATTTTCCCCTGAGGGAAACCGAGTAAGAGCAAGTCCTTGGCCGAATCGAGGACAGCGAACTTGGATTCGATGTGGCTAGGCAAGGGGAGGAAGCTCAGGATCAATTCACGGAGCTCGGGGGGAGTCAGAGAAGGGGGTTTGGGTTCGCCGGCGGCGGATATCGGGTGGTGGGAAAGGAATCGGGGGGCGAAGTAGGGAGCGGAGATTAGGGAGTTCCACAACTTGCAGACGGGTTTGCATCGGACGGCGGATCTAGGGTCCGGGAGCCGAATAAGCACTTCCAAGAGGAGATCCACATCAAGTTTGCTGAACGGAGAGGAGGTGGAGGTAATTGGTTTCCTTTTGCGGTGGTAAATCTGGGTCGCCATTGCTAGCTGCGAGTAGACGAGGAGGTGGAGTTTTGGGAACAAAAAGCAGAGCCGGTCGCCGGAGTGAGACAGCAGTCCTCTGTAATTAAAGGGCGATTGGCGGCTGCCTTTTTACCTTTTCCGAGTCGGAAAATCGTTTGGGACTTTGGGACCAGACGTTGGGGTAATTAGTTAGTGGTTTATATTTTATGACTTCGGTTTTTTTGCTTTTTAGACTTTCGGGCCTGGCCCAACTCTATTGTCATTTCAATTTCCCCACCCTTACGTATACCAATTATTTATCCGTCGTGGAGTAACCTTGGCCCAATTGGACGGTTTAAACGCTTTATTTATTATTATCAGTTCTCGATGATTGCCGGCTTACCGACCAGCCCAGTCCATAAATAAACTTTATAAAATCATAAACTTGTCCGAAATTTAGCATATGTCAATTATGGAAGTAAATATTCTCGCATTTATTGCTACTGCACTCTTCATTCTAGTTCCTACTGCTTTTTTACTTATAATTTATGTAAAAACTGTTAGTCAAAGTGATTAATTTGAATGAAACTTGACTTCTTAGTTCTCATCAATATGAACGATTAAAGAAAAACTGAAAAAAAAATTCCAATTGCGTGTCTTAGATCAAATGAACAAACTAGAATAAGTAGTATCTATTCAATAGGATCTGACAGTACGGTAGAAAGAACTATGGGTTAAAGACACATTTGGTCACTGAGATTACAAAATCGGGACATGTTTAGTCACTAGAAAAAATTAATATCAAATTTGGTCACTACAATTACTAAAACTGGACACATTTAGTCACTCGCCGTTAGTCTCCGTCCAACTCCGTTAATGAAGTCCGTTAAGTGATGATGTGGCAAACAGAAATGCCTAATCAGCCGGATATAACCCAACAAAAATAAAACCCGACCCGCCACGTCATTATAACCCGCCACGTCATTAAAACCAACCCAACCCAACCCATGACCCAACCCCACCCAACCCTTCTTCCTCCTTCCTCTCACCTCCTTCTTTCCCCAAAACCACCGCCGCTCTCCTCCTTCCTCCCACCTCCTCCCGCAAACCACACTGAAACCCTAATCGACTGACATAAGCCGACTGCGTCGAGTACCCGACGCCGGACGATTGAACGACCACAGAAGCCGTAGCTGCTGCTTCCATCCTCCCTCGATTGAACGAACCTCCGACGTGTATATATACCAAACCCTTCAAATCTCCTGGGGACCTCCGAAAATCGACAAATCACAATACCTCCTGGGAGGAGTCGGCGATTCATGCCGGTTTCTCCGCCGCTAATCGTGGGGATGGTGAAGTCGGAGCTGACCAGCAAGTACGATCTGAGCTCGCTTCTGGTACTGGGCTGCGGCGGGGCTCCGCTCGGGAAGGATGTCGCTGAGAAGTTCAAGGAGAAATTCCCCAACATGGACATCATCCAGGTATATATATATATATACAGTCTAATTGAATTGAAGAAGCTTTGTTGAAATTTTCTGGTTGGTGTGATTGAAATTTTGTGGGAGACAGGGATATGGGTTGACGGAGAGCGGGGGAGGGGGAACGAGAATGATGGATGCGGAGGAAATGAAGAACTACGGGTCGGCGGGTCGGATCTCGGAGAATCTGGAGGCCAAGGTTGTGGATCCGGAAACAGGGGAGGCTCTGGGTCCTGGCCAGAGAGCGGAGCTTTGGTTGAGAGGCCCAGTTATCATGAAAGGTTAGAATATTCTTATTAGAGGCTGCTAACAGGGAAGGGAACTCTTGCGAGGATTCGACTTTTACCTTACATGGTGGAAAATGGCTGTACATGCTTTGTTGGTTTATCAGGTTATATTGGGAAAGAAGGAGGTGAGAGGAAGGAGGAAGAAGGGTTGGGTGGAGTTGGGTCATGGATTGGGTTGGGTTGGGTTGGTTTTAATGACGTGGCGGGTTATAATGACGTGGCGGGTCGGGTTTTATTTTTGTTGGGTTATATCCGGCTGATTAGGCATTTCTGTTTGCCACATCATCACTTAACGGACTTCATTAACGGAGTTGGACGGAGACTAACGGCGAGTGACTAAATGTGTCCAGTTTTAGTAATTGTAGTGACCAAATTTGATATTAATTTTTTCTAGTGACTAAACATGTCCCAATTTTGTAATCTCAGTGACCAAATGTGTCTTTAACCCAAAGAACTATAGAGTTCTTTTTACCGTAAAATACATCAGGTACTACTAAAGTTTGAAAATTATGGCAGACATATCACTTAATTTTGAATAGGGCGTCGGATACTATTAAAATCTCCAAAATGTGCATCCGTCTAATTTTCCATCCAACTCAAAATTTTAATTAATTTTTGGTACCCAAAACTTTTAAAAACATCCAAAACCATATTTGAACAAGTTTTTATCTAATATTGAAATTAAAAAATCTTCTAAACATAATATTACTAAAATGACTAATCAAAATTTTCAATAAAATAGATAAGGTAGTAAAAATAATAAACAAATATCAAGAAGAAGAATAAATATATATAATATAATAATAAATATTTAAAATCAATATTAGAATATCTATTTAAATTGCTAATCCGATAAGAAGTACCATTAAAAATAGTTAAAATAGAATCTAACCGATCATCAATACATCAAGACCAAAGAAGGATAAATGGAACATATTCAGAAAGAATTAAACATTTTACAGCAATTGAAGAAAATTTAGAACGAAAATAGAACGGAAGTAACCAAAAAAATTATACAACATGCAGATGATGTACGAGAATTAAATATAACATCCTCAGATTATTTTTATCGATATAGAATTCATAGGATATATTTTCTTACACAAATTATTCAATTATTATAACACATAATGGTAATTTAAAGTACTTATAATGATAATTGATTCTACATTTCCTATTCAAAAATTGGTTTGGTATCAAAATCTTCAAAAAAAAAAAAAAAAGAGAATAATTCAATTATAAGAAAAATATATAATAATTAAAAATGCTTATAATAATTATTGATTTTAAATTTTCTATTTAAAAATTAATTTGGTATCAAGTTTTCAAAAGATGATACCAATTAAATAATAAAAATTGATGTTTTTGATAAGTCAAATGATTTTTTACAATAAGAAAAGTAGAAGGATCAATTAAGAAATTTAGTTAAAAGAATGCACTTAACATTAAGCTTTAGCGGTACCGGGTGCACAAATAATAGTGTTCAGTGGTACCCGACGCCCTACTCAAACTTAAGTGGTATGTCTACCATAATTCTGAAACTTAAATGGTACCCGAGGTATTTTATCCTCTTATTCGCAAGTTAAAATCTAGCTTATTGGATATTCTATAGGGGAGCGGATACTATAACAACACCCTTAGTGTTGTTAATGTAAGATTCATTAAGGGTAAAGAATAAATTAAATATAATAATAATAATAATAATAATAAAATATTTTCAATTAAAATTCACAGCTTTACTCTCTAAACCCGCGGCCAGAGCGTCTTCTATGCTGTCCTCCAATTCCCTGTCGGCGTCGCCCCTCCCCACATCCACCCTCGCGCCCCGAGCTCTGAAGACCTCCCTTGCCGTCTTCGAGACTTGAATTTTGTGATCCGGTCATAAATCGTTCAGGTCATAGCTAGAGGTGGACATCGGTCCGATCTAGACCGGATCAGACCAAATAGTGAAAGATATCTTAGGACCAAGGATCGGATCAATAGTGCATTTGATCTGCTTTGGTCCATTTGGTCTGGTCCAAATGTAACTTTGGTCCATTTTTCCTCAGTATTTTTAAAATTCATAGGACCGGACCATATTATATTCGATTCGGTATGGTCCGGTATGAACCAACCCATTGCTCACCCCTAGTCATAGTCATGTCATCCCAGATCTAAACCTTATGAGTGGAGTCGCTATGTGTGGTGGAGGTGATTGAGGCAACCCTTGCGCTGGAAACTTATATCTCTTTCCCGCCAACGCCTATCTCCTAGCCATTATCGCCGCTCCAAATCACTCAATGGAGGGAATCCGCTCCGTCGTCGAGGAATCTGTTCTTTGTCATATGGTTGTGGAACAACTCTCGCAGAAACTGCGTCGTCGGGAAATGCCATGAGGTGTCCGAGTATGATATGCCATGAGACTGCTGAGATTAGAGAAGTCAGACTCTCTATCGATTGGGCTTTTCTTGTTGAACCTTTTATTAAGCTTCAATCAAATCAATTTTTCGTCACAGGCCCTGATTTTTAACCCAACTCCCACCTCTCATCTCCAAACCTCATTTGCTGGGCAAGTCGCCGGCTCTAAATTAAATTGCCGGTTCTTGTTCCATATAAATACGTACTCTAGTTCCATGGATTCAAGTGGCTTTTCTTTATTGTTTGCGGTGTTGCTCCACTTTAATGAGTTAAATTCATTGTTGGTCTCTGAGATTATAAAAAACGTTCATGTTTTATCACTAGAAATATTTAAATCCAATTTTGGTCACTCAAAATTCACGCTCTGCTGATATTAAATTCGTGATTTTTGAACGTTTTGTAGAAAATTCGTGTTTTTGTGAACTAGCGCCGGAGCACAGGAGAAATTTACACTAATTAGGTAACCTAAGGAAGGTGGTTGGCGCCGCCTGGCGCTGAGGAACCCTAGCTTGGCCAGGGCGTAGTGGACGGCGTCGATCATTGGAGGCAAGGTTGACCACTCCCTGATAGGGGTGAACAAACACACCCGCAAACTGACCCACCTGTCTAATCCGATCCAACCCACCCGTATTTATCGCTAAAATGAAGGTTTTGGGTTGGGTGAGAACTTTCTTTTGTACAACCCGCCTCTTTTGGGTAGGGTTTGGATTTTGGATTACACAACCCGTAGAACTTGACCCAGCCCGTGTTCCAATTATTGGTATGAGTTCGTATCCAAAAAATATTATGTCGTATATAGCCATACTTATGAGAAAATTAAGATATTTCACCATGTTTTTCTCTCATGGTCTCCCTAATCTAATGCATTCTTTGGCTTAAAGTTTAGACATAAATTTAATATAGCTATGATTCACGTAATCTTTTTTCTTGTGTACAATTTTAATAGAATAACATTAACATATTATGTATGTGTTCATTTATAACCGTTATAGGCTAGTTCAACAAATGTCGTGAAAAAAACTAGACATAAGTTGAAGTAATTCAAATTTTATTAAAATACAAACAACATTTGTGAATTTTGATACCTTTCACCTCGGTTTATTCGTTTGAATTTTTAATTAGTTTTAAAATATTTTTATGGTGTAGAATAATTACATATTTTATGTTGGGTTGGATTTTTACATAAAATATCGTCAACCCAACCCAATTAGAAACAAATCGTAGGGTTTAAATTTTTTTGGGTGGCTTTGGATTTAATATTTCCCAAACCATAGTGCATGGGTCGGGTGATTAAAATGCCTAAACCCGGACCACCCGACCCATGTAGACCCCTACTCCTTGATTGGGCTGGAACAAGATGAAATCGAGAGACCTAGTTAGGACTGGCCTTGTAAGCGAAGTAAGGGTAGGCGTTGATTAAGAAGGGGGAAAAGGTGTTGGTACTGAAATGGAGGATCTAGGTGAGACATCCGGTGAGATCTTGGCGGAACGCGTCGGAGGAAGGTGGCTAGGAGAATTGGAGGATGGCGGGGGAGTGATGGTCGGTCAGCATTCACATCCCTTATCGGTTAGAAGAGGTCGAAAATATAAAAATTAAATTAAATTGATTTTATTATTTTTTAATTTATATGTCACACATTTAACAGTCAACTGTAAAAGTTGACTGCCACATAAGCAAAAGTTAACTAGCTGGACGGACAGTGACCAAACTTGAACCATTTAACTAATTTGAGTGACCAAAATTGGATTTAATATTTTTAATGACCAAACATAAACGTTTTTTGTAATCTCAGTCACCCAGTATGCAATTAACCCCACTTTAATTGATGCAAAGAGGTATAGATGGCTGAGGCTTATATGATGCCTTTTCAAGTTGGTCTTTGGTGCCAGAGACAAGCCAATAACGCCTGAGATGGCTGATGGTTATTTGTACCATTTCTAGTATGTATGATTTGCATTTTATGGTATGAGAAAGTAAAAAAAAAAATTTAGAAACATTTATAAAGCACATCGTAAACTTTCTAATACAAATCACAAATCTTTTAAAGCGTACCAGAAAAATCATAAAAAAAATATTCTCAAGCACACCAAAAACCTTATAATGATACCACAAATCTCCTAAATCATTACAAAAACTTCACAAAGTATACCACAAATCTTTCATAAGCGCTCCAGAAATTTCCTAATGTAAACCAGAAACACGGTAAAAAACCCACAAAAGCATACCAGAAACCTCCCCATGCATATCATAAATCACCTAAAACAAACCACAAATATTTTATAACCACACCAAAAACCTCCAAATACAAATCACAAACACGGTAAAGCAAACCACAAAAAATAAGCCAGAAACGTTCTAATGCAGACCATAAATATATTAAAACAAACTCGAAACACCGCAAAGCAAACCTCAAAGTGTTGAAATCATACCAGAAACTTCTTAATGAAACCATAAACACGATAAAGCAAACCACAAAAGGCAAACAAAAAACACGAGAAATCAAATCATAAATCTCACAATGCATAACATAATATCCGGTGGTCGTTGCCTGATCAACCAAGAGCAAGCCCCGATGGCTGTCATTGGTCGGATTCCGGCGCTGATAAGCATATTCCGGCCCCGATGACTAGATTCCGACGCCGGTGAACATATTCTGACCATGGTGATCGGATTTCGGCGACTCTAAGTATATTCCGACGACATTGAGCATATTCCAACGACTGTGGGAGGATTTCGTCAACAAATAGCATATTTCGGTGACCGAAGACTGGATTCCGGCGACGAAATGTAGGACAGTAAATAAAATGTCTATAAAATACAGTCTATGGTTTGGCCCTATATAGATGATCATGGATAGCTTTTGACCAAGTATTTAGTTGGCTGTCAATATCATGGTCAACTCTTTTCATCGTAGCGTTTTATTGACACTTGCTAATGTGGATATCACATATTTGTTAAACATAGTTAGTAGAAGTTTGTAATATTCCATAAATTTAATTGGTACCAAATTTAACAGTTGGCAATTAAAGTCTTTTTATTTTCTCTAGTGTTTTGTATTGACTTTTATTATCTTTGTTCTAACTCGGATTTCATTTTTTTAAAAGATGGAACAAGTTTGTTGTGTTCTACAAAATGATATCTATTTTCGATATACTTCGAGAAAAAAGTGAACTGGGAGGGGAGGATAGGTTGACTTAAGGTGTTGGTAGGTGGACTTTCAAGAGAGCATGACCCAAATGCTGATGAAGAATCAGGGGAGCAAATTAATTAATGTGCTAGCTCCAAGTAGGGATGAAAATTTGTGGAAATTGTGAATATTTTAATTTTTAAGTCAGTTAATGCTGACTAGGCGGTGATATGGTGGGTTAATTGACAATTAGGCAACGATTTTGATAGTCCAACATGACGGTCAATACTTGGCTTTGGCCAATTAAGTAATTTTTTTTTCCAAGTAATGACAAGAGAAAAAATAGTTAGAAACCTCTACCCAAAACCCCATCCAAAGCAACACTTAGTGAAGCCACCCTACAAAATCAAAGGACGCTACCTCTAAAGAGGACAGCAACAGAGCTTTAGGTGCCACTCTATGGGCAGCTCAGTCGGCAGTCCGCAGAACCACACTAAAAACTATACAAAGAGAGCATGAAACTAGGAGCCGATGACACTCTTGGAGTAGTGAGCCGCCTATCGAATCTTCCACTGTTCTACGGTCCAGATGCCGAATCACCACTTCAGGATCACCTAGCAGCAAGGTGCTTTGCTAGATAGGGATCGAAAACTCCTTGGTGCTGAGATCCCAGGCCAATAGAACTTGCCCGTCTGTCCCATGTGTGACATTGTTTGCTACGATATTAATTATTGAACAGATTAGCTAGGATGTTAAAGAATGAAAAAGTTCATGTCATATGGAAGTATTAACTCTATTAAATAATATTATATGAATTGACTAAAAACTATGAACTGAATTATATTACACCAAGATAGTATATAAACATGGGATCAATTAGTGATGAAAGTTGACTATTATTCTTTTTTTTCATTAACCACGTGTATTATATATGACAGAAAAATATTAGGTTATTCAATTCATAAATTATTTAGTTTAATTTAAGTGTTCAACTAGTTAGACTTATAAATGAGCTGAGCTCGTGAGCTGATTGATGTGCCGAACTAGAGTAGAGCTCATGAACTCCTTATCGAGTCAAGCTCTAGTTTGGTCAAAACTCGGTCCAGCTCCGCTCGTTAAGAAACAAGTTGAGCTCATTTGCAGCTCTAGGTCTATCCACTCAATTACATTCCATTCAAATTTTTAAAGAAAGGTGAAAAATGGCCATCATATAGAAAAAAATAAATTGTCATAGCCCACAATCAAACATAATAAAACCCAAATTTTTAAAAGGCTTAATAGAGATCAAAAGAGTGTCAATGCACTACAAAGATCATTGGCTTTTACTCATATTCATAAACTGCTTAATTACTTGGTGAAAGCCAACAATCACAACTTCCCTTATAAGCACCTTGTAATCGTTCGTAGTCTGGAATTGTGCTAGGCCAGAAAGTTCCTTTAGATTGAAGCAGCTCCTCCACTTTGGGAACAAAAAGCAGAGCCGGTCGCCGGAGTGAGACCGGAGTCCTCTGTAATTAAAGGGGGATTGGAGCCTGCTTTTTTGCCTTCTAATCGGAATATCATTTGGGACTTTGGGCCCGGTCTGCGGTAATTTGATAGTGGTTTATGTCTTTGTTGAGCTTTCGGGCCTGGCCCAACTCTTGTGTTATACCTATTACGTGAAGCTGCTGTCATCGATCGAAGAAAACAATTGTTGATGTTAGTTTAGTTGACATTTGTATCCGTCCTAGTCAAAACGGTTTATTATTTTCAGTTCTAGATGATTACCGGCTTGCCTGCTACAGTACATAGATAGACTTTAAAAAGTCAGAAACTTGTCAGATGTTAGAGAGTGGTATAAGATCCCGCATAACCTTCTCCCAACAACTCGAGTTATTGGGAGCAACTGGTTTATGACATGGTATCAGAGCCTAGAACCGAAAGGTCATGTGTTCGAATCTCCACGACCCCCAATATTAACCGTTGTCTTTCAAGCACATGGTATGGTGGGCCTGTGCAAACTTCAAGCCCGTGAGTTGACTTTCGTTTGAGGGGGCGTGTTAGAGAGTGGTATAAGATCCCGCATAACCTTCTCCCAACAACTCGAGTTATTGGGAGCAACTGGTTCATGACATCAGAGAAGCATAAACGGCATAAGCTAAAAACTAACAATAGCTTAAAAAGCTTCCATAGATGGTCTTCGGCGAGAGTCGCCGGAAATGGATCAATCCACCGGCCACCGTGACACAAAATTCAGCCCTGCCGTAATAAATAAACCCTTTCTACGCCCTCCAACTACGACTGCCGATGTGACGCGTCCCCACATGGCAAATGACCCTTGAAAATTTCGCGCTAGTCTAGTCAAAGACTCAAAGTCCCAGCGCTCTCTAAAATCTTTTTTTTTTTTTTTTTTTTATAGCTATTTATGATATGAACAATTAGAATTCCAAATTATAACTATTAGATTGAAGTTAGTAGGACTACAAAACTCGAAAGTTAGAGGACTACAAAACTCAAAAGTTAGATACCCGTTCGATACCCCGCACTAGCATTTCCAGATGGCTTCCATGTCAATATCTTGGAAAAGAACGAGCAACTCGGAAGTAACAACTAGAAGAAGAAGAAGAAGAATTTCCTTCCTTTTCTATTTTGTTTGTGATTGTAATTTTATTTGGCGTTTTTGTATGTTGTTTAATTACATTATATATTATTAATCATCCATAAGTTATGCTTTGGTTTGATTTCGCAGACTCTTTTACTAGGATGTGCCAAAAATGTTTTGACTAAAAGTGTGAATCAACATACACTACAGGAAAATTGGTTTTCAGTCACGGTATCTTATTCACGGTAAGTTTTCCCGTACTTAGATATATGCTAATAATCACAGTAAAATATCCTGTAATTGATTGTGTAGTTCTAATCACGGGAATTATTTTAACAATTTTGAGGCTTCATTTACCGTGTCTAATTGTTAGTCACGGTTAATTACCATGACCATTGCTATATATTATTTTAAATAATATCTAAATGAGAAATAATATGAATGATGAATGAAAATTCGGCTCCCTATAAAAAATGTTGTTCATAGTAATTCACACAATTGCCTAATCGGAACTTAAGAAATGTTTTTTTTTTCCATAATAATTCACATAATTGCCTAATTGGAACTTTTTTTATTGGTTCCTAATTGGAACTTGGGACTCATTTAACCTGAGATTTTTAATTTGGGACACGTTTGACTTGGGACAATTAACTTTGAGATAAGTTTAACTTGGAACCAATAATTGGAAATTTGGAACTTCATGAAAATTGCCTAACTAGAACTTCGTTTGGAAAGTGCTTAATTGAACACTTAATTGGAACTTCATGAGAAAATTACCACACCTGAAAAATTCCCTCCCGCAAAAATTTGCCCAAAAGTTCCCTCCCGCAAAACTTTATCCCGCCTGAAAATTCCCTCCCACAAAACTTCCTCCCGCCTGAAAACTCCCTCCCACAAAACTTCCTCCCGCGTTCTTTTCTCTTCTTCCCCAAAAGTTTCTCTACCGAAATTCTAGGCGCCAAACCCCAAATTTGTTCACTCCAAATCGAAACTTTTGGCTCCACTAAACTCGGTAATTTTGCTCTCAACTCTCCCGCGATTTCTTTACCATATAAAAGGGGAAGATCAACAAGGTTTTACCTTTTCCTACTCCCTGCGTACACAACCTCCTCATCCTCATCCACTTTCTCTGCGTACACAATCTCTCCAATCCGACGCTCAACATTCCATTTGAAATTTCTTCTCCCTGCATGCCCTGAAGATTACTCTAGGCTTGCAGCTGAGGTATGTTCCCATTCTAATCTCTTTGTTTGAGCTGGACAAGAAATCCATTATATACATACATCCCCTTTCTCTCCCCTGAAGCTGGGTGTCCCTTTAACCCTTTATGTCTTCGAATTAAACGCATGCAATTGGAACACAGCAGTTTAGCACAAATGGGATGAAAGAAGTATCCATTCCAACTTGAGGGATTAGTTATTTTGTATTTGTACTGAGTTCTTATATTTGTTCTATTTTGAGGAGATTAGATCTCGGCTTGTTGATTTCACATTATCCTTGTTCAGTTACATCATTACGTTATTGTTCTTTTGTGTTGTAGAATACATAATGAAGGCTGCTCAGAATCTAAAGGTGAACCGTAATCAGAACCTTAAGGCAAAGGGTGGTCAGAACCTTCAAAACACTGGCCAGTCTCGTGACAGTGGCAGCAAAGCTACCAAAAAAGCTCCAGCAAAATATGTTGCCCCTGGCTCACTTGGGAGGAAGGTTCAAAATCGACCATCGGCTTTCTCCACCTTAACATCATCTTCAGATGTGTCTTCCACATCTCTTCCCATCCCACAAACAACACCTAAAAGTGGTAAGCAACTTATGTAATTCTCCATGAGGTTATACTATTCAATGGAATGAAATTATTAACTATCGACTCATAATTTGCAGCTTCTCAAAGGGTAAGAGAGCCCTTAGGTGATTTGTTTGTTGATTATGCAATGATTATTGCTTATTTTTTATGTCGTTGTTGCTGGTTTTTTTCTATCTCTTGACATTGCAGTTAGAAAAAAGAATGTACGAGGGAGAAGCATGTGTAAGGCAGTTGCTAGACTTAGGCGTGGAGAAAAGTTGCCAATTTCCTTCTACAACAATCGTGGTATTGGGGCAAATAGGGCAACTTGGTCAAGCTTTATTGGATTGGTTGTTCGCAATCCCCAGATTTGCTCATTTAGATCAAAGAGATGGAAGTCGAAGGGTAGGGCAGAACTTGAACACATGTGGGCTGCAGTTACGGTAAGGAGGAGTATGTGATTGTGTCTTATGATGAGTAATTGATGTTTTTTGAGTGTTTAAAGACATCTAAGTTTAATGATTGCAGGAATATTTCTATAATCCCAATATGATAGACTACAAGTATCATACTTTATTGCATATGCGTGATCGTTGGAACAAATGGAGGTCTGTCTTGTATCGTGGATATGCAAAACCATGTGGCAATGAAGAAGAGGCTATGAAAAACAAGCCAGATGCAGTAGGTAGTCAAGAAGATTGGGAGTGGTGTGTGAAACATGTTTTCTACACTGATGAGTTTCAGGTTGTTACCAAAAGTAGCTAATATGATTTGATAATATGTACTTGCAACTAGTATGATTTGATGAGATAAGAAGCTCTAATTTTCCCCTACCTCACAATGCAGAAACTGAGCAAGAATAATGCGCTGAATAGAATGAAGAAATCTATGAATCATCATAGTGGAAGCAAGCCTAATCGAGAGTATTATTATGAAATGGTAACTTTCTACTATGTTTGGGTTCATTGATGTTTAATGATTTATTCTTGAGTGGATCATTGTTGTCATGTGCTGCTGCCGTGTGTTTTTGCTTATGATGTTATTAGCATAAGTGGTGGTTCAGTTGTGATAAGTTTTGAAATGAAATCACTGCTGCCATGTGCTTCTGTTTTTACCTGTTGGTTCAATTGTGACAGATTTTGAAAAGAAACCACTAATACCATGTGATGTTATTAATAGAATTATTGGATCAGTTGTGACTAGAATTACAGAATTACAGCTGCCATGTGATGTTATTAATAGAATTATTGGATCAGTTGTGACTAGAATTACAACTGCCATGTTATAAATGACCGAATTATTGTGAATGGAATGTAATTACTGCTGCCATGTTCATTCAAATCATGTTTATAGGGTGGAAAAGATGGGACTCCTCCAACTATTGATCAAGTGTTCTTTGAGACACACAAGAGCGGTGGTGAGATAAAAGAGCAAGCTGCAAAAGAAAGACATGTATGATATGAGATTTTTTAAGTTATGTTCATCTAGATGTATGTATCTGATATTTACTTGAGTTGGTAATTGTTGATTGTTTCATTTTGTCAGGCTGGACTTGTTGAAACACGTGAAGCTAATCCAGATTTGGAGCCAATGGAGTTAGTGGAAAAGTATTTTGGAGAACAAAATCATGGACATATCATTGGGTTTGGAGGTGGATTGAGGCCTAAAGACTTGAAGGGTTCAGATGCATTGAGCAAGGCAGAATTGGCAAGCCAGCTAAGACACTCTAACGGAGAGAAGGCAGACATGGCAACTGTAATAGCAGAGCAAGCCAAGGTTATTTCTGAAATGAGAGCCATGATGGAAAGGATGGAACAAAGGCATGGAAGTCCGACTACTAATCAAAATGGTCAATCTTAAGTATGTAATTCACTTTGTCCAAATCTGTTAGTTTTTGGGTTCGGCTTCTATCTTGTGCTTTATGTTTGGTTTGTGTCTAACATTGATTGTCCATTTATTCATGGCAGATATGGAAGTATGGAATCGACAGATATGTAAGTGTGGAGTAGGGTATGATTCATAGCTGATATAGAAGAGTGGAATTGGATTGGAGGTGATTCATGACACCAGACTTTGCTACTAGAGGGAAGGATGAAACTTAACTATAGAGTAGGAGTTTTAGATGTTTGTGATCTTTTACATCATTTTGGATGGTTGTCATGTATTTTGGGATGGTTAGAAATATCTAAAACTCTTCTAATTACTGATGTGATATGTATAACATCTGTAATTCTTTTGATTACTACTGATGTAGTTTGTAGTATTATAGGTGAAGTGTTCAAATTTCTATAAATATTATAAAAGGTTCGAGAAAAAAAAGAATATGTGATGGCTGCTTCTTTAGTTATACACTGTCGACTCCAACTCTGGTGGTATAAAAAAAGAAACCAGTGCAACACAATTCCAAATAAATATTACAAAAAGTGTCATTCCACTACAGGAGGATTCAGCTGGAAAAAAATGAAGGAAAGACTGATTTTGAGTTACGAGTTAAAAGATTCAGCTGGAAAAAAATGAAGGAAATATTGATTTTGAGTTATATTGTTGTTTGATCGAACCATTCAGCTGGTAAAAATTATTATGAACATGCTATTACTTTAACCATCTCGGCAAAGTCGATTCTCATAAGATTCCCTTCCATCCGGCCTTTATTAGTAGCGACTCTATTGCAATCCGTGTAAGACACCAGATGGATGCTTTGTAGGTTCATCAAACTTTAAGTGATCGTAACTTTGCGCTCGGTTATCCGTTTGAGGTAAATTTTTTTTTGATTTCATATAATTTTTCGAGATCTATTAAGCCGCAAACCGCCGTGGTCCTGAAAATTTTCAAAAAGAGTTCATTTAATAGACAAAACGAAACATGTTTTGATTTCGTCAAACTTTGGACGATCATAACTTTTTGCTACATAACCCGATTGATGTGATATATGATTCCCCTTGTAGAGAAGTTGGCTTACCATACTTTATAGGTTCAGTTATGTTTTTAAAGATCGTAATTGATTCTTTTTTAGGTTTGGGTGTCGTTTTAGCATTTGATTAATACTGTTTTGGATACAACTTTACCACAAATGTTTCTTTGGTCAATTGGATTTCATGCTTATTTTGGATCTAAATTCTATAGAGAACAAGGGTTCGAATCAGTGCAAGTACGCTCTACTCTCTTCACTTTTATTTTTTCCTTCTCTTACAATGCGAGGCAATATTTAGAATTAGAATATAGAAACCTTACTTTACTTTTCTCTTTCACTGCCTCCCCTTCTCTTCGACTTCAAGAATGGAAATAAACCTAAACCTTACTTTCCCTTTCTCTTTCCACTGCTTCCCCTTTTCTTCGAGAATGGAAATAAACCTAATTTGAAAACCACATTGTTCTCGATTTATTTGAATCAAACAGAGAATCTCCATCTTCCTCGTTCTTGATTCTCTACAAGACGTTCTTCATAGCTGAGCTGAGCTGAGACGTATTGCGAAGCGCGATGCTGGGGTCTGGAGCAGAGGCGAGCTGCTGCTGGCTGGAGGGGAGGGGAGCTGCCAAATAACCGGCCCAATATAATCTCCACGTCCAGTTTCAGGACATCAAGGTAAGTTCACTTACTGTTGTGCTTTAGTTTGTGAACTAGATATGTAGTTCGTGGCATTTCTGTTTTAAGTCCATTAATGTGTGAACCAGTCCATTGATGTGTGAACCAGTTCAGTAGTTTATGCCATTTGTTTTGTGTTTTAGGAAATGGCGCCAAGTAAGAATTGGATGCTTGTCAATAATAGACTAAGTGATGAGTATAAGAAGGGAGTCTCTGAATTTTTAGACTATGCATTTCAAAGGAATAGGGGCAGGTACGAGATCAGATGTCCATGTATTAAGTGTTGCAATGGGAGGTCGGGTACCCGTGAAACAATAACTACACATCTGACCATTTATGGAATTGTCTCAAACTATACCTTTTGGTGCCACCACGGAGAAAAGTTAGGTGAGGCATTTGGACCAGCAGAAGATGAATGTGTTACTGATGCTGCTGAGAGTGAGAATGAGATGCACCAGGTTTTAAGGGATTTGTATCCTAACATTGACCTTGGCGAAGAAGAAATTGCAATGGATGTTCAGGAAGAATACAGTGAAAGGCCAAATGATGAAGCAGATAAGTTTTATAGATTGTTAAATGACTCTGAGCAACCGGTTTATGAGGGTTGTAAGAGTTCAAAGCTATCAACCATAGTCAAACTTCTTCACATAAAGTCTCTTGGAAGATGGAGTAATGAGTCATTTAACATGCTACTGAAGCTTTTGAAAGAGGACCTATTACCAGAGGGTTCATCTTTGCCAGACTCATATTATGAATCAAAAAAGATCATACAGGATCTTGGTCTTTCATACACAAAAATTGATGTTTGTGAGCATAGTTGCATGTTGTTCTGGAAGAATGATGCACAACTTGACGATTGCAAGGTATGCCATGCGTCTAGATGGAAGGTTGACAAACGTAGTGGGGAAGTCATGACTAAAGCCAATGGGAAGAAACTGCCAAAGAAGACTTTACGTTATTTCCCACTAAAACCAAGACTTCAACGGTTATATTTGTCAACAAAGATAGCTTCTCTAATGACTTGGCATCATGAAAACAAGAGTGGTGATGAAGTTATGAGACATCCTAGTGATTCCTTAGCATGGAAATCCTTTGATGGCCTCCATCAATCTTTTTCAGCAGACCCTCGGAATGTGAGGCTTGCTTTAGCTAGTGACGGCTTCCAACCCTTTGCACATTCTAAAACTCCCTATAGTATCTGGCCAGTGGTTTTAGTTCCATACAACCTGCCTCCTTGGATGATTATGAAGCCCTCCAATTTTATTCTATCAATGCTAATTCCTGGTCCAGAAAGTCCTGGAGATGCTATAGATGTATACTTGCAACCATTGATTGAAGATCTCAAGGATTTATGGAAAGAAGGCGTGACTACTTTTGACTCATCTAAAAGACAGAATTTTCAATTACATGCAGCCTTATTGTGGACAATCAACGATTTTCCAGCTTATGCCAACTTATCAGGGTGGAGTACTAAGGGAAGGTTGGCTTGTCCTGTGTGTAGTAAGCACACAAAGTCTGAGTGGTTGTATAACGGAAGAAAGTTTTGTTATAGGGGTCATCGATGTTGGCTCTCTAATGGTCATCGGTGGAGGAAAGACAAAGATGCATTTGATGGGACAACTGAGAAGCGACGGCAGCCAAGAATATTCTCGGGAGATGAAATACTTGATCAAGTGCAAGATCTTGAAGGGATTTGCTTAACAAAATGCAAAAAAAATAGAGTGAAGATATCACATGATGAAAGAGGAGACAATTGGAAGAAAAAGAGCATCTTTTTCGATCTTCCATATTGGAAAACACTTTTGTTGCGTCATAATTTAGACGTGATGCACATTGAGAAGAATGTTTGTGATAATGTTCTCGGCACAATCATGGATTTGAAGGGAAAGAGCAAAGATACTATGAAAGCCCGCCTTGACTTAGAAGAGATGAAACTAAGACCAGAATTGCATCCCAATCGTGAAGGAGGGAAGTTGGATATGCCGCGAGCAAGATACACAATGGTGCGAGATGGAAAACGTAAGTTTTGTCAATTCTTGAAGAGAATGAAGGTTCCTGATGGCTTTTCATCCAACATAGCTCATTGTGTGAATGTAGATGAACATAATATATCTGGTTTAAAAAGCCATGATTGTCATGTTCTTTTACAACATCTTATACCACTTGCAATTCGCGGTCTTTTACCAAAGGATGTCTGTGACCCTCTGATAGAGTTGTCCCTCTATTTCAAGAGCTTGTGTTCAAAATCAGTCAAGGTGCAGGAGTTGGACAGAATCAAAGCTGAAATTCCAATGACCCTTTGTAAACTTGAGAAGATCTTTCCTCCTGCATTTTTTGATGTTATGGTGCATCTACCTGTGCATTTGGCTGACGAGGCTTTGGTTGGGGGGCCAGTCCAGTTTAGATGGATGTATCCTATAGAGCGGTACTTGCATGATTTGAAGTCATATGTTCGAAATAGAACGCACCCTGAGGCTTCCATTGCAGAAGGATATCTCGCATCGGAATGCATGACTCTTTGCTCCAGATACTTGAATGGAATACAAACAAAGTTCAATAGGGTGGATAGAAATTATGATGGAAATGATTTGCAAGACTTCCTTGAATTCTCACAAGTCGGGCGATTCTTGGGTAGTAATGATAATGTCCGCAGCCTTAGTCCGCAGGAACTAGAGCAAGCACACATTTATGTGATGAAGAACACAGAGGAAGTACAACCGTTTTTCGAGTAAGATTTTCATTGTTGTTATAATGATCTCTTTATTTGTTGAAGTGATGTTTCTAATTTTGTTCTTATTTATTGTAGAGAATTTTCACATCTTTGTGAGCATGACTTGTTGGGAGGAAACTATAAGGAGGATGATGCAGGGTTCATTTCTTGGTTCAGGCAAAAGGTACTTGTGCTTGTTTGCTGGTGGGTGTTTTAGTTTTTTGTTTCTTGGTGAATACAAAATTGAAAGAAAGCTTTGTGTTCCAATTCCTAGTTTGGTAAATTAATCTGCTAGTTTTTAATGTATAATGGTTATAAATTGAGTTAGTTTATTGATATGAATTGTGTGCATGGAGGTTGCTGTCAGCTTACTGAATGGTGATAAATTGAGCTAGTTTATTTAATGTGAATTGTGTGCATAGAGGTTGCTGTCAGCTTTCTGAATAGTGACAAATTGAGCTAGTTTATTGATATGAATTGGGTGTATGGAGGCTGGTGTTGGCTTACCGAGACGTGTAGTTGTGAGGGCTGCTATTGGCATTCCCTTTCCTGCCTTTGCTTTCCTTTTCAGATCAAGTCTTGTAATCATTGTTTCTATATATCTGTACAATTGTGTTTCCATAAAATCTGCTGTAAAATTATTGATTGCAGGTTGCGATCTCCTATGAACCTAATAAGAGTAAGAGATCGGATGAGCTATTGGCACTATCACGAGGCCCAGCTCAAACTGTCAAATGTTATTCAGGTTATGTATTAAATGGTTTTCGCTTTCACACAAAAGATCATGACAAAAATTTGAGGACACAAAATAATGGTGTCGTTGTAGTTGGAGATGATGGAGTTGATATGAATGCGATAGACTACTATGGGGTTTTGAGAGAGGTGATTGAATTAAAATTTCTTGGAGGAAGATCACTTGCTTTGTTTAGGTGTGATTGGTGTGATGTATATGATAAGACAAAAGGGTTAAAAGTGGATGAACATGGGTTTGTGAGTGTCAACCTCAACAGAATGCTGAAGACAAATGAACCATTTGTGCTAGCAAGTCAAGTATCCCAGGTATTTTATGCAGAAGACAATATCAACAAGAATTGGCACTTGGCTGTAAAGGTGTTACCTCGAGCTATGGCTGTGTTGGAAAATGATTACAACACTGGTGAAGCAAGTGAAACGGTTCAACCTATGGATTGGTAATGTTTAATTCTACTATTAAAAAGTGATTTTGTATTGTCAACCATGATTAGGTTGCTCATATTACACTGTTCATTATTGTAGATTGTTTTTCAGCAGACTTTTTGGCAGCAGACTTTGACAGCATCAAAGGAAATTATGTAAGTGAGGAAAGCAGGTGCAATGTGATTGGATTTTGCAAATGCTAGGAACTTTATGCTATGAACTCTCTTGATATGTTTTCCACTGTTATACACATGTAGTAGCGGCTTTTGAGATCATTTTATTGTTGGAAATTGCATTGGAATGATTATACACGTATAGGTTTTGCTGCAACTATACTCATTTCAGGCTATCTAAATAATTTCACAAGCATGTTGACTAATATACCCATGTACGTTTTGTTGTTCATGTGCAATTAGGGATGGTGAACTAGAGGAAGCTGTAACCCACATGAAATGAATTGGATCTGAGTTGTTATGGTGCAAGGAATGGGCAGAGTGCAAGAAATTGAAGTAGATTGTATTAGTAGCTAAGACATTTGAAACTCTTTTCAATTGTTATATTATTTTGCTTACACTATTGTTAGCAAGAATCTTTGATACTTTAATACAATCAATTTATAATTAGAATCGAGAAAATTTATAGTGCTACTGCTTTCGAAAAATACTGTGATCAGGGGTATGTATGACTAGCTACTTGTGGGTAGTCATGGGAAAATCCCGTGTTTAGTGAACTCTACGTAGGCATGGGAAAATACCGTGACTAATGGTTTGTAATTAGTCACAGGAAATACTGTGAATAGTGGTTTGTATGTAGTCATGGTAAAAGACCATGACAAGTGCTTTGTAACTAAGCATGGGGAAATACCGTGACTAGTGATTGATATTCAGTCACGGGATAACTAGTCACTACAAGTGGTAAAAACCGTGACCAATGATTGATATCTAGTCACAGGAAATGATTTGAACACGGTAAATACTGTGTTAAAAGGTGTACTTCCCATCTCTAATTGAGTTATTTTGTCGAATTTGTGTTCCAATATTATGTATCAGTCACGGGGCTCACCGTGATTAATAGGTTTAGATTATCACGGGAAACTGTACCGTGACTAGTTATAATTACTCACGGTATACGTTTCCCGTGACCTTTACAATTAGACACGGAGCTTTACATTATGGTAAATTTCCCGTGTCTGAAAATTTTAAACACGGGAAACACACTTTCAAACACAGGAATTCCCATGATTAAAAAGGCTTTTTCCTGTAGTGATAAGGTGACAAAGTGAGTGAGACGGGATAGTTATTTTCTGGCATTGAAAATATACTCGTCCAAATGATCAAGACCTATTCAATTACAACCCAATCTAATTAAACTACAGACAAATACTTTATTTGGAAAAACAATTTAAACCTGTACTCAGTAATCACACGATACAGAGTGGTTGATGAATTTGAAGAGATAGATTCTGTGAAAAGCTAGTTGATGACATGATGTCCACGGATAAAAACCAATCTGTGGCGATCAATTACCAAAATTTTGTAAAATTTTACTATACGTACTTCGAGCATTCTCATTTTCTTACGTAATCGCTTTGTTCCTTACGTGCGTAACTCAATGAAAGTAACCATATATTACCTAAGGCTTATGCAGCATTATCTTATAATTATTATGTAAGACAAACATAAATATATATTTTACGTAAATATTACGTAATGACCTGCTATATCACGTAATACGACCGGGAAAACATGTTCTAACATGTCAAAAATTCAAGTCACTATAACTATGCTAAATTGAAGGCACTATTGGGAATCCCTACAAATGTTTACATAAAATAAAGTGGTACATCATGACTACGTTTCTCTGTGTCCGTCACATGCAGTTAATTAGGATTCTTTAAAGTACATTCGTCATTTGAAAAAATGTCAAACGATTCCAACTAACAGCACATGAACCTCCTTTTCTGTTGAAATCAGCATGAGCCTAATTAGTACCTTAATAACAACATACCATTTGGCCACTTGATTTATTTAGAATGAAAATTGCCAACCAAACGCAGCCTTCCTGCCGTCACAAGCTCATGATCACCTGCAACATATTATTCTAAAAAGCCCGACTAGCTAAACTGCTCAAGCAGAAATTAAAGTCAACGAAACCTTCACATCGAGAGTGCAAATCAACGAGTACTTCATAACTTTTGGCTAGTAGATACGCGTTTTTTTATACACGAAATTCATTCATATATTATCAGTAAAAAGTTAATCCATTTGAACTTTGAGGTTGCAAAAATTACATTGATCACTCTCATATTCGAAATAAAAATTACGTTGATTGTGGCGTCATATACCATGGTGGTATACATGATTGGAAAATATTATAACCAAAATATATATACAAATGAATATATTTTTTTTATGAATTAGTTTGCTCTTATATCATCAAAAAGATGTCAAAACTGCTGGAAACAACCCTGCCAAACTGAAATGAATATTATTTTGTTGATCATACATGATTTGTTTTTGTATACAATTTTTTTGAAATTTATATTTAAATGAAGAAGATACAACCTAATTGATAAACTGAATGGATCCATGAAAATGAAGTGAGTTAAAAAAACAAGGAAAAACAAGTAAATAAAATTAGGAAAAGGTAAAGACATAGTTTTTAATAATTGTGCAGGAAGCTAAGAAAAAAAGGGCACAAACAACGCACTACAAGAGAAAGGTACTTTAATCACCGGAAATCTCGTATTTAAAAGCATGTTTCATGTGATTAATAATTCTAGTCACGGGAAAATTATCATAATATAAACTTCCGTGACTAATTGTGTACCGTGACTAGTTATATGTACCGTGACTAATCGCTTCCCGTGATTAGCTATCAATCACTAATCACGGTATTTACTACTTGTTTTGACAGGTTCCTCAATGACTAGATACTAACCACTAGTCACGGTATTTGACTAAAGCCAATTACAACCACCAATCACGGTATAATATATCTATAAAAGATTAGGTATTAATTTTTGTCATTACTAATTACAACCAGTAACAAAATCTCTTGCCATCAAGTAACAACAAATAATTTTTATGATCAATCAAAAGTTTCAGATATTGTAATAAATAATTCTATAATATTACAATATTAATCATAGTAATAAATAGTTCTCCTCCATAAACTAACTAATAATTACTTTTATTGTATTGTATTACAAACAACATTAAAATTGTCTATCTAGAGTTAAATTTTGGAAATTTATCTTTCTAGCAACAAAAAAAGAAAATTTTGGGTCATGGACTCCATCTGAAGCATCCTACTGTTGTATCTGCCAAGAACAACAATAAAAATTTCAGCCCTCAATGACAAGTCAATTAAACCCAACATTGACAAAGAAGCTAGAAACTTAAACAAAGACTTAAAAAGACTTACTCAAATGATTTGTTCATAAGGCAGGGACTACGTATACACTTCATAGCCTCTAAAGCGTTGCTCCTATTGTAGTTAATATATATAAATATGAAGAAAAGTTACAGTTGTCTAAAAAGTTACATTTTGACACCTCAAATTTAATTAAATCACAATTTAGTCACTATAAACTATATTTAATATTTTGATACCACATATTTAATTTTAATGTAAAAAATTTAAAAAATTATACTTTGGTATCTAAATTTTATGAGATTTTTGTACCTACAATTTTTTAAATTTACATATTGGTCCAATGTTTAGATTTCACATGAATCCAATCCAGCAATCCTTTTGACCCAATCCATGAATCCAATCCACCATAACATAAAAGTATAGATTTAGTTTGTACAATACAAGATGTTGTATCACTCACATGTAGGAGAAGATTTGACCATTTCATATTTGCTCATTACGTGAAATATATATTAAATAAATGATAAAACAGAGACGACTCCAAATATTGCAACATCAAATTTATAAACTCATTTTGTTTATTTATGGTTGATTGTTGTACTGACGGCCAACTAAGAGAATTGGTCAAAACATTTCCATTATCTACTTCCTATTCGTTTCATTTTTCACTCGCCTTCCATAACCTTTTTTTAATTTATTTGTTTGCCTTTTTCGTCTAACCCTTACTAGTATACTATTTTTATGTATTCTAATTACAAGTATGAACGGGTCATACACGACTCACCAACAGTCTAGAGAATTAATAATTAAACCATAAAATTTTTCAGCTCAATGTCGAGTTCAATTAAAAATAAAAAGATATGGTTATTACTTATTAGAAAGTCGTCATCTTCGAATATGGGATTTGAAGGCGTGAAATTTTTTACTCGGGCTAGAATTTTCAACAATTATAAATGGAATTTGGGCTAGATACTACACATATCAAATAAATAGTTTTCATTTTTCTATAGAAAATTAAATAATTATCATCATAAATACATCACCATAAAAGGTATTAAGTCTCAACTATGCAAATTATAGTGTGGTACCTAAACTTAATAGATCTTTAGATTTATAACCTAAATTTGTTTTTTTGGCATATAAGTCCTCAAAATATTGATGGAACATTATATTTTAGTGTATTATATTTTGGTACCTAAACTTTTGAAGAACTACATATAGGTCTAATTTGTGTATTTTGAATTAAAACACCATCGAATAAATAAGTATTCATACTCAACTCATACACATTTAGATTAGGTAAGTAAATATCAATACCCTACCAAAACTCATCTACAAACTTCAAAACCCATATATATGTCACCCATACCTATGATCAATGGGTCTACTTGGGTTTAGCTAAATATCATTTATTATCCAAAAAATTTCAAAATATTTAAAAGTGGATGTTGACCGCCATATATCTCTTCTCAATCAATATCATAATTTCAAGTCAATATTACTAATATAACGGCTAATAAAAAATTTAATTTTAGACTTATAATACTAACAAAATATTATAAAGGGCACCATAATACATGCCCATATGTCAATGTAATCTCCGCCCGCGACAAGGCGCGGTATCAACGCCTAGTTGTTTCTATAAATTGAATGAACAAGCCCGTTATCAACCACAGTGCAATTTCGTCAAAAAAAAAAAAAAACCACAGTGCAGGCCTAGGAAATGAAAAACTGAATCAAAATCCATATACATAGAAAAGCAATTGGTTTGAGAAATTCGTTGTTGCCATTGCTTAATACAATCCAGTAAACATGGACTCTTAAAAGCAGCAAATTTGTTTTTACCTTAGGGTCAATACACATATGATTGTGGATGCATACACCAGTGCTCCTTAATTTGTAAAGTTGAAGGGAAAATGAGCTTGTGAAAACAAAACCGAACATCCAAAGCAAGAGTGGTAATTTTAGCTTCAAAATAAACCATAGAACTAAAGGCAGCTAAAGGAAAACTAATAGACTAAATACATCAAGATCCTCATCAGTAGGATGTGCAAGTCAGCTTAGATACTGAAATATAAAGACGGTCTTCGTTACAAATCATAAATGCCTTTCAAGTAATCCTTTATGGTGTGTATGTAGAACAATTTGGTTTAGTTGTCCATTGATAATTTGATATACAACAATTGATCTTTAAACCAGTTCGAATTCTTCCTCAAATTAGCAACCTGATTTATAACAAATAAATGCTTTGGGTTATCTTCCCCAATTATGTCTATTGATCAAGTTCATGCAATCTTTTTACTCTCGTGATCACCCCTGCAGATCAAAATGTAACTATAGTAAAGTCCTTCTGAAACCTCTAATTACTCAAAGAGGGAGAGTAACAGTTCACACAAAGTCCAAAGAGATCACATACCTTGCAAATCCCACAAGTTCAATCTATACTTCTAACTCCCAACCATTTTCATAATCATGTCTTCTACCTTTCAGCTCAAACGAACTAATGATGAAGGAAGCTGTATCATTGTTTTGCATTTCACTTCACCAACCACTGAAGCATCTTCGAACGTACTCTCTCTTGTTCGGTATTGCAGACCCAGTTCCACCCTTTATGAGCTACCAAATCTAATTTGTCCGCCATCAAACTGAACTAAAACCTAAAAGAAACCAAACAATAATAGATAAAGAGGAGCAATCAGATCCAAAATCTTGCGGAGCAAGATCCAGAGTCACCGCTTAGGTGATAGTCGCAGAAGGAAAATATAAACCGAACTGTAAGAATACCCTCCAGCTAAAATTGGACACTTGCTGAAGTAAGTAGCTGTGTGAGATGCCCAATTAGAAAACCTTAGGGAAGGCCAATACACACAACCCCAAATCTAATGCTTGCAAGAGAAACACCCAAAGTTCAGAAAAAAAACCCTAACCATATATTTAAAATTTACCGGTTGAATAACAAATTGTTACATCCATTTTTTTTTGTCATAGATATTAGTGATAAATGATATTCTGTTTATTTGCATTTATTCTTTTATTTTTACCCACAACTTTCTGTTCCTAAGTTTGTGGGTAGTGCCTACGTGCACCTATTCTTTCTCTTCCAAATCTGTATATTAGTTCTCAGAATCCAGAATAATCAACAACTTGGATTTTCCTCAATCATTCAAAATCTACAAACTCTCACATGGTATCAGAGCAAGTTACGTTCAACTTGTCGATCCAGTGCTAAAATCAGATTGGCTTACCTCCTTCACACCATCGTCTCTGTTTGTTCTCTTCCTCTTCCATTTTTTTTTTCTTCATCATGTCAGGCAGATCCGCCATTTCCAATAGCTCCACTTCGGCAGACGACTCTGTCATCACCTTCAATCCCGCTGCACAATTGCCATTGAAATTGACCTCAACCAACTTCAATTCATGGCGGTCTCAATTGGAGACACTCCTCATGGGGCTCGATCTGATCAGCTTCATTGACGGAACAGGCGTTGCTCCTCCCCGCACAGTCACGGCCGACAACGCCACCGTCCCAATCCTGTTTATCGACGGTGGTTCCGTCAAGATAAGTTGATTCTCCACGCTATGCGCTGCTCCATCTCTGAGTCCCTCTACTCGTTTGTATCTGCTGCTGTCACATCTCGGGAAGCCTGGGAAATTCTCGAGAAACTATATGCTGGGCGTTCTGGCTCTCGGATCATCAATCTCAAAGGAAAGCTTGCTCGCACAACAAGGGGGAATCGTGATGTCCTCACTTACGTGAATGATCTCAAGCAGATAGCGGCGGAACTGGCGCTTGTCGATGCCCCAGTTTCTGATATGGATCTCGTTGTGCATTGTCTTCGCGGGCTGGGTCCCGATTACAATCATTTTTCTGCTGCAGTCCGTGCTCGTGGAACCACTGTTTCCATCGAAGATCTGCTCGACTCGCTTATTGAGTATGAGGCGGATCTCCAGGAGCAGACTCGCTCTTCCGCTGTTGCCACGGCTTTTCACTCGCAGGTCCCTCCCCGTCGCACATCAGGTAGCAGCGGCGGAGACTCTGGTGGCGGCCCTTCCTCTGGTCGTCCGTCGCAGCGTCATCAGCAAGGGTTTCCCTTTCCTGAGCCCGCCCAGCCCAAGCGGGCTTCTTTCTCTGGGCCGCCTGCCCCTCTTGAGCCCACTCGGTCCAGAAAGCCCCCTGTTATCTGTCAATTTTGTGAACGGGCTGGACACTCAGTCCGCTAGTGTTTCAAGTTATTTCCTCAGGCCCGACAGGCCTTTAAGCAGGCCCGACAGGCCCATCACACACACATGGGATCCTCTTCTTCTTCTGGGCCTTGGTTAATGGATTCTGCAGCATCTCATCATGTGACCCCTGATTTGGGTCAGCTCTCTCTTTACTCAGATTATACAGGGCCCGATGAAATTCTTGTTGGTGATGGTTCAGGTTTGGCAATCACTCATATTGGCTCTTCCACAGTCTCTATTGGTTCCGCTAAATTTCATTTGCGTGATATTTTATGTGTTCCAAGCATCAAAAAGCGATTGATTTCGGTTGCCAAGCTTTGTCAAACTAATCCTATGTCTGTGGAATTTTTTTCCACCCATTTTATTGTGAAGGATCTTCGCACGGGGGCGCATCTGCTGAGGGGGGAAAACAACGGTGATGTATATGAGCTACCTCGGGAGGTGGAGAATGTTCGTCTGGCCTTGGTCACCACTCGCACCTCTGCCACTTCCTGGCATGCTCGTCTTGGCCATCCCTCACATTCATCTCTCACCAGTCTCATTCGGTCCAATTCTCTTCCTGTTTCGACGTCTCTGACTATTTTCCCCTGTGATGCTTGTCTTTCCAATAAGAGTCATAAACTCCCATTTTCTGTTTCTTCTTTGACCAGTACTCGTCCGTTTGATCTTTTGTACACGGATGTTTGGGGTCCTGCTCCAGTTTCTTCCATTGATGGTTTTCATTACTATTTGATTATTGTGGATCATTTCACTCGGTATACGTGATATTATCCTCTGTGGAAAAAATCTGATGTTCTACAGGTTTTTCTTGATTTTCGTAAAATGGTTGAGAACTACTTTTCTACCACCATTTGTCACCTTTATACCGATGGTGGTGGTGAATTCATCAAATTGCGCTCTGAGCTTGTTACCCATGGTATAACCCATCTTCTCACTCCTCCTCACACCCCAGAACATAATGGGCTTGCCGAGAGGAAACACCGTCATTTGGTTGAAACTGGTATCACTCTCCTTCACCATGCTAAACTTCCGACATCTTTTTGGTTGTTTTCTTTCTCCACTGCTATTTATCTCATTAATCGGCTTCCTTCGTCCGCCCTCCGTGGTAACATTCCTTACACCCTTCTTTTTAATCTTCATCCCAATTATCATAAGCTTCGCATTTTTGGTTGCTTGTGCTATCCTTGGCTTCGACCCTATTCCGCTCACAAGCTTGATCCTCGCTCTCGGCCGTGTATTTTTCTTGGTTATTGTCCTCAACGAAGTGCCTATCGCTGTTTTGATCCTAACACTCAACGTCTTTTTGTATCCCGTCATGTTGTCTTCGTTGAATCTCAATTTCCAGGCTTTTCTACTGCTTCTGCCGAGGCCAATTCCTCTGACTCTTGGCTCCTGGATCTTTCCCCCAATATCCTCACTATTCCAGCCCATGTGCCGTTTGGACTCTCCCCTGCCGAGGCCCATGAGCCCAGTCCGTCACCCCGCTCCCCCCTAGCAGAGTCTCCCGCGCGAGATCCCTCAGTGTCTGGGCCCCCGCCTCCGCCAGCGCCCTCTGGGCCTGCCTCCCCTGCTGCTTCAGCGTCCTCCGGGCCCGAGCCCTCCACGGCCCAACCCGTACCTGTCACGCCGGCTGCCTCTCACAGGCCGCTGCACCCCTCTGGCCCGCCTCCGCCTCCGGCCCGCTCGCACCAGATGCTCACTAGGGCCCAACATGGAATATTTCGGCCCAAGAAACGCCTTTTCCACACTCAATTGGCTGTTGGCCCCCCTCCCCTTGAGCCGTTGTCTGTCCGTGAGGCTATGAAGTATCCAGAGTGGAATGATGCACTCCATTCTGAGCACTCTGCATTATTGGCGAATAATACATGGGACTTGGTCCCTCGTCTTCCTCATTATCATGTGCTTGGTAATCGCTGGGTTTATCGTGTCAAGCATCATCCAGATGGTTCCATTTCCCGGTTCAAGACCCGTCTAGTTGCCAAGGGCTATCACCAACGCCCTGGTCTTGACTTCACCGAAACTTTCAGTCCTGTTGTCAAACCTGTCACCGTCCGCACGGTGTTCACTCAGGCTCTCTCTCAGTCTTGGCCCATCGCTCAGTTCGATGTTAACAATGCTTTTCTTCAGGGACCCTTACAGGAAGAAGTGTACATGGTCCAGCCGCCGGGTTTTGTTGACTCCTCTCGCCCTGATCATGTGTTTCGCCTTCGTCGTGCTATTTATGGCCTTCGGCAGGCTCCTCGTGCCTGGTATACTGCATTGAGTGCATTCCTTGTTGATTTTGGCTTCACCCGGACTTACTCCGATGCATCTCTTTTTGTCTACTCCCGGGGGAAGGTTCTTCTCTATTTCTTGGTATATGTTGACGATTTATTACTCACGGGCAACGACCCTGCTACTCTTACTGCCTTCCAGCAGGCTCTCTCTGCCCGCTTTTCTCTCAAAGCGCTCGGGGATGTGAACTATTTTCTCGGCATTAAGGTCATTCCCACCGGCACCGGTTATATCCTTTCCCAGCACAAGTACATGGTTGATGTTCTTAATCGCTTCATGATGACTGATGCTACTCCCGTTTCCACACCGCTTGCTGCTTCCACTGTTCACTCTCTTAATGATGGTACTCCGCCTACTGATGCTACTCGGTTTCGGCAGATTATTGGCGCTCTCCAGTATCTGGTTTACACTCGTCCGGACATTGCCTACTCTGTCAACAAACTCTCACAATACATGCATTCTCCTACTGCTGCTCACTGGCAGAGTGTGAAGCGGCTACTTCGTTATGTCTCTGGCACCCTAACCTTTGGTCTCTCCATTCGCCGATCGCCTGGCCCTTTGTCTCTCACTGCCTTTGCTGATGCTGAATGGGCCGGTGATCGTGATGATCGTTCATCTACCTCTGGGTACCTTGTCTACCTTGGCTCCACTCTTGTTTCTTGGCGTTCCCAGAAGCAACGGACAGTTGCTCGCTCCAGTACCGAGGCTGAGTATCGTGCCATTGCTAATGCCACTGCTGAACTTGAATGGGTCCGCAATCTCCTCTCCGAGCTGCGTCAACCTCTAGCTGCTGCTCCCACTATCTACTCTGACAATCTTGGTGCCACCTACTTCAGCTCCAACCCAGTGTTTCACTCCCGTATGAAGCATCTTGCGCTTGACTATCACTTTGTTCGTCAGCTTGTTCAGTCGGGAGCTTCTTCATGTTTCCTACATTCCCACGACGAATCAGCTTGCCGATGCTCTCACGAAGCCTTTGCCGTCTTCTCGGTTTCTTCTTCTCCGAGCCAAGATCGGAGTTGTTGATACCTCCTCCGTCTTGCGGGGGCGTATTAGTGATAAATGATATTATGTTTATTTGCATTTATTCTTTTATTTTTACCCACAACTTTCTGTTCCTAAGTTTGTGGGTAGTGCCTACGTGCACCTATTCTTTCTCTTCCAAATCTGTATATTAGTTCTCAGAATCCAGAATAATCAACAACTTGGATTTTCCTCAATCATTCAAAATCTACAAACTCTCACAATAGATAGGTGTACAAAGACATAGGTAGGTGTACAATGCAGTATGTTTACAAATATGTAAAAAAATAAATAATCAAATGCGGCGGTCGATAACTAATCAATCCGCCGATAAAAGAGTCTTTTTAGCCACTAAATGGGCAGCTCTGTCAGTATCCTAAGAAATGCAACAAAGGATACAAGCGGGTACATAACACACGCCAAGCCAGAGAAGTCGGATGATAGTTCAGCCTTGCCGATTGCAAAAGCAGAGCAACCATTCCACTTGCCACGTGCATGCCGAATCGCCAACAATTGTTTGGCGACACAGATATGCGCCACCAATGAAGCACTTTGGTAGACCCGTGCCAACTTTCATTGTTGAGAAGCATAATGGATGGAAAACTACGTGCCCCTGCAAAAACAAACAAACACACAAGTGCCCATACTATAGGACAAAACTAAGCTCCACTGAATGGACTTAAACAAGCCATTGAGGCTTAGTCGGATACTCCGAATCCAACGCAAACAATGTCACAAGAAAACCAATTTTATTTTTGTATGTAATTTTTTAAAGTATAGTTAATGAAAATTTGATATTTACGAACAGTTAAGGAAAGAAAAATTAAAAGAGTTTGAAACTATATTTATGGAAATAAATAAATAATAAAATTAGGGAGGAAAGTGAGAGCAAGCGTATCTGAAACGCGAATCCCGGTTAGAAACCCATCTGAAGTTGGAACTGCTATTTGCTCGAGAATTGTAACCGTCGGCATCAATGGACCTCCAGAATTGAAACCTCCCAAAATGTAACTGCCTCCCGTCGAGACTCCGCCCGGAATCTAACTTCTTGCGCTCGGCTGCGGTGGAGGGTCTTCCGAACGTACCTGATTGGGGAAATACCGTTTCGAACGTACCAGATTTGACAGAGCCGTCAGCCTGTGCAACTTTCCTCGCCGTGGCGGCGAGCACCGCGATCTCGTGCTCCGCCGCGATGACGGTGATGGCAGTGGGGGCATTCACCTCCAGGCATCCGTATACGGTGGCTGCCTGGAGATCCACGTTGTCAAGCCCGACGACCTTCAGCTTCCCTTTCGCCGTCTCGAACGCCTCCCGCATCACCTTGGTCCCGCTCTGCACGATCAAGGCGTCGTAGGACGAGATCGTGATTTTCGCCGCGATCTGGGAATCAGCATCCCCCAACTCTGCATAACCGCCAATGGATTCGTCCCCGCCCGCTCGCTGGTGCCGTTCTTCCCCATCCACCGTCGCCTCAGGATCGCTGCCGTCTATCTTTTCTTCTTCGCCGTAAGGGTGGAGGCAGATCTTTGCCTTTTGTGGTCGGGCCCGGCTAAATTTTTCATTCATCAGATTTCGATGAAAAGGAAAGAACAGAGCCCGCCACTTTAGTTAACAACACAATCGGTTTAGGTTTTGTTTGTGCCTAGTAAATTGTTACATCCATTGAGTGAAAGGAACTGTTGTAGTAATAAACTGGTTTAGGATAGGGTTAGTAACCATTGGTTACTGACCTATGAGTAACTAAATCTGAACCTTTAGATTTAAGTGGGTCATGAAAATTTAGATCTAAGGGGTGTCAATTAAAGGCATTTTATTTTTCCCAGTTTTCTTAATCGACTCTTATCTTTTTCGTTCTAACTCGAATGTCAAATTTTTTTCACAGATGGAACGAGTTCGTTGTCCTCTACAAAATGAGATCAATTTTCAATATATTTCGAAAAAATTTTTTTTTACCAACTACATACCATATGGTAACTTCTTATTTTTTAAGTCGTTTTTGAAAACGTTTGCTCAGAAGGAACGAGTTCATCATGATCTATTGGATCTATAAATTTCTGGGTGAATACAATACTGGATAAAAAATTACCATACTTTACCACTATGGTATGTGGGTGGTAACTTGTGGTAAACAATGATGAAAATCGTAAATGACAGTTAGTATACTCTTACTATCATGTATTCATTCTTCTTACGATATTGGTATGTGTCATATAGAGGTGGCAATTTCAATCCAATCCACCAATCCAATCCATCAATCCATTAAAAATATCCACCTAATCCATTCCATTTAAATCCAATCCATTTGATCCAAATCCAATTGGATTGGTGGATTCATGGATTGGATCCATGGATCATTGGCAAATTACGGTTTAGTACCTATAATTTTTATTTTTTACATTTTGGTACCTAAAATTTAATTTTTTATACGAAAAATATCGTTGGAAAATTACGTTTTGGTACCTAAAATTTTTCATTGTAACATTTTAGTACCTAAACTTTTTACGTTTTACATATTGGTCCTTGGTTGAGGATGTCATTTGGATTCATGAATAATCCACCAATCCACTTGATCCAATCCATGAATCTACCAATCAATTAGATCTAATCCATTTGATCCATGGATCCACCAATCCACCAATCCAATCCATTTGCCACCTCTAGTGTCATACCATCATGGTACGCTTTCTTACCATATGGTATTAAATAGGAGCATACCATATGGTAACAGCTGGTAAACAATTATTCCATTTTTTTGTAATAAATTTATATCAAAATGGATATCATTTTAAAGAGCACATTTAATCGATTTATCAATGCAAAAAAAAAAAAAATAAATTTCAACTTAAAACGAGAGAGAAATCATCCGTTAAAGATTAAAGGGGGAAAAGAAAAGACTTTACAGGAGAGAGAAGATACTGATGTCATGCTGATGTGGACAGGTTACTCATGGTTAGTGACCATTGAGTTACTGACCTGATCCATTCCCGAATAAACCCTCGCTACAAAATATTGTGGCTATCCCAGCGAGGCTTAGGATAGGGTCAGTAACCACTCGTTACTGACCTATGAGTAACTAAATCTGGACCTTTAGATCTAAGTGGATCGAGAAAATTCAGATCTAAGGGTTGTCAATTAAAGATATTTTATTTTTCTAGTTTTTTAATCGGCTCTTATCTTCTTCGTTCTAACTCGAATTTCAATTTTTTTTACATACCATCTGGTAACTTTTTTATTTTTAACTCGTTTTTTAAAACGTTTACTCAAAAGGAACGAGTTTATCATGATCTATTGGATCTATAAATTTCTGGGTGAAAAAATAATGGATAAAAAATTACCATACTTTACCACTATGGTATTTGGGTGGTAACTTGTAGTAAACAATGATGAAAGTCATAAATGACAGTTAGTATCCTCCTATTATCATGTATTCAACCTTCTTACCATATTGGTATGTTCATACCATCATGATACGCTTTCTTACCATATGGTATTAAATAGGAGCATACCATATGGTAATGACTGGTTAAAAATTATTCAATTTTTTTGTACTAAAAATATATCAAAGTGGATATCATTTTAAAGAGCACATTTAATCTGATTTATCTGTGCAAAAAATAAAAAAATTCGACTTAAACGAGAGAGAAATCGTCCATTAAAGATTAAAGGGGAATAGATAAAGACTTTCCAGGAAACAGAGGATACTAATGTCATGCTGGTGTGGACAAGTTACTCTTGGTTACTGACCATAGGGTTACTGACCTGATCCATGCCCATCCCAGCGGTTCCCTAGAAGGGGTTTATTAAAACCTTGCTATAATTTCCTGAACTCGTCATATCAGCGGGTACTTTCAACGGTTGCATAACCGTTGCTACGTTTAAAGACAAATACGATCAAATAGAATAAAAAAAATATCAAAGGATGGGGAAAATCGAAAAAATGTTGGAGCTGCGATTGGATCGATCGTCGGCTCTAAGCTTCGAATCACGGAGACGCGGAACAGGCCTGGGGCAACAATTTCACCGGCTTAATTAGATGGTTAAAGATCCCCTACACTATAGGATAGAAGGCGAAGAGGATGGAGATTGACTATGGGGACGACATCTTGCACGATCCAATAGGCAAGTAGTAAATCTAGGGTTTGGAGAGCTCCGTTCGATTCTCCCTCGTTCGTCAGGGGAGAACTACATATTGTCCAATAGGCAAGTAGTAAATCAAGTTTCATTAAGGATATTTCCTTCGGAGTTTTTTTATGAGTAATTCGGTAAGTACTCCATTTGTTTGTTGTTTGATAGTTCCATTATTGTAAAATAATTCTTGCATGACTAAACCATATATGTTTTACGATATTTAATTGTAGGGAGATTTTGGAGATGATGAGGGTGATTGATTACACATCATTGTTCATAAGGGATGTTGTTTATGATACCCATGCCGAAGCTTGTGCAGCTGAAAAGAAGATTGCCCAAAGAAATTGGTTTTTCTTGTTTGTAGGGTTCAATCAAGCGAAACCCTGGAAAAAATCATCAGTGGATATATATGGATTGTAACCATGGTTATAGAAGAAAATCATATACTCTAGATTTGGCAAAGACAAGACTGGTCAAATTAAAATGAAAGCAAGGTTGTTAGGTTTTTTTATAACCGCCCCCTAGGCCCACGGTTTGGTCCAAAACCGCGCCCCCGACAAGCGGTTTTCGACCAAACCGCTGGGTGGGGTGGCGGTTTTTGAAAAAGGGTGGTATTTTTGGAATTTTTTGGGGTTGAGTGGTATTTTTGGAATTTTTTTTAAACAGTGGTACTTTTGGATTTTTTCCGTTTTTCATGGACTTGTCGGGATACCATATAAATTGTTGTTTTGTTTTCATTATAGCTTTCTCAAGGACACCTACGTAGGGATGGCAATGGGTCGGGTTGGGTCGGGTTTTGCCAAACCCAAACCCAAACCCATGAGTTTATCCGTGAAAAAAACTCGGGGTAAAATCCACTGAGTTTGAAAAACTCAAACCCAACCCAAGCTCACTTAGTTTACTACCCCACATATGATCATCTTACCTATGCTCGTTTATCGACTAACTACTATGCCTTTCTTGCCGCAGTTGCACACCATCCATTAGGCCATAACATTTTTTAGGTTGTTCCCAAAGAATGTTGCGACCGTGGCACGTCAACTGAACAAGTGATCGATTCAAAGTGGGTTTACTAGGTCAAGTTTTGACCTAATTCTACAGTTGAGCGTTACAAGGCTCATCTCGTGGCCGAAGGCTACACATAGATTGAGCAAGTGGATTTTCATGACACCTTCTCCCTAGTCTCTAAACTTGTCACTATGCGCTGCCTAATTGTGATTGATGTCAGCAAATTAAAGGTTGGTCATTCATAGACTGGATGTTAACAATGCTTTTCCCCATGATGATTTGGATGAGGAGCTTTATATGTGGATACTGGAGGATTTTGTTGTGCCTAGTGATAACCATGTATGTCGCCTTCATATGTCCATTTATGGACTTTGCCAAGTATCCCAAGTTACCGCTGCTCATTTTATGTTTGTCTTTGGTTAGGGGAGTATTCACGTGGTTGCCTCTATCTATGTGGATGATGTCATCCTTGCCGGTACTAGTCTAGACTTAATCGCCCATGATAAGGCTTTTCTCCACACCCGTTTTAGCACCACATATCTTGGCAATTTATGCTATTTCTTGGAGATTGAGGTTGCGCATTCTTCTGCAGGAACCACCCTTAGTGCAAGTCCCTTATGAACATTCTGTATGATTCGAGTGTGTTGGGCATTCGTCCTAGTGCCTTTCATGTTGATCAGAGTCATAATATCACTAAGCCTGCTCATTATGATCATCCTAACCCGACTGCATATCATGGTTTAGTTGGACAAATTCTCTACTTTACAGTCACTCCATTAGGTATTACTTATGTTATGAATATTCTTAATTATTCAATTAGTACACTTGCCCACCCAATCTCAATGGATATAGGGAATTGGGTCTTACGCTACCTGAAAGCCTGGTCTGTGATTGTTTTTTTCCTTATGTATCTCCCATTGATTTAGTCGCCTACTATGACACTGATTGGGGTGGATGTCAATCCATTTGTCTTTCTGCAACAGGTTATGTCCTCACTATTGGGGTAGCACATGTATCTTGGCACAACAAGAACAACAAGTCGTCGATCGTTCATCCGCTAGAGACGATTATCAAGCCATGGCAAGTACGTTTAGTGAGGTGCTTTGGTTGTGTTGGCTTCTGCAAGAGCTAGGTGTTCCTCAACGCAACTCCACTTCTCTTTATTGTGACAACTAGGTGGCCCTCCACATAGCAGGCAACCCTGTTTTCCATGAGCGCACCAAGTACGTTGATATGGACTGCTACTTTGTTCGGGAACGGGTCTAGTCTAGTGACATTGCACCCTTGAAAGTCAGCTCTCATCACCAACTTGTGGATATGTTTCCTAAAGGTTTTGGTACTTAGTGTTTCACTTTTCTCTTGTCCTAGCTACGCGTTCGTGATCTGCACACTCCAGCTTGTGGGGGAGTATTGAACTAGGTCTATCGACCGACTTTGTCCCAGCCGAGCCAACACAAGTATAATGTGGCCTACCCGCTGCTACTCACGTGTGTGTCTTATTCACATGCCCTAATTGCTTTGTCGTCGATGATAATAGTTGTAAGGGTATAAAAGCAAGTGTAAGGCCTTCAGCCATAACTAAGTGATCAATAATAAAATATCAGCCAGGGAGTTGAGCTCTCATGTGCGCTAGTCTCGTAAATTTAAGATACCATGTAAATCGTTGTTATGTTTTCGTTACTAGTACATGCTATGGATGGATAAGTTTAAGAAATGAAGTATTTTGTTACCGACAAAATATATTTAAGTAACCATCTTATTGCATTTAAATCTTAATGAAGATTTTGTTACATTTCACATAAGTTAGTGATGATAATATTTTAGGAGATTTGGAAAATCTTTCGTCTATATGCATGGCGAATTCTGTAGTGCAGGGCTAGCAACACAACAGTAGTGCCGCCACCCAATTTCAGCCGCTGGATTTCCAGTCTTTAATGAGGACTGTCGATAATGACCATCATTTAACCACAGTAGGTTGAACCTTTGTAAACCTACTATATATTTAAATCAGTTATTATAATTATATTTTACTACTAAAACAAGACGAAAAACTTCATTATCTAAACCTGGTCGAAGACTTATCTGAAATCGGAATCTAGATACCATCCTCCTATCGTCGTCGCCCCTAATGACGACGATGTGTATTTCTACTAACGGGTTATGAATCGGCGGTGGTTTAAACGAGGGTGGAGGATATCAAGTGAATTGGAAGAAGATGAAGGTCTACAGATATGAAGAATGCATTGAAGAGTTGATTGAAGAAAGAAACCTCACCCAGAAACGTTTCGTTACTGGGTTCCCTCCACTCAACCTATTTACACCTAAAAAAATAATCTTGTACCACATTGATTATTTACAAGGCATTTATTATTTTTATAAGGCCAGATTATTAATGACAATTAATGTTATTTGAACTTTGCCTCATGATAATAATTTTAAGCCCCAAACTACCAAGTCTCCAAGAAGGAGCTAGTCTCATCGCGAGTTGAAGAACCCGACGTGATCATGAGATCTAGACCACGTTGGCTTCAAATCTAGATCCCGACATGGTCATGAGATCTAGACCACGTTGGCATCAAATTTAGAGCTCGGCGTGGTCATGAGATCTAGACAAGCGTTGGCGTCAAACTTAGAGCTCTATGCGGTCGCGAGATCTAGGCCACATCGTGAGACCATGCCCAAGATCCATGCTAACAAGTTGGAAGTAAGAAGGCAAGTCATGTGGGAAGAGGCAAGTAACAAGACGACAGTTCCAGGATGAAGAGGAGGCGGTTAAGGGAGAAACTGCCGAGTATCCCAAGTGCAATGACACGTCAGCCACATCCGAGAAAGAAGGAGAGCAGTTCCTTTTGGAAGTTACTCTAAGACGGTTTCTACGACGGTTATCATCTCAAGTCCTATAAATAGGAGGAGGAGTTGACAGAGGAGGGGTTCGCGAAAATCACCACCTGACACCACTTGTCAAGTTTTATCAATTTTATTTTTCCTCTGCAACTTTTATCAGTAGTCATAGATTTGGAGCTCTCTCAGAACCTCCATAGGAGTAGGAGTAACTTAATGTAGATATGTCTCGAGAGTCGTGTAAATATCGATCACCCTCGTTCGAACTGTGTTTGAAGAAGTGTGAACTGTGTTAAGTTAATCGTTGTCCAAACAAGTCAAGGTGCAATCAATATCAATTCAACGCAAGTTTTCTCGCCGGAGAACAAATTTGGCACACCCGGTGGGACCTTTGTGGTCGATTCAATGGCTCTGAGGCGGATGAACCAAGAAGGTGACCTTCCGGCTGGATTCGTGGAGGATCAGGTGGCCAACATCGAGCATGACCAAGTGTCCGACGCGGTGATCGGAGGAAACGGTGGAGCAGAGATCTTGGTGGCGACCGTGCCTGGTGGAGATCTCGGCGAAGCAGTGGGGGCCCTTCGTCAGATGATGGAGGGGAACCGCAAGATGGTGGCAGAGAACCGTCAAGCTACAGAGGAGAACCTCAAGATGGTGGCTGACAACCTTCGAGCCATGGAGGAGAATCGCCAAATGCTGATGGAGAACCGTCGCATGATGGAGGAGACTCGGGCTAGTACACATCAGGTAAATTCTCAAATTAACTGTCTCAATTCTCGCATTGATAGACGTTTCAGTCAATTATTTGAGGTAGTTAACAAAAACACAAATGAGTTGGATCAGTTTCGACAAACTCTAACTAGACCAGTAGTGCAGTCAAGAGCTTTGCCAGTAGATGGCACAAGCCCAACGCCTACTAATAACGTTCCTTCTCCTGCCGGCGGTCGAAATAGCCAACCACGGCAAGAGAACTTGCCGCCTCAGACGACAAGCCAACCACCTCTACATCGAGTAGATGATGTTGAGATTCCCGCTACCACTCAAGTAGGAGAGTCCTCTCATGGACGCGTGGGAGTTGAAGTGGTACCCCCGCGTGGTGAGAACCTCGCCGCCATGTTCAACACTCGAGTTGAGCAGCCACCCGTGCAAGTGGGTGCTCGTCTCTTTATTCCGGAGGCAAGACCCTACGTGGCTCCCATGAATGTGGGAGTAGGAGGAAGTCTAGGTGGCAACATGGATCAAATTCCACCACGAGGCTACCCAACTCCAACGCCACCTGACTCGCTGTTACTGTCACCCTAGAAAATGGCCAAGTATAACCACTTCCTCAAGCGTAGTATAGCGGGTCGGGTTTTAATGTCAACCCGGGTCCTAGATGTGATGACTACTCAGTGAATTCGTATTATCTAGCGAGGAAAATTTAGTGAAGTTCTAAACTAACAAGCAAGCAAAGTAACTCAAACGGTTGTTTTCAGGTTAAGAGAGGTCACCCTGATATGGTTCCCCCTAGTCTGCAGTTAAGCCGGATTGTAATTACCAAGTTCAATTTCTATGATAATTATACTGCGGAAGGTTCTTAAACAGTCTGAAGTCTCGACTAAAGGTCTCCAGACCCTCTCAATCTGAGTCTCTAGCTGGCGACTAACCTACACCGGAGTAAACAGATTGAGGCCCTAAGAACAAAACCTCCACTACCGGAGTAAAACCGGTACAGAATAGTGAGTTGGTTCCTCGACTAAAGTCACCAACTCCCTACCTTCAATCAAGGATGCTCTATCAGCCTAGTCAGATATTCTCATTCTAGGTTAAAGCAGAAACAACAGGAATTTGATCAGGATTCAAGTCATTCAATCATTCAAACCTCAATCGAATATAATCAATTCATAGAAACAGTACTTGGGTTCATACAATCAATCTCAACATACAGAACTAGGGTTTCCCACACCCAGATGAATGGGAGAACTACTCCATGGAGAAAGAAGCAAAAGCAGAATCAGATGCGGAAATCATACTGTGAAGATGGATTTCTGCTCCTGGACGTTGAATCGGCACTTCTCCAAGCTCAAACCAAGCTCCAATGGTGTTGAAGATCGATCTAGGGCACTTGGAGACTCTTGTTCGTCGCTTTCTCTCTCTAGGAATCGCTCTATCTCTCTCAAAACTCGAATCCCCTCTCAATTTGGCTGAAATCTGCCTAAAAGGGCATCATTGGCCAAAACACGGTCGAGGGCACGGCCGTGTTTTGCCTCAGCCCGCCCGTGTTTTGCCTCAGCCTTAAAAGCACGGCCACGGGCAGCTTGAAAACACGGTCGTGTTCAGGCTAAAACACGGCCGTGTTTTCCTCAGGCCTGCCCGTGTTTTTTAGGTGGTTCAAGCCACACTTGCAAAGTCTCGGCCATAAAAGTACGGGCAAGAACACGGCCGTGTTCTGAGGCCTCCTGCCCGTGTTTTGGCCCTGGCTTGTCCAAACGCCTTCCAAACGATCCGAAACTCGTGCTTGGCCTTCCCTTTGACGCCTGGGACCTGAAATAGGACAAAGTAGCACAACCCGGCGTAAAATAGGCCAAAACACACAACCATGCTCCTCAAATGGATAAGAAATAGGGGTATAAAATCATGTAATTATATCGTTATCAAACTCCCTCACACTTAACCGTTTGCTTGTCCCTAAGCAAACCAAGTCAGACACCAGGTAAGCTTGAGACATTTCAATCAAGCAGGCTTAAGGGCAAATCATATCGGCATTAAACACGTGGATCATACTGGCTTTCGATCATCAACACATGGCAACTCGAACGACAACATAGACAACCTCCACAGATGACATTCGAATGCAATAAAGTTGAGCAAAGGAAGAGTTCTTTCATGTTCACTAACCAACATAGACTTGACTCAATCACTTGTTCAAAACAGTCACTTCATGCACAAAGCTCAAGATATCAGAATTAAGACCGAGCAATCTAGGTCCTCACCGGGGTAAAGAGTATAGAGAAAATGAGAAAATGAATCGCTCACTCTCGACCAGTGGGGTCAGGACAATATGATGCGAAAAATGCGCATGCTTCTTCTCTCAATTCCTAACGTCTCTTCACCATGAATGCAGCCTCTAACTGCTAGAGTTCACATAAGGGCCGGGGGTGTCACCACTAACTAATCCGGAGGTCTTAGACACAGGTTCAAATGACTGGCTAGGGTCTTGGACATGGGGAAAAGGCCTTTTAGGTGGTGGCAGTTATAGCACAAGGTTCCACAATTCCAAACCCAACAAAACCACAATCCAGCAAACCAGTAACTTTCGTTCTGCTATTCTGCATCAATCAAACTCTTCAGGGCACAGGAGCGAAGGAGGTTATAAGAATGTTAGCATTCCCAAGCCAGACTGCTAGGAAACACTACTTAATGGGCACTATTCAGAACTTTGGTGGTGGCTCTCTTTTGCTTTCATTTTTTTTCTTTGTTTTTCTCTATTTTCTTCTTTATTCATTCCTTAAGAGAACCACCACCTCTGCACATTTTTCAAACACACGCCCAACTTTTAAGCACTACCTCCAACCATCACATTACATTTAGCAGAACAGCAGACAACATGCAAAAACCACTCTGTGGAACCTTCTAAAAGATGCAAAGGGTGATTTTTCATTTCAAACCGAAAGAAAGGATAACACACGGCTCAAAGGGGCTGACTAGGGGATATGACAAATCAGGACAGTCAGTTTGGTCGTGGGCTAATCCTATGCCTCCATCATCTTAGCTAGTGACAACGTGAATGCTACATTTCATGGAAGAGGGATCTATCGCACAAGAAAGAAAAGAGCAGGCTCAAATCTCACATGGCTACCTATATGTTCTATCTCACATTCTGATTCCCTGAACTAGATGCATAAATGACTGTCAAAAGCAGGTGATCAAATACAAGTCGCAGTTGGTAAGCAAACAGTCGAAAACTGAACCTCACACAACTCTACTACGCATCTCAGTCATCGTAATAGGCTATCTTAGTCACACTCAAGTTGTCATGCATCGAGTCAAAAGCCATTCAATTCTCTAATCACATCCACAATGCCAATATGGTCAAATATCAAGCAAACAGCGGTGCTTGGAGCCCTCAAATCTCAAGATTCGGACAGTGGACTAGGCTCCAAGCACCCATACACCCGTTCCAAATAATACAAAGAACCCCCCCACACTTAAATGCGACAATGTCCTCAATGGAGCAGAGGGAAGGGGAACGATGTTACCGTGAAATCAGGAACGGAGATCGAGAGGCAGATCCGACAATAGCAGAGGACTGGAAGGGGACCCAGTCCGAGGCACAAAGCTAAAGTCACACAAGAGACACACTGGGTGATAGAACCGAAGTTCCGAGTCTACAATCCAAAATAAAAGAAAACAAATCCAAAAGAAACAACAAAAACATGGAGTCTCAGTCTGGAAATGGAATCAGTGCAGAACCAGGTGCTCTCGCCACTAGAAGTCATCGCCACCATCGCCGGCAGGTGGTGGGTACTGGTCCTCATACCCCGGGGACTGAACGAAAGGATAGTGAACTGCGCCCGGGTCCATGCCCAGATAGGACATGATGTAGTGCTGGCCGGACATCAGACGACGGCCGCGGTCCCGCTCGCGATCCAGGCGTGTGTGAATGAGGTCCTGGCCGGCCAGGATGCGCTCGTTCTGCTGAGCGATAGCCGCCAACTGATCGGAGATGGGCACCACCACGGGTGGAGGAGACCTGGGGGCAGCAGCGGGGCCCGTGGGAGCCTGAGCATGAGGAGTAGCGCGGCGAGGAACCCGGCGGGATCCAGCAGCGCTGGACTCTGGCTAGTCGCCCGCGGCGGGTTCAGGTGGCTGGGGAAACCCCGCAATCCAGCGAACACGCCCCTGGCGGGCCACCAGGTGCTGAGCACGGAGGGTGGCCTCGCTGAGTGGAGTGGGGCCGTGGACCAGGGTCATCCCAGTGATGTCGACCCCGTAGTAGCGGGCGAGGGCCGTGATGACTGGGCCACAGACAAGGGCGCGACTTTGGCTGGCAGCAGCTTTCGCGAACGTCCGGGCGACCACCGAGCCCAGCTGGATGGTGTCCTCAAAGCGACCCATCGCCTCCATGAACCAGAGGGTCCGGAGGGTGACCCGGTTGGCCGAGCCCTTGCTGGGGGTGTAGGAGGCGCACATCAAGTGGTTAAGGATGCGCCACTCAGGTCGGAGGAGAGAGCCGCGTGTCTGGCTGGCGACGTACTCCACATCCACATAGTCAGGATGACAGATCCGCCGGAAGTACGCCTGGCAGGGAAAATCGGTGGGATCGGTGATGTCTAAGCGCAGGACCCCATCGCTGGCGTGGGGGGAATTCACCCGGAGTGCATTGGCGAATTCCCAGTAGCTGATGGAGTGCTCGACCCCACCAAGTGTGAATTGAACGGCGTTACTGTGGTCGGCATTCCCCCTCTGGTTGTGGCGGAAGGAGGCATAGAACTCCCAGACGAGCTCTTGATAAGTGGACTCAGCAAGGCAGAGCAGGCGCCGCCAACCAGACGCCCGCACAGCGGCCTCCATCTGCGGCCGGGCGTGAAGGCCATCGAACACCGCAAAATCAAGGTGCAGGTGCTCGGGGATGGTGCGGGTGCGGATAGTCCGCAGTGCATGGCGCTGGGTGATGCTCAACTGGTCTAGGTAGTCTTCCATGATCTTGCATAGCACAAGAACGGACAAAAGGAAACACGAGCAAACGGGGTCAATGTTAGTGAAGATCACACCGGGAGTCCTCATATCGGAAGATATGGACAGTGGACTAGACTCCCGGAGAAAATCAAACATCCCCATCACACAAAAATGCACACAGCCCAATGCACCGGGGGCCCTCAAATCAAACGATTGGGACAGCGGACTAGGCCCCCGGGAAACAACAACAAGCCCAATCCAAATAATCATTAAGCAACCAACCACAACCAAAATACCCCAAACTCGGAAATAATCTCACATGCAAATGGTAGGCCGAGGGGCTGAAATCTCAAGATAGAACAGAACATGCAAAGAAAACCATCGGCCTACCCAAGCAATCGCACATTCAAGCACAATCCAAGTTCTTCACCTAACTCTAGGTATCGATTCTCCAAAAATACAAGACAAGGAAAGATGAACACACCTGGAGACGCAAGAAGATACCCGGAGAAAGGTGAAGAAAAGAGCAAAAAGCCCCCCAAGTCGCCGGAAAACTCACCGGAGGCTCGCCGGAGAACTCACCGCCGGCGACCCAACCTCAGCCAAACTCACCCAAACCTCTGGGGAATGTGCTCCTCGACGCCAGGAGCGTGGGGGAGGTCGCGGTTTTTGATTTGGAGGTCGGGGGAGCAAGAAATGGTCGAAAAACCAAAGAGGAGGGGGGAGGGGGCGAAAATCCGGCGAGGGGGAGGGAGGAGGGCGGCTAGGGTTTCTGAAATTTGGGGGAAATGAGGGGGGGAAAGGGGAAAATTCGAATTTATAGGGGGGGTTAAAACACGGGCGGCCAAAACACGGCCGTGTTTTGGCCTTGGCCCGCCCGTGTTTTTATGGCCGAGGCCGTGCTCCCCCTCCTTAAAAACACGGGCGGGCTGGGGGCCAAAACACGGCCGTGTTTTGGACCCCCTTCTGCCCGTGCTTTTTAGGCCGCGAGCCATCTGGGTGAAATTTCAAAACACGGGCGGGCAAGGGGCAAAACACGGCCGTGTTTTGACCCCCTGCTGCCCGTGTTTTTATGGCCGAGCCCAGAGTGGTGAATTTCCAACTTCCGATTTCAAACCACCCAAACTCATTCGTGCCCCGGCTCGAAAAGTTACCCAATGGTACATTAAAAAGCACCGCCAGAGGCACGAAATACATTCCAGACAGACTCCAGACAGACTCTATGACGCAAAAACCGACAAAAAGAAATGAAAATAAAACAAAGGGTAGATATGATTCCCCCTAGCCACTAGCCAGGTTAACGATTGATGATCTCTAACTTGTTTCACTTTCATTCACAATGCGGAGAATCCTTAACTAGACCTTGAGTCTCGACTAAAGGAACAAGGCCCTCTTGAGTCAATTGCCTAGAGGGACGTATCCTTCTCTAGAACAATCGATCAAGGCGTTCTGAACTAGACTCCCTCTATCGAATGAGGTTCTCAATCGATACAAAGCAGTGAATCAACCCTCGACTAAAGCAATCGATCCACTACTATCAATCTATGGTGCTCTATTGACCTAATCAGGTATTCGCTCTCATAGGATCAAAGCAGAATCAATAATCTCGACTAAAGCAGAATTGAATCGTGAAAACATGCATAGATTGAATATGAACTCAAGATTATCAAGTCAGAGTACTCATACAATCATCCAATCAAACAAACATAGCTAGGGTTCCTCAAAACCTAAGTGAAGGGAAGTTACTCCATAGAGAAGAGAGAGACTGCAGAAATCTGATCTAGATCTTCAATCTCCATCTCCAAGCTTGATTCCCGAGCTCCAATGGCGAAGAAATCCTCCAAAATAGCTCCAAGAATGTTCCCAAGTCGCTCTCTCTCTCTAGGGTTCGTCCCTTGGGTGTTTAGGATCCAAAACCCAGCTCTCCTCCTTTCCTTTCGCTGAAAATCGGGTTTTAAACAACAATTCCCGACCCGCACGGGCAGGCCGCACGGCCGTGCAGCTCACCTTGCACGGCCGTGCGGATTTTCTGCTCTGCCCGTGTGGCTTGCTCAGCCTCTGTTTAATGCTTCGTTTCTCCCTTGTCCGGACTCCGAATCAGTCGCCGTTTGATCCCAGACGCTCGTAGTCTCGTCCTCTTTCGTTTCATAACAAGCTTGCATGATTCTCTGTCCATGAAGTGAGGTAGAAATCCATTCTTCTTCAGGTCATGCCCGAGTGTCTTCTCCCAAATCGTCAATTGATCTCTGATTGACTTGAAACTTGCGCCTATGCTTCACTTTATGTGCTAGGACCTGAAATGTGACAAAGGAACACAACCTAGCATAAAATAGGCCAAAGACGCGATAATTCAAGCTCAAACAATCAAGAAACAAAGGGGAAAACATGTGCAAATGCCGAGTCATCAAATCCCCCCACACTTAACTGTTTGCTTGTCCCCAAGCAAACCTAACTCAAACCAATGCAGCTCTCCAGAGCTCTATAGCAACATACAACCCCGATCGTCGGTAGAGGATTTCCTAGATCATATAGCAGCTTACGCGGTCAACTGGTCTTCTAAGACGTTCCCTATCTCTCTCAATGCGAGTACTAGACTCAAGCCAGGATCATGAGAAAAAGTAGAAGTGAGACAGTCAGTTCATGGATAAAGGGACTCACACCATTCACAACCAAGGACTCGTTGTACCGGGGTGCTCTTTCACTTCATTTCACCGTTGGAACCCCCTTTTTCTCACTTTCATTTACATTTTTTTTCATTTGGTGGGGTTCCAACTGCAGTCTTTTGCACGGTCGACCCTTATTAGTCGAGCAAGAGCAATTTCTGTACATCTGGCGCTCGCCAGAGTACTTCTTTTAACTCCTTTTCCTCAACTCGTGTGGAGGGTCAATGAAATTAAGGGGGGTCGGAAGCTCTATCCGTGCCCTTAAAAACACATCCTCGAGTAGGCAAACCGCTCAACAGGTGGAAGTTTTACTTGTACTAGAGACAGCTTAGCTTCACCTTGTAGGAGTACCCCACTAAGGATCACTAAAATCCCTTCCAAAACCCGATTTCGTGCAATGAACGGTGCCACACACGTTGGGCTTACCCCATGTTTAAGATTTCAATGATTTCGACATGGAGGACCAACTGCTTCCCATTTTCCATATGAGCACCCTGTTCGATACACGAGTCCAAAACACAATCCTCATAGAGTCACCATTACCACATGAATTCAACGGTCCTAGCTCCACTAATTCACAAAATCAACTGGCACATCAAAGAGCTAGATAGGAAAAATCTTATACTTCAACATCCTCCATAGTGCTACACTACCTCCCTAGGTTGCACATTACTATAGAGTCTGTTAATTCAAAGCATACTGAGTAGGCAATTTGCAAGGAAACACGTACTTGGAGCCCTCAAATTTAAAAATTTGGATAGTGGACTAGGCTTCAAGCACACAAACAGCCAAACATTCACTCGCATACATAATCGAACACCCCCCCACACTTAAGCACGACATTGTCCTCAATGGAGGAAAGATAAGGAGGGTAGAACGAAGTTACCAGATCAAGGGTGAATGATGATGGACGGGGCAGGCGGTGCATTCCAGGAAGAGAGAGTAATCAGAACACAAACACCACACAAAATCTCACAAAGGTTGAGCTATTGACTCTAAAACCAAATAACAAAACTGACTCAACCGAGGAGAAATAGAGAAAGAAATGCAAACCGACTGGTTGGGTTGCCTCCCAACAAGCGCTTCTTTCACGTCGTGAGCCGGACGATGGCTCCTAAGTTGCGGTCCATGCTAGAACCTCCTTGAAGTTGAGGTTCTCATCTATGAGGTGGAGTCTCAAGTCACAAGCAGGTGATGTGGCAGGTGATGAAGGCTCGTGCACTTGATGCAGATGAAGTCTCCACCATCGAGACCTCTTCTTCTCTTCTCTCGTCTCATTGCCCCAAACCAGATAAGACAGCATCGATTGGCCACCACCGCGTCCACCAAGAGGGACCGATGTCGAAGTGGCCTTGGTCTGGCAAAGAGACACTGCAAATGGGTCCTTGCTAAGTAGTTCCTCAAAGTTTGGTGGAGATATCACATGCAACTCATGGCCGGTGCAGGCCTCTTCCACCTCAACTTCGTCCTCAGCCTGGACGCCAATTTCTTCGTCAACCTCCCTTCCTTGTTCATATGGTATCACCCCTGGGAAATGATCAAGAACTCCTTCTGCTTCACTGTTGTCATCCTCCACAACTTCTTTCTGCACCCTTTCTTGCTCTTCTTCTTGTAGCACGGATTGGAGAGCAAGTTGCCAAGCAATTTCTTTCATGAGATCTTCTTGCATCTCCTCACTCATGCCCACCTCTTCAAAGCTCAGTGTGGGATGTGGAAAGGGGTGGTCGGCTACGATAGGACATTCTTGATCATGATCTTCACGGGAGCTCTCCATGATAACTTCTGTTTGCTCCACAATGTCCTTGTAGCCTTCTTCTTCCTCGTCCTCTTCTAGTATGGTAGCAGACAGGTGATCTTGAGCAAGTTGTGCACAAACTTGCTCAACCCGCTCTGGTTGCTTTGATGAGTGCGAAACGTTCTCCTCCGATTCACGGAGGGATGAAGAATTAGGAGGAGCAAAGGATGAGAAAAGGAGGTCCATCTTGCGATTGCGTCTCTCGGAGTCCCGAACAAACTGCTCCAGGAGAAGCCTTAGTTCATAGTTTGGATCTAGCTGTGGAGTGTAGCATGGCTCTTCAGAATGGCCCGTGAAGGCCGCCATGGGTAACTCCAGCGCCGATGGCCCTTCTGGTTGCGGGAGAAAGTCTTCTTGGTAATGAGATTGTTCTTGATATGTCCAGGGGTCAGATTGTTCTCCATAGAAAGGGGGTTGGTACTGGAACCCGGATCCATAGTCTTCTCCTCCTTGATTGCTCCAGACGGTCTCGGGGTAATACCACTCGGACGGTGGTGGATACCCCCAATGATTGGAGAAGCCATGAGGATCCATGATTCAGATCTGCACCAACAAAAACAAAAACACCCAAGTGAAAAGCAAGGGTGGAAAACAAAAGAAAAACGCTAAAGTAACAAACTTCTGCCTTTCCTAATAATCTAGAAAGTCCCCGGCAACGGCGCCAAAAACTTGACTCGCTGTTACTGTCACCCTAGAAAATGGCCAAGTATAACCACTTCCTCAAGCGTAGTATAGCGGGTCGGGTTTTAATGTCAACCCGGGTCCTAGATATGATGACTACTCAGTGAATTCGTATTATCTAGCGAGGAAACTTTAGTGAAGTTCTAAACTAACAAGCAAGCAAAGTAACTCAAACGGTTGTTTTCAGGTTAAGAGAGGTCACCCGGATATGGTTCCCCCTAGTCTGCAGTTAAGCTGGATTGTAATTACCAAGTTCAATTTCTATGATAATTATACTGCGGAAGGTTCTTAAACAGTCTGAGGTCTCGACTAAAGGTCTCCAGACCCTCTCAATCTGAGTCTCTAGCTGGCGACTAACCTACACCGGAGTAAACAGATTGAGGCCCTAAGAACAAAACCTCCACTACCGGAGTAAAACCGGTACAGAATAGTGAGTTGGTTCCTCGACTAAAGTCACCAACTCCCTACCTTCAATCAAGGATGCTCTATCAGCCTAGTCAGATATTCTCATTCTAGGTTAAAGCAGAAACAACAGGAATTTGATCAGGATTCAAGTCATTCAATCATTCAAACCTCAATCGAATATAATCAATTCATAGAAACAGTACTTGGGTTCATACAATCAATCTCAACATACAGAACTAGGGTTTCCCACACCCAGATGAATGGGAGAACTACTCCATGGAGAAAGAAGCAAAAGCAGAATCAGATGCGGAAATCATACTGTGAAGATGGATTTCTGCTCCTGGACGTTGAATCGGCACTTCTCCAAGCTCAAACCAAGCTCCAATGGTGTTGAAGATCGATCTAGGGCACTTGGAGACTCTTGTTCGTCGCTTTCTCTCTCTAGGAATCGCTCTATCTCTCTCAAAACTCGAATCCCCTCTCAATTTGGCTGAAATCTGCCTAAAAGGGCATCATTGGCCAAAACACGGTCGAGGGCACGGCCGTGTTTTGCCTCAGCCCGCCCGTGTTTTGCCTCAGCCTTAAAAGCACGGCCACGGGCAGCTTGAAAACATGGTCGTGTTCAGGCTAAAACACGGCCGTGTTTTCCTCAGGCCTGCCCGTGTTTTTTAGGTGGTTCAAGCCACACTTGCAAAGTCTCGGCCATAAAAGTACGGGCAAGAACACGGCCGTGTTCTGAGGCCTCCTGCCCGTGTTTTGGCCCTGGCTTGTCCAAACGCCTTCCAAACGATCCGAAACTCGTGCTTGGCCTTCCCTTTGACGCCTGGGACCTGAAATAGGACAAAGTAGCACAACCCGGCGTAAAATAGGCCAAAACACACAACCATGCTCCGCAAATGGATAAGAAATAGGGGTATAAAATCATGTAATTATATCGTTATCACCACCCCATTTCAATGGGCATGGCATGGACCCCAAGGGGGGCATGAAACCAACACCCTGAGGGATCAAGTGGCTCAACTCCTTACGGAGTAGTTTGGCATGGGAGTAAGACCTGCCATGCCGCCTGTATACCGTAAGCCGTACCCAGAATGGGTAGACAGGCTATATCCCTTCCCAAGGGGATTCAGAGTCCCCGAGTTTGCCACATTCACAGGGACTGGAGATCAGTCTACGGTCGAGCATGTGGGATGCTTTACGGTCCAATGTGGGGATGTAGGATATTTCATAAAGTTAAGATTATTCGGCAGCTCGTTGACAGGGCCCGCTTTTGCTTGGTACGTCAACTTGCCGTCTAACTCCGTCCATACTTGGCAGCAAATGGAGCAAGTCTTCCACGCTCAGTTTTATAGATCTGAGCCCGAGGTGTCCATGGCTGATTTGGCACGTATGCGCCAACCGCCAAGAGAAACGGTGGAGCATTTCTTGACTAACTTCAAGAATGCTCGTAATTGTTGCTTTGTCAATTTGACGGAGAGGGAATTTGTCAAGCTGTCACAAGGGGGTTTGAGTTTTGAACTACGAAAAAACTTCCAAGATAGGGAATTCTCTTACTTGTTTCAACTCATGTCTTGTGCCGTGAGGTATGAGTCTCTTCTACATGAAGAAGAGAATCGTAGGAGTGCCTCAAGAGGACCCTATTTCATGTTGGCCACGAGGCTAATGAGGTTGAGGTGGACTTGGCTGAGATAATTCCAGGGAAGCCATACGTGTGTGCCTCCTTGGCTAAAGTTGAAGATGGGCTGCAAGGGGGAAACCCAATCGTGCTCGCATTCAAACAAGGAAGTACTCCTTTGATGTATCGAAGGCAGACTTGATTTTTGACCAACTCTATAAGGATGGTCAAGTCAAGTTGACAGGGTGGCATGTCATCCCCTCACCGGAGAAGTTAAAAGGAAAGAAGCATAGTAAGTGGCATAATAGCATGTCACATGCCACTGATGCTTGTGTGGTGTTCCATAACGTCTTGCAAGATGCCATTGAAAAGGGACGTATCAAATTCCCTGAAGCAAAGAAGGATGCCATGTTGGTGGACACTGATCCGTTCCCCAAGGTACTTGGCGTCAACATGGTCAACCCAGATTTCTCTAAAGTCGAGTTGCCACGCTTCAAGCTGTTGTTGGATACAACGCCGCCTCAAAGAAGCCCCAACGTGGTTCTCGAGCAAGGTAGCTCGTCGGGTACTAAGCAGGTCAGCCCGGCCGCAATGATGACTGATGAAGTTGACAAGTTGTGTGCTCGATGCAAGAAGAGTCTCAAGATCGGCGAAGATAAGCCGAGGCCATCGATTCATCAAAGAATTGGTCTTCCCAACAAGCCAAGGCCGAGGTATCCGACATATGAGAGACAAGTGGAAGGAGTGAGATAGCCAGCTTGGGGGAAACCAGGGCAATGGGTGGCCCATGCTCCTTTCCAAAAGAGCAGAACATTCAAGATGCCATATATGCCACATGGCGGATGGAATACGTATGATGCTCGTCGTCAGCAACCAGTAGTAGTGGCTGAGATGACAAGGACCCAAAGAAGAAGGTTCCTTCGCAAGAATGCTCAAGCACGTCAAAGCCAATTCCCTACGGCTCGTGGCAACATATTGGGTGTGACACAATGGAGACGAGAAGGTAGTCTTCAACCAATCTCAAACTGGACAAATCCACGACCACGGGGTTCAAAGTGAGCGTGATTGACAAAGGCAAGCAGGTTCAAGTTCAGAGTGATGTCAAAGTTCGAGAAGGGGTTGAGGACAAGTTCTAAGAAGAAGAAGGTGAATATGAAGACGAGTATGCTGAAGACGACATGCTGGAAGACGATCTTCCCAACTCCAAGTTCAACACAGGTGACAAAGACGATGAGGAGGCAGGTCATGGTCCTACTACGACCATCTACTTTGGAAGCTTGCCACCAGTAGTTGTTACCAACTACATACTGCCCATGGTCTTCCAATTCGACGAAAAAAATCGTGAAAGAGATATAGAGAGTGAAGACGTGGAAGAAGCAAATGACGAAGATGGAGCAGTTGCTGAGTTGACTGAGCATTCACACGTCTCAAAGCTAGTGGTGAGCCATGGAGTGTGAGGATGGCTCGTTTGGGAAGCAGGATAGATCTGGTGGTCGAGACGGCAAGGCAAGGCAAGAGTTCTCAACAAATTTTGAGGGAGCTCCACGAAGCAGGCCATAGGAACGTGGTTTTGCTTGGAGAAGATGATGGTCGGTACCCATTCTACGTATTGTACCAGGGTCCTTAAGCCACGTCATCATTAGCCATCAACAACCCTACATGGGGATGGGATTTTGATGACGAGCAAGAAAGTTCATTGGCAAACGATGAAGGCACATCGGAAGAAGAGGCCGTAATGCATGTAGCCACCTCGAAAGGAAAACAAGTTATGATAGAAACTACAAGTGACGAGTCAAGCCACTTGGTGGTGTTCAAAGAGCCCGAGCCAAGTATGCTAAGGCATTTGAGACCCCTTTACATCAAGGCTAGTCTTGATGGAGTGCCCATGTCAAGAATCCTGGTCGACAACGGAGCAGCTGTCAACGTGATGCCAACTCGTATGTTAAGGAAACTTGGGAAGAGCACATGTGACTTGGTTCCTACGGAGATCTTCGTGACAAGTTTTAATGGCGGCTCAACTTCGGCAAGAGGGATTTTGCCAATTATGGTGGGAGTGGGTAGTCAAGAAAGGATTTCTACTTTCTTTGTAGTCGATGGGGTGATAGTTACAACGCTTTGTTGGGAAGAGACTGGATCCATACCAACAAGTGTGTCCCTTCTTCACTTCATCAATGTTTGATGCTCTGGAATGAGGAAGGTGTGGTTGAAGTAGTGCAAGCAGACACCAAGCCTTTTGTCGTGGGAGCCAACGTGGCCGAAGCCCCACTATATGATGGAGACTTTGGGCCGTTGCAAGTTAGAAGTATGGATGGTGGGTCTTGTACTATGGTATTCTCAAGTGCCAAGGTGTTGAGCAAGGCTTGATATCTCTTGATGGTCAACCTAAGGCCGAAGTAAAAGAGGATGATGAGTAAACCACCACAAGACAAGGTGGCGAGGGAGGCCGAAGTCACGGCCTAGATGGTGAAGTTAGCCATTTATCAGTTCGAACAGAGGCTAGCTTGGGAGGAGCCTGTGTTGGTGGCCCACTGTGTTCCTGAAGAAGATTTGCCCGAAGAAGGCGAGCGACCAAGTATAGCTGAAGAATAAGAGGATCACATGACTTCTCGTGATATCCTAGAAGAAATCAATCTTGGCACTGAAGAAGACCCGCGCCCAACTTTCATCAGTGCCATGCTCTCTGAGCAAGAGAGGTATGAGTTAATAAACTTATTGAAAGAATTTAAAGATTGTTTTGCGTGGGATTATCATGAGATGCCTGGTCTAGATAGAAAATTGGTAGAGCATAGATTGCCAATTAGTCCTGGATTCAAGCCTTACAAACAGCCGTTAAAAGCCGGGTTCATATGAACGGCTAGGTATGTGAAGTGGTTGTCCAATATAGTGCCAGTTAGAAGGAAGAATGGCAAGATAAGAGTATGTGTAGACTTTAGGAATTTGAATCTAGCCACTCCTAAGGATGAATACCCCATCCCAGTTGCTGACATGTTACTCGATGCAGTGACTAGGCATGAAACTTTTTCTTTCATGGATGGTTACTCAGGCTATAATCAAATTTACTTGGCCAAGGAAGACATCCACAGGACCGCGTTTCGGTGTCCAGGAGCAATTGGATGCTACGAATGGGTGGTCATGCCTTTTGGGTTGAGAAATGCGGGCGCCACTTACCAACGAGCTATGAATACTATTTTTCATGACTTGATTGGGGAGTTGGTGGAGGTGGATGTTGATGACATCGTTGTCAAGTCCAAGGTAGCAATACAACACCTCTCTCATTAACGCATGGCCTTCTTACGTATGAGAAGCCATAAGTTGAAACTAAATCCACTTAAGTGTGCATTTGGTGTATCCGCATGTGACTGTTTAGGGTTCCTTGTGAGCCAACGTGGCATTGAGGTTGACAAAAGCAAGACGAAGGCCATCATAGAGGCCATGCCACCACGTGACAAGAAGGAGCTACAGGGTTTTCTCGGCCAAGTTAACTACATTCGACGTTTCATCTCGAATTGTGCGGGCCGGACTCAAGTGTTGTCCCCGTTGCTGAAGTTGAAGAAGGAGGAGGACTTTGTATGGCGTCAAGAGCATCAACAAGCTTTTGATGACATCAAGAGGTACTTGGCGAGTCCGCCAGTACTCAACTCTCCCATTCCTCATCGGCCTCTGAAGTTGTACCTTTCAGCCACTAACACATCTACTGCGTGTCTGTTGGCTCAAGATAATGTTTCAGGTCATGAGCAGGCTGTGTATTATCTAGGTAGATTGTTAAACACGGCCGAGCAAAAGTATTCTGCCATAGAAAAGTTATGTTTAGCTTTATATTTTTCATGTAAGAAGCTACGGTACTACTTGATGCCTGTTCAAGTACAACTCATATGTAAGACCGATTTGATTAAATACATGTTGTCCCGACCAATTATCCACGGGAGGATTGGTAAGTGGACACTTGCTCTATCTGAGTTCAATTTACAGTACGTACCACAAAAAGCCATTAAAGGCCAAGCCTTAGCTGATTTCCTAGCCGACCACCCATGTGTGGACGTGCCACCCGAGTTAGTAGAGATAGGGATGGTGAGTGAAGCCCCTTGGACTTTATACTTCGATGGTTCGAAGACACGTTCAGGAGCAGGGGCTGGCGTGGTGCTCACTTCCCCTTCTGGGCATGCCATGTCTTTTGCTTTTACTCTCGATTTCCCATGTACTAACAACTAGGCCGAGTACGAGGCGTTAGTGGTTGGGATGGAGATGCTTGTAGACTTAGAAGTTAAGAGCGTTGACATCAAAGGGGGACTCACAACTCGTGGTCCATCAAGTACTTGGTGATTTTCGTTGTATCAATTGTGTTTTAGAGACATACCTTGAGTATGTCCAAGTCCTGTTAACTAACTTTGACAACGTATTCATCAAGTTTGTGCATCGACAAGACAATGGCAAGGCCAACTACTTAGCACAATTGGCTTCGGCCTTTAGGGAGTTCTACCATGAGGGAGGAGAACAGATTTTCGTACGAACACTTAACCCATTGAGAGAGCGTTTGAAGCAAGGATTAGAAGTGTTCCAAATAGATGGAGAAGAACCCGAGGATTGGCGTACTCCTTTGGTGACTTACTTGAAAAATCTAAATGGGGATGTCGACAGAGCTATCAAGTTCAAATCAAGGAACTACGTGCTATTAGATGAAGTCTTGTTCAAAAAGAGACCAGATGGTTTGTTGTTGAAGTGTTTGGGGGGCAAGGAAACCCTCAAAGCTATGGGGGAAGTTCATGAAGGCATATGTGGTGCTCACTAAGCTGGACCCTTCATGAGATAGATACTTCATAGATATGGCTATTACTGGCCATCCATTGGAGAGGATTGTGCTGCTTTCTCCAAGGGGTGTGAGGCTTGTAAACAACACGGTCCAGTTCAAAGAGCTCCAACAATTGATTTGAAGTCTATCATCAAGCCACATCCATTCTTTGGTTGGGCCATGGACTTGATTGGGAAGATCTACCCGGCTTCTTCTGATAAACACACCTTTATTATTTTAGTAACCGACTACTTCACGAAGTGGGTGGAGGCCAAGCCGATGACAGTGGAAATCAAGGTGAAGTGATCAAGTTCACAAAAGAGAACATAATCCATCGTTTTGGATTGCCTGCCACCATAACAGCTGATCAAGGTACCGTGTTTACGGGAGGGGAGGTAATGGAATTTGCAAAGGAGCATGGAATCAAAATCATACATTCCACCCCGTATTATGCCCAGGCTAATGGTCAAGCTGAAGCATCCAACAAAGTGGTGAAGGGAATCATGTCTAAAATGATAGAAGACCATCCGAGGAAGTGGCATGAGCACTTATCCGAAGCTTTGTGGGTTTATCGCATGTCCCCTCGTAGTAGCACGAAGGTGACTCCCTTTGCTTTGACATACGGACATGAAGCTTTCTTGCCATTCGAGATGACTGTCAAGTCGTTGAGATACATGCGTCAACATGAGCTCACTCCCTCAGAGTATTATGAGTCTATAATGCTAGAGTTGTGTGATCTTGATGAGGTGCAACTAAAAGCTCTCGATAACATTAGAGTTCAAAAGGACAAAGTTTCACGAGCTTACAACAAGGGGGTGAAGCACAAGTCGTTCGAAGAAGGGGAGCTAGTGTGGAAGCTACATTTGCCCATCGGGGACAAAGACCCCAAATGTGGCATGTGGTCTCCAAATTGGCGTGACCCTTTCATTGCCCAAGTCATTCGTCCTAACGGAGCTTATGTATTGAAAGACATCGATGGGGTATTACACGATCGACTTATTAATGACAAGTATCTTAAGTCCTACGTCCCTTCACTATGGGATGCGGGTGCCAACAAGCTTAATTTTACTAAGCTATTTTCGTGACATGGCATGCCGAGTCATCAGGACGTGTCGTGCTAGGTTGCCTTGTTCCAAGTAGTCACGATCTATAAAATTAAAAAAAAAATTCTCTCCGAATATTCTAAGTTAATCACCACCCATAGAGTCGGCTTGAGGAGAAGAAGACCTCGCGAGTTGACACCGAGATGGTTAGATAGATATGGACGAAAAAAAATGATGAACAATGAAAAGAGACGGAGCATGTTTGAAGAAGTCATAAAGAGGTGTAGTCGGAGACGGATCATGTTCATTTGAGTCATCGAAAGCCAAAATTTGGCTAAGGCATGGAGCAAGCCTCTTGCCAAGTTCCTTCGTGCCATCGTGGGTGACATCGAAAGCCAAAATTTGGCTAAGGCATGAGCAAGCCGCTTGCCACGTTCCCTCTTGCCATCATGGGTTGAGATGATATCCAAAAATTGGCTAAGACACTGAACAAGTTTTGATGTCACGTTCTCTCTTGCCATGTTGACTTGACATAAAAAACCAAAGTTCGGCTAAGGCATTGGCTAAATTTTGATGATGAGTTCCACCCGGGCGTGTTGGCTTGATCATCGAAAGCCAAGAAATGGTTAAGTATATAAACCATCAACTACTTCAAACCACATGGCCGGGCTAGACCATGAAAAGAATAAGATGACGTGGAAAAAAAAAATTTAATCGACTTCGTGGCCGAGATAGACATACCGGCCATTTCTTTTCGGGCTTTGCCTTTGATGCCAGTTGAAAATAGGAGTCTAAAACCATACTAAAATCGGAAGATAGAAGAAGAGATTCCTTTTGGGGATGAGGCAACTAGCATTAAGTAACAAGTTAATAGTTGAAAGAATAAAAAAACGAAGCGACGTGGGTTGACAAAAGCAAAATTTTGGCTAAGTGAATTTGACATGATCGTTTCATTACTAGCTCGCTACTTCTAGCATGGTGGTGTTCAACTACTTAGTCCATAATTCTTATGCACTAAGTAGTTGGGGGCATTTGTTTACACCTAAAAAAATAATCTTGTACCACATTGATTATTTACAAGACATTTATTATTTTTATAAGGCCAGATTATTAATGACAATTAATGTTATTTGAATTGGGCCTCATGATAATAATTTTAAGCCCCAAACTACCAAGTCTCCAAGAAGGAGCTAGTCTCGTCGCGAGTTGAAGAACCCGACGTGGTCATGAGATCTAGACCACGTTGGCTTCAAATCTAGAGCCCGAAGTGGTCATGAGATCTAGACCACGTTGACATCAAATTTAGAGCTCGACGTGGTCATGAGATCTAGGCCACATCGTGAGACCATGCCCAAGATCCGAGCTAACAAGTTGGAAGTAAGAAGGCAAGTCATGTGGGAAGAGGCAAGTAACAAGACGAAAGTTCCAGGATGAAGAGCAGGCGGTTAACGGAGAAACTGCCGAGTATCCCACGTGCAATGACACGTCAGCCACGTCCGAGAAAGAAGGAGAGCAGTTCCTTTTGGAAGTTACTCTAAGACGGTTTCTACTACGGTTATCATCACAAGGCCTATAAATAGGAGGAGGAGTTGACAGAGGAGGGGTTCGCGAAAATCACCACCTGACACCACTAGTCAAGTTTTATCAATTTTATCTTTCCTCTGCAACTTTATCAGTAGTCGTAGATTTGGAGCTCTCTCAGAACCTCCATAGGAGTAGGAGTAACTTAATGTAGATCTATCTCGAGAGTCGTGTAAACATCGATCACCCTCGTTCGAACTGTGTTTGAAGAGGTGTGAACTGTGTTAAGTTAATCGTTGTCCAAAGAAGTCAATGTGCAATCAATATCAATTCAACGCAAGTTTTCTCGCCGGAGAACACAACCTAAAAGAAGAGGCAAAGCGACGTCGTTGTGGAGTCTCGGAATTTACCATTGAGTAGACTATTGCGACGACAAGTAGCGGAGTGACACGTGTTGTTTTACCATTGCTGTTATTTGGATTTGTATCGTGAAGAACACAGTTCTGTTTTGTATATATAAATCAAATAGAGAGAAGTCATAGCTCTCTTACGCGTTTCCCATTTTCGTGCCATCGTTCCTTCCGCTTCAACCCTACCTCAGCTAGTTTGATAGAGGAGCACGAATTAGAGAGGGGAGGAGCCTTGATGATGATGGCGATTTCGAGGGTGTCGCGATTTGGGAGCGGAAACAAAGACGATGGTGGTCGATTATGGGATGACTGGGCGGCGGCAATTGGATTGCTGACGGTGGTGAAAATGACTGCCAGGGATATAGGATCTAGGTGGTTATGGCCGATGAGCGGCAAGGATGATAGTGATTGTCGGCCATGACAGAAACTATGGATGCAATTACCAGAGGGAGGCTACGGTGTTGACAAGGGTGGTGATTTTGACGAAGACTTCGGGACATTGGTGATGATGTTCGATCGACGGCAACAACAATGATGATGGTGGATTCCAGGGAACGAATGTGTTCGACACTGCTTTAGTGGAAGGACAAAGGAGTGAAAGGGAAAGGGATAAGTGCTTTTGTTCTTTAACATTTTATATCTTTATGTTTTATTAATTAAATAGTTGAATCAGACATACCCAGTAAATCACTAACCCAATCACTTTAACCGATCAGAGAAATATAACGGCACCAGTGCCGACACAGCACCACAGAATATGTAACCGGTGACATATGGAAGCTTCTTGGAATCTCAACCCAAGTAAAAAATACAACATAAAAATAGCTATTTTTATCGGGAGCGTGCATAACCCAATCAGAAGTCGCCACATCAGCTAATGGTGGATCTATAACATAGTAAAAGTACTGGCCGGATTTTATTAAAAAATTAGACACCGTAAAAGAAAAATAACCGTCAATTTTTTTATAATGTCAATTTTACAAGACAATATATTAATATAGCAAATTCATCAATAATGGAGTCTACATTCATACCAATAGTATAGTCTCTTTCAAATAAAAATAGTTAAGCAATCGCCGAGAAATTCATGCTCATCTTGTTGCGCAAACCAATTTCCACATGTTTTATTGTTGAAAAAGTCTTCTTATTCCAGCCTCTTCTTCCTCTACCTCTGTCTTGATAGTCACTCCTTCCTGCTCCTTTTCCATCTCTACCTCCAAATCAATAATAGCTATTTCAACAAACGACGTGAATAATAATTAAAGTTAGAAATTTATGGCCGAGGAATTTATATTAAATATACAATATAGTATCACTGGTCTGTTTGGATAATGCCTGGTTGTAACCATCCAAACACAAACCCAAGCATAAGGCTAAAGTTTTAAAAAATTTAAAACTGCATTCACCCTTAAAATTAGATATTCACGGATATCGTGGTGGGTCAGTTTGCGTTCGATGGGTGGGTTGGTTTTCGATTTGTTTTGTTTACCCCTAATCCCGTAGTTATTTTGTAGTGTCCTTGCTAGTGATATTCTTTAGAATTGTTTTGCCAATGGAGCTAATATGTCATTTTTAGCCTTAAGATCCGTAAATAATTTAGACCATTGGCCTAAGTAGTAGATAACTGGAATATATATAAAACAGAAACTTACCGAACGCCACTGTATTAACTAAAGCATACAGACTGGAATATATATAAAACTAGAATTTCAACGAAACATTAAGGCTAACAAATATAGGCCAATTGAGGCCGATCAGCCTGTGCCAAGTTGTCTATAAGATAATTGCTAAGATTTTAGCTAATAGACTGGCAGTGGTATTACCAGCTGTTGTCTCCCCTGAGCAAAATGCTTTTATCAAGGAGAGGCAAATTGTTGATAATGTACTGATTGGGAATGAGATCATGCACTATTTGAAGATCAAGACGAAAGGAAAAACTGGTTACATGGCCTTAAAGGTTGATATGGAAAAGGCCTATGATAGGGTTGAGTGGCCGTTTTTGCTCTCGCTCTTGAAAAAGCTTGGTTTTGGGGAGCAGTGGATTCGGTGGATCCAGGAGTGTGTTTCATCGTCGTCTTTCTCTGTAATGATGAATGGGATGCCGGCGGGGTACTTCCGGCCATCTCGTGGGCTTCGGCAGGGTGATCCTTTGTCTCCCTTGCTGTTTGCACTATGTACGGAGGGCTTGACGGCGTTGATTAAGAAGGCGGAGATGGAAGGGAGGTTAACTGGGCTTCGTGTTAGCCCGCGTGCGCCGACTGTGTCTCATTTATTGTTTGCGGATGACTCCTATATGTTTGTGAAAGCGTCGATGCAACAGTGTGAGGACCTGCTTCAGGTGTTGGGGGAATATGAGGAGTTAAGTGGCCAGCGGGTTAACTTGAGCAAGTCAGCGGTTTGCTTTAGCCGGAATATCCTTGAGGAGGATTGTACGGCTATGGCGTCCCGTTTGGGGGTTGGTGCAGTGGGGGTCCAGGATAAGTATCTGGGACTTCCCACCTTAATTGCTCGATCGAAATCTGATACCTTCCGGTTTCTGGAGGAGAGATTGTTGCAAAGGCTGCAAGGGTGGAAGCAGAAGCACCTATCTCGGGCTGCAAAGGAGACCTTGTTAAAATCAGTGGCGGCGGCCTTGCCGGTGTATGTAATGGCTTGTTTCAAGCTCCCGGTTACGTTGTGCCGTCGGCTTGATAAGTATATGGCCAGGTTTTGGTGGGGGGATTCGATGGATAGGATTCACTGGATGTCGTGGAGGAAGCTCTGCCGGAGTAAGCAGGAGGGGGGACAGGGGTTTCGACGGTTTGAGCAATTCAACCAAGCTCTGCTTGCGAAGGTCGGTTGGCGTATTTTGCAGAACCCTGACTCGTTGCTGGCGCGAATTTATAAAGGAAAATATTTCCCCAATGGCAGCTTGTTGGTAGCCACAGCTCGGTCCAGGCCATCTTGGGGATGGCAGAGTGTGTTATATGGTGTCCAGTTGCTGAAAGCGTGGCTGCGCTGGCAGGTTGGTGGCGGGGAGGATGTTAGGATTGCGACTGATAATTGGGTTCCAGGGTGTCACCCCAACCCTCCTGTGGTGAAAGAGTCGGCTAACCTCTGGGAGGGTGCGACGGTGGCGGGGTTACTAGGTGAAGAGCCAGGGACGTGGTGTGAGGAGTGTTTGGCGAATTGTTTTTCCCCTGAGGTGGCTAGTAAAATCAAAGCAATTGCTTTGCCGAGAGTGCCAATTCGTGACAAACTGGTGTGGCATGAGGACCGATCTGGCAAGTACACGGTGAAGTCTGGCTATCATTTGGCGGTACGGATGGATTCGCGGAGGTGGCGTGCTAAGTGTGAGGTATCCTGGATGGACCGGGTGTTGTGGAAAAAGCTATGGGCCCTTAGTATCCCGCCGAAATTCAAGTTTTTCCTTTGGCAAGTGATGAGTAGGATTTTGCCCACCACGGAGGCTTTTTTGGCTCGTGATATCCCGGTTCTGGAGAGGTGTCCAGTGTGTTGGAGTGAGAGTGAGTCGATGGAGCATATGTTCTTTGATTTCCCAGTGGCGAAAGATTTGTGGGCTGTTGCGGGCCTGGAAGGGGTAAGGGATGGGCTGCCCTAGGAGAATGTTGGCCTCTTTGTGCGTAGGTTGGTGGAGAGGGTTGCGGATGAGGGGGTGCTGATGAGTTTTATATCGGTTTTATGGAGGGTTTGGAAGTCCCGGAATTGGGTTGTGTTTGATGGTTGTCAATACACTAGGGAGGTGTTGCGGAGCCAGTGGGTGGCCCAGGTTGCGGAATGGCGAGATTTGAGGGGTCCGGTGGTGGTGCGGGAGCAGGATAGGCGCCAGATAGTGCCGCTGGCTTTGGATCCATTGCCGCTGGGTGTGTCTTGGGTATGTTCCTTTGATGGAGCGGTGTGTGGGGGATCGCACTCAGCGGTGGGGGTTGTTCTTCAGGGACTGGACGGGGTGGTACTTGGGGCTGCTGGGAGAAGGTTTGAAGGGATGACTGACCCAATGCTGGTGGAGCTGTTGGCCCTTCGCGAAGCGATTTGGTGGTGTCGATCGAGAGGTCTGACGGGGGTTTGCTACCAAGGGGATGCGAAGGTCGTCATAGAGAAGGTTTTATCCAAATGCCCGTGGGACTGTCAGGGGGGTGCGGTGTTGCAGGAGGTGCAGGAGTTTTGGTTTAGTTTAGCTGGCGAGTGTCTCCGATTTGTAGGCAGAGATAACAATAGGGTAGCCCATAGGGTGGCTAGGAAGGCCCTTTCTTTGTTTCCTGCTCTTATTGGGGGGTTTGATTTTTGCGCTTGGCTCCACATGGGGTTGTAATCGTTTGTGATCTTTTTATTCTTGGTAATACAAGCTATCTTTTGATAAAAAAAAACAAATATAGGCACTGGAATATTCAGTTATGCCATCAAAGATGTTGGAGTGAAAGGCAATTGGTTAAGTCCGATATTTAATTTCTCTCTGTGTTTCATTGTTACAACATCAACTTCTAAATTCTAATAATGATAATTTTTCCAGGATACCGTATTCCAACTGGTTGGACCGTGTTTAATTAATAAAAATCAGAAATGTCTAGCTAGAAGGGATCTAAATGAGGGAGATGGAGAAATGTCCATAATGTGTTAGTTGTGAATTTAATATGTTAGTTGCAATAAACAAAAGAAAAAAGATGAACCATATGTTTAGGTCGGTTGTGTTGATATTTGTTTGGGAAAAAGCTTATAAATAGGCTGGTTTGTACGTTGGTGGAAAGCAGAGCAAAGCAAAAGAAATAAAAGAAGCAAACGTCTCTCTTTGTCTTAAGCTCCATCTCTCTGCAGCCTAGCCTTTCCACCCAAACCCCTTGATAATGATGTAATTGCACATATTTGCGCCCCTAGTTCTTATCCGTTTGAGGGGCATAGTCGTGTATTCTTGGCCTATTTTACGCCGGGTTGTGCTATTTTGTCATATTTCAGGTCCCAGGCGTCAGAGGAAAGGCTAAGCACGAGTTTCGGGGCATTCGGAAGTCATTTCGTCGAGCTGGAGCCAAAACACGGGCAAGGGGCCTACAGAACACGGCAGTGTTCTGTGGCCGTGCTTTTACTGCCGAGAGCTAATTGAGTTTGGCAAATTCAATCTGAAAACACGGGCTGAAAGCACGGCCGTGTCCTCCCAAAGCACGGCCGTGTCCTCCCAAAAGCACGGCCGTGTTCCTCCCAACTGTTGGCCGTGTAATTAACCCTAAGCAAAGCACGGGCGGGCTGAGGCAAAGCACGGCCGTGCCCTCGACCGTGCTTTGCCCAGTGATGCCCTTTTAAGCAGATTTCAGCCAAAACAGAGGGGATTCGAGTTTTAGAGAGACAGAGCGTTTCCTAGAGAGAGAAAGCGACGAACAAGAGTTTCCAAGTGCCCTAGCTTGATCTTCATCACCATTGGAGCTTGGCTTGAGCTTGGAGAAGTGCCGATCAACGTCCAGAAGCTGAATTCCATCCTTCACAGTATGGTTTCCGCATCTGATTCTGCTTTTGCTTCTTTCTCCATGGAGTAGTTCTCCCATTCATCTGGGTGTGGGAAACCTTAGATCTGTATGTTAGGATTGATTGTATGAACCCAAGTACTGTTTCTATGAGTTGATTATATTCGATTGAGGTTTGAATGATTGAATGGCATGAATCCTGATCAAATTCCTATTGTTTTTGCTTTAACCTAGAATGAGAATATCTGCCTAGGTTAATAGAGTATCCTTAATTGAAGGTAGCGAATTGGTGACTTTAGTCGAGGAGCCAATTTGCTGTTCTGTACCGAATTCCATTCGGTAGTGGAGGTTTGGTTCGTTAGGGCCTCAATCTGTTTACTCTGGTGGAGGTTAGTCGCCCTCTAGAGACTCAGATTGAGAGGGTCTGAAGACCTTTAGTTGAGACTTCAGACTGTTTGAGAACCTTCCGCAGTATAACTATCATAGAAATTGAACTTGGTAATTACAATCCGACTTAACTGCAGTCTAGGGGGAACCATATCCGGGTGACCTCTCTTAACCTGAAAACAACCGTTTAGTTGCTTTGCTTGCTTGTTAGTTTAGACTTTCACTAAAGCTTCATTGCTAGATAACACGAATTCACTGAGTAGTCATCACATCTAGGACCCGGGTTCACATTGAAACCCAAACCCGCTATACTACGCTTTAGGAAGTGGTTACACTTGGCCATTTTCTAGAGTGACAGTAGGAGTGAGTCACCCCTCTTCCATTCTTCCAATTAAAAACCCACCAAAGTTCCCATTCCCTCTCCTCAAAAGTGCCCACCAACATTTATAAGGAAATAATTAATTTATTTCCAACAAAATGGTATCAGAGCCCGAGTTATTCTTGAGTATGCTCTGTGGTTGCAGCGTAGTCTAAACTTCCACATCAGAAAATAATTTCTCGTGTTTTTGTTATCACGATTGTCCCATGGCCGAAAAATCCACTTTCCCCATTCTATTCCCCCACCTTACCAAATCCAATTATAAAAATTGGTGTATCCGTATGAAAGCCATGCTGGGATCCCAAGATGCTTGGGATATTATTGAGAAAGGTTACGAGATTCCCGCTGAGGATTCTCGATTATCTCCTGCTGAAAAGAAGGTATTGAGAAAAAATAGAAAGAGTGATCAAAAGTCAGTCACTCTAATTCATCAATATCTTGATGAATCAATGTTCGATCAAATAGCAGATACTACCACAGCAAAGGAAGCATGGGAGATTTTGCAAAAGGAAATGCAAGGCGTGGAACCAGTGAAGAAGGTTAGACTTTAGACACTTAGAGGAGATTTTGAAGCCATGAAAATGAAGGAAGGTGAATCTGTTTTAGATTACACCGCCCGTGTAAAGTCTGTCGCCAGCAAACTAAAGCAGTATGGGGAGAAAATTGAAGAGACCAAAGTGGTAAAGAAAATTCTATGATCATTATTACCGAACTTTGACTATGTGGTGATGGCCATGGAGGAAGCTAAGGACATGTCGAAAATGACAGTGGATGAAGTCATCGGCTCATTGCAAGCACGAGAGGAAATACTAAATAAAAGAAATGAAGAATCGCCAGAACAAGTGTTAGCTACAAAAGCTACCACCGAAGAGAAAGAAGATGTGCGAGGAGGAGGTCACTACAGAGCAAACTACCGAGGCAGAGGAAGAGGAAGAGCGCGAGGAGCTTATCAAAGTAGAGATGGAGGAAATTTCACCATAAACAATGAAACGTCCACCAGAGGCAGAGGTCGTGGTCGTGGACGCGGAAGAGGAAGTTGGAGATCAAATGAAGGCCGTGATAAATCCAACGTCCAATGCTATAATTGCTCGAAGTAAGGGAATTATGCATCAGAATGTTGGAGTCCGCCTAAAGAAGTGGAGGAGACAGCAAACAATGTGCAAGAAAAAGAAGTCATAGGCACATTGATGCTATCACATCAAGGAGATGAAAAACCAAGAGACAACATGTGGTATCTGAATAATGCAGCAAGCAACCACATGTGTGGAAAAACAAACATGTTCGTGGATATGGATGAATTGGTGAAAGGAAATGCCGTATTTGGAGACTCCTCGAAGGTTCCTATCAAAAGCAGAGACTATACTCATCCGATTGAAGAATGGCTCACAACAATTTATTAGTGATGTGTACTATGTCCCGGACATGACTAGTAACATCCTGAGTTTGGGTCAGGTGATGGAGAAAAATTATGAAGTCCACATGGTGAATCGTCAACTGGAGTTGTTAAATGGGAAGAAGCAGTTGTTGGTCAGAGTACCAATGTCGAGAAACAGAACGTTCACGCTGAACATTCAAACTGAAATGGCGAAGTTCTTGAAAGCATGTGTGAAGGAAATACATGACTATGGCATCTGAGGTATGGCCATCTAAATTTTGGAGGTCTGAAATTGCTCGGTCAGAAGAAGATGCTGCATGGTCTGCCAGTGATCAATCATCCAGATCAATTGTGTGAAGGATGCTTAGTTGGGAAGAAATTCAAGGCAATTTTCCCAAAGGAGTCCCTTTCAAGAGCTAAAGCACCGCTTGAGCTTGTACATGCTGATCTCTGTGGACCGATCACTCCAACATTGTTCGGAAAGAATAAATATTTTCTACTGTTCATCGATGACTACAGTAGAAAGACATGGGTTTACTTCTTGAAGCAGAAGTTAGATACATTTGAAGCTTTCAAGAAGTTCAAGATGATGGTGGAGAATGAAAGTAGCCGCACATAAAAGCCATGAGATCATATAGAGGTGGAGAATTTATGTTAAAGAAGTTCAGAAGGTTCTGTGAATATCAAGGAATTCGCAGGTTTCTCACAGTCCCAAGATCCCCATAGCATAATGGAGTCATTGAGAGGAAGAACATAACCGTCCTCAACATGGCGAGAAGCATGATAAAGAGCATGATTGTGCAGTCTACCTGCTGAACAGATCACCCACAAAGAGTGTTTTGAATCAAACACCCCAAGAAGCATGGAGCGGAAGGAAACCCACAATCTCTCACCTCCGAGTCTTCAGAAGTGTCGAATATGTGCACGTACCAGATCAAGAAAGGAAGAAGTTGGATGACAAAAGCAAGAAGTACATATTCCTAGGATACTCAGAACACTCAAAAGGTTACAAAATGTTTGATCCCGTGAAAGAGAAGTTGATCATCAGCAGAGACGTGGTAGTTGATGAAGAAGCAACATGGGACTGGACTGCTGAAGCAAAGAAGAATTACACTTTTTATCCATTCACTACGGATGAAAGTGATGAAGAGCGAGATACAGCTACACATGTGACAAGTCCACCCAGTCACAGAGAGCCAGCCAGCTCAGAAGGAAGTTCAAGGGAAAGTCCGGAAGAGAGGCCACAAAAGTACAAACGTCTTGAAGATCTATATGAGGAAACTAAAACCATTGAAGGCGATGAATTGACACTCTACTGTCATTTCATTGACGATGAACCAGTTGATGCTGAAGAAGCCATGAAGGATGAAAAATGGAAAAGAACTATGGATGAAGAAATTCAAGCAATTGAGAAGAACAAAAATTGAGAGCTTGTGTCACTTCCTGAGCATCAGAAGCCAATTAGTGTCAAGTGGGTGTTCAAGGCAAATAAAAATGCAAAAGGAGAAGTTGTCAGGCACAAAGCAAGATTGGTGGCTAAAGGATATAGTCAGAGACCAGGCATTGACTACAATGAAGTATTTTCTCCCGTGGAAAGAATGGAGTGTATCAGGATGGTGATATCTCTCGCTGCTCAAAATGGATGGAAGATACATCAGATGGATGTGAAGTCAGCTTTTTTGAATGGATATCTCGAGGAAGATATCTATATTGACCAACCCCCTGGATATATCGTTAAAGGTCAAGAAGATAAGGTGTTGAAGCTGAAAAAGGCACTGTATGGTCTAAAACAAGCACCGAGAGCTTGGAATAACATGATTGACAAGTATTTTCAACAGAACAGGTTCAGCAAATGCCCACATGAGCATGCCTTATACTGCAAGGTGCAAGGGGGAGCAATATTGATGGTTTGTCTATATGTAGACGATCTTGTCTTCACAGGCAACGATCCTAAGATGTTTGAAGAGTTCAAGAAGACGATGGTTCGTGAGTTTGAGATGACAGACATCAGACTGATGTCATACTATCTCGGAATTGAAGTAACTGAAAAGGAGGAAGGAATTTTTATCTCACAGAGTGGTTTTGCCAAGGAAGTCCTGAAGAAATTTAAGATGGAGAATTGTAACCCTGTGGAATTTTTGTCCCGATTGCGGACTAAAGTTATCCAAGGATGATAAATGAGAGAAGGTCAACTCAACGGAGTTTAGAAGCCTAGTGGGAAGCCTGAGATATCTGATTTGTACTAGACTAGATATTCTCTACGCAGTTCGATTAGTCAGCAGATATATGCAGACACTGGAATGCTGGCAAGAGGATATTACGCTACATCAAAGGTACAATTGATCATGGTTTGTTTTATACCAAGTTAGAAAATTTCAAATTGGTTGGCTACTGCGATAGTGATTGGGCAGGAGACGTAGATGATCGCAAGAGCACTACCGGATTTGCGTTTTTTGATGAGGCAGAATTAGCTCTCGTGATCAGAGTTGGCGGATTAAGAACTAGTTTTGATAAGAAGAAGGAAATAAGAGAACTTGGGTGTGAGTTGGGTGGAAATCTCGTGCAACCCTCACGCGGGAAGGAGGCTCGAAGATTATCGTCGAAGCTTGGCCACGATCAGGATGGCGGCTGATCGATACAAGCGAACCAAACAACCTAGTCATCGCTCTAGGATGCTCTCAACTCAAGCTCGGAAACCGGCTATTGTTGCAATTCAATTGAACTCCCAAAAACTGACGAATACATCGTAAGCATGAGTTTAAATAATGTCCTAAGCAAATCTAAACTCAAAGGAAACCGAATCTAATACGAAAAGGAAAGAAATCCCAAGCTGTGAACGAATCCGAATAGGATTCGGATTACTTGTTGCTCCAGGCGGCATCTTCATTGTCGACACGAACTTCTGCCTCCTCGTTCGAGCCCTTCTGCGCGTCAACCAGATCATCCAATGCCATGACATTGTAGAAGGAAATACGCAGTCTCATGTGATGCCTTCTTCCTGCTTCGACCACCCTTCAAACCCTTTGAATCAAGACTCAAAGTACCCTCCTCGAACACAGTCCCATACTTAACCAAATCTGGCAATTTTCCTAGTGTTGAGGTAGCATCTTGATTGACCTGAAACATCACGTTCTGAACTTCCCCTCGAACTCCAACGTACAGTAGCTGAAACAGTAACTCTCCATGTACACAACAAGCTCGATAAATCCAATTTCCATTAATCCAACAACGAGCTAAGCTTGTACAAAGTTGGTACCTGAAACAGTCAAAAACACTTAAGCAGATTTTACGTTTTAGCTTTGAATCTTGAACGATCAATCCGGAATGACTCGAGGAGGAATTCAGGATTGTATCAAGCCCCCCCTGTTGAAAAAGCTTTGTCCTCAAAGCTGTGATCTTCCGCTCCTCAAAATTTGCAGTAAAGCGATCCCAGATTGGATCGAAAGAGACCCCCTCAAATCGCCATTTCTCGAAATTCAGGGCGTTGTTCTTCAGTGACCAAATTGGGGGTTTTGAATCCCAGTATTCCCAGTGCAATTGGCTTCCACCATTAGATTCGTCGAGGCTCGAATCGTGTTTTTGGGGTGGTGCCAGGTCTCGACTCTTCATCGGTTGCGTCGATTCGAGGGTTGGAGCTTTCCCGCCATTGTTGATATTCAAACGCTGCCAATCCCGCCAGCTTGATTCCGATTTGGGCGTTTTGACCACACGTGTCTTGGGGTCGAATTGATCGACTTGAGAGCTTCCTGGAACTTCGGCAAAGGGTTCTGCAGCAGTAGATTGTGTCGAAACCTTTCCAATTACCCCAACCCATTCACCCGAATTGTCGTCGCAGTCTTCCGTTTTCAGGGCACTTTTGGGTGAGATTTGATTCGACAAACCAGACGACTTCGACCCACTGGCTTCATAATTTGAGCATTGCGAGAGGATTTGGAGCGTGTTGGCGCTGGCCTCTGGTGTCGGATTGTTGTCCACTGGTCGGGCCAATATACCCTCTCTCCTCCCCTGCTCCGGCGAGACACAGCTCCATCGTCGACGCGGAGTTTGCTTCTTCTTGAACCCGGTAAGCATAAAGCGGTGAGTAAGGAGTGTAGTACTGGGTTTATCATCAAACTTCCCCTTTTGTCGTCGTCGATTACCACCATGTGTCGTTGATCGTCTCGCACTTCTTCCGGCGTCAATGGCTTCAACACGAACACCTTTCCCTGGTGTCGAACCTTATACTGGTTTGTTCTTCCATCATGGCTGACACCCCGATCAAATTGCCAGGGCCTGCCTAGCAAGATGTGAGCTGCCTGCATAGGAGGCACATCGAATTCCAGCTCGTCTCTATACTTCCCAATTTCAAAGTTCACCTTAGCTCGCTTAGTGACTCGAATTGCTCCGTAGTCGTTGAGCCAGTGTAGGTTGTAAGGGTCTGGGTGTCTCATTGTGCTCAATGCGAGCTTGTCGACGGCGTCCTGACTGATGACATTAGCGCAACTTTCTCCGTCGACAATAAGTGTTAGCAACTTACCCTTAACCTCACATCGCGAGTGAAATAGGGTCTCCCGCTGACTGAGATCCTGTGAACTGTCTGCCGTAAGAACTCTGAGGTTGACTCCCAACAAGTTTCCATTAGGCGTTTCCGCCTCAATGTTCTCGTCAATCTTCTCCCCGTCACTGGAGTCCGTCTGTTCACCATCGGTGACGTATTCGCCGTCCTTGAGGATCAGCATTTTGGGAGTAAGACATTGGCTAGCTTTGTGCCCCCTTCCAAAACACTCAAAACACTGAATTCCGCCTGTGGATGAGGTTGAAGGATTGTGTCGAGTTGCTGGTTTAGGCCCTTCCATCCGTATCGGAGACGGATTGCGATCCACCGCCGATTCGATTACAGCTTTGGTCACCGGGGAAGGTTTCCTTGACGACCTCTGTTACTTCTCGATTTTAATCGCAAGATGCAACGCTTCCTCCAGCTCAACAAACTACATTAGGTCAATCTCCTGTCGAATTTCTCGACTCAATCCATGGAGGAATCGAGCGATTGTCGCTTCTCGATCTTCCCTTACGTCAGCTCTCATTAGGAGTAATTCCAATTCGCGGAAATACTCTTCGACAGTCCGCCCTCCCTGTCGAACTCCTTGCAGCGCCTTGTGAATCTCTCTCTGAAAATAGGCGGACAGAAAACGGTCTCGCATCAGGCTACGCAATTCTTCCCACGTCGTGACCTCTGGCTGCAAGTTTCGTCGCCGACGAAGGTGAACCTGCTCCCACCATTGAGCAGCGTATTCGCTGAACTCATAAGTAGCCAAGGCCACCTTCTGTTGCTCTGTGTATTGTCCACACTGAAAGAACATAATGACCTTGCGTTCCCAGTCCAGGTAAGCTGTGGCGTTCATCGTTCCCTGAAATGTGGGTAAAGACAGCTTAATTCCAGGGGGAATTGCTAGTTCATCGTCACGGTTGCCTCGCCGTTCCCGAGCGTGGCGATCTCGATTGGGTTCAACCACTACCAGGAGGCGCTCCAGCTCCGCAATCCGATCAACCAACGCCGGATTACCATTGGGAACTTCGTCGCCGCGGACTTCCCTTTCTTGCACTCTGTTTTCCGGTGGCGCGATTGCGTCAAATCGTTGATCGATTTCGCGCTTCAATTTGCCCAATTGAGCCTGGAATCTCGCGTCAATCTGAGCCAGAAACTCCTCCATGTCGAACTGATGTCCAGCCATGGCCTGTTGGATCGATTGATCCCTGCTTTTGACCTGTGACGCGTGCTCTGTTTTCAGGTGCGTTGCAGTAGGGTCGTCAGACACAGGGCCCTTCGAACTCGTCCAACGCGTTGTTGCAGCAACATCGTCCGCCGTTATGTCCACTGAGTTGAACCAAGGCTCTGATGCCACTTGATGAGGCCAGAATTAGCTCTCGTGATCAGAGTTGGCGGATTAAGAACTAGTTTTGATAAGAAGAAGGAAACTCGTGAGTTGGGTGTGAGAACTTGGGTGTGAGTTGGGTGGAAATCTCGTGAAACCCTCACGCGGGAAAGAGGCTCGAAGATTATCTTTGAAGCTTGGCCACGATCAGGATGGCGGCTGATCGATACAAGCGAACCAAACAACCTAGTCGTCGCTCTAGGATGCTCTCAACTCAAGCTCGGAAACCGGCTATTGTTGCAATTCAATTGACCTCCCAAAAACTAACGAATACATCCTAAGCATGAGTTTAAATAGGTAAACTAACTTACAATACAAGTAAATAATGTCCTAAGCAAATCTGCACTCAAAGGAAACCGAATCTAATACGAAAAGGAAAGAAATCCCAAGCTGTGAACGAATCCGAATAGGATTCAGATTACTTGTTGCTCCAGGCGGCAGCTTCATTGTCGACACAAACTTCTGCCTCCTCGTTCAAGCCCTTCTGCAACCAGATCATCCAATGCCACGAAGTTGTAGAAGGAAATACGCAGTCTCATGTGATGCCTTCCTCCTGCTTCGACCACACTTCAAACCCTTCGAATCAAGACTCAAAGTACCCTGCTCGAACACAGTCCCATACTTAACCAAATCTGGCAATTTTCCTAGTGTTGAGGTAGCATCTTGATTGACCTGAAACATCACGTTCTGAACTTTCCCTCGAACTCCAACGTACAGCAGCTGAAACAGTAACTCTCCATGTACACAACAAGCTCGATAAATCCAATTTCCATTAATCCAACAGCGAGCTAAGCTTGTACAAAGTTGGTACCTGAAACAGTCAAAAACACTTAAGCAGATTTTACGTTTTAGCTTTGAATCTTGAACGATCAATCCGGAACGACTCAAGGAGGAATTCAGGATTGTATCATTTTTCCTGGGAGATACAGCTTTCACATGGAGTTTAAAGCTCAGGCTACTGTCAACAACTCTGTTTTCCGGGCTACCACAAGCTCAGGCTACCGCAATCTCTCACCTCCGAGTCTTTAGAAGTGTCGAATATGTGCACGTATCGGATCAAGAAAGGAAGAAGTTGGATGACAAAAGCAAGAAGTACATATTCCTAGGATACTCAGAACACTCCAAAGGTTACAAAAATGTCTGATCCCGTGAAAGAGAAGTTGATCATCAGCAGAGACGTGGTAGTTGATGAAGAAGCAATATGGGACTGGACTGCTGAAGCAAAGAAGAATTACACTTTTTATCCATTCACTACGGATGAAAGTGATGAAGAGCTAGATACAGCTACACATGTGACAAGTCCACCCAGTCACAGAGAGCCAGCTAGCTCAGAAGGAAGTTCAAGTGAAAGTCCGAGACTAGACATTGACTACAAAACGAGAAGTTGACTAGACATTGACTACAATGAAGTATTTTCTCCCGTGGAAAGAGTGGACAGTATCAGGATGGTGATATCTCTCGCTGCTCAAAATGGATGGAAGATACATCAGATGGATGTGAAGTCAGCTTTTTTGAATGGATATCTCGAGGAAGATATCTATATTGACCAACCCCCTGGATATATCGTTAAAGGTAAAGAAGATAAGGTGTTGAAGCTGAAAAAGGAACTGTATGGTATGAAACAAGCACCGAGAGCTTGGAATAACATGATTGACAAGTATTTCAACAGAACAGGTTCAGCAAATGCACACATGAGCATGCCTTATACTGCAAGGTGCAAGGGGGAGCAATATTGATGGTTTGTCTATATGTAGACGATCTTGTCTTCACAGGCAACGATCCTAAGATGTTCGAAGAGTTCAAGAAGACGATGGTTCGTGAGTTCGAGATGACAGACATCAGACTGATGTCATACTATCTTGGAATTGAAGTAATTCAAAAGGAGGAAGGAATTTTTATCTCACAGAGTTGTTTTGCCAAGGAAGTCCTGAAGAAATTTAAGATGGAGAATTGTAACCCTGTGGAATTTTTAGTCCCGAGTGCGGACTAAAGTTATCCAAGGATGATAAATGAGAGAAGGTCAACTCAACGGAGTTTAGAAGCCTAGTGGGAAGCCTGAGATATCTGACTTGTACTAGACTAGATATTCTCTACGCAGTTCGATTAGTCAGCAGATATATGGAGACACCAACTATGTCACACTGGAATGCTGGCAAGAGGATATTACGCTACATCAAAGGTACAATTGATCATGGTTTGTTTTATACCAAGTTAGAAAATTTCAAATTGGTTGGCTACTGCGATAGGGATTGGGCAGGAGACGTAGATGATCGCAAGAGCACTACCGGATTTGCGTTTTTTCCTGGGAGATACAACTTTCACATGGAGTTCAAAGAAGCAAGCTATCGTTACTCTATCTACTTGTGAAGTTGAGTATGTTGCTGCGACATTGTGTGCGTGTCATGCGATATGGTTAAGAAAGTTGCTGAAGGAATTGAACATGACACAGGAAGAGTCAATTGAGATTTATGTTGATAATAAGTCTGCCCTGGCACTAGCAAAGAATCCGGTGTTTCATGATCGCAGTAAGCACATTGATACGAGGTATCATTTCTTGAGAGACTGCGTGGAGCAGAAAGAAGTGACGTTGAAGTATGTGAAGACTGAAGACCAGATTGCTTATATTTTCACGAAGCCGTTGAAGCACGATGTGTTTGTCAAGATGAGGACGCTACTCGGAGTTACTACTAATTAAACTTTAAGGGGAGTGTTGAAATTAATAAAGTTTAATTAATAAAAATCAGAAATGTCTAGAAGGGATCTAAATGAGGGAGATGGAGAAATGTCCATAATGTTTTAGTTGTGAATTTAATATTTTAGTTGCAATAAACAAAAGAAAAAAAAGACGAATCTTATGTTTAGGTCGGTTGTGTTGATATTTGTTTGGGAGAAGGCCTATAAATAGGCTGGCTTGTACGTTGGTTGAAAGCAGAGCAAAACAAAAGAAATAAAAGAAGCAAACGTCTCTCTTTGTCTTAAGCTCCATCTCTCTGCAGCCTAGCCTTTCCACCAAAACCCCTCTTCCATTCTTCCAATTAAAAACCCACCAAAGTTCCCATTCCCTCTCTCAAACGTGCCCCCCAACATTTATAAGGAAATAATTAATTTATTTTCAACAGATCCAACTACAGTTCATTTGAACCCTATAGTATAGGATGATCCTTTGGCATTTAATCCATGGAGATGAAAGCTATTACATTTCTTAATCAGTGTCCATGATATTAATACTAGACAAATAAGTTCATACTAGCTATATGGCATGTGCTTCGCCCCGGGAAACCACTTAAATTCTTACAAATTAAATTACCATTCATATCAAGGAACACAACCGTGACAAAAAAGAGAACTACAAAAATACGTGGCAAGGAAGCTACATATTTGTTTGATTGTGATGTATCAAGTAGAATTCTCCATACAATATGTAGTGAAGTAATTGATGGAGAAAGTGCTTTCTCTGCTTATTTTTTTTTTTTGGCTTTGAAAGAATATAATGGCTTACACGATGCTTTATATGCAATGGTGTCCTCAATCTGTTCAAACATTCACGCACAATTATATTGTTGAAAACAAACTTCAACTTAGTAAACTTATGTTATTTACTATGATGAAAGCCCATTGCATGCAGAAGACTAACTACCTTCTCACAAAAAAAAAAGAGTAACTACCTTCTTATGAATGCATGAAGAGATGTTAGAAATACATTTGAAATGGACTCGTGGAACAGGTTCTTCCGTTAATGTGCCCACTTATCGGTTGAGATACTATCAAACATAACAGTGGATCATGTGGAGAACTTCTGATTCTCCCATTAGAAGCCGAGAAACATTGGGGAACGGGAAAGGAAAGCAGAATGGAGCACATTCTCAACAAAATATCATATCATATGAAGAATACATGAAGTGGTATGTTCTATGTTAAGGTTCAGTAAGTATTATGTAGTAAAGCTTGCTCCTTATTCAGTAATTAATAAGTTGTATCCCATCCCATTATAATTACTACCGAGTTTGCTCAAACACAGCTACTGAGAAATGCATCCAAATACTTGCATCAAAAGTTCAAGGCATTCAAAGCTGAGAAACCAAGCTACCATCAGAGCTGCAAGTTGCTGAACTTTATAAAATTAGTTGGTATAAGAACAGTATGCATACTGTAATTTTAATTTGGAAGTATCATTGCATCATATAACTTGTATGTAGTACTCAAAAGTTTATCCTAGATACAACAATTAACTGCCAAAAGGGGAATTAGTTGGCATAAGAAACAATGTGCATATTACCTTCAATCTCCTGGAACTATCATTGTCATCATATAACTTTGATGTAATACTCAAAAGCATGTCCTAAATACAAGAATTAACTGATAAAAGAAGTAATGTAGTATAGAGATCTTAGTTCATAGCATCAGAACCAAAAGTTTTAGAAGTTTGCTCAAGTTACTCTATTTGTATTACACCATCACAACTAACTACTTCGGCGGTTGGATCAAGTCTGTATGTTCAGAAGATAAAATATTCAATAAGTTCTTTTATTATCAAGATAGTCATGAATTCGGGATATTTCTCTCTAATACCTTAGTATTGGCTTGAAAGTCATTCAACCAACTTCAGTTAGAGTAAGAGCTGGAAGCAAATTGCATTGAAATATGAATTCTAACAAACCAAAATGCAGAACTCATTATATGCTAATTTCACGCAGCAAACTAACAACATTTTCATCTTGATTATAAAAGAAGGGGAAACAAAAGGAGGTCATGGCAAAAGATATTCAAGCTCACATCTCCCTGTGAGGAATGATAAATGAAGGTGAGGAAACGTCATCAACTGTGCAAGCAAACAATTCTGAGTTGAAAATGTCATTCTTCTTTGCAATAAGAAGAAAAGGGTACTAGTATTGGTAAATACATCTTATATCCATCATCAAGGAACAAAAAATCAAGGTAAAACATAAAGCAATATGAATATGATGAATGAAACCAATAACCAGTAGCAGAGGTTGTTTTTGAGCAAGGAAATATGGGAAACCTCTTTAAAATGAGGCTAAAAGCTGAAATCAAGAGTCTGCATCTTCTCGACACGTACTAAAAAACAACCAACCAAACTGTTAAACAATTACTATCCATCTTCAAGTCGGTTAAATCACTAAATCACAATCAATCTGCAAGAGTACCTGATAGACCGTTAATTGCACTTGTTTTTACCCCTAATCTTACACCGTTTGAGATGTTGATTCTCGTGTTTTAGGCCGATTTCACGCTAGTTTGTTCTTGTTTGTGATATTTCAGGTCCTAGTACGTGAATGAAGTTTTGGGAACGAGTTCGGGGTCAATTGGACGAAGATCGGACGTGTGGCGAGAAGCTGAGGATGCCACACGGGCACTTCTAAATCCCACACGGCCGTATAAGTAACCCATGTGGCCGTGTGGGATTTATCGAGCACTCACACGGGCATCTTGGGAATTCCACACGGTCGTGTGTCCCTGGCCGTGTAGGAAGCCTGAGGTCCACTTAATCGGAACTCCGCGTTTTGACACTCACACGAGCAGCTGGGTAAGCCACACGGCTGTGTGACCTGGCCGTGTGATCGGGAAAATCTGGGTTTTAACCCAATTTTGAGCCAAAGGAGAGGGAATCGACTTTTTGGATAAAAACAGAGCCCTAGAGAGAGAAAGTACGAAGAACAAATCCTAGAAGCGATGCTGGAGCTGGGTTTCATCGAATCAAGCTTGGAGATCATCATAGGAGTGAATATCATCATCCCAGAGCAGATTTTTCCCATTGTTATGAGTATGAATGCTTTGTATTCTGTTTTCCCCTCTCTCTCTGTGGAGTAGAACTCTCTCTCACTTGGGTATGAAGAACCTTAGTTCCATGTGTTAGGGATCTTGATTGTAATGACTTGGGATTGTTATACTGTTTGATTATAATCGAATGATGCATGATTCATTGAATTAATTGAAGTCTGATAAGCTTTTCTTGATTTCTGCTGCAACCTGAGATAGATAGAATCTGATTAGGTTGTTAGAGCTTCATCATTCGGTAGTAGTAGTGGAGTTCTGTGTTCATAGCCTCAGCTTTCTATTCTAGTGAAGACTAGTCGTCTGCCAGGTAGTTGGACTGAGAGGGCTTGGTCAGCTTAAGATATTCCAAGCTACTGTCGGATCTTCCGCAGTTTAATCGACAGTAAATCAACCCAGGGTAATTACAACAGAGACCTAACCAAGGAGCTAGGGGGACTCATTCCCGAGTGACTCTTTCCTTGACTTCAGAAAACCGAACCATTTCCTGCTTTCTTACTGCTTTTACTTAAATCAACAATCACTTGTCTTAGTTGGCTAGATAATAGATATTCACAGAGTAGGCAGTAGATCTAGACCCCGGGTTGACCTTAAAACTTGCCTGTTACTGCATTCCCAGACTGCGATTATACTTGGTTGCAGTTTGGTGTTGTGTTATAGCGTGTCAAGTTTTTGGCGCCGTTGCAGGGGACCCTCTAGGTTATTGGGGAAATGTGAAAGTTTGTTACTCTAGTTTTTTTTTCTTTACTGCATTTTTCTCTCTTCCACCTGTGTGCCTTCACGGGTTGCTTTTGCTGGTTGTGTGCAGGTAGTGCATGACCTGTAGCCAGTCAGGAGAACTACTACCATTAGACCAGGAGCTTGAACGGACCTGTAGGAACTTCAAGCGAGCTCTACTGGCTGCGGAGGAGGCGCTAGCACAGATGCAAATCGCCGACGAGGAAGAGATGGCTGACCCATAGTACCATGATGTGGTCATTCCTGAGGAGCAGACCATGGGATAATACTGGACCGCCAGAGCCGCGGACATGAGGTCACCCATTCAGCACCCTCATGTGCCAGCAAACAACTTTGAGGTGAGCACCTCGGTCATCACGATGTTGCGCGGTTCGGTGGTGTTCCGTGGCAAGGAGGGGGAGTGCCCCCGATCACATATGAGGTGATTCCACGAGCTGATCAATGGAATCAAGATAAATGGGGTCCCAGCCGATGCCATCCAGCTGAGGTACTTCCCATTTACTCTGGAGGGGCAGGCCAAGGGGTGGCTAGAAAATAGACCTCCAGGCTCGATCACCATGTTCGCCAACCTGGCGGACAAGTTCCTCACTCGCTACCATCCCTGTCCAAGACGGCGGACCTGCAGATGAAAATTACCCACTTTCCTAAGGATGAAGATGAGACCATCTGGGATGCATGGGAGAGATACACCAGTCTCTTCCTCAAGTGTCCCAACCATGGTTTCACAGATGCCTTCAAGGTGGGCACATTCTACTATGCCCTCTTCCCGGAAGACAAGCAGCTGATTGACTCGGTCTGTGGCGAGAATATGCTCACCAAAACGCCGCCATAGCTGAATCAGGGCGGGGTGTGCATGCTGTAGCCACCTAGTCATCTGATTTGTTGCAGGTGCTATCGAAACTGGTTTCAGCCATAGATCGATCTGGGATGATTCCTGGGACCGGAGAGCAGCAAGCGATGCACTGCCAGTGGTGCGAGAACACCCATCACACTGTGGAAGATTGCCAGGAGATGAGGGAGTCGACTACACCCCAGGAGCAAGTGAAATTCATCAATAATGCTCGGCGCAATGACCCCTACAGTAACACGTACAACGAGGGGTGGCGCCAGCATCCCAACTTAATCTGGGCTGGGGAAAATCCTAGACCACCAGCCTCCCAAGGACCGCCAGGTTTTCAGAGACCGCCATATCAGCCCAGACAGGGGCAATTCCAGCAGCAGCATCAGTCTCTCTACCAGCCCATGCAGGGGCATGCTGCTCAACCACAGCCGCGACCTTTCCAGCAGCCAGGTGCAGCCCCTACAACCCCAGTGCAGAACAATCCGATGGCTGAATTGCGGGATCTGGTGGGTTCTCTTGCCAGTTCTAGTGCTCAGAAATTCAACACTATCGAGCAGTTCATGGAAAAGGCCTCGGGTAAATTCCTGGCTCTTGAAGCTGGCCAGAGGAACACACAGGCTGTCTTGCAGGATATCCAAACCAAGCTGGGGAGCGTGGCTCAAGCAGTGGCGCAAATGGCTCCAGGCACCTTGCCAGGTGATACCATTCCTAATCCGAAGGACCCGAATGCCCACTGTAATGCCATCACAACCAGGAGTGGCAAGATGACTGCTGATCCACCTGTTCAGGGACAAGAGAGAGAGGCCCCCTGTTTCAGCATCTCTAGCGATTGAAGAAGAAGCAGAGAAGGAGGTTGAGGTGCCTGCGCCTAAGCCGCAACCAGTAGTGAAGGAGTATATCCCACAACTCCCCTTCCCTACTCGGTTGCACAAAGATAGGCTAGAGGCAGAGTTCGGGAACTTCATGTCCATGCTTAGGAAGCTGAATGTCCAAGTGCCTTTCCTGGAGGCACTATCTCAAATGCCGAAGTATGCGAAGTTCTTGAAGGATCTTCTCTCAAAGAAGCAGAAGTTGAGCGAGCTGACCAATGTGGAGCTCAGCAAGGAGTGCTCGGCCATTCTGCAGAACAAGCTTCCGAAGAAGCAGAAGGACCCAGGTAGTTTTACTATCTCGTGTTCTACTGGTAAATTGCATGTAGAGAGGTCCTTGGCGGATCTAGGTGCTAGTATCAATGTCATACCATATAAACTGTTCAAGAAACTAGGCCTAGGTGAACCCCGTGCGACTAGGATGAGTCTTCAATTAGCTGACCGATCTATAGTTCATCCTAGGGGCATAGTGGAAGACCTTCTAATTAAGGTTGGCAAATTCTTTTATCCTGTGGATTTTGTTGTCTTGGACATCAATGAGGACACAGAAGTGCCCCTTATACTGGGATGGCCTTTCCTGGCCACCGCCAAGGCTCTCATAGATGTACATGATGGGACCTTAGTATTGAGGGATGGCGAGGAGCGAATAACCTTTTCTATTGTTAATACTCTCCACGCTTCATCGCCTTTGCATGCTGTTTCTCACCAAGAGCACGAGTCTGTCGTGTATCCTTCTGTTCCTCCCATTTTGCAGGACCCCTCTCACATATCTTCGCCGCCACTCCCATCCACTCCGTTACCAAAAGATAAGATCAAGGAGGAGTGGCGGCCGAAGCTGCAGATAGCTAAGCCTGCTCGCAAGAATACCGGAGACGACTATGAGCTGGTCCCGCCTCCTGAGCCTCGACCACCTTGGCCATCCGAGTATTCACTCACTTGTATCCTATCGGATGGCCAGGTTGAGTTGACGAGTGCTGGTGGCCACATTCGTCGTGTGCATGGCCACCACCTGAAGCTGTACCTCAAGAGCGATGTGGATCCGCTCTTGGAGGCACCTGCTCCTTCACCTCACTGAGCATTAGGGATGGCAATGGGTCGGGTTGGGTCGGGTTTTGCCAAACCCAAACCCAAACCCATGGGTTTATCTTTGAAAAAAACCCGGGGTAAAACCCACTGGGTTTGAAAAACTCAAACCCAACCCAACCCGTTGGGTATCCGCGGGTTCAAGGGTACCCACGGGTTTTGTCGTAAAAAATTTACAATTACAAGTTCTTATCAAAATTAAAGTCAAATATCAATCTCTCAATACAAATTATCCATATATAAAACACCATTCTAGAAAATTCAAGCAAATCATAAATTAACTATACAAATTGTTCAACACCAATCTAGAAAACTCAAAAAAATTGAAGCAAATCACAAATTTTCCATAAATAACATGTTTAATTGAAAGCTTCTTCCTTTCAATTAAGTTTCTTTACTCTCCACTCCATAACATCAACTTGATTCTACACAATTAAAAAGAAAAAATTAGACATGTCTCCACAAACATAAATAAGATTAGTTGTTTAGAATATTAAATATACCGAAAAAATTAATTATATGGGTGGGCGGGTACCCACGGGCCGGGTTTACCTAAACCCAAACCCATCCCAACCCGTTGAATAGTGAACGGGTTTAAACCCAAACCCGGCCCAAAACCCGTCAACACGGATTTTATCCGCGTTGACCGGGTTGGGTCGGGTGGGTACCCGTGGGTTCGGGTTTTGTTGCCATCCCTACTGAGCATCCAGTCTACTGGCGTCCAGCTAAAATACGTTAAAGAAGCGCTTGTGGGGAGGAAACCCCACCTAGGTTTGCATTTTTTTACCTTTTTCCTTTTGATTTTTTGTGTTTTTTAGTCTTGAGGTGTTGTCCCAGAGTCGAGCGTCGTTTTTGAGTGAAAACAGGTCGAATTCGGGGTTCTGGCAATCCACACGGCCAGTTGTAACCAGCACACGGCCGTGTGGAATTTGGTTTTGGCCGTGTGGAGGCCCTGAACATTTCACACGGGCAGGAGGGGTCCATCACACGGCCTTGTGGATTTTGGACCCTGCCCATGTGAACGCTCGACAATTCCCACACGGGCACTGATAGAATCGTATTTGCACGTGTTTTCACTCTGGTTTCCTGCCCATTTTGGCTCGAATTGATTTATCCTTGGCCTATTTTACGCTAGGTTGTGTTCCTTTGTCACATTTCAGGTCCTAGCACATAAAGTGAAGCATAGGCGCAAGTTTCAAGTCAATCAGAGATCAATTGATGATTCGGGAGAAGAAACTCGGGTATGACCTGAAGAAGAATGGATTTCTACCTCACTTTATGGACAAAGAATCATGCAAGCTTGTCATGAAAAGAAAGAGGACGAGACTACAAGCGTCTGGGTTCAAACGGCGACTGATTTGGAGTCCGGACGAGGGAGAAACGAAGCTTTGAACAGGAGCGGAGACAGAATTACGGGCAGCCCCTGCCAAATTACGGCCGTAATTGGCCAGGGCATGCCCGTAATTAAATGGCCGAGCCTTCTCCCCAGAATTCCCTCTCGGTGGTAAAATTACGGGCAAGACCCCAAAAATTACGGCCGTAATTCCCAAATTACTGGCGGTAATTGGGGAATTACGGGCGTATCTCCTCCTCCTGCAGCTTAAGCGAAACGTGCGTTTTGGTGTGAATTACGGGCAGGAAGTGATTACGGCCGTAATTCTGCCCGTAATTCGCCCAGAGTCGGGTTTTTGGAGGCAGATTCGAGCCTAGGAAGAAGAATTCGATTTTCGGGGGCAAAAACAGAGTTTTAGAGAGAGAAAGAGCGAAGAACAAACCCTAGGAGCTATTTTGGAGTGGATTTCTCATCATTGAAGCCCAGATTGCGTCCCTAGGAGTGAAGATTGACATCCCAGAGCAGATTTTCCTCATCTTTATGAGTATAACTACTCTGATTTCTGTTTTCTCTTCTCTCTCTATGGAGTAGAACCTTTCTCTCACTTGGGTATGAAGAACCCTAGTTCCTTGTGTTAGGGATTTGATTGTAATGACTTGGGATGATATTACTGTTTGATTTTAATCGAATGATGCATGTTTATTGAATTGATTTGAGTCTGATCAGCTTTCCTCAATTTCTGCTGCAACCTGAGATAGATAGAATCTGATTAGGTTGTTAGAGCCTCTTCATTCGATAGTAGGAGGTTGGCTATACGAGAGTTAGCCAATTTACTGCTTTGTACTGGTGTTCTCGGCGCCAGTAGTGGAGTTCTGTGTTCATAGCCTCAGCTTTCTATCCCGGTGAAGACTAGTCGTCTGCCGGGTAGTTAGACTGAGAGGGCTTGGTCAGCTTAAGAGATTCCAAGCTACTGTCGGATCTTCCGCAGTCTAATCAACAGTAATTCAACCCAGGGAATTGCAATTGAACCTAACTAAGGGGCTAGGGGGACTCATTCCCGAGTGACTCTTGCCTGCTTTAGAAAACCGAACAGTTTACTGCTTTCTTACTGCTTTTGCTTTTAAACAACAATCACTCGAATTAGTTTGCTAGATAATAGAGACTCACGGAGTAAGCAGTAGATCTAGACCCCGGGTTGATAATATAACTTGCCTGTTACTGCATTCCCGGACTGCGATTACACTTGGTCGCAGTTTGGTGTTGTGTTTTGGCGTGTCAAGTTTTTGGCGCCGTTGCCGGGGACCCTCTAGGTTATTGGGGAAACGTGAGAATTTGTTACTCTAGCTTTTATTTACTGCATTTTATTTCTTCCACCTGTGTGCCTTCACGGGTTGTTTCTTCTGATTGTGTGCAGGTAGTGCATGACCCGTAGCCAGTCGGGAGATCTACTACCATTAGACCAGGAGCTTGAACGAACTTGTAGGAACTTCAAGCGGGCTCTAAAGGCGCGACTGGCTGCGGAGGAGGCGCTAACACAGCTGCAGTTAGGAGAAGAAGAAGAAGAAGGAGAGATGGGTGATCCGCAGAACAACGATGTGATTCCCGGGGAGCAGACCATGGGATCCTACTGGACCGCTAGGGCTGCGGACATGAGGTCCCCCATTCAACACCCTCAGGTCCCAGCCAACAACTTTGAGGTGAGCACCTCCGTGATCACCATGCTGCGCGGTTCAGTAGTGTTCCGTGGTAAGGAGGGAGAGTGCCCTCGATCACATCTCAGGCGATTCCACGAGCTCATCGATGGAATCAAGATCAATGGGGTACCAGCAGATGCCATCCAGCTGAGGTACTTCCCATTCACTCTGGAGGGGCAGGCCAAGGAGTGGCTAGACACTCGACCTCCGGACTCCATCACCACGTTCGCCAACCTGGCGGACAAGTTCCTCACCCGCTACCATCCTCCATCCAAGACAGCTGATCTCCAGAAGCAGATTACACATTTTTCTCAGGATGAGGATGAGACCATTAGGGATGCTTGGGAGAGGTACACCAGCCTCTTTCTCAGGTGTCCCAATCATGGTTTCAATGATGCGTTCAAGGTGGGCACCTTCTATCACGCCCTCTTCCCGGAGGACAAGCAGCTGATCGATTCGGTTTGTGGCGGGAACATGCTGACCAAAACCCCGCCACAGCTGAATCAACTCTTTGAGGAGATGGCGGAGAACGGTTATGATTGGGGCACTGCCAGGAGATCGAGGAGAGCCCCAGGCCGGGGCGTGCATGCTGTGGGCACCCAGTCATCTGATTTGGTGCAGGTGGTATCGAAGCTGGTTTCAGCTATCGATCGTTCCGGATGATTCCAGGGACCGGACAACGGCAGGCGATGCTCTGCCAGTGGTGCGAGAGCACCCATCATATGGTGGAAGACTGCCAGGCGATGAAGGAATCGACCACACCCCAGGAGCAGGTGAACTTCATCAACAATGTCAGGCGCAATGACCCCTACAGCAACACGTACAATGAGGGGTGGCGCCAGCATCCTAACTTCTCCTGGACTGGGCCAAATCCCAGACCACTAGCTCCACAGGGACCACCGGGCTTCCAGAGGCCACCATATCAGCCCAGACAGGGGCAATTCCAGCAGCCAGGTGCAGCCCCTGCTGCCCCAGTGCAGAACGATAAGATGGCTGAACTGCGGGACTTGGTGGGTTCTCTCGCCAGTGTTAGTGCTCAGAAATTCAACACCTTTGAGCAGTTCATGGAGAAGGCCTCGGGTCAACTCCTGGCTCTTGAAGCTGGTCAGAGGAATACACAGGCTGTTTTGCAGGATATCCAGACCCAGCTGGGGAGCGTGGCCCAGGCAGTGGCTCAAAGGGCTCCTGGTACTCTACCAGCGCAGACCATTCCTCACCCGCCGACCCCGAATGAGCGCTGCAATGCCATCATGACCAGGAGTGGCAAGATGACTGTTGATCCCCCTGCTTGGGAACCGGAGAGAGAAAGCCCTGTTGCAGCATCTCCAGCGGTTGAACAGGAAGTAGAGAAGGAGGTTGAGGTGCCTGCACCTAAACCGCAACCAGTAGTGAAGGAGTATGTCCCTAAACTCCCTTTCCCTACTCGGTTGCACAAAGACAGGCTGGAGACAGAGTTCGAGAACTTCATGGCCATGCTTAAGAAGCTGAATGTCCAAGTGCCCTTCCTGGAGGCACTATCGCAAATGCCAAAGTATGGGAAGTTTCTGAAAGAGCTTCTCTCAAAGAAGCAGAAGCTGAGTGAGCTGGCCACTGTGGAGCTCAGCGAGGAGTGCTCGGCTATTCTGCAGAACAAGCTTCCGCAGAAGAAAAAGGACCCAGGTAGTTTCACTATCCCGTGCTCTATTGATAAATTGCATGTAGAGAAGTCCTTAGCGGATTTAGGTGCTAGTATCAATGTTATTCCATATAAATTGTTCATGAAACTACGCCTAGGTGAACCCCGTGCTACTAGGATGACCCTCCAATTAGCTGACAGATCTGTAGTGCATCCTAGGGGTATAGTGGAAGACCTTCTGGTCAAGGTTGGCAAATTCACATATCCTGTGGATTTTGTTATCCTGGACATCAGTGAGGACACAGAAGTGCCTCTTATACTGGGAAGGCCTTTCCTGGCCACCGCCAAGGCTCTCATAGATGTGCATGATGGGACCTTAGTTTTGAGGGACGGCGAGGAGCGAATAACGTTTTCAGTTGCTAACACTATACCTGCTTCGTTACCTCTGCATGCTGTATCTCACCAGGAGCACGAGTCTGTCGTGTATCCTTCTGTGCTGCCTATTTTGCAGGACCCGCCTTCCACACCTTCGCCGCCACTCCGGACCACTCCGTCATCCAAAGAACTGATCAAGGAGGAGTGGCGGCCGAAACTGCAGGCAGCTAAGCCTGCTCGAAAGAAAGCCGGAGACCACTATGAGCTGGTCCCGCCCCCACCTTGGCCATCCGAGTATTCACTCGCTTGCATCTTGCCGGATGGCCAGGTCGAGCTGGCAAATGCAGGTGGCCACATTCGTCGCGTGCATGGCCACCATTTGAAGCTGTACCTCAAGAGAGATGTGGATCCGCTCTTGAAGGCACCTGATCCTACACTTCCCTGAGCATCCATACTGGCGTCCAGCTAAAAGACGGTAAAGAAGCGCTTGTGGGGAGGCAACCCCACCAAGGTTTGTTTTTCTTTTGTTTGTTTTTGTCGGTTTATCCACTTGGAACTATGGTTTCTATCACCCAGTGTGTTTTTCTGATGCTAGCCCCGCTGACTGGTCCACTTCCAGTCCCCCAGCAGTGTTCTTACCCGGTAACATCGTTCCCCTTATCTTTCCCTCTGCTCCATTGAGGGCAATGTCGTGCTTAAGTGTGGGGGGATGCTTTGTATCGGTTGGAATATTTATGATGGTGCTTGGAGCCTAGTCCGCTGTCCGAATCTTACGATTTGAGGGCTCCAAGTACTGCTGTTTGATCATATTGGCACTGTGTTTTGATGGATGAATTGATTGGTTTTCGGATTAATGCATGACAACTTGTTTGCGACTAGGACAACCTATGATGAGGACTGAGATGTGCAGTAGAACGATGTAGGGGTTCAGTTTTTCAACTGTTTGCTTGCCAACTGTGACTTGATCTGACTTGATCTGATTACTTGTTCTTAACAGTCGTTTATGCATCTAGTTCAGGGTATCAGAATGTGAGATAGAGCATATAGGTAGCCATGTGAGATTTGAGCCTGCTCGTTTCTTTCTTGTGCGATAGATCCCTCTTCCATGATGTGTAGCATTCACGTTGTCACTAGCTAAGATGATGGGGGCATAGGATTAGCCCACGACCAAAATTGACTGTCCTGATGTGTCATATCCCCTAGTCAGCCCCTTTGAGCCGTGTGTTATCCTTTCTTTTGGTCTCTAACGAAAAAAATCACCCTTGTTGCATCTTTTAGAAGGTTCCACAGAGTGGTTTTTACATATTCTCTGCTGTTTCTGCTAAAGTCTATGTGAGTGTTGGAGGTAGTGCTTAAAAGTTGGGCAAGTGTTTGAAATTTGTGCAGGAGTGGTGGCTCTTTTAAGAAATGAAAAGAAAAATGAAAGTAAAACAAAGAAAACAAATTGAAAGCAAAAGAGAGCCACTACCAAAAATCTGAATAATGCCCATTAAGTAGTGTTTCTTAGCAGTCTGGCTTGGAAATGCTGATGTTTATGCCTCCTTCGCTCTTGTGCTCTTGAGATATTGAGTATTGCAGAATAGCAGAAAGGGAATACCGGTTTGTTTGACTGTGATTGTGTGGGTTTGGAAATGTGGAACCTTGTGCTATGAATACTTCCACCACCTAAAAGGCCTTTTCCCCATGTCCAAGACCCTAGCCAGTCATTTGAACCTGTGTCTAAGACCTCCTGATTAGTTAGTGATGACATTATGTATGTGAACTCTAGCATTTAGAGGCTGCCATCATGGTGAAGAGATGTTAGGGATTGAGAGAAATAGCATGCGCATTTTTCGCATTAAATTGTCCTGACCCCACTGGTCGAGAGTGAGTGATTCATTTTCATATTCTCTATACTCTTGTACCCCGGTGAGGACCTAGATTGCTCGGTCTCTGTTCTGATGTCTTGAGTTGGATGCATGAGTTGACTGTTTTGAGAGAGTGGTCGAGTCAAGTCTGGGTTGGTTGGTGACCAGAAAGGAAACTCTTCCGTTGCTCGATCTGCTGCACTCGAATGTCCTTTGTGGTGGTTGTTCAGGTTGCTATTAAAGTTGTTCATGAGTTGATGTTTGAAAACCAGTTTGATTCACGTGTTCTGTGCCTTTATGACTTGTCCCCAATGTTGGTTGACTGAAATATGTGAGCTTACCTTGTGTAGTACTTGGTTTGCTTGGGGACAAGCAAACAGTTAAGTGTGAGGGAATTTGATAGCATCGTATTTGCACGTGTTTTCACTCTGGTTTCCTGCCCATTTTGGCTCGAATTGATTGTTCCTTGGCCTATTTTACGCTAGGTTGTGTTCCTTTGTCACATTTCAGGTCCTAGCACATAAAGTGAAGCATAGGCGCAAGTTTCAAGTCAATCAGAGATCAATTGACGATTCGGGAGAAGAAACTCGGGTATGACCTGAAGAAGAATGGATTTCTAACTCACTTTATGGACAAAGAATCATGCAAGCTTGTCATGAAAAGAAAGAGGACGAGACTACAAGCGTCTGGGTTCAAACGGCGACTGATTTGGAGTCCGGACGAGGGAGAAACGAAGCTTTGAACAGGAGCGGAGACAGAATTACGGGCAGCCCCTGCCAAATTACGGCCGTAATTGGCCAGGGCATGCCCGTAATTAAATGGCCGAGCCTTCTCCCCAGAATTCCCTCTCGGTGGTAAAATTACGGGCAAGACCCCAAAAATTACGGCCGTAATTCCCAAATTACTGGCGGTAATTGGGGAATTACGGGCGTATCTCCTCCTCCTGCAGCTTAAGCGAAACGTGCGTTTTGGTGTGAATTACGGGCAGGAAGTGATTACGGCCGTAATTCTGCCCGTAATTCGCCCAGAGTCGGGTTTTTGGAGGCAGATTCGAGCCTAGGAAGAAGAATTCGATTTTCGGGGGCAAAAACAGAGTTTTAGAGAGAGAAAGAGCGAAGAACAAACCCTAGGAGCTATTTTGGAGTGGATTTCTCATCATTGAAGCCCAGATTGCGTCCCTAGGAGTGAAGATTGACATCCCAGAGCAGATTTTCCTCATCTTTATGAGTATGACTACTCTGATTTCTGTTTTCTCTTCTCTCTCTATGGAGTAGAACCTTTCTCTCACTTGGGTATGAAGAACCCTAGTTCCTTGTGTTAGGGATTTGATTGTAATGACTTGGGATGATATTACTGTTTGATTTTAATCGAATGATGCATGTTTATTGAATTGATTTGAGTCTGATCAGCTTTCCTCAATTTCTGCTGCAACCTGAGATAGATAGAATCTGATTAGGTTGTTAGAGCCTCTTCATTCGATAGTAGGAGGTTGGCTATACGAGAGTTAGCCAATTTACTGCTTTGTACTGGTGTTCTCGGCGCCAGTAGTGGAGTTCTGTGTTCATAGCCTCAGCTTTCTATCCCGGTGAAGACTAGTCGTCTGCCGGGTAGTTAGACTGAGAGGGCTTGGTCAGCTTAAGAGATTCCAAGCTACTGTCGGATCTTCCGCAGTCTAATCAACAGTAGTTCAACCCAGGGAATTGCAATTGAACCTAACTAAGGGGATAGGGGGACTCATTCCCGAGTGACTCTTGCCTGCTTTAGAAAACCGAACAGTTTACTGCTTTCTTACTGCTTTTGCTTTTAAACAACAATCACTCGAATTAGTTTGCTAGATAATAGAGACTCACGGAGTAAGCAGTAGATCTAGACCCCGGGTTGATAATATAACTTGCCTGTTACTGCATTCCCGGACTGCGGTTACACTTGGTCGCAGTTTGGTGTTGTGTTTTGGCGTGTCAGGCACCACTGCACCTCACACGGCCGTGTGAGTGTGCCCGTGTGGCCGAGCCTTTGCCTATATATTTGGCCGACACGGCCGCGTGGTCAGAAAACCACCTTCCCCTCGCTGGAATCCTCTCCCTCTCGCCGGAAAACCGCGACCTTTCGCCTTTTTGGGGATTTTCCGGCAATTTTTGGTCCATTTTTCACCAAACCAACACCACACCCATCCTTTTCTCCCCATTTTCGGCCTATCCCTCGATTTTGAGGCGATTTGGACCGATTTTGAGTCGCCGGAGGCAATTTCCGGCGAGGCTCCGACGAGCACTTCCAGGAAGATTTTGGGCTTTTCGTCACTTCCATTGCCTTCCCCTCATCATCCCCTACACCTCTACTTGTGTCTTCAGGTTTGATTTTGACCTTAACCTTGTGAATTGTTGAGAATTGGGTGTTAGGGTGTATGTTTAGAGAACAACTTTGCTTTGTATGAATTGTGTGCAATTGATTGAGGGGAAAGCTTGGATAATGTGTGAATTGTGTTGGGTAATGCCCTCCTTGCTTGTTTGAGCCCTTGTGTGCAAGAAATTTGTCAATTCCATGCTTACCTTAATAGTGCACACAAGGTGTTCGATGAAATGCATGTTTTTCATACCATTTTGTGGGAACCGGTTGGGACCCTTAATGATGTGCTTTGATGGTGTATTTGCTATGGATGTGAACCTTAAGTTGCCTGCTACATTGTGGATATGCACCCCCACCCAGATTATGCTTGTTTGATCGAGTTTTTGACCCCCGAACTATGGATGAAACCATGGTTCGGCTGTTTTTTGTTCTCAAGTGTGGGGGTGTGATTAACCTTTTCTTTGGCTCTTTTGGCTCCACTTTGGGTTGTTCTTTTGCAGGACCATGACGAAACCCGACCTCAAGCACCCGTTCATCCGGGATTTGAAGAGGGGCCCCCACTAGGATCGTTTTAAGCACGTCTTGGCCTACTCGTTTGGGCGGCATCATTGCTGGTCCAGGCGAGAGTTTGAGAAGCTGCACAGCTACGAGCACTTCTCCTCCATTGTCACCAACCGCCCTTAGCGCCGTCTGCTATCCATTCGCGAGAAGGTTTACCACGAGCTCGTGCTTGAGTTCTATACGACCTTCAAGCATGCATCCACAGAAGATTGGGCAGACGGTGAAGCCATCAAGTTCAGGCTTGGCGGTGTACCCCGCTCCATGGGCTAACACGAGTTGACAACCGCTCTCGACCTCGGCCTAGCCGATAATGAGGACTACATCACCGAGCTCAACGATCCGGTGGGCGTGAACTTCAAGACGATGTACACCCACTTAGCTCAGCCAGGCCAACGTCTATTCGTGGCAGGGCGAACGAAGGCCAGCACCCTGCAGCTCGATAACCGCATTCTCCACCACTTGTTGGCAAAGTCCTACACTCCAGCTGGGGAAAGTGCCAGCACTTCACCAGGAGAGGCTTGTACTTCATCCACTCCATCCGCCAGGAGGACCATCTTCTCCACTTGGGTTCTGTGGTGGCCAAAACCTTTGAGAAGAGTGCTTCAAAATTGAAGATCCTCCACTGCACTCCCTACATCACCCGTCTGGCCGGCTACTTCCAGATATCACAGAGCAGTGGAGCACCAGTGCCTTTGGCGAAGAGACGATCAAGAGCATGCACCTGTTGCGAGAGGAGTGCGGTGTCATGTGGATCGCGGGGTTTCCTCAACCTCAGATCCCAGCGGAGGGCCAGCCGGATGATCCTAAGGATGAGGCTGCTGAGGATGTCCACCCCGACGATGTGGATGCTGCTACTGCCCCCCGCCCCACCACCTTCGAGTACGGGCGTAGCAGCTCCGCTTTCCCCGGTCAGGACTACTTCACTCACTAGTTCGAGCATCTGCGTCTCCAGAATCAGCAGCTCCTCGACCATCAGCTCTAGTTCCAGCAGCAGTATGCGGCTCACCAGGCCCAGTATTAGACCCGGATGGCTGCGTATGATGAGCGCTGGACCGTATGGAGACCCAGCAGGGGGTGAAACTGGCTCACATCGAGCGGGAGAAGGCCCGATCTTGGCGCATGTAGGAGGTCCAGCAGCACCTGCTCCAGCTGCTACCGAGTGAGCAGCCAGTCTAGAGGACTCCCTATGAGGACTCTCCACCTCCACCTCCACCAGCTGATGATGATGACGCTTTCATGAACGACATCGATCTGGACAACCTTGGCGACGAGTAGGCTGTACTCGTCGCCCCTTTGAGTGTGTTTCATTTCAGACTTTTTGTGTTTGCTCCATGTGTGTGCGGAGCTTGAACTTAGTCTGTCGTTTGTTTGTGTTTTTCTTTTTCTTTTGTTGATTGTCTATTTTGTGGCCATCTGGGCTAACTCTGATCCCTAACGCACAGTGTGCTAGTGTGCTCTTGATGTTCGATTCATGCAGAACTGTCCATCGTCCCATTTGTTTCCCGCTGACTGGTCCCCTTCCAGTCTCCTGGCAGTATTTCAATTCGGTAACCTCGTTCCCCTTATCTCTCCCTCTGCTCCATTGAGGGCAATGTCGTGCTTAAGTGTGTGTGTGTGTGGGGGGGGGGTGCTTTGTATCGGTTGGAATCTATATATGTGTGCTTGGAGCCTAGTCCGCTGTCCGAATCTTAAGATTTGAGGGCTCCAAGTACTGCTGTTTGATCATATTGGTACTGTGATTTGATTGGTGAATGAATGGTTTTCGGATTAATGCATGACAACTGGAATGTGACTAGGACAACCTATGATGATGACTGAGACGTACAGTAGAATTGTGTAGGGGTTCAGTTTTTCAACTGTTTGCTTACCAACTGTGACTTGGATTGATCACTTGTTCTTGACAGTCGTTTATGCATCTAGTTCAGGGAATCAGAATGAGAGATAGAGCATATAGGTAGCCATGTGAGATTTGAGCCTGCTCGTTTCTTTCTTGTGCGATAGATCCGTCTTCCATGATTTGTAACATTCACATTGTCATTAGCTAAGATGATGGAGGCATAGGATTAGCCCACGACCAAATTGACTGTCCTGGTGTGTCATACCCCCTAGTCAGCCCCTTTGAGCCATGTGTTATCTTTTCTTTCGGTCTGCAATGAAAAATCACCCTTTTGCATCTTTTAGAAGGTTCCACAGAGTGGTTTTTACATGTTCTCTGCTGTTTCTGCTAAATACAATGTGAGGATTGGAGGTAGTGCTTAAAAGTTGGGCATGTGTTTGAAAAATGTGTAGAGGTGGTGGTTCTCTTAAGAAATGAAAAAAATAAAGAAAAACAAAGAAAACAAATGAAAAACAAAAATGAAAGCAAAAGAGAGCCACTACCAAAAATCTGAATAGTGCTCATTAATTATTGTTTCTTAGCAGTCTGGCTTGGAAATACTAACATTTATGTGACCTCAGCACATAAAGTGAAGCATAGGCGCAAGTTTGAAGTCAATCAGAGATCAATTGGCGATTCGGGAGAAGAAACTCGGGCATGACCTGAATAAGAATGGATTTCTACCTCACTTTATGGACAAAGAATCGTGCAAGTTTGTCATAAAAAGAAAGAGGACGAGACTATGAGCGTCTGGGATCAAACGGCGACTGATTCAGAGTCCGGACGAGGGAGAAACGAAGCATTAAATATAGGGGAACAGGTTCGGCAGTAAAGACACGGGCGCGCCTAAATCAAAACACAGCCGTGCCCATATTTAGGAACGACAATGTTTTGGCCGACGCGCGCGGGTGTGTTTTTAACACGGGGCAAAACACGGGCGGTCAAAAGCAAAACACGGCCGTGCCCTCGACCGTGTTTTGCCCAGAATCGGGTTTTTTAACCCAAATTCGAGCCAAAGGAGAGGGAGAGCTGGGTGTTGGATCCCAAACACCCAATGGACGAACCAAAGAGAGAGAGGGCGATTTGAGGGCATTCTTGGAGTGGAATTGGAGGATTTCTTCGCTTTGGAAGCTCGAGGAACAAGCCCGGACTTGAAGACTGATCATCTGAAGATTCTTACTACAGTCTCTCTCTTCTTTATGGAGTAACTTCCCTTCACTTAGGTTTTGAGGAACCCTAGCTATGTTTGTTTGATTGGATGATTTTATGAGTACTCTTACTTGATAATCTTGAGTTCATATTCAATCTATGCATGTTTTCATGATTCAATTATGCTTTAGTCGAGATTATTGATTCTGCTTTGATCCTATGAGAGCGAATACCTGATTAGGCCAATAGAGCACCATAGATTGATAGTATTGGATTGATTGCTTTAGTCGAGGTTTGATTCAATGCTCTGTACCGATTGAGAACCTCTTTTGATAGAGGGAGTCTAGTTCAGAACGCATTGATCGGTTGTTCTAGAGTAGGATACGTCCCTCTAGGTAATTGACTCAAGAGTGCCTTGTTCCTTTAGTCGAGACTCAAGGTCTAGTCAAGAATTCTCCGCATTGTGAATGAAAGTGAAACAGGTAAGAGATCATTAATAATTAATCTGGCTAGTGGCTAGGGGGAATCATACCTAAGTGAGTTCCCAACCTGTAATTAGATTAACTTTAACTGTAGTTTGTTAGAGTAGTTTTAGTTCTTCCATCTTAATCTGGTTTGCTAGATAATGAACTGAAGCTGAGTAATAGTAACTCTAGAGACACGTGGATTCGATATTTATTACTTGAGCCACTATTCTGCAGTCCCTTTCATTGCTTACACTTGGCCATTGTTAGGAATTGTGTCATAGCGAGTCAGCGGTTCTCCACCATCATCTTCTTTGTCTCCTCCACTATCAAATGGCGTGACATGACGGTGGTGGTTACCTTGACAGAAGGTGTCGGCGGTGGCATAGCCTCTACCTTGCCATTGTTCTCGACCAATCCTTTTCCTTCTTGTCCAAGTTTAAAATTGGCGACAATATCCATCACAAACCCAGTTGAAAGATCACCTTCTTGTTCTCTCAGTCATGGAGCCATCACAATATCCAGGTGTGCCAATTTGTTTTTCGACGAGGAAAAACTGGTGTTTGAACTCAATGAATGCACCTTGACTTCTCGAACAACGATTAATAGCATGGTTCACACCTCTCCGGACAATGTTCGAACGAAGGTGTTTGATGTTTTTTGATAATTTTTTGGGAACAAGCTATGTTAATTACTCCTACTCCTATGGAGGTTCAGCGAGAGCTCCAGAAACTAAATACTACAACTATGGTTACATTGCAGAGAAAAAGATAAAATTTGGCATGTGTTGTCAAATGGTTGGTTGTGGAACGCTTGCTTCGTTTTTGCTTCTACTATTTATAGCCCTCTCTTGTAACCGCCGTGTAACCGTCTCTATTTAAAGACTTCTCCTCTGCTTGGCGCTTGATGTAGGTTGCTTGACACCTTGACTGTCTTACGTGCTTGCCACTTGATACATTACACCTTGATTAATTCACTTGATAGCTAGCCCCTTGTGCCATGGAAGTTTCTTACTTAGTGAGTGGAGGTTTCATGCTTAGTGCTACTCGGGCTAACCACCCTGACATGACGTCGTGCTTGACACCAAGGGGTTTGGGGATTTATGGATGCACACTGATCCCCATGGGGTGGCATCATGCTTGCATTGTCTTGACAAACTGGTCTACCACGTGATGATATACATGGCTGACCACTTAGAAACTTGATGACCTTGCACGAGACGTAGCATGCCTACTCGGCTTTGGTACTTGAGCGGTGAGTGTCAAAGTAATGCCGACACCAACTCTCCTTGCACGGCCTCATGCTCGACACCCTAGGGTTTGGTATCCGGTGCTTGACCCCCTTGGACGGCATCATGCATGACCCCCATTGGATGATGTCATGCTCGAACCCCCTCATGGTTAGATCTTCATACTTAGCCAATTTTCACCTTCTTTTGCCGCATCACGTCTAGGGGTATGCGTATTGATGACTAGATATTTGCACATGTTTTCCCCTGTGTTTCTTGATCGTTTGAGCTTTAATTATCACATCTTTGGCCTATTTTACGCTAGGTTGTGTTCCTTTGTCATATTTCAGGTCCTAGCACATAAAGTGAAGCAAAGGCGCAAGTTTCAAGTCAATCAGAGATCAATTGGCGATTCGGGAGCAGAAACTCGGGCATGACCTGAAGAAGAATGGATTTCTACCTCGCTTTATGGACAAATAATCATGCAATCTTGTCATAAAAAGAAATAGGACAAGACTACGAGCGTCTGGGATCAAACGGCGACTGATTCGGAGTCCGGACGAGGGAGAAACGAAGCATTGAATATAGGGGAACAGGTTCGGCAGTAAAAACACGGGCGCGCCTAAATCAAAACACGGCCGTGCCCATATTTAGGCACGACCGTGTTTTGGCCAACGCGCCAGGGCGTGTTTTTAACACGGGAGCAAAACACGGGCGGGCAAAACCAAAGCACGGCCGTGCCCGCGACCGTGTTTTGCCCAGAATCGTGTTTTTTAACCCAAATTCGAGCCAAAGGAGAGGGAGAGCTGGGTTTTGGATCCCAAACACCCAAGGGAAGAACCCTAGAGAGAGAGAGCAACTTGGGAACATTCTTGGAGCTATTTTGGAGGATTTCTTCGCCATTGGAGCTCGGGAATCAAGCTTGGAGATGGAGATTGAAGATCTAGATCAGATTTCTGCAGTCTCTCTCTTCTCTATGGAGTAACTTCCCTTCACTTAGGTTTTGAGGAACCCTAACTATGTTTGTTTGATTGGATGATTGTATGAGTACTCTGACTTGATAATCTTGAGTTCATATTCAATCTATGCATGTTTTCACGATTCAATTCTGCTTTAGTCGAGATTATTGATTCTGCTTTGACCCTATGAGAGCGAATACCTGATTAGGTCAATAGAGCACCATAGATTGATAGTAGTGGATCGATTGCTTTAGTCGAGGGTTGATTCACTACTTTGTATCGATTGAGAACCTCATTTGATAGAGGGAGTCTAGTTCAGAACGCCTTGATCGATTGTTCTAGAGAAGGATACGTCCCTCTAGGCAATTGACTCAAGAGGGCCTTGTTCCTTTAGTCGAGACTCAAGGTCTAGTCAAGGATTCTCCGCATTGTGAATGAAAGTGAAACAAGTTAGAGATCATCAATCGTTAATCTGGCTAGTGGCTAGGGGGAATCATACCTAAGTGAGTTCCCAACCTGTAATTAGATTAACTTTAACTGTAGTTTGTTAGAGTAGTTTTAGTGTTTCGATCTTAATCTGGTTTGCTAGATAATGAACTGAAGCTGAGTAATAGTAACTCTAGAGACCTGTGGATTAGATATTTATTACCTGAGCCACTATACTGCAGTCCCTTTCATTGGTTACACTTGGCCATTGTTAGGAGTTGTGTCATAGCGAGTCAAGTTTTTGGCGCCGTTGCCGGGGAATTTCTAGATTATTAGGAAAGGCAGAAGTTTGTTACTTTAGCGTTTTTCTTTTCTTTTCCACCCTTGCTTTTCACTTGGGTGTTTTAGTTTTTGTTGGTGCAGAGCTGAATCATGGATCCTCATGGCTTCTCCAACCATTGGGGGTATCCACCACCATCCGAGTGGTATTACCCCGAGACCCCCTGGAGCAATCAAGGAGGAGAAGACTATGGATTCGGATTCCAGTACCAACCCCCTTACTACGGAGAACAACCAGATCCCTGGGCATATCAAGAACAACCTCATTATCAAGAAGAATTACTCCCACAACCAGAAGGGCCATCGGAGCTGGAGTTACCCATGGCGGCCTTCATGGGCCATTCTGCAGAGCCATTCTACACTCCACAGCCAGATCCAAACTATGAATTGAGGCTTCTCATGGAGCAGTTTGCTCGAGATAGTGAGAGATCATGTGTCAGGATGGATCTTTGTACCCAGGCCTTTCGTGAAACGGAGGAGATCCTTCTGAGCCTTAAGAAGAGCGTCGATGATCTTGAGCGATTTTGTGCACAACCTGCTCCAGATCACCCTTCTGCTACTATACTAGAAGAGGAGGAAGAAGAAGAAGGCTACAAGGACATTGTGGAGCACACTGAAGTTGTCACGGAGAGCTCCCGTGATGATCATGATCAGGAATGTCCTGTTGTAGCCAACCACACCTTCCCACATCCCAAACTGAGCTTTGAAGAGGCGGGCATGAGTGAGGAGATGCAAGAAGATCTCATGAAAGAAATTGCTTGGCAACTTGCTCTCCAATCCGTGCTAGAAGAAGAAGAGCAAGAAAGGGCGAAGAAAGAAGTTGTGGAGGATGACGAAAGTGAAGCGGGAGGAGTTCTTGATCATTTCCCAGGGGTGATACCACATGAAGAAGAAAGGGAGGTTGAAGAAGAAGAAAGGGAGGTTGCAGAAGCAATTGGCGTCCAAGCTGAGGACGAAGTTGAGGTGGAAGAGGCTTGCACCGACTATGAGTTACTTGTGATATCTCCACCGAATTTCGAGGAACTGCTTAGCAAGGACCCATTTGCAGTGTCTCTTTGCCAGACCAAGGCCACATTGACATCGGTTCCCCTTGGTGGACGCGATGGTTGCCAATCGATGCTGTCATATCTGGTTTGGGGCAATGAGGCGAGAGAAGAGAAGAAGAGGTCTCGAGGGTGGAGACTTCATCTGCATCAAGTGCACGTGCTTCCATCACCTGTCATACCACATGCTCGTGACTTGAGACTCCACCTCATTGACGAGAACCTCAACTTCAAGGAGGTTTTGGGGTGGACCGAAACTTAGGAGCCATCGTCCGGCTCACGACGTGAAAGAAGCGCTTGTTGGGAGGCAACCCAACCATTCGGTTTGCATTTCTTTCCCTATTACTCTTCGATTGAGTCATTTTTGTTCTTTGATTTTAGAGTCAATAACTCAACCTTTGTGAGATTTTGTGTGGTGTTTGTGTTCTGATTACTCTCTCCTCCTGGAATACATCGCCTGCCCCATCCACCATCATTCACCCTTGATCTGGTAACTTCGTTCTACCCTCCTTATCTTTCCTCCATTGAGGACAATGTCATGCTTAAGTGTGGGGGGATGTTCGATTATGTATGCGTGTCAATGTTTGGCTGTTTGTGTGCTTGGAGCCCAGTCCACTTTCCAAATTTCGATTTGAGGGCTCCAAGTACGTGTTTCCTTGCAAATTGCCTGCTCAGTATGCTTTGAATTGACAGTCTCTATAGTAATGTGCAACCTAGGAAGGTAGTGTAGCACTATGGAGGATGTTGAAGTATAAGATTTTTCCTATCTAGCTCTTTGCTGTGCCAGTTGATTTTGTGAATTAGTGGAGCTAGGACCGTTGAATTCATGTGGTAATGGTGACTCTATGTGGATTGTGTTTTGGACTCGTGTATCGAACAGGGTGCTCATATAGAAAATGGGAAGCAGTTGGTCCTCCATGTCGAAATCATTGAAATCTTAAACATGGGGTAAGCCCAACGTGTGTGGCACCGTTCATTGCACAAAATCGGGTTTGGAAGAGATTTTAGTGATCCTTAGTGGGGTACTCCTACAAGGTGAAGCTAAGCTGTCTCTAGTACAAGTAAAATTTTCACCCGTTGAACGGTTTGCCTACTCGAGGATGTGTTTTTAAGGGCACGGATAGAGCTTCCGACCCCCCTTAATTTCATTGACCCTCCACACGAGTTGGGGAAAAGGAGTTAAAAGAAGTACTCTGGCGAGCGCCAGATGTACAGAAATTGCTCTTGCTCGACTAATAAGGGTCGACCGTGCAAAAGACTGCAGTTGGAACCCCCGCTAAGTGAATAAAAAGGAAAAAAAGTAAGTAAAATGAAAGTGAAAAAGGGGTTCCAACGGTGAAATGAAGTGAAAGAGCACCCCGGTACAACGAGTCCTTGGTTGTGAATGGTGTGAGTCCCTTTATCCATGAACTGACTGTCTTACTTCTACTTTTTCTCATGATCCTGGCTTGAGTCTAGTACTCGCATTGAGAAAGATAGGGGACGTCTTAGAAGACCAGTTGACCTCGTAAGCTGCTTTATGATCTAGAAACTCCTCTACCGACGATCGGGGTTGTTTGTTGCTATAGAGGTCTGGAGAGCTGCATTGGTTTGAGTTAGGTTTGCTTGGGGACAAGCAAACGGTTAAGTGTGGGGGGATTTGATGACTCGATATTTGCACATGTTTTCCCCTGTGTTTCTTGATCGTTTGAGCTTTAATTATCACATCTTTGGCCTATTTTACGCTAGGTTGTGTTCCTTTGTCATATTTCAGGTCCTAGCACATAAAGTGAAGCATAGGCGCAAGTTTCAAGTCAATCAGAGATCAATTGGCGATTCGGGAGCAGAAACTCGGGCATGACCTGAAGAAGAATGGATTTCTACCTCGCTTTATGGACAAATAATCATGCAATCTTGTCATAAAAAGAAAGAGGACAAGACTACGAGCGTCTGGGATCAAACGGCGACTGATTTGGAGTCCGGACGAGGGAGAAACGAAGCATTGAATATAGGGGAACAGGTTCGGCAGTAAAAACACGGGCGCGCCTAAATCAAAACACGGCCGTGCCCATATTTAGGCACGACCGTGTTTTGGCCAACGCACCCGGGCGTGTTTTTAACACGGGAGCAAAACACGGGCGGGCAAAACCAAAGCACGGCCGTGCCCGCGACCGTGTTTTGCCCAGAATCGGGTTTTTTAACCCAAATTCGAGCCAAAGGAGAGGGAGAGCTGGGTTTTGGATCCCAAACACCCAAGGGACGAACCCTAGAGAGAGAGAGCGACTTGGGAACATTCTTGGAGCTATTTTGGAGGATTTCTTCGCCATTGGAGCTCGGGAATCAAGCTTGGAGATGGAGATTGAAGATCTAGATCAGATTTCTGCAGTCTCTCTCTTCTCTATGGAGTAACTTCCCTTCACTTAGGTTTTGAGGAACCCTAGCTATGTTTGTTTGATTGGATGATTGTATGAGTACTCTGACTTGATAATCTTGAGTTCATATTCAATCTATGCATGTTTTCACGATTCAATTCTGCTTTAGTCGAGATTATTGATTCTGCTTTGACCCTATGAGAGCGAATACCTGATTAGGTCAATAGAGCACCATAGATTGATAGTAGTGGATCGATTGCTTTAGTCGAGGGTTGATTCACTACTTTGTATCGATTGAGAACCTCATTCGATAGAGGGAGTCTAGTTCAGAACGCCTTGATCGATTGTTCTAGAGAAGGATACGTCCCTCTAGGCAATTGACTCAAGAGGGCCTTGTTCCTTTAGTCGAGACTCAAGGTCTAGTCAAGGATTCTCCGCATTGTGAATGAAAGTGAAACAAGTTAGAGATCATCAATCGTTAATCTGGCTAGTGGCTAGGGGGAATCATACCTAAGTGAGTTCCCAACCTGTAATTAGATTAACTTTAACTGTAGTTTGTTAGAGTAGTTTTAGTTTTTCCATCTTAATCTGGTTTGCTAGATAATGAACTGAAGCTGTGTAATAGTAACTCTAGAGACCTATGGATTCGATATTTATTACTTGAGCCACTATACTGCAGTCCCTTTCATTGGTTACACTTGGCCATTGTTAGGAGTTGTGTCATAGCGAGTCACGTATTAGATCTCCCTGCACGACATCATGCTTAACACCATAGCGCAAGGTAGGTATACGACATAGTGCTTGACCCCCCTTGTCGTTGGGTCTCCATACTTAGCCAAATTCATGTTTTTTCATGTCTTGGTACCAAGCCCTGCCCCCTGGCCAAGGAATTCCATACTTAGCCCACTTTCATGTCTTTTGGTATCAAGCCTTCTTTGTCTGCTTGATACCGCCTTGCCTTGCCCGCTTGATACCTCGTCGTTGACCTCCTTACTTGTCTAATGTGAACATCTACAAAGTTCATCCCAACTCTCCTCCATGAATTGGCGGTTCTCCTCCATGACCTGGCGGTTTTCCTCCATGGCCAGGCGTTTCTCCACCATCATCTTCTGTGTCTCCTCCACTATCAAATGGCGTGACATGCAGGTGGTGGTTACTTTGACAGAAGGTGTCGGCGGTGGCATAGCCTCTACCTTGCCATTGTTTCCGACCAATCCTTTTCCTTCTTGGCCAAGTTCAAAATTGGCGACAAGATCCATCACAAACCCAGGTCAAAGATCATCTTCTTGTCCTCTCAGTCGTGGAGCCATCAAATCAAACACAATTGTCCCACCAGGTGTACCAATTTATTTTCCGGCGAGAGAAAAACTGGTGTTTGAACTCAATGAATGCACCTTGACTTCTCGAACCACGATTAATAACACGGTTCACACCTCTCCGAACAATGTTCGAACGAGGGTGTTTGATGTTTTTTTATGGTTTTTTGGGAACAAGCTAAGTTAATTACTCCTACTCCTATGGAGGTTTAGTGAGAGATCCAGAAACTAAATGCTACAACTATGGTTACATTGCAGAGAAAAGGATAAAATTTGGCATGTGTTGTCAAATGGTTGGTTGTGGTATGCTTGCTTCGTTTTTGCTTCTACTAGTTATAGACATCTCTTGTAACCACCGTGTAACCGTCTCTAGTTAACTGCTTCTCCTCTACTTGGCGCTTGATGTAGCTTGCTTGACGCCTTGACTGTCTTACGTGCTTGACACTTGATACATTGCACCTTGATGACTTCACTTGATAGCTAGCCCCTTGTTCCATGGAAGTGTCTTACTTAGTGAGTGAAGGTTTCACGCTTAGTGGTACTCGTGCTAACCACCCTGACATAACGTTGTGCTCGACACCAAGGGGCTTGGGGGTTGATGGATGCACACTGATCCCCATGGGATGGCATCATGCTTGCATTGTCTTGAAAAACTGGTCTACCACGTGATGATATACATGGCTGACAACTTAGAAACTTGATGACCTTGCACGAGACCTAGCATGCCTGCTCGGCTTGGGTACTTGAGCGGTGAGTGTCAAAATAATGCCGACACCAACTCTCCTTGCACGGCCTCATGCTCGACACCCTAGTGTTTGGTATCCGGTGCTTTATCCCCTTGGACGGTATCATGCACGACCCCCCTTAGATGATGTCATGCTCTACCCCCTTGTGGTTAGATCTCCATACTTAGCCAATTTTCACCTTCTTTTGCCGCATCACGTCTAGGGGTACTGATCCCCCTCGCATGACATAATGCTTGACCCCCCTGGGATGATGTCATGCTTGACCCCCCTTGTCGTTGGGTCTCCATACTTAGCCAAATTCATGTTTTTTCATGTCTTGGTACCAAGCCCTGCCCCCTGGCCAAGGAATTCCATACTTAGCCCACTTTCATGTCTTTTGGTATCAAGCCTTCTTTGTCGGCTTGATACCGCCTTGCCTTGCCTGCTTGATACCTCGTCGTTGACCTCCTTACTTGGTACCCGGTCATTTGGCACCCAGTTGTGTCGCCTTGTTTCCATACTTAGTTTTTGGATGACCTCTTATTTGGTATCCGGCTTGGTACCAGGTCGTTTGGCACCCCATTGTGTCACCTTGTTTCCAGACTTAGTTTTTGGGAGCCAAATTTCATACCAAGGGTTGGAGGCATCATCCGGTTATGGGGGCTACGGAGACGGGTCGGCCATCGTATAGAGAAGAAGGGGTTTGGCCACTTAGGCCCAAAAACCCAACCCAATAAGCCCTAACTAGCTCTTTTAGTTATTAATGTTGAGTTGGCCTTATAAATCCATTAATCCTCTTGTAATTAATCGATGTGGTATAAGCTAATTTTTTATGGTAAACACCAACAAATTAATCAAAGGTTAAAGACCTGCCCAAAGAGGTATCCATGGGTTTAAGTTAGTACTGGCTGTAGCTGATCATTACGACTCCGTGAACAGTACGTCGAAAATTTCGTAATGAATAGTAACTCCGAATTTGAGGGAAGAGAACGAGGTCCTCAAGGAACGTACAACTGAACTGCAAGAATCAATTCTTTCTCAAATGAGGGTGGGAAGGTTGCAACTGGAAAATATAGATTGCCCAGAACAAGATGTTTCCACAGCGATGAAAGAGCAACTCGATAGGATTAGAGCTAGGCTGAGTCCATTGTGTTAGGACCTAATGCTGCAGAGTAATTCATGTGAACTTTGGGCTTATGTATTTTGAATTATCAGTATGGTTATGTTGTTGTCTTTTGTAATGCAAGTAATGAGATGTACTAAATGAAGTTTGTTATTGAAATGAAATTGTTACTGATGTAAAAAACCAGCATCTATACACAGATGTAAAAAAACCAGCAACAAAATGAAGCTTGTTGTGAAACAAGCCCTTGTAAGAATCAACAACAACATGGTTGTGAAAAACCAGTAACAACATATATTAGTAAGAACTTATAGCATAACATAAGTCAGTACACATTTGCATAACAAAACTAGGATAACAAGCCATTATATCCCATGGCTACAAAATATGGAGTGGAGATTCAAAATATGGAGTGCTCCCACTCTCAACTTAGACATTCATAATCCGACCATACACCTCTAAACATCTTAGATAGGCTAGCTATATTAGTTGATGAGACCAAGTAGAAAGTGAAGCTTTTTTTCATCTGTGGGCAGTTGGTAGTAGAGCTGGGCAATCCTATCGTCCTTGACAAGGATTATAGCAGCTGAAAGCACTTGATCCTGTGTCAAACCTTCAACATTAGACAGCTCCTTAAACAGACTTCCTCTCCTAATCATCAATGGATCTTCATGGCAAAAGCTATTCGCCATCCTCTCAATGTTCATGCTAGCCTTCTCCATTAGAGGACGCATTTTCTCGATCTCAGCAGCCACAACATGACTCGTAGAACTTTTATCGGTCTTTGACCTCTTGTTACCTCCAGCTACATTAGTTGTCTTACCACGACCTGTTTCTGGTTCATCAAGCAACTCTCTATGGTTAACACCTTCATTTATCATCTCCTCTAAGACACGTTGACAAGTTTCATCACCATACATCATGGGTTCCTCGGTGAAAGATCATCTAACACGACCCTCTACTTCCATATCAGCTGCAGAACCTGCTTGACTTCCCACTGCTCTATCCTTACCAAAGATTCTGCTAAGCTGGTCGAAATAGACAAAGGCCTTGCTGTTGAGTCCAGAAAACGCTGGATGGGTCTGCATCCAGTTACCAAACCCAAGAAATCAACAAAAAAAAGTCAAAAATTGTAAACCATCATGTATAACAAGTGGGGAAATCTAGCAAGTATAAGAAAGAACAGCAGAGTGATTATAAGACCAAAAAACACCTTAACCCAATCCTTGAAAACATCATCATCAGCAACAATCATCTTCTTGGACTCATCCAAACCAAACCCACTACAACTTCCATTTTGGACATCATATATGGCGTTGTACTTGTTCTTGAACCAGCGATGTCGTGACCTGACATTCAGATTGAAACCCGGAATCCTCTTCCTCATCATAACCTCCAGCTTCTTGATCCCCCGTTCTTCAAGTTTCCTGACTCCACCTCCCTAGACTGAACCAAGTCCAGTAGGCAGTCGATGAACACTACATCATGAGTCTCTGACCAGGACTTGTACTCCCTTAGCCTCTGTTGTCCAGCATCATTAACCTCACCATTAACCTCGTCATTAACATCCTGGTTAGTTGCCATACCTTCGATGTTCAAGACCTGTAGAATGGAACAAAGCGTAAACTAGTAGTAGGGGAAAACAAAGCTTCTACTGAAGCATAAACCAGCATGAGGGGAACAAAGCATAAACAACAGATGGAACAAAAGCAATAACAGCAGAAGGGAAATGCAGAACTATTACTAAAGGTTCTGTTTATGCAGAAGGAATAAAGCATAAACCAGCAGTAGGGGAACAAAGCATAAACAACAGGAGGAACAAAAGCAATAACAACAGAAGGGAAATGCAGAACTATTACTAAAGGTTCTGTTTTTGCAGAAGGAACAAAGCAAAAACAGCAGAAGGAACAAACCTTTTCTCTACTGGTATAACAAGCTTTGCAGTACCAGTTAAATAGAAGAAAAAATGCCACAACATTGATTTCGACCAACAACCAAACACCAACCCTGAACTACTAGTTCAAATACTTATGGCAACCTTTCGTAATAAATTATGACACAAGTAAGTTGACAGAAAGAACCAATAAATTGAAAAGCACTATCATTCTGACATAATAAACATAAATTGGAGTACAGAAGAAGGGAGTAATGGCATTAACAAGTTTCTAACTACCTAACAAAAGAGGGGGAGTACAGAACCCCTATTGCCATGTACCAAATAAAAGAGGGGAGTACAACATCCCTAGCTGCCATCTACATAAGAAAAGAGGGAAATACATAACCCCTTATCAGTTACCAGCCCATGGCCTAGCATTCCACATATCTTGTGCCAATTTTTGTCTAAAATCTGACCACTCTATTGAAGGCTGGATATGAAGTATAAGCTCTTCATCCACATCTGGTTCATCGTCTTCATCTTCATCAACATACAACCTCTCGAACACATCAGCACCAACCTCTCCACGTATGAAGTTGTGCAACAGACAGCACGCATTGACTATTTTTGTAACCATCTTGGTAGAAAACCAAGTGGTATCTCTCAAAATTGCCCAGCGCATTTTCAGTATGCCAAGTTCTTTCTACACTGTTTCTTGCTGTTGAATGTCTCATATTAAATATTTCTTCAGGGGTTCTTGGTCGTATCTCATCCCAATCTTTTAGGTGATAACGTTGACCTCGAAATGGCGACAAGAACCCCTCACAGTTGCTGTATCCAGCATCGCATAAGTAACAGAAACCTGCATTTCCAACAATAGGCATTAACAAAATTGATTTAGTCATGAATAATATGCTACAAGTCAAACACAATAAATAAAGCAAACATACCTCTAGGAACCTTAAAACCATTTGGTCTAATAAGGGCGTCTCTCAAAACCCTCCCATCACGAGCAGATTCTTCCCAGCCCGCCAAGCAGTAAATGAATTCCATGTTCTGATCAACAACTCCCAGGACATTCATTCCAATCGTTCCCTTGCGAGTACGGTACCTTTCTTGATTCTCTTTTGTAGCACGTACCTCCACTATTGTTCCATCAAGTGCGCCAAGACAATTCTATAAGAAAAGGAAAAAAAACACATAAAGTTTAAAAGTTTACAAAATTCAGAAACAAAATATGCACACATGTAATAGACCATATACCTTGAAGTACTTCCATTTGGGATCATCTGAATTCTCTAGAACAGGCTTCGGTTTCCGTAGTAAAACAGAGTGCAGTTTCAAAACCGAATGTAGAACAGTTTTATTGACCCTACAAATCATTTCCCCTGAACGACGAAAGGTAACTTGGAGCTGACGATTCTTTTCGTTATGGGCTATGGTGTAAAGGAAGATGGCGACCATCTCATCTATTTCAAGGTAACAACTACTCCTAAGATCTCCCACATCTCTAAGAAGATTACAAAGTTTCTAAAATGTCATACAGTTCATCCTAACAAGCATAGTGCAAGATATATCACCGTGGGAAACGATACATCTCAGGAAAGAATTCCTAGCTAGCTGTCTAGCAATTGGTGTCTCCCAAGCAGTTCGCTAGTCTATGCTTTCCAAACGTTCAGATTCAACAGCTTCATAATATTGCATAACAAGTTTCATAAAATTGAACAGGAGGTCCACGTACATAGAAACAGCGGCTATGATTGCCTTCTTCCTTTTCCTTGGGCACCTTGCCATGATCTACAGCTAGACAAAAAGGTTGTCAAACCAGGGAATAGAGATGGTACCCAACACAAGAAATAATAGATGGGTAGTGTTTAAAACTGGGGACATACCTGTTCGACTCTCCTTCAATTCTCGCCGTCGAGTTCGGTTCCAACAAGTCTCCAGCGGCGAGAGTTAGGTCGCGCTATTGTCGAGGATTTTTCAACGACGAGAGTTGGGTCTGGCTTCGTAGTGCTTGAAAACCTTCAAATTCGAGGATGGAGATTTTTTAGGGTTGTGCTATTGTCGAATGGAGGAGCAGGGGAGGAGTTCTCTGATATTTTTCTACTTCTCTAGGAATTACACGAGCAGATAAGTGGGAGGTGAGAGAGTGTTGTTGATGAGGGTAGTCATGGAATAATTGAAAATTATAAGGGACAATGATGGAACATAAAAATGGGCAAACAATCACTCATTCCTAATCTCAACTTATAGTAGAGATTTGTAATCACTCATATTGAGTGATTGTAGGTGGGGCCATTTAAAGGTATTACATGTATTCTTCAACAAATTTAACCAAAAAAACGACTGAATCTACCCATTACATGTATTAGCTAAATCATTTACTTGTAATCCCATCCTCCAAATAACCCCTTAGTCTTCTTACACGCATTAACTTCAAACTTGTAAATTAAATCCATCAATTTATACATTATATCTTCAAATATAACTTTGGATATGTACCAAATTAATTATTTTTTCTCATTATTTGGATACATTTATTTGTTACTTATAATAACTTAAGAACATTTTACAAATAAAAAAATGATGATTATTTTTTGTTGACAATTTATTTAATAATTTGGAACATATTGTCGCTAAAATTTTAATTTAAATCACCATTTTACTGTTAATAATTAACTTAAATAATAATTTGTAATATGACATTTATATTATATTATTTTTTTATTTTGTTTTCTTTTATTCTATACGGTACTAAAAAAAATTTCGGCCCCCCGAAGTTCAAATCCTGGCTCCGCCCCTAAATATCCAGCATAATTTTCTTCCAACAACTCGAGTTATTGGGACAAACTAGTTTATAACATGCTATCAGAGCTGGTTTGGCCAATTGGTCATGTGTTCGAATCTCCAAGATGCCCAATATAACACTTAATTGAAAAATAAGGTATGGTGAGCATGTGCAAACTTCAAGCCTGTAAGTTTGCTTTCGTTTGAAGGGGCGTGTTAGAGAGTGCTATAAAATCCAGCATAAACTTCTCCCAACAACTCAAGTTATTGGGACCAACTGGTTTATGACGGTATCTACTCCACTTCAATCAGCTTACCTATGAATTGGCCTATTTTTGCCGCCTTTGTCTTCGTCATTGGATCCAGGGGGAGGACACGCACATTACCTAATTACTTTTTGGGATATGCTCTATCTAGAGCAATGTACTTTTTTAATTTGCTTCCTTCTAAATATCTTTCCAAGATACCTGTCGAATTGTGTTATGGGGCGAAAGCCCGGTGTTTGGCTTTTGTGATGGCCAATTTCTTGGGTGGACAGTTGGCCAAACGTACTTCCCGCGGATATATGTCCTCTCTCTTTATTGCATTATAACACAAAAAAAAAATGGATGGAAAACCATAAATTTGGGTTGTTTTACTTCAATAAGATTAATATATAGTCAGTTTAAATCCACAACACTTCAAGCATCCACATTGGGTGCTGATGATGTGATAAAAAGAAGAGAGAAGAGGGGTTCGGGTTCGATTCTCACAAATGAAAAATGATTACTTTATTTTTTTTGTTCCTGTCACATTATACTAGTGGTGGACCCAGGATTGTTAAAAAGGGGTGTCGTCTAATGAACGAGTATCGGCTATAATTATTAGAGTGGTGTCGGAAATCTCGTATTAAAATTTTTTATACCAAACAAATATAGATTCTTCACAAAATTTTCGTGTGAATGGGTTTCGTCCGACACCCATTAGCAACACTTAGTATATACTACTGCTTTTACCCGTTGCAGAACTCGAAAACCTATAACGGTGTCGTTAAACTCCCAACGGGCTCAATGCACCGGTTTCAGTCATAGAAGGAACTCTGCCTTTCTTGATTATTCCATACACATTCATCCATAGGCGGAGCTAGGGGGTATGGGATGTGTCCCGGGACACAGGTAATTTTTGGGTAAAATAAAATACCCCATATATATGAATCAATTAAGGATTGCACTCATCAACTTTAGATAATATAAAAGTGTGTTATCACTACACTACAAGTTATTTCAAGTTTAAAAGCTAACATAAATCAATGTATCACACTATAAACAAAATTCACGGTACCTAAAGGTCGATCTCTTTGCCTTCTAAAGTTAGTTTTGACTCTACTAATTACAATTGCAAGTGTAGAAAGAACAATTTCAGCTTTTAGCTATATTAAAAATAAGTTTCAAAGTCGAATTGTGACCAATATGCTAATGATTACTTAGTCGCATACATTGAGAATTTGAAAATGCGTTGTGATTGCTTATGAAAATAATGATTGTATTAGTCTAGTATTTCTTTGATATATATGAATAAATGATTTAGATATTATTAGTTTTAATTATATTTCTTAAATATTTATTTATTTATTTTATATTATGGAAAGAGGACACAGGTACTTTCAGATTCTGCCTCCGCCACTATTCATCCTTGGACGACATCTCATCTTTCGTCGTCAAGAGAGTGCTATAAATTGCAAATGAATTTATAATAACAAAAAAGTGGTGCGTGACTTGGTTGCTCGTGTTTGAGGATATGATACATTAATATCACAACCCATTTGGCCACTTGCTTTAAAACCCATTCCCATTTGAGCCATGCATACGCCGCCTTCCTCTCCTAACATGCTCATCAACCTACGACATGTCATTAATTAATGTTATTCTAAAACGCTCAACTAAACTCGCCATATGAGAAGTCAACTATTTGCAAACAAAAAGAGTCAACTAAACCTTCACATCAAGAACGTTTTACTTCGTTAAGAAAAAAATCTACACCAAGATATCATATAACGGATGGTATGAAATATTATATATCACTCTTGCGTAGGATAGCCATCGCAGGTTTGTTGGTCAAATTGTATATTATATGACAAATTTGTGGTGTATGTCTGTATGGTTGATTAATTACTAGTATGATAATGGGTTTAAGTCTGATAATTAAATTCATATTTGTGTTCTAAAATGACATAAAAACACCAAAATACTATAAAATTACCCTCACCAAAACATAAATGAGACCGACATCTCAACAAGACGAGAATGTACCAAAATGTTATCAAATTTGGACAGTGGATTGATAGAAAATGAATATATGACCAGAAGTGAGTTTCTCTGATGTATTAAAATACAAGCCTACATGCATTAGTCGTCACCACGCACAATTTGCAAGTACAATACATTAATTGTCTGCACAATCAACAAGCTAAGCAGGAATCTAACTCGCGGTTTGGGTCGGCTGGCCGGAGCACTATATAAAGCACGCCGCACCGGGAAAGGCCATTCACCAAATCCCCAAAGAGTAATTAAGAGATGGAGATGATCATCATGAGTAGTAATGGCAGTAGTGTTATCCAATCTTTGAGCGTAGCGCTGGGCGTCCTCTTCTTCTCAATACTCTGCTACAGGCTGCTCAGCACTAGAAGGAGCCGCCCGACTGCTAAATGCATGATCGGCACAAAACTCCCACCGGGGTCGATGGGTCTTCCGATCATCGGAGAGACTCTTCAGTTCTTCGTTCCTTACACCTCCGACGACATCTCTCCTTTCATCAGCAAGAGGATACAAAGGTATGATTGATATTTAACTATTGATGGTGGTGTTTGTTAAGTGTGAGTGTATATATTTAGTATGATTAGATCGGAAAAGTATACGATCAATGCAGTCAAAATCGCGCTTTAAAACTTAAAAATTTACGGTTTTACGCTTCTAGGTCATCAAAACTCTTTCGTTTCCATGTAAAATCATTAGTATATAAAATCGGACTAAATTGCACTTTAAAGCTTAAAAGCTTACGCTTTTACTCTTCTAGTTCACCAAAACGTTTTATACTTTTACGCTTTTAGTTCACCAAATGGGTATTCTTTTCATGAAATTAATTATAAAAAGTATATTTTTGAAAGTAAATCACCAACAATATAATACATTTGAGATTAAAAGATACATACCAGGTACTTGGATTCATTCTCAGCTTCAATAGAGTAATCTAATTTACTTGCTAGGCCCTTACCAAATTCATTAGCATAGAGGGGAAGGTGGCTTATTGTTAAGATCTATGTTTACGAACTTATTGTTTAGATGCTATGAGTTGCTCTACTTTAGACATGAATTCTAGGTATTTATTAACTTATCTGAATTTTGTGTATATGTCGTAATTAACAGATTTTTAGTTATTTTACAGTATGCGTCTATAACTTACGCTTTTTCGCTTTGATTCTACTCTTTACGATTTTACTCATTTTCCGCTTATAGGTAGAATCGCGCTTTTGACTGCATTGTATACAATATCTAGAATCAGTTTCATTCCAATAACTCGAGTGGTTATAAATGTTAAATAATAAATCTTATATAATTTACTAACACGTCGCGCATCAAACAAAAGCAACCCATATATGTGCCAGAATTGAGGTATTTTTCCTATTAGTACTGCTTGTTTATTATGCAAGACTGTTATTGTACTCTCTAGTTTTTTGTTGAGATAGCAACCAGGAAGTAATAGAAAAACTAACTGTTAAAAATCAGTTGCTCTCAATAATTCGAGTTGTTGAGAGAAGTTTAGCTAGATCTTATAACAGTCTTTAACATGCCCCCTCAAACGAAAGTCCACCCGTGGGCGATCACCATACATTGTGATTTTATCAACTGTTAATGTTTGGGGTCAGGGAGATTCGAACACGCGATCACTTGGTCAAACTAGCTCTGATACCATGTCATATAACCAGTTGATCCCAATAACTCGAGTTGTTGAGAGAATTAAGGTTATACTGAATCTTATACCACTCCACCTCTAATAATAACTTTATATCTGAAATTTCTATATCTACGTTGAATTGAGTTATAAATGCAACTATTAATTGATTTATTTCACACTCACCAAACTTCCCATACATGGTTCTCAATATTTATATTAAGATACAAACCGGATCTTTTGTATTCTGAATACTTTGTGGTTTCAGGTACGGCCCAGTGTTCAAGACGAGGCTGATCGGAAAGCCGGTGATTGTGTCGACGGACCCAGAGGTGAACCATTTGGTGTTGAAGCAAGAAGGAGACGGGGAGTTGCTGTTCCAGCCCTGGTACTCCGACAGCTTCAATGAGATCATGGGCAGCGACAGCTTGCTGGCTCTCCAGGGCTCCGTCCACAAGTACATGAGGAACTTGGTGCTCGAAGAGTTCGGACCGGAGCGCCTCAAATCCCTCCTCGCCGACATGGAACGACACACCGCCCGACACCTCCGCTCCTGGTCCGCCCGACCCAGTGTCGATTTGAAAGAAGCCGTCTCCACGGTGCGAACCTCAAGTCCATGAGTTTTTTTTTTTTTTTCAGCTCGCTTTAATACGTACATTTATCCATATGGATCATTCTGTCTTGCAGATGATTCACAGCTTTACCGTCGAGAAGGTGTTCAGCATGAAAGCTGATACGGAGCCGGTGAGGAAATTCAAACAATGTTACGATGCTTTTCTCCGCGGGTTGATCTCCTTCCCTATCTACATTCCGGGCACTTCTTTCTGGAAGTGTATGCAGGTCTGATTGATGATCCTCCGCTTTTCTTTGACTCTATGAATAGTTTACCTAGAAGGAGACAAGTTTCATGTCACCTCTTGCAACAAAACACCTAATTGACGCATTTTTTTTCTAATTTATTCACGTAAACTTGAGATGATTCACGCCATATTGGCATTATTCATGTAAGAGTGTTGATTATTCATACAATCAATATTGTTTAGTCATGCAACTTAGTATTTTTTTCTAGCATATTATTATTTATTCACGCCATTGTAAAATCAAATTTTAAAATTCAAAATATATCAAAATGGATATCAATGTGTAGGTTATGATCAATGCAACACATTTTACGTATTAATTGAGAATTCAAATTTAATTCAATAAAGTATAGCCAATATAAATTATTATGAGAAAAAGTATGATTTTTTAGTTACATTAATAACTTACACTCTTACGTTAATAAGCACTAAATGACACAAGACAAGAATAGCTTTAGGTGCTTTGTCTCTATCTAGAGGTGACAAGAGTACAAGTAAATCAAACCACGGAAACACCTAATATTTCCATTCTTTTTCGGGGTTCTTAATATATTGTCTAGGGACGAAAAGGGGCATTGAATATTATCAAGAACTTGATGGAGCAAAGGCGGGAATCGCCGCACAAGGAACGAATGGATTATCTCGACTTCATGATAGCAGAAATGAAGAAAGATGGAAGCCCTCTAACAGAGAAGGTCGCCATTGATTTGCTCTTCTTGCTTCCTTTCGCAACTTTCGAATCCACTTCCTCTTGTATTGTGACGGCGCTTCACTACTTAAGCAAGCATCCTGCGGCACTCGAAGAACTTACCGTAAGTACATTACATGCCCTTTTATAAGCTAAAACTTTTTATCTATAAGGAAAAGTATCGAGTTTGCTATGGTGAAAGATACTTTTGTTTTCCCCTTCTTTCAGAGAGAACATGAAGCTATTCTGAAGGGGAAAGAAGGGAGTACTGAATCAGGAGGAATCAGTTGGAAAGAGTACAAATCAATGACTTTTACCCACATGGTAAAATTTTATTAATCAGGTCTTCGTATTACTGCGGATATTTCCTCAAGGAACAGTAGACTTGTCACTAATAATGCTTTTTTTGTGTTGTTTGGGTAATTTGTAGGTCATCAACGAAACCTTGAGGCTTACAAATATAGTCCCTGGAATTTTCAGGAAGGCGATAAAAGATGTTGAAGTCAATGGTAATTAATAGTTGGGTTTATTACTTAAATAAGATTGAAATTGATCAATTGCCTTTTGGAATCATTTCAACATGGCTTTATATATAATTATTCTTCAACAATATATTAATGGGTTCTAATTTGGTGCAGGATACTTGATTCCTGCTGGATGGACTGTGATGGTGTATCCTGCTTCGGTCCATCTCAACCCCAAAGTATATGGTGATCCTTTGAGCTTCAATCCATGGAGATGGAAGGTACAGATGAAATTCTATATGAACTTATCACGACCACACGCTTACATTTTTCTGCTTCTAGGACATCAAAATGCTTCTACGTAAAATCGCGTTTTTCACTTATAAGTATAGTGAAAATATGTTCTTAAAAGTTTAAAAGCTTGTAGTAGAATCACGTTTTGACTGTATTGATCAGCAACACACTTCTACGTAGATCTTATAAAAAAAACACTTCTACATAGAATCACACTTTTTGACTACGTTGATCATAACACGAGACGAGACATCCAATTGAGTTTGTCACGAGAGTTAATTTATCTTTGATATGGAAACCCGCAGGGCCAGCAACTGCATTCAGGATCACAGAATTTCATGGTGTTTGGAGGTGGGGTTAGGCTTTGTGCTGGAGCAGATTTTGTCAAAGTTCAGATGGCCATTGTTTTTCACCACCTCGTCACAAAATACAGGTGCATGCCCTTCTAGTTATAGCTTTCCCCTCGACCTTAATATGATATATTACAATTTGCGTCAACGATCGAGTACTAACCTAATGTTTGTTGTAATTTATTTCATCGGTTGCTTTGATCAGGTGGGAGGTGATAAAGGGAGGGGAACCAATTCGATACCCTGGATTAATATTTCCAGAGGGCTTCCACGTCAACATCTCTGCGGTAAAGAAGGAATCTCACCAGAAGTAACAACCGGAAGAAGAATGCTGGCTAGCTACTGGGTCATAGACTCATAGCATGTTAAGATACTCCCAAATATATGTTAGGAATCTCATATTATGTTAAGATTCTCCTTGATCCCAAAAAAGTATGAATAAGCCTGGCCAAGGATCAAGATATGAATATGTGCTATTTCTCATTGGGTTGTTTTTATCTTATGTAAGTCTCTTTTTATTTTCTTTTGTATCTTCAAACGCCTATTGGTATTTTGTAAGTCACCGTAACTTGAACAATTCGGTCGACCTATGCCTGATTTAGGTTGACCGAATTCACTATCGTGGTCACTGTAATAAAACGTTAAGGTCGACCATTAATATATTAGTGGTCGATCTTTTAAGTTTGTTGATAAGTTAATGGCCGACCACAATAAAATTTCGGTCAATGTAGTAAAAAACAAAATGGTGGCCCGTAAACGAAAGGAGTTCGACCACTTGATGTCAGTCATTACCGAAATGGCCGAGCATTTATTGCTAGCAAGGGGTCGACCAGATCAAAAGTCACAAGTATTATCCATTCATCCATCTCCTTCACGTGAAACGTATATTAAATTGCTGGTCTCGCAGTCGACCTCATACATTAACATGTCGACCTCGTTTAGGAAAATCAGCCTATGACCTTCGACTTTTTTGCTTATGTATGTCGATGTGTGTGTTCGTTTGCTCGTACAAATTAAATTTGAAACAACACAGAATCATGATAGCGAGAAACCATAACTTCATAACATAGAAACTTAACACCTCATAATTGCTCACACATACCTAAAATTGAAAACCACACAATATCAATCAACGATCATAGTAGTTTCAAAACAAATCATCTTAAAGACATAACAGCAAAGAACACAATCTAAAATCATTGAGTTCCTACACATCTCCCTTCTCTCACTCATCCGCATTTTCCTCATTGATGGTGCTAGCATTATGGTAGTCGGATGTGGTGGGATGCATGTATCTTTCACTGAAAGATCGGAATTCATCTCGCATCTCTGTTACCATCACCTGAAGTATGCTAATCCGGTTGGTCATCTGCCCCATGTAGTCGTACATACCAGTCATCTGGGTGGACAGTCTGTCCCATGTAGTCGTACATGCCATTCATTTGGCCCCATATACGATATAGTGTGACTGGTTAAGCTGAACTCTGTGGCTGTGTCATTTGCTTGTTTCCGGGATCCAACTACTCATCATCATCATCATCAACATCATCACCATCATCATCATCATGGACTATATGAGGATTGTATGCTCGGACGTACACACTATCATGCATCTCAAATTCCATCTTCTCCAGAGATGTAACTATATAAAACTCTTGCCTTGTGACTCTTAAGCTAACCTCTTCACTTAAATTCACACTAAAATGCTCAAATAGCAAAGTCAGAATCATCACATAGGGAAGATTCCTGTTTGAACTCTCTGCCACACCAAGCATGTGTTTAAAGATCAAGTATGGCAAGTTCACCTTCTCATATGAAAGTAGTTTGCCGAGGAGCTCCATGTCAAACTAGGTGACTGCCTCTCGATGTCCGCCCTTTGGAAGAATGTTGTAGGAGAGCATGTGGCTTGAACTCTGGCTTGAACTGTCAGCTGGAGAATAGTTGGCCTACTGCGATCCTCAACATGATCCTCTTCAGGAAGACCACATACAGTCTGGATTTGCCTGGCTCTCGAGAAATGAGTTTCATTCCAAGCATTGTAAGAATCGATTCTCTTCCCTTGGTTTGGAGTCTACAGTACTGCTGCCAACACACTCTTGCAGATACGCATCTCCACCCCATTCACATAGATTTTAAAAGAATGAATCAATCCATTTGCATAACGCTGATAGATGATGTTGTTGTAGAAGTACTGTATGGTACATCAAGAGATATCGTCTTCAACCAATCTTGTTCCAAATGTTGCTAGAAACTCGTTATCTTCGAAATGAGCATATGCATCAGTCGTCAATGGCCTTCCAGGAGCCACCCTGCAGTTGTGCATTCTCTACTTTGCTCCTTAGTCTGGAAAAGAGTTCGGTTGAACTCTTTCCATTCAGAACTTGAGGCAGCTGATTTCTCTAACTTTCTTTTCTACTTTCCTCGAAACATCCTGAGATTAAAGAAGAAACAATTCACGTTAGCCAAATGACGAAAGCAAACAGACTCAGCCGACCTGTCTGGAAACAGGTCGACCTATACTCTGCATGCATCCACAAAATCAAAAAGAACCGGTCGACCTCAAACAAAATATGTCGACCTTTGTTCGCAAGCAAAAGCAAAAAGATAAAAAAAAATTAGTCTAATTTGCTAGTATTACGAAACCAAACATCATAGGTTGAACTGACTTTAAATAGGCCGACCTATTAATGTAAGCAGAAGTAAAAATCAAACAAAAATTAGTCCAACTTGCTAACATTGACGAAACCAAAGGAAATATGTCGACCTCATCAGGAACAATGTCAACCTTTTCTACAAATAGAATCTGAAAATTGCCATAACTTCTGCATAAATCGATGCAACCCGACTCTACCCGAATATCACACTAAAATCTCACATAAGGCCCAAGTATAAACTTTAAATGGGTGCAATATAGAGCAAGTATGTTTAAATACCAACCGGGCCGGCCCATGTACCCTACTTCAATTGTTTGAAACATTATTTAGCGGAATGTTGTTTGTGAAAATCTCTACAATCTACTATTGAAAAGCAAGACTTGAAAAGTAAAAAGGTTTGAAACTTTTGGTGAGAAGCTTCACTAGGGAGTTGCTTCCCCCTAACTAACTACCATGAACCGTGGGATCGAATGAATCGGTGAATCGATTTTAAACGTTCGACCTAGTGTTACTTTATCATAGGATTGGGTGTAATTAGAAAAATAGTTCAGATAAACATGTTCAAATTACTTTAGATTTGACCTAGAAATTCTAGTCTCGATCATTTTAGTCTACAAAAAATAAACAATGAGACCTAAAATTCTAAAAGGCTATAACGTAAAAGACTAAAAGAAATATAAGGTTTGTTCTCTTGAAAAATTACCTGAGCTACCTATGAAAATATGGATGGATACACAATAAAAATTGATTAGTTGATTGATTTGTTTAGTGTTGATGTTGCCCGTTTCAGCGGCTATTACGGACTACAGGAGATAACATTTTCAACAATGAAACATGTGAAAACTAATTTTCCAAACAAAATGAGCATTGAATTTCTCATCGGTTGCTTAACTAATTTATTTGAAAGAGAGTATGTTATTGGTATGGATGACTCCATCATTGATCAATTCAGTAAATTAAAATGTCGCCATGTACAATTGACATTGTAATAATCCCTATGATTAATTTTTTTTTACGCTATCTAATTTTCTAATGAAATGTGGCCCAGTGCTATACTAAGTCCTAGATCCGCCGTTGTCGATGAGGCACTCCAACCAGTACATTAGCAATGCGCCACGCATAGACTTGCATTCGTCTATGATCACTTATTTCGACATCATAGAGTTCATACATTCCAGAAAAGTATTCAACAACCAAATGTAGTTGGGAATTGTCTCGTTATCCAACTGGGCAACACCATATATGATGTTACGGTGGAGGTGATTTACACAAACCATCAAAACTGTAGACACCACTTTTTGTCTGGGTTAAAAAACAATTTAATTAAATAATCTCGATTGCGTAAGGTTAGCAATCCCGAATTTTAAACATCTAAATTGTTACTCGAAGTGCTTAGGGAAAACATATTTGTCGTGGACCATTAAGATTAGCAATAGCAAATCTTAGATGTCAATATTGATTTGAGGCGATGTCAAATTCGATTCTTGGTTGACAGAGTTTGATGGTGATTGGTTGAACCAGTAAAACGAATTAGGCAATTGCTTAATCTTGCTGCCATTGAGTTGATTTTAATCGACATTGGCCTTTTGGGAATTTGGGCCTCGGTTTTGGAATGGCAATGAAAGAAATATAAAAAACTTCTATTAACTTCTTCATTACCTAATACGTACAAACTTACGGTTACAGTTAATTACAATCAGCAATGGCATAAAATAAAATGGCTCAAGTCAAAGGCCAAACCAAAGTCAACTCGGATCAAACCAAGTCAACAAAGTCAAGCCCAATCTATTCTCACCCAGGCCCCAGTCAACAGAAGTCAACCAAGCCCAAATTAGTAAGTCTAACAGACTAGCCCAATCTAGGCCGGACCAAACTGGTTCGACCAGACTAAGCCCAACCCAATTATAAACCAATCTAAAAAATACAACTAACCTATATCCCTAGTAGCTAATCAAAATTCGCCACAAAATTGACCAATAGTGAACTCTTCTCCTATAAAACAGGAGGCTCTTCTTTTCTTCTTCACCCGACGACTTCACTCTTTCTACTTCATTCCTCCTCCTTCCACTCCATGAGCAACGGGAAATATACAGACTCTACACTTCCTTCCCTTCGAAACACATAGCCAGAACCGAAGAATCTGAAACTCTCTTCCACTTCTTTCACTTTCTTCAGCCACAAGCCAACAATAAAAAGACAACCTCTTTTTGATACTTCCTTCCCTCCTCTGAAAGACGGACTCAATTCTTCCTCTTTGTCTTCTTCATCCTAGCACTTTCCTTTCTCCTAAGAAACATACAGACAACACGGAGATCAGAAACTTTGCAAAATCTCATTCCAAATTCTCTTCTTCCTATTAGCTTACAAACCCCTACATACAAATAGCCAAAAGGAAAGAGAAGAACAACTATACAAAGCACTCTCACCCCCACTCTCTCCTTCTTACTTCTCCTGCTTCCTCTTTTTCCAAAATTCCAGACACCAACAGAAAGACAAAAACAACAAAAAAAGAGAATAAGGGAGTTGCTCTAAAAAAAGTCTTTTCCTTCTACTTCCTCTCTAGAACACACCACATCAGGACAAAAATCCCAAAACACCCTATTGTCAAACCCAGCAGCTGAAAACTAAATGATAGCCAAGGACCTACGACAAAGGTTCATAAAAATCACCTCCCACTTCCTAACAACACATACATACACATAAAGAGTAGTAAAAAGGGCAAACAGCAGCAGCAAAAATGGTGAGAAAGCAACTCATTCCTTCCCCAATCTACAAGGTAAAGGTTTTTAATCATTCAACCTAGTCATCGCTCATAGTCATCTCATCTTCCTAGCATGTTAAGCTTTTCTCAAACAAATCCATCTACTAATAAGCAAACTACAAGATGGTAGTAATTTTGACAAACCAAAAGTCATGTTTTCTGAAACAAACCCTAAAATCGACATGCATTTGAATGAAAATGATCTTACCTCCATCACCCTCGCTGGAGTCGTCATCGGTTTCGATCGCCGTCTTCTGTTAGCTGTTGTCAGCATTCCCTTGGCTCCTTCCCCTCATTGTTCCTAGAGAGAAGAATATAGGGAAGACGGGTCAAGGAATGAGGGGATCGATTACGAAGAAAGAAGAGGGTATCAAGTGAGAAGAAGAAGAAGAAGAAGGGGAGAAGAAAGGTTTGTTTTGTTCTTTCCTTTGTTAGTTCGTCGATTCCATAGGAAAAGAAGAGAATCGAGTAAGGGGGGAAGTGGCCGAGTGGCTAGGGCTTCTCTTGGGCCTTACCCTTGTCGTATTTAACGACCAAAACACCACTCAGTCCACAGAAAACTAAAAACCACTACGGTATGTAAATATTGGTTCCTTCAGCGTATCGGCACTTTGACCTAAATATTGCATAGATACACATCAAACTCTTCAGACCATGCAGCTAGGGCTTCTCTTGGGCCTTACCCTCGTCGTACTAAAAGACCGAACGCCACTCGGTCCACAGAAAACTAAAAATCACTAAATATTGGTTCCTTCATGGTATCGACCCCTTGACATTAATATCACCTAAATACACATCATACTCTTCAAACCATTAGGCCAAAATGAAGCAAATGAGTGAATTTCTCGTTTTATCATTGTAGTGAACTATCAATGTTGTTTTTGTGATTTTTAGGTGTTGTTATTTGAGTTTGCATGGTCTAAAAACTATCCTACGCACTTAAGTTGTCGAATGAATATTCTGGATCATTTTATCAAGAATCATTATCTTCCCTCAACACAAAAAAGTTGGGAAAATCAACCACGATCACATAGAATTTTACAGATCTCAATTCCGAGTCCAAACTAGTGAGATAAGTGAGTTCAAAGCTGCACATGTCGTTAAAGTAACTTTTGCGTACTAAAAACTAAAACGCGCGTATCTTATTCGTTTGAGGTCGAAATAACGAGCCGTTTTCGGCAGCGCGATCGTATCGACGAGGAGAACCATTTAGAGTTATCAAAATACTTGGAATTCAAATGAAGACTTCACCGTTTTTGTTTAAAACGGTGAAGTATTCACCGTTCTTAACAAATGCGGTGAACCCTTCACCGTTTTAGTTTGAAACGGTGAAGTATTCACCGTCTTGGTCAAAAGCGGTGATGACCATCACCGTTTTTGTCTAAAACGGTGATGCTCAAACATGTGTACTTTGGGAATTTTTTTTATAACTTATGTATTTTGGGAATTTTTTTTAAAAACTAGTGTACTTTGGGATTTTTTCCCAACAACAAATACCTCATACTTCATTGGACCTTTTTGTAAAGTTTTAAAAGTTTAGGTACTAATTTGTAAAAATAAAAAAATTTGGGTACCAAAATGTAATTTTACCATCAAAATTTATGGACTTATTTGTAAAAAAATAAAATTTAGGTACTAAATTGTAAGGAAAAATAATTTTGGGTACCAAAACATAATTTGTAAAAAAGTAGTGTGTTGATTAGGGTCGACCCACTGACCCGGCCCGTCCTGTCCCGTCCCAACCCTTGAGGATCAGACAGGGTCAAGAAGGAGATCGGGACGGGACGGGACGGTTATACATCTTGACCCTTCACGGACGGGTCGGACAGGGACAGGGACAGGCAAATTTTCAGCCCTACTGTCAATCATTGTAACATGTATAAACCTTTTAATATTTAATGTCCTAAAAATTATTAATTTCATTATGGGGTAATCGTCCCTACATGTACATTCTCTTAAAAATCCTTAATACAAAACTAGGGTCAATAGACCATGGTTTCTTTACTCAAACTCTTTAACAATTATCAATAACTTGGTTGTTAAAATTAAAATATCAAAATCCTTTTCTTAAAAAAAACTCAAACCTCAAGACAATCAATAGAATGTGTTGAATTTCATACATTTAAAATCTCTCAATTTCAACCGAACTACGTGGACTTTGATCCTGACTACTCGGGTACGTAGGCAATCAATAGGTTCGAGTCCAACTAACAAATTTTCTCCACATTTCTATGTGTGAGACTCAACATTTAAACCTCTCAATTTAATCTAACTACGTGGAGTTTGATCCTGACTACTCGGGTACGTAGGCAACCAATAGGTTCGAGTCCAACTATTCAAAAAATAAATAAAAAATCTTTGCATTTGATAATGACGTCAATAGGCGTATGATCAAATATTTAACATTTTAAACTTAATTAATGTAATCACATAAAGAAATACGTAAACGAGGCGCAAATTATGAAAATGCCTAGCCCTTAAAAACTTATCGATTTAAGTAGTACCCATTTGGGGCGTTGTGGGGTGTGAATACACTTCCCCACACGTAACCATACTCCCGTACCCATAATTTCTAAATTCACATATCAAAACCCTGGTTTCGACCCTAAGATCGAGATTGGGCCAAATGAGTGTTCGATCCACTCCAAGTAAGATCGATGGTGACTCGAGCAAATCGCGAGCTGACCCTCGATTCGGAGGGGCGGTTGCGACAGTGACGACTCCGCTGAGGAATTTTGAGAGTCAAGCTGCATTTATTAAACCGATAAGTTTTCTTGCTATTTATTATATGTTGGGTGTTTAATTTTTTATTTATGAATTTACTTTACCGTGTAGTTAATTACCCGCATTCATATATAAAAGCTCTATACCCGAGCTATCTCTTTAAAAATGAAAGGTGTATCGTGACTCCTACAATAGTAGGTAGGAACGCAAAACTCTTTAACCAATTTGAACTCAAATCTGAGGTTGATTTGAGGTATCCGACTAAGCTTGAAAGAGCAATCGTAGGGTGCAAATTGGGAACCAATTCCCTAGAACTCCTTACCCATTATATAGTTAGTTTAGATGCCGCCTAAGACATCCAAGACAAACTCTCAAGCCACCTTGAACCTCATCTTGAAACCCTCCGACAATCCTAGGTTTAACTAAACAGGGGTAATGTTTCTTACAATTTTTATATATGCTTGCTTAGGACGTGATGAATTGTGCTTTATCGATTATTCCTAAATGATATGATTTTTAAATATGCACAAATGTTTTTAAATTGTGATTATCATTCTCCATTCATTCATTATATGATCAATCATGAATGTAATTGTACTAGCATTCGTGCATCAACTAAAAATTCATCTTGCATATGCACAATCATATCATTTAGCAAAACCATCAAGCATTCATCTCATTTAGATTCGTGAAACTACTTAACAAAATTGGGATTCTTTAAGGTTGTTCATCCATGAGGATAACATCAAACACTTAAGTACTTGACTGAATCCAAGGGCAAGCTCACTATGGATTAATCCACAAAGAATTAGACGACATCAAAAGATGAGTGATGGGACTCAAGGGCATGAAAGAAGAAGTTAGCATGATCTTGAGGATATTGACCAACAAGGAGAAGGCAGTAGAAGTCATAGATGGTGGTGCGTTACGTGAGGACAAAAACTTATGCCAACCACACGGTGCAGGAACATCAAGTAACAAGCTTGACTTCAAATTTTCGAAGAACATGTATGATCAAGAAGATCTTAAAGAATCAAAACAAGATAACTTACACGATTTAGATGATTTGGAAGAGCAAGAGATCAACACAACATTGAAAGGCAAAAGCGAGTGCATGGGTGAGAATATAAAGGAATTTGAATCATACGAGGCTATGGATGCACCGCATCCGCATGAAGTTCCATACATGGTGTTCCCCCATGAATTTCAAATGCCATAGTTCGAACAATATAATGGCACCAACTATTCTAGATGTCATTTGGTCACGTATCATCATACAATGGCCAACCATACTCAAAATGAGAAATTGATGATGAGATGCTTCCAATATAGTCTAAAGGGTATGGCCTTTGAATGGTACCTCCAACTCGAGAAAACTAAGGCGAGAACATGGGGAGATCTCGTTACTGAGTTTACGATACACCACAAGGCCCCTCAAACTCTGTCACCAAATAAGGAAGACTTGCAAGATATGGATAAGGAGGAGAATGAATCTTTCCAAGATTATGCTCAGAGGCGGAAATAGAAAGTTAGTTGAATTCAACCCCCACTAACAGAAGAAGAAATTGTATCAATATTCCTCAATATATTGAAGCCTCCATTTTATAACATCTTGGAAGTTGCAACAATTAGCTTCAACGATTTGTTGATAATTGGAGAACGGAAAGAGAAAGGAATTACGCAAGGCATGATGGGAAGTTCAGAAGCTCCTGTGAGATCAAACCATGACAAAATGGAAGCAAAAGTTCATTCAATCCAAGGAAAAGAAAAAGGGAAGACGTGGAAGTATCACCATCAAAATAGTCAAGCTCATTCATACGTAGTGGATACTACACCGCCATTTCAACTTTCAAACCTCATTGTTCCACCAATGATTCAGAATTTTCCACTAGTGTCATGAAATATTCTCAGGAGGGACATAAAGCAAATTGATCATATCCCAATCACATATAATGAACTCTTCCCATGGCTAGTCCAAGAACTTTTGATTACTCCTATACCATGCCAGCCAATACAACCTCCCTACCCGACTTGGTACAAATCAGATGACTATTGTGGCTACCACTCGGGAGTTGCTGGACACTCAACCGAAAATTGTAGAAGGTTAAAGAACATGGTTCAGAAAATGATAGATGCAAGCTGGTTCAAGTTTGATGGAGAGCTAGGTCATCTAAGCAACAACATACTGCGAAGTCATGGGGACCAGTAGACACACACACCAAAGGATAAAGCTGAATTCAAGACTCGATCTTTGTCAAGCGAATAAATGTCGAGAGACTTTATCATGTTGAATAAATGTACCAAACATTGTGTGCAGCATGTGGATTAAAGAGTTAATCTCATTTCCATTTATTTTGAACTTGTGTAACTATTATCAATCTTGATATAAGAGTTCATCACCTTGTTTTCTCTAAATTGGGAACCTTAAAACTACATTTCATGTTTTCAAGTTAAGCCATGAGGTGTTCATATTAAGCTACTATAAGCGCCCCACTGGTGTTGAGTGATTATAAACACTCAACTAGTGTCCAGAATTTGAGCAACCCACTCATAACAAGAGTGTGCATTTTACTAGAGATCAGAGTACAAACACTTCACTAGTGTCCACTAATTGTGTGAGCTATATAGTCAAAGGGTGTAATGGGGACATGACACCAGACTACTAGTAGAAGCTTGTCACGACCATAACTGCTCTTCTCTATCAAAGTGGGACTCAACTAGAAAGGAGGATAATAGTCAAATCATGATCCATAAGAGCTTAGACGTCGATATCATAATGGCCAAATTATCATTGGAACCTTCATGACAAAAATATTGGAAAGGCTGATATCACAAGAACTACTCAGAGAATCAACAAAGACTAGACAAATTTCTTGGGGAGACGAATGGCCAAGACGTCTAGCCAAAGGACCTCTCAGATCAACACATCGGCAAATGCCCTAAACATTTGGTGCTCTTGCAAAAAATCAGAAAAGTCGAAAGTGGCAACATGTATGGGGGCATGACAAGTCCAAGTAGGTCCCACATAAAAAAGGAGCAAAAACGGCATGAAGATATCAAAATAAAAAAGATATAGAAAAATCTCATGGGACTTACAAGTTAGATACCTCCTACACGAGCACTTAAATTCATGATTACTCAATCTCGTTATGAGTAAAGGCTGCTGCTACCTTTATAAAAGGCCAAAAAGATAATTCTAAGTCTACCGTCAACGTGGTCACAAGAGCTATGTAGAGCGATTCTCTCAATCAACCTGATCTACACACTCATGCAGGGCTAGTCATCAAAGTAATCACCTCTCCAAACGAAGGGTATTCGTCTGACAAGCCTAAAGAAATTATCCGAGTAAGATGAGCTCCCTAGACAAGAATGCCCACCTAACCGAAAAATCTTTTACATGATAATCCTTGTTCCCATCACTTGACTCTTACTTTCAAGTTAAGCAAAACCCCACGATAGAAGAGTTTGGCGACCATAACTACTCCAGAAAAAAAAACCTATGTTATTTCATCACTTCAATAGCAATTGAAGTTTGTATCACACCAAGACCTCCTTTATTCATCATTTCTAAAAAGGATATCAATAACTGAAGAAATTTCCACAGTCGAGTTGGCACTCAAAAGGATCTCAATTATTCACTACCCGACCTTATCCCTAAAAACCAAAATTTCAAGACAAGGGGGCAACGTGAGTCAAAATATACCACAAAGATGACCAAGATGATCCACCATTCTTGAGGAAAATGAGACTTCATCAACACATATCTCCTTTATCCATCATTCAGGCTCATACTTTTGGGACAAGTCAGTTTCCTCGGCAAGAGACTTTACACGACTAAGAATGAGAGTCTCATTTATCCGTAAGTCATATGTGGAAAATTTTAGACCCACAAAACACAAGGACTCGTAAAGTTGGATTCATACCAGAGAAGGGCCTTCTTTCAAGAAAGTTTCAAAATTCACACGACATGAGCATATGGAGATATACCAAAATCTCCATGATCAACCTATACGCCAACCACATTTTCCATCAACATGGTGACAAGAATCTTAATAGTAGCCGAAGTATCGTAGACTCAGCGCACCCATAGGATTGAGTGAGAGTGAAATTGAGAGTCAGAATGGGAGCAAGGGCTTAATAATATTCTCGTGGCTTGACTTACCAAAAATAACAACAAATTTTAGGCAATTCGACATTAACCACACAAAAATCGTGTTATTCAAGTTGCACACATTTCCCTCATGCAAGGCTTCGATTTCCAAAATCAAGTTCCCATCATTCTTCCTCAAATGATATTTTCCAAAATTTGTTGCATCCATCTTAAGTCAAGGTTGGTAAAAGTCACATGTTGTTTTGAAAGGCGGAAAGCAAGTAATATATCCTCAGGGGCAAGATGAGAAGGCCCGGAGCAGAAGGAATTTCAAATACTCGTAAAGTGAGGTCCCAACTCTTCAACACATTAGCATATGAAGAAGTTTCAAATATCTTGAATCACTTACGATTTAAAGTATCCAAACAGTCAGTCAAATTATCCTTGAGCGACTTGACTAAGGAATGAACTCGATATACCATGACTACCGAACGAAATACACAACTCAAGACTAGGCGTGTGGTACCCTAGATCAGCCAACCAGAAAGCATAGAGCCGGCACCAACGGGACATACCCAAAGATGAAAGTGCATAATAGATCCCTAGATACAAAAATGGTGAAGCCTAGAGGATGAAGAACTTGAAACTCCTGGAAGCCAAACTACTCGAGTTTCTCACCAATTCATGAAGAGATCTCAAGATACCCCAAATATGTTGGACCAAAGGGTCACTCAACTATCCTTCAACGAATTAATTTGTACCTCACACCTCCCGACGGAGTCGATCAAACATCTTTAGAAAACCAACATCAATAAGACAATACCCCGAGATGACAAATTCCTCTTAGCCAAGCACGACATACTCTCATAGCAAGAATATCAATCAAGCTAAGGGAGCACATATCCCAAACCACCATGCTACAAAATCCTCCTACATAAAAAATTCACCGTGCATATATATTGATGATCATATGGCTAATACATCAGCCACTCAAGCACCAGTGTCCAAGTTGGAGAAAACAGGGGACCATTCTTCCATCAGTCCCCAAAAGTGACATACATTCGGCTCACTGAAAAGACAAAGAGGAAATACTAGACTGCTAGCCCATTTCCACAAGATAATGACATGCCAAAGGAAGAATGACCCGCCGGCGACACCCATGTTACTCTAGTGCGAGAACCGCTAAGGATCAAGTTTATTAAAGGGGAATGACATAGTTTCCTTGTGGATGATCAATTTAATAGAGTTCATGAAAAAAACAACAATACCATGATTAAGGATTATGCTCTTTCCTTTGCATACCCTTCAATACATCATCATATGACTCATCATACAACCTTTTTCAAATGCACTTCACATACATCATATGACATAATTTCTAAATGAACTTCAAACTAATCATATGACATCATTCATTAGGTAGCAAATCTCAAGAAATTCATAGCACCCACAAGAAGGCTACACTGCGAGGGAGTTAATCAGTACCCATAAGAAGGCTACACTGTGAGGGAAACCAATTAGAACCCATAAGAAGGCTACACTACGAGGGAGTTAATCAGGACCCATAAGAAGGCTACACTATGAGGGAAACCAATTAGTACCGACAAAAATGCTACACTGCGAAAGAGCTAATTAGGACCAATAAGAAGGCTACACTGTGAAGAAGGCTACACTGCGAGGGAAACCAATTAGCACCCACAAGAAGGCTACACTGCGGGGGAGTTAATCAGGACCCATAAGAAGGCTACATTACGAGGGAAACCAATTATTACCCACAAGAAGGCTACACTGCGAGGGAGCTAATCAGGACACATAAGAAGGCTACACTGCGAGGGAATCAGGTTGGCACCTACATCTAGGCTACACTGCCAGGGAGCTAATAAGTACACATGACATGGGTACACTGCGAAAGACGGTTACACCACAGAGGATAACTAAACTACGAAGGAAACTAATCCGCAACCGATTTTGGCTACACGGAGTGGGAACTGATCAATTACCCCAATTTTCATAATGCTTTAGGTGAGTTGTTCAGCACACCAAACTATAATAATCACAACCTCATTAGAAAACCAACCCAAAATGTGTGATATGTACTTTGTATACCTGTTAATATCAAGAGATATATAAATGGGGGCAACTGAAGACACCACTTTTTGTCTGGGTTAAAACACAATTTAATTTAATAAACTCGATTACGTAAGGTTTGCAATCTCGAATTTTAAACATCTAAAGTGATACTCGAAGTGCATAGGGCAAACATTTTTGTCGCGGACCATCAAGATTAGCAATAGCAAATCTTAGATGTCGATATTGATTTGAGGGTATGTCAAATTTGATTCATGGTTGACAAAGTTTGAAGGTGATTGGTTGAACCGGTAAAACGAATTAGGAAATTGTTGAATCTCGCTGCCATTGAGTTGATTTTAATTGACATTGGGCTTTTGGGAATTTGGGACTCGGTTTTGGAAAGGTAAAGAAAGAAATATAAAATCTTTTATTAACTTCTTCATTACATAATAAGTACAAACTTATGGTTACATTTAATTACAATCTTCAATGGTATAAAATAAAAGGGCCCAAGTGAAAGGCCAAGCCAAAGTCAACAAAATTTAACTCGGGTCAAACCAAGTCAACAAAGTAAAGCCCAATCAATATTCACCCAGGCCCATATAAACAGAAGTCAACAAAGCCCAATTAGTCAGTCTCACAGACTGGTCCAATCTAGGCCGAACCAAACCGGTTCGACCAGACCAAGCCCATCCCAATTATCAACCATACAAAAAAATACAAATAACCTATATCCCTAGTAGCCAATCAAAATTCGCCACAAAAATGAACTCTTCTCCTATCAATCAGGAGGCTCTTCTCTTCTTCTTCACCAGACAACCTCTTCTTGATACTTCCTTTCCCTCCTCTGAAAGACAGACTCAAATTCTTCCTCTTGGTCTTCTTCATCCTGGCACTTTCATTTCACCTAAGAAACATACAGACAACACGGAGATCAGAAAATTTGCAAAATCCACTTCCAAATCCCCTTCTTCCTATTAGCTCACAAACCCCTTCATACAAACAACGAAAAGCAAAGAGAAGAACAACTATACAAACCACTCTCTCCTTCTTCCCTCTCCTGCTTCCTCTTCTTCCAAAATTCCAGACGCCAACACAAAGACAAAAAGAATAGAAAAAGAAAATAAGAGAGTTGCTCTAAAAAAGTTCTTTTCTTCTACTTTCTCTCTAAAACACACCACATCAGGACAAAAATCCCAAAACACACTATTGCCAAACCCTGCAGCTGAAAACTAACCGATAGCCAAAGACCCAAGGAAAAGATTCGTAAAAATCACCTCCCACTTCCTAACAACACATACATACACATAAAGTGCAGTAAAAAGGGCAAACAACAGCAACAAAAATGGAGGGAAAGCAACTCATTACTTCCATAAACTACAAGTCAAAGGTTGGTAATCATCCAACCTAGTCATCATTCATTATCATCTCATCTTCCTAACATGTGAAACATTTCTCAAACAAATCCATTTACTAACAAGCAAACTACAAGATGGTAGTAATTTTAACAAATCAAAAGTCATGTCTTTAGTCATTTGCGTTTTATCTGCTCTTGCCATTAAAAGCTTTCTTATTTTAAGCATACAGCATAGCAGAATATAACATATTTGTTTCCTTTATTTTGCTTTTACTTGATTAAGATTACTGGTCATTCCATCTAGTATGAATCCAAAATCCAGCTCCAAGATCAAGCATCCAAATCAACCATAAAAATAAACGACACAAATCTCCTAATAATCTCAACAAATAGCAGTGATTTTAGGTTTGTTGTCAAGTCTTTAACTACCATCATTTTAACACAATCGGGGTTTTCATACTTAATGTCTTGAGAATTATTAATTTCATTATGGGATAATCCTCCCTACTACAAGTACATTTTCTTAAAAATCCTTAATATGAAACTAGGGTCAATAGACTACGGTTTCTTTAGTCAAACTCTTTAACAATTATCAATAAATCAGTTGTTAAAACTAAAATATCAAAACCCTTTTCCTAAAAACACTCAATCTCAAACGTCAACACAATCAATAGAATTTGTTAAATTTCATACATTTAAAATCTCTCAATTTCAACTGAACTACGTGGATTTTGATCCCGACTACTCGGTAACGTAGGCAACCAATAAGTTTGAGTCCGACTAACAAATTTTCTCCCCATATTCATGTGTGAGACTCAACATTTAAATCTCTCGATTTAATTGAACTACGTGGTCTTTGATCCCGACTACTCGGGTACGTAGGCAACAAATAGTCAAAAAAACTTTTTCCTTTCATTTGAGAATTACGTCAATAGGGATATGATCAAATATTTAATAATTTAAACCTAATTAATTGAATCACATAATTAAATACGTAAATGTGGCCCAAATTATGAAAACACTTAACCCTTAAAAACCTATCGATTTAAGTAGTACTCATTTGGGGCGTTGTGGGGTGTGAATACACTTTCCCAGACGTAACCGTAGTCCCGTACCCATAATCTCTAAATTCGCAGACCAAAATCCTGGTTTCGACCCTAAGATCGAGACTGGGACAAAGGAGTGTTCAATCCACTCCAAGTAAGATCGATGGCGACTCCGAGCAAATCGCGAGCGGACCCTCGATTCGGAGGGGCAGTTGCGACAATAACAAATGGCCGATTGTACTTGTTGCGCTTGTAGCATGAATCAAACGCCAAGACATCCCAAAAAATGATAATCTTTTGTAGGTGTGGAGTCTGACTAAAAGAGATTGCTTAATTCACCTTGATCGTTGATTGTGTACTTAAATAAGCTGCCTACATCAGAAGTATGTTTACTTTGCAAGTAACCCAATGTTTGGTTTACATATGCTATTAGATAGCCGTCATCTTTTTTGGCTTTCTGAATAGCTTTATCCAAATCCTTTTGAGTGTACCCCCGAATCTCATATCCTCCAACTTTATTCTTCATGAACTGAACAATGTTGCGTTATTTTATTCATGATTGTCGCATCCCTATCACCAACATCTTGTCTCCTTCACTCACGTTTCGATGAAACCGAAGAGATTGATTTTCTTCTTTGTTGCAGCAACGATGTGGTGGTTCCTCTAGAACTTAGAAACAACCCACATTCTCTTCCCGCGTTCAAAGCGTACATTATAGGATGCCCAGCAAAAATGTCTTTTCACCTTAAGATGTTGTCGTGTCCGACCTTCTTTATCTATATGCATCTTTTGTCTAATTCACTCTCTTAAACATACCATTTCTTTCCAGTAACTACTTCTCGACGATTCCTCCGAAGATCTCTACGTCGAACGCTAAACTCTTTCACTTTAGCATAGGCATCACAAAATTTCACTGCATCTTCTAATGTTAAACTCTGTGGAAGGAATTTGTAAATCATATTTAGTAGCTTCTTCAGCATCCATAAATTCTTCTTCAGCACCCTCATCTTCCTCATCATCCCCAATTTCTTCGTCATCTATATCATCTTCATTATCCATACTTAGACAACGAGCATCCTTAGTTTCCTCATTGTCCCCAATCTCTTCATCATCTCTATCGTCTATATCATCTCTATTATCCATTCTGCAATGACCGGAATACGAATTGTATGTCAATATCTAAATTAGGTCTCGTCAGGTCTACCGGTATGAAGAGTAAGGTCGACCATATAACAAAATAACACACTTTCGGTGGACCATGGGAGTTGGCATGGTCGGCGTAATTAGACACAAAGTACTACAAAGAGTCATTAACAAGCACACATGATATATAGATGTATAGAAAAGACAATAAGCGGTCGACCATATTAGAAATTCGGACGATCACAAGCACACATGAAAGCATACCTTAGCAAATAAGGTCGGCCTCTTACATATAAGGTCGACCGGAGTAAGAACAAACAACACACCAACACATGATCACAAATAAGCATGATGATATTATAACTTCGCACCAACAAATTGCATAAATCGAAGTATAATGAAAGTTTACGACCCGTCTCGCTAGTTGCTGGTAGACTATCAAGCAAAAATGCGGTTTTTTGCTGGACATTGACGAGATAAAGAAACCATTGACGTGTGTCATCTTTTAGAACTAGCATAAATGTATAGCAAAGAAAAGTATGTTATAAATTGAGAATAAAAACAAATGCACTTTGAAAGCATAATGAGATTGAGACATTGACTAACCTTTTTGCATGCGATAACATTCGGCACAAACACCACGCCATCATCCATCAACTTGTTACGAAATTTTTCAGTCTTCATGTTATGGCCTACCATTTTTTGCACCATAAAATGAAATTAATTGAAATGATACACTATTAATAACTAGATTATCACCAATAAATAAAAATTGTGGCTCTTCCTGAAAACATATTTGGCAAATACCACACTTTTGGCTCTTTATTCTCATTTTTTCAGACATTGTTATTGCCATTGCACACAAATTCACTACCTACAAACAAACAATCAACCAGAAAATCCACGTAAATCATAACAGAAATAGTGCACAATTCATACCATAGTCGTAGGAGTATAGTACTTACGGATGAGAAAATCCATCTAATCTCACCAATGACCGAACTGAATTATTTTCGTTGTACGTTTTCGCTAACAAAGTCAATAACGACCAAACTTAAGAAAAAAAACCAAAATAACTTAAATGCCAATTGTGACTTGCACAGTCTCGGTCGACCTATTCATAGACATGGTCAACCTATTCAGGATAGAATGATCCACCTCTTTATTAAAACGGTCGACCAGATATACTATTTTTTAAATATAATACTTCTCTTACTTGTCCCATTTCGTGTCTCCAGCCTTCTCTTTAGTAACAACATAAAACAAGTCCTCAAATGGATTTCACAGATATTTTATAAATTTTTCTAGCTCCTCTACTTTCATGACCTACAACTCAGAGTTAAAATTGAAGTTATATATGAAAACAAACATACATTCTCTATTTAATAGATCAATATGTAAGTTAAACTTACTCTATACTTTTCAAAAGGATAATTAGATTCATCTTCATCGCTAACAACACTAAATAATCCTTTTCTTGCTAAATGATCCTTCTGTGGAGTAGTGTGCGAGTCACTTTCATATCGCGGTTTCTTGTACTTAGAAGAGGAACAATTGCTGTCAAACGTTGTTTCATTCTGACAATCATATGAACAAAACAAATTAGCCTTATGATAGTAATACTAATATCTTCACTCACATATGAATATATTTTCACCTTAAACTTGTTGTCTTTCAATAAATCGTCCATGCTCTGGTAGCAATTTCTAGAGTCATTATGGTTTTCCTCCTCTTCATCAAAGTCAAATTTCTTTGTGGTACCATCTCCTCGTCCCTTCTCTATTCGTTCTGCACCTATTTTTGTGACAACACCTTCTAGCCTCTCAAAACCATCATGCATCATCCCAGTCACATCCGTCAATAAAACTAACAACTGCTCCAATGTACCACGCATAGACTTCTGATGGTCATTCAGTTCTTTTTGACACATACCCATATGCTCTTGTGTGGCTTTCAACACTTTAATAATTTCTTCATCGTCATGTTTCTTCTCTCATCATGCGCCATCGTCTAATCAATTTAAATAAAAATTCAAATCAGAATTCAACTTCAAAATTTGTACAAACGAACAACAACAGAATCTACCATAACCATTTAGGTCAACATATGACCTTCCTCGGTTGACCCATAAAAGTAACAAAATCTTACAAACAAATTATGCCCAAATCAACATTATGGACAAATAAGTAAAACTAACGCATACGGTCGACCTTGATAAGAATTAGGTCGACCTATTGGGTTTGATCTTCCTTACCTCTAAGGATTAAAAGTCGATGTGTCGTGCCCTAAGTTCAATTGACGTAATTGTTCCACAGAGGTCGACCTAATTTCTAGAGTAGCCGACCAAATCGTCTTATGCAAGAAAACAAAAGCATAAAATTAAATGAAGAAAATTAGAATAGAGCAAGAACAACATCTTATCATAAATTAGGTCGACCTCACCTTGTATGTGGTCGACCGTCTGGAACCCGAACATGAAGAACAAGAAGCAGTATTACTCTTCACCATAACTCTAACCCTTGAAGAAACCAAATAAAATGTTTGAGTGGCAGTGAAGGTGACATATATTCTTATTTATAGATATTTAGGACGAGATTAATAGGAATTAAGTGGAAGAGAAGTTAGGGTTACGTTTCTAGTGTTGGAATCCTTATTGAATACGGATAGTGTTTAAGAAGTGGACCACGTACGTCTCAGGTCGACCTTTTCTACTAATTTGATATTGATAAGTTTATGCAATAGAGGTCCGCCATTTTTGTATTAGCATGGGAGATCGACATTTTGTGTTGTTCGCTTGCCATAGATGTAGACCATCTGATGTACAAGGTCAACCGCGTTTTTGACGATCACAAAACAAAATCAGTAGATTCGGTCGACCATGCCTTACATTCAGTCGATCGAAATGTGCAAGTTACGGTGACTTGCAAATTAGGGTGACTAGCAAGTCACCATAGCAAAGTCCAAACTAATAAAAGTATGGGTATTGTTGTATTGGTAAGCTTCGCACCTAGCTAGCTAGCAACGGAAAGGATGAAGAAATACAGGTTTCCCACCTACTCCTCCATCTTCGATTCTCCCAGCATATTTGGGACGACAACTTTTTTAGGATGTAAATCATTGGTTCCATCCTAAATACTTGTGCACAAATGATTGTAGGTTGGTGTCAACTATCTCGTAATTTCAATTATTCTTGTCACACTCTTGCTCCTCTGCCATAAAATTCATTTTGAAGAATATGAGGTGAACGTAATTCTCAATATTCAAAGATAGAAAGTCCAACCACTACTACATCACTTGAGAAATTCTTAATGGTATTTACCAATAAAATTCCACTCACAACATTATTCACGAATATCAATGGGATGATTATCATTCTCTTCTATATGGCTGAGAATCTACAGCTGCATTTCGCTCACCGTGAAGACCAACTTCATCATCTCGAAACTATACCAACATGATTAGTGTGTATTCACCGTCAATGTCTTTCTCCACTACTTTGTACCCATCCACCTATATATACACTTCTCAACAAAATGTATTGTTGAAAGAAAATATCAACATATCATATCTATTACACGGGAGATGATCAACAAGCGAAGACATATGTGTTCAATCTAAATGGTCTTGTAACGCATTGTGATTCTATTCTCCTTGGATCCGTAAAAAATATGAAAAAGCCAAAATGTGACCAAGGATCAAGATGTGAATATGTGTGTAACTATTTCTCAAAGGTTTGTTTATATATTATGTAGGTCTCCTTTTATTTTCTTTTATATCTTCAAATACTAATAATAGCATTAGTATTGGTAACCTACGCACTAAGCTAGCTAACAATGAAAAGGATGAAGAAATACAAGTTTTCCAGCTACTCCTCCATTGTTGATTCTTCCATCGTATTTGGGATGGGATCTTTTTCAGGCTACAAATCATTGGTCTCACCCTAAATATTTGTGCGCTAATGATTGAAGGTTGGTGTCACCTAATCTCATAATGTGAATTTCAGTCATACTCTTGCCTCCCTGTCCTATTTTGGAGAATATGGGGTGAACATAATGCTCGAATATTCAAAGATATATAGGAAGTCCAACTACCACTACATCACTCGAGCAATTCTTAGCGATATTTGCCAATAGAATTTCACATACAACATTATTCATGAATATCTATGGGGTGATTATCATTTTCTCCTATATGGCTCAAAATCTATAGCTGCATTTCGCCCACCATAAAGACCTACTTCTTCATCTTGAAACTGTACTAACATGATTATTTTTTCCAAGTGTATTCACTGCTCTTTCTCCACTACTTTGTACTATCCACCGGGACAGGATACTATGACAACACCCTTTACGTTGTTAGAGTAACAACAAACTTCATTAAGGACACAAGAGTAAAATTAACCAAAAATTATTTAATTAAATAAACCACTTTCTTGGCATATTCTCTCTCCCTCTTCAACAACAATTGCTACTACATCTCTATATTCCAACCTCTCCGTCTCTGGCAACAATCCTCTTCTTCTCCGGCGACAAACTCTCTCTAGATCTTCTCTTTCACCAACATAATGGAAAAAATTGCAATTCACTTCGATTCTTTCTCCTTTCGTCACCATTCTTCCTCGACATAAGAGACGACAACGACTCTGGAAGAAATCGGCTCCGTCGTCAAGGAAATCGAGACGAGATGGACCGAAGAAATCCGACTCCCAAAATCAGGCGCTCCTCCTCTCTGGATCAGCAATAATCGCTCCCCTGCTACTCTTCCGTGACTCATTTCTCTTCTGCTCGTATTGTCCTCCAACTCCTCCGTTCTTTACCCCTCCAAGAGCTCTGTGACCATGGCGCCGCCGCCTACGGACGACTTCATCGAGGCTCCCATGCTGCCCCCGGCAACTCATATCTCTCCAATTCTTCGTGTCCTACAACTCTGCTGATCTTCACCTCTCTCAAAGATTCCCGACCGTGCCGTCACTAGCTGTGGACGAGTTCATCAAGGGGAAATTCATTCTTAACTAAAGAATCTTTGCTTGATCTAATATGATTTCAATAACTTGCTTAGGTCGAATTTTCATTGTGTAGCTCCTGGGGAAAGCTAATTGTCAAGTTTTAAGTTGATATTTGTCGTCCCATCTATTGAGATGTACTAGTTTATTTGGCTAATGATAGCGTGTACTTGTGGTCATATGTAGTTTGGTGAATATCGATATGAATTTTTGGATTTTTTGGATGCTTTAGAAGGTTTTCCGTATGTATCATTGTGTAGTATACAATTATGAACTACTAGTATGCAGTATTGTGTTTTTGGTAAGTAGACCATAAATTTCATAAAGCAAACCAGAAATTCTATAAAGCATATTAGAAATCTTATAAAGCAATTCATAAAACTCATAAAACATATCACAATCATAAACCATATCGCAAATCTCTATAAAGCATACTAGAAATCTAATAAACCATACCACAAATCACCTTAAGCACACCACAAATATTAGTGGTGCTAAACGGTTTTGTGGTTACCGCTTAACTGGTAACCGCACCGATAACCGTGGTTACCGGTTAAACCGGTAAACGGAAGTGGAATCTTGGCTGGGGTATGCCGGGATTGGAGTTGCAATTTACCGTCGGCTAATCGGTATTCCGACACCGAATGGGAAAGCAATTATTCAAGCGCGGAGCGCCAGCTGCCAACCGAATTTCATTTTCAGTATTCTATTTGTCAATTTTCAATTGTCATAGTATTCAATATGTCAATTGTCCGAGCGGCGAGCAGAGCAGCAGTGATGAAAGAATTGTGTTGTATAATTGTCAATTGTCATTGAATAATTGATGAGGCAAAGCAAGTAGCCCCTAGTCAATAGGCTCGTAGCCGAGCCAGAGAAGCAGTGACATAATCTTGTTGTTTTTTAGTAATTTAATTCAATTGTTTGATTTTTAACTAATAATTAGTTTGCTTTTCATTTTTTGCAGGTTTAGATAGAGCCGAGCACAGCCCCAGCAGAAGAACTTTTCTTGCTTTGTACTAATTTATTTACCTGAGAAACCAGTACAAAAATGTAAGAATTAAGATAGTTGTTTAATGGTTTAATGTTTATGCCTTTTTTGGCATGTTGGCAATTTTATAATTTATAATTTTTTACATTTTTTCTTTTTGTTGTAGGAAGAAATCTTCTCGTCCTCGTAAAGGAGATGCTCCGGAAAAAAGTGGTTCAATTCCTCCTCGAACCATTTCCAAAAAAGTGGGTACTCGTGTTGGAGCTGCAGAAGGGATTCAAGGGAATGTCTCATCTAGTACACCTACACCTACCAGTGGCATTACATCTCCACCTGCTACTACACTACCTGCAGCTGCTACGCCTACACATATGACTGATGTGGGAAGGGGAGCAGATGAAGTGGGTGAGGCAAAGAAAATTGTGAAGGTGACAAAAAGGAAGAAGAAGTCCCTGTGGTGGACTCCTTATGATGAGGTTCTGGTGGATGACTACCCATATGGCAAATGCAAACAATGTGGAATGTTGATCAAAGCTCACTCGACCAATAATGGGACTTCTGGTTTGAAGAACCATCACTTGGCATGTGAGAGGAAGAGGAAGGAAGCCAGTGGTCAATCAATATTGAACTATCAACTTGGTGATGGTGAGGTAGCTCTCTTACTCCATGGAAGTTTGATCAACAAAGAGCTAGAACTGCATTAGCTGTTATGATCATCTTGGATAGGGATGGCAACAAAACCCGAACCCATGGGTACCCACCCGATCCAACCCGGTCAACGCGGGTAAAATCCGTGTTGACGGGTTTTGGGCGGGGTTTGGGTTTAAACCCGTTCACTATTCAACGGGTTGGGTTGGGTTCGGGTTTAGGTAAACCCGACCCGTGGGTACCCGCCCACTCATATAATTAATTTTTTTGGTATATTTAATATTCTAAACAACTAATCTTATTTATGTTTGTGGAGACATGTCTAATTTTTTCTTTTTAATTGTGTAGAATGAAGTTGATGTTATGAAGTGGAGAGTAAAGAAACTTAATTGAAAGGAAGAACCTTTCAATTAAACATGTTATTTATGGAAAATTTGTGATTTGCTTCAATTTTTTTGAGTTTTCTAGATTGGTGTTGAACAATTTGTATAGTTTATTTGTGATTTGCTTGAATTTTCTAGCATGGTGTTTTATATATGGATAATTTGTATTGAGAGATTGATATTTGACTTTAATTTTGATAAGAACTTGTAATTGTAAATTTTTTACAACAAAACCCGTGGGTACCCATGAACCCGCGGATACCCAACGGGTTGGGTTGGGTTGGAGTTTTTCAAACCCACTGGGTTTTACCCTGGATTTTTTTCAAAGATAAACCCATGGGTTTGGGTTTGGGTTTGGCAAAACCCGACCCAACCCGACCCATTGCCATCCCTAATCTTGGATGAGTTGCCATTTCGCTTTGTGGAGCATGAAGGGTTTAAGAGATTTATGGCGGTAACCCAACCATTGTTTGTGATACCTGGAAGACAGACAATAAGGTAGGATTGCTATATGATCTTTTTGGAGAAAAAATGGTTGCTATCTGAGTTCTTTAAATCCAAGTGCAATGGAAGAATTTCTATCACCACAGATACATGGACTTCTGATATCAAACAGAATTTCGTGTGTGTGACTGCTCATTTCATTGGAAGTAACTGGAAGCTGCAGAAGAGGATCATTAGCTTTGTTCCCATAACTAGTCACACAGGGAAGGACATTGCAGAAAAATTGGCAGAATGTCTACAAGATTGGAAATCACAACAGTTGTTCTCCATTACCATGAATAATGCTTCTTCTAATAATGTTCTTGCAGAGTGCAATTTCGATGTGTGGCACATATAATCAATTTGGTTGTGTCGGATGGGTTGAATGAGGTTGGAGTTGTTGTAGAAAGGGTTCGAGATTGTGTTAAATGGGTGAAGTCATCACCAGGTAGAAGTGCAAAATTCAAATATGTCATTGAATATCTACAAATGGATGGAAGAAGACTTGTATCTTTGGATGTTCCAACTACGTGGAACTCAACTTATTTGATGTTGGAATCTGCAGAAAGGTTTGAGCTTGTTTTTAACTTCATGCATTTAAGCCCCAATGATTCTGCATTTCGGGATTATGTGGACTCAAAGAGAGGTCTTCCAACTAAGGAAGACTGGAGCAGTATTCGACGGCTAATGAAGTATTTTAAGTTCTTTTATGAGCTCATCTTTCGGGTATCAGGTTTGTGAAAAAACATAACTCCACCTATTAAAATTCATGGTTTTTACTTTTATTAACTTGTAATTACTAATTACTAATTAGTGAATAATTTGTTGTTATTTTTGGATGTATCCGGAACATCTTCTGTGACTGCTCATACTTTATTCAAGGCTATTGCTGACATCTATGAAGTGACATAACTTTTTAAGAAAGACATGGATGTGGAGATACAATGGATGGCAGCAAGAATGGAGGCAAAGGTACGAAAGTATTGGTTTGAGAATGATGATGATGATGATGACGAGGTGGAGAACCTAAGGATAAATAGGCTGGTTTACATGGCTTGTATGCTAGATCCTAGGCGTAAAATGGCTTATTTGTATTGGACGTGGGATAAGAGGTATGGGAAGAAGAAAAGGGACGATTTGGTGAAAGATGTGAATGCAGAGATGACTTCGATGTTTGAGGTTTACAGATTGAAGTATGCACCTCAACCCTCCGAGCCTACTGTTCAGACCACTCCTAGTGCTGATGATGGTACTGGATCTGCATCTTATGGTTGGACATTTGATGTTGAATTCTTCAAGATGAGAAAGGACCAACTTTAGAGGGTGATTCGAGGTTCTTCTGAGCTAGACATCTACTTAAGAGATGTTGATGATGCTATTAATGAGGATGATAATGATATGAAGTTTGACATCTTGCTGTGGTGGAGTAAGAACAGCGTTAGATATCCTATTCTTTCCCAGATGGTTAAGGATATCATAGTTGTTCAAGTCTCCTCTGTTGCCTCAGAGGCTGCTTTCAGTTGTGGAGGACGAGTGCTCAGCCCGTTTAGGTCTTCGTTGAGCCCCATCATTGTACAGGCCTTGATTTGTGCTGAAGATTGGATAAGATATGAAGGAGGGAAGAAAGCAGAAAAAGTTGATGATACAGAAGATGAAAATCAAGACCAGATCGATTATGAAAGTGGTAAGAATTCATAATTTCATTTATTTTTTAGTATTCCATTACTCAGTTTCCGATTACATATTATTAGATGAATTCTAACAATTTGTTCTTTTTTTTTTTTGCACTTAGTCACCACTAACTTCCAAGCTTGAATGGAGAGTGCTACTGCCATGCCAAGTGAAGGTGTCAAACAAATTTTACTTGTTGTCGTGGAGGAGGAAGAGGAGGAAGATTCAGACGAGGATGAGGAGGATAATGATAATGATAACCTTCGCACCACTTTGAAGCAGCAAGGTTCTGTTGATGTTGGTGGTACGTGTCCTAGTGGCAAGTGAGGAACTAGTAATTCTCTTTTTTATCTTCATGTCTTAGAATTTAATTTAACCATTTAGAAGCAGCAAACCAGATTGCTCTTTTTACTCTATTTGGAATTCTACGTAGTACGTACTACTATAATGCTATATTTGATCAATTGATCTTATTTTTTAAAATTTGCAATTTGCTGTTTGGAGTTTACTTGTTGGATTTTTTTTATTAATTAGCCGACCATTGTGGCTTTGTGCACCAAATTTAATTGAGTATTGACATTTGACACTATCACCACGAGGCGGTGGCGGCGGTGATGAGAAAGCAGCGGTGGGTGGCTGGGGTATGGGGATCTGGCGGTGACAGGGACAGGTGGACAACAATGAAAACGGTATGTCGGGATGCCGTGTCCCTTACTTACCGAAACCGTTTGAAACGGTAAGCGGTATACCAGGAGCTAGGCGGTATCGGCGCAAGTTTGGGAATTCCGGTAATAATGAAATCGGTAAAATGATAACCGGTACCGTTTAGCAAACCTAACAAATATCATAAAGCAAACTAGAAATACTACAAAGCAAACCACAAGTCTCATGAAAAATACCCCAAATATCATAAAATAAACCACATATATTATAAAACTGAAAAATCTTAAAAAGCAAACAAGAAATCTCATAAAGCGCACCGCAAATCTTCTGAAGCACACCAAAAATTTCATAAAGCATATCAAAACACGAGAAAACATTAAATATTTCTGGTATGCTTAGAAATGTTCGTGGTATGCTTTGTGATGTTTATTGTATGTTTGAAGAGATTTATGGTTTGCATTCAAAGGTTTCTAGTGCACTTTAGAATTTGTGGTATTTTTTGGTCTGTTTCAAAAGATTTGTGGTCTGCATTAACAGGTATGTGGTGTAATTTAGAAATATTGGAATTGTTGTTTGTGAGATTAGTGGTGTGTTTTACGAGATTTGTGGTGTGTTTTCTTGTGATTCTAATATGCTTTGCAGCATATCTTGCGTCTTTTAAGTCTAATGTGTTCAAGTATGTTTTATAATATTTGTGGTTTGGTTTCTCGTGTTTCTAGTCACTTTATGAGATTCGTGGTGTTCTTTACGAGATTTGTGGTGTGCTTCAAGAGATTTGTAGTTTGCATTACGAAATTTATTATGTGCTTTCTTATGTTTCTGGTATACTTTATGAGATTTATGGTTTCTTTTATAAGATAAAAACACAATAATGTATAAGAAAATATATATAATACATACCAATACAACCACAACTAATCCCATCAAATATGACAATGTTTAACAAAAAGTATGATAGTAAAAATCATTGAAAATCATTCACTTCTAAAGTACATACAGAAGAGTCAAATTTCGAATTAAAAAAATATTAAGATAATGAGGGCTACCATTTCTTCACTTCCATCCAATTAAGCTTCAGCGTGGCAGATCTATAAATTTAATAGGAGCTTCTACATTCCCAACAAACTAGAAGCGTTGGTGATGGAGAATAGTCAGGAGAGCATAGAATTGCATTGACGTGCAAGGATTGGAGGACTGGAAACTAGAGACAGACGATGAAGTTCCATGGCGGCGTAGAAGGCAGAGCCACAAAGGTTTTCGATGGTGGAGAAATGTCTGTCGACGATTTGACTGTGGCGACTGAGACGCCAAAGGAGAGGCGGTTGTAGGAGCTGCGGCTCTTTAGGATCTGCTCATAGAACTGAATTTGTTTCTTCCAAACTCAAGTCGTCGTCGAAAGAAAACAAAAATTGAATCCATCATTCTCTTTCTAGCTAGGTTCGTGCCAGTATAGGTTTCTAAAGGAAGTTGACTATCGATCTTCCCTGTTGTAATATATTTTCTAGAAGAGAGGCGATTGAATCTGCAGAGGAGTTTGACGGCGACCATCGATGGGGAGGAAGAAGCGGTGGTAGGGGTGGGGAGAGAGAAATTGGATGTTTTCTGGAGGAATGAATTTTTCAAATGACAAGTTTAGCCTTATTTGAATTTTTGCCTATGTAAGTTGAGTCCACATGTGTAATTAAAAAGTCAGTAAAACTTCAGGTTTTCATTGGTCCGGAGTTGGTGATCTCACAGTAACAACACAAGAGGTGTTGTCATAGTATCTGTTCCCCTATCTACCTGTGTACACACTTTTCAAGAAAACGATACTGTTGAAAGAAAACATCAACATCTCATATCTGTAACACGAGACATACATTTTCAGGACAAACGTCCAAAAAAATTAGGACTTTTGCAGCAACTATGCAGCGTGCCTAATAAACAGAAGTCCAACGCCCAATTTACAACACAGGATTCCACATGAGAAATTAACATGTTAAAAACCTAAATTATCTCATTTGAAAGTATTTGGGACTAACTTATGCTACTATGGTACATAAATTAGATTTAGAGTATACCCTTGCATATTCCTAGGATTTCCTCATTGAACAAAAGGCTATAGACTCTTTAATCTTTACACTCACGACATATTCATTTTCCAGAGATGTCACCTTCTTTGAAAAAAGATTACCATATAAAGTAGCACAATTTTCAACCAAAGTGTCATACCACAACACAATCCGTTCACATAGTCTTATTGGGATATATCCTTTCTCATTAATCCTCTACCTCAAACTGTTTAATCTCCTATAACACCTACTAGTCATGATCTCTTACACCTTTCCACTGAGGAATTGGCTGAGGTCACAAAATCTCAAGCACATCTTGGAAAAATAGCTCCAGAAGTAATTGCCCTTGCACATCTCCAGCAATCCATTGCGACCAACACTTTCAGAAAATTAACTAGGGTAAAAGAACCCCCTAGTAAATTGGCTATATACAAATGCAATTTAGTTACAGCAACTGAAGCATCATATACTAGCATCACATACACTATACAAGAATATCTCACATATTCTTCCTTAAATCCAACATTCAAACACTCTGCTCTATGCATATCTGGTATAAGAAAACCAACTTCTTATTCCGAAGCATCCAAATCACCTTAGTGGAATGCAGCAATAATTTGAAATTGAATTCTTTAGGGAAAACCAAAACTTGGAAACTAGCTTATCTACCCAAAGGTAATAAACTAGTTGGCAACAAGTGTTTTTTTTACTTAAAGTCAAACTAGATGGAAGCAGTAACACGTATAAAATCAAGACTAGTTGTTAAAGGATACACTCAGACACTTGGAATTGATTATCTTGGTAGATTTTTCACCATTTGTCAAATTGACCATTATTACATTCCTATTAGCCTAGCTACAACTTGGAATTGGTTCTTAGAACAACTTGATGTAAATACAACATTTCTCCATGGGAATTTAGATAAAGAGGTAGACATAACTAAAACTCATGGTTTGAAATACATACCTAAAGGAAAAAATATAGTATGCAGAATTATTAAATCCCGACATGGATTAAACAAGCAAGCCGCCAATGGTTTGCTAAACTAACTTCTACACTACTTACACTAGGCTATAGTCAATCTAAATGTGAATATTCCCTCTAAATGAATAATTCTGATCACATTTTTACTACTTTACTAGTTTATGTTGATGACACAGTACTCACTGGTAATTTAATATCAGAAATCCCGAAGTTTAAAGACACTTTAGATAAGGCCTTTAGCGTTAAAGACACCTTTGCTAAAGAAAATACTCTTTGGATCTCCTAACTGACACAAGAAGACTTCAATATCTGTGCAATACTCGTCATAACATTTACTATTCTATTAATCAGCTCTGTCAATTTGAAGATGTTTCTAACTACTAACACGAATTAGTAATTGAAAAGCTTTTTTGTCACATTAAAACTACACCTACTAAAAGACTTCTATTCTCTATCAATTCACTTCACAAACTAACTGCCTTTCTGATTCAGACTAGGCAGTAGGCAGGATGTCCTGAAACTAGACGATCCATCACAGGCTTTTCTATTTTTCTTGCCAATGCTCTCGTTAGTTGGTGTTCCATGAAAAAGAAACACTCTCACGTTTTTCTGTCGAGGCAGAATACATACTCCTTTAAGATACATCTGGTGAACCATTAAGGGTCCTAAATTCTTTATGCAACTTCCCATCAACTGCGACAACTTTTCAGCCGTGAAGATGACGCAAAATTCTATTCATCCCGAGCTCATGAAGCACATCGAGATTGACTGCTACTTCACGCGAGATCAAGTTCAAGCTATGAAACTAAGAGTACAACACATATATACCAAGCTTCAGCGCATGGATCCCTTTACCAAGGCACCTCCAGTACACATCTTTCTTGAGTTGGTCTCCATACAAAGCCTAAGAGAATCCATGCTTAGTTTACAGAGAAGGCTATCATAGATCATAATCATATTTGATTATGATTTAATGTTTCAAAATGTAAATACCACAAAGCTCTTGGGATTCAGTTAGTGAAGCTAGGAAGTTAAGGTATGAATATGTAATCAGACTAATTAGTTAGCTAAGGAGAGTAACAAACTTTCAGTCTCATTCTCATCCTCGGGGGTTTAATATAGGGTGCATAATCCATGGTTAGCACCCTTCCATAACTAAATCTGGACTTTTGGATTTAAGTGAGCCTAGAAAATTCAGTTCTAAGAGTTGAGAATTAAAGACTTTTTATTTTCCCTAGTTTTCTTAATCGGCTCTTATCTTTTTCTTTCTAACTTGAATTTCAATTTTTTTACGCATATGGAACGAATTTGTTGTGCTCTACAAAATAAGATCAATTTTCAATATTTTTTGAGAAAAAAATTTTGTACTTGTCATTACCGACTCTGTACCATATGGTATCTCCCTCGTTTTTAAGTTGTTTTTGAAAATATTTGCACAGAAGGAACGAGTTCATCATGATCTATTGGATCTACAAATTCCGGGAGGGGGGGGGGGATTACATTACCAAAAAATATCACTCCATACCACCCTGGTGTAGCCGTGTAGCTGTGGTATCTTGTGGTACACAATGTTGAAAGCCCTAAATGACAGTTAATATATTCTTATTATCATATATGCAACCATCTTACAATCTGTTATGTTCATACCACCGTGATATTCTTTCATACCATATGGTATGCTCTTATTTAATACCAATCGATCAATACCATATGATAAAGACTGGTAATAAATTTCTCAATTTTTTTGTTCCGAAAATATAACAAAGTGGATATCATTTTGAATAGTACAATTAATATGATTTATCTGTTAAAAGTATGTTAGGTAAGAGTTTATAAAAAGTATAGTTGATGAAAAATGAATATTTAGATAATTTATAATACATTTTTAAGGATATGTTTTGTCAAATTTCAAATTTCTTACAAATTAAACAAACCCTTGAAGAATTATCCAGTACGGAAAGAATTTATACATTTCTACCAGAATAACACCAAACTGTTAACTGTCTACTGTGAGTCTCATCAGACTTGCATCTCGTTTTTCTCTGCTATTAGTGTTGTTGCAGCTCTGCATTTTATGAAAAACTAAGTGGATAATCCAAAATACTATTATAATAGTATTATATATACTAAAATTTTGAGAGCTTACAATTGGACATGTCCATCAAACTAATACCAAGTAGTTCTATTATTATTTCGAGTCTCCTAGATTTTCTGCTTGTTTCTCTTCTTGGCAGCAGAGTTGCAGCACTGTGTAATGTACATGGATAATGGAAATGACTATGACAAGATAGAGTTATTACATACACCCAAAATCTAGATACTATCAAATCACTCAGACTAACCAAAAATTAATGGTGTAATGAATGAGAAAAATGAAGAATTAATTATGTTCATGTGCAGTGGTCAGGACTCAGGTACATCCAAGTGGGGAAAGCAGTGGCAGTACCAGTGGCTGTATTCATATGAGTAAAATATTGGGTTCTTTCTTTAACAGTAATACTCGTTTTTTATTTCACCAACCACGGTTATACTTGTCAAAGTAAATCAGAAATTAGTTAAGAATATTAATCCAATTATATTATTTGGATGAGGAATTTTACAATGTTTAAAAGGATTGGTGCTTTAGTTTTTGCTTTTATAGTACAACTCTAATTTATATTTTTAACGCTATAGTACAACTTCAAGTTGTACTTTAAAACACCAATATTTTAAAGCATAATTGAAGTGATCTACCTGAATGCCCTTAGAAGGGCGAGAGCTCTGATACGTCAATGGCTGTTGTGCCTGGATAATTCGATTTTGAACTGCCAATCGGCTGGGAGTTCACAGACAATGAGCAACGGTTTGTAATATATCATTTTCATTGACTTCTGCACTACGTATACATTCGGTTACAGTCAATCTAAATATGATTATTCCCTCTTCATCATGAAATCTTATCACAGTTTTACTCAACGGTGGATCAGGGCCCATCTCGGGCCACGGTCCAGTCCTCCACGGATCCAAAACTCGTTTAGTACTAGTAAATTTTCGATTTTGGGTATATATTTCAATGTTAGTGTTACGGTCCAATCTCTCCGTCGCTTTTTAAATGCAACCCAGTGCTCTAACCTATTCTGGATCCGCCGCTGGTTTTGCTGCTTTGCTCGTGTAAGTTGATGACAAAGTACTCGCCGGCAATTCAATGTCAGAGACAACGTACAATAGCTAACATCGAACTCGCCATATCTATGGAATGAGAGCAACACAAAGACTGGAAATTAAATATCATTGTGGGATTTGTTAAACTGATTATCCTCCTCACTGCTCAAGCTCGCTCTCGGCCGTCCTGGGGCTGGCAGAGTATCCTGTATGGAAGGCAGTTGCTTGAGCAAGGGTTACGATGGCAAATTGGGAATGGTCAGACGGTGCCAATGCTCTCTTCCACCTGGATTCCTAAGATCCATCCGTGTCTTCCACGGTATAATCCGGTTATTCTTCCGAGTGGGGAGGAGCCTCGAGTGGCGGTTGTGATTTGTCCAGGGGAGGGGCGATGGTGTGAGTCTAAGCTCAGCCAGTGGTTTGATCCTCCGACCTGTCGTGCCATTAAAGCTATTCCGCTTCCCCGGCATGATGTAGAGGACCGTCTGGTCTGGAATGACACACCTGATGGGGTTTTTTCGGTGAAATCTGCCTACCATTTGGCTGTCCGGTTGGATCAGCTGAGGAATCATAGTAAAGCTACTGTTAGCTGGATGGATAGGGCCAGCTGGATCCGTTTGTGGGAGGCTCCGCTCCCGCCTAAGCTTAAAGTGTTTGTCTGGCAAATTTTCAATCGGATTCTCCCAACAACAGAGGCCCTGAGGCTCAAAGACGTGGATGTCCATCCTAGGTGCCCGGTCTGTTGGGAAGCAGAGGAGACAATGGAACATTTGTTTCTTGATTGTCAGGTTGCTCGTGCCCTCTGGGATTACTCTGGGATGGAATATTTGGGTCAAGGTTTGCCTCGGCATACGTTCCCACTCTTCCTAAAACGCCTGCTCGTTCTTATTCCGCAACCTGATAAGGTCCTGGCGGTCGTTGCGATTCTTTGGCGGATTTGGCGGTCTCGCAACTGGGTTGTTTTTGAAGGCAAACAGTTCGGGATCCCGGCGCTGATGAGACAGTACCATCAGCAGGTGGTAGAGTGGTTACGATTGCCGGTTGGCGCTGGCTCCCCTGCGGGTAGGCCTGCGCCGCCTTCAAGTAGCATTGGGGATGGTAGTCCGATTATTTGCAGGTGGGATGGGGCAACGCGGCTGGGTTCTCACTCCGCAGGTGGGATAGTACTTATGACTCGGGATGGAGGTATTGTGGTGGCTCACGGTGTTCAATTTAATGGTATGGATGACCCGTTGGTGGTGGAGACTCTGGCATTACGAGAGGCTGTGTGGTGGTGTCTGGCGCATGGTTTCACTCATGTTTGTTTTGAGGGCGACGCCAAGGTGGTCATTGACAAAATTGCTAGGGCTGAGATTCGCGACACAAGAGTAGGAGCAATTCTGGAGGAAGTTGTGTCGCTTTTTGCTTTACAGTCGGGCTTTAGTGTTCGGTTTGTAGGTCGTCGTAACAATAGGGTAGCCCATTTGGTGGCTAGAAAGGCCCTTTCATTGTCGCCGACTGCGAGTCGTTTGTTTAATTATCAGACCTGGCTGTGCTCCAGGGTGTAACTATCTTTTGGTGATTCTATATATTGAATATCTTTTGTCAAAAAAAAAAAAAAAAAAAAAAAAAAAAAAAAAAAAAAAAAAAAAAAAAAAAAAAAAAAACTGATTATTTCAAAAAGTTGCATGCGAGGTGGTTATTCCCATTAGTCGAGCCCGCGTCTCACTCTCCAAGTTTGACTGCCTCGGGTCACAAACCCATAACCCTCCCCCAAATTTCACTACAACCAGCACCATCTTCGCTGTGCTCCCCTTTGTTTATCCTTTTAACCAGCCTCTTACTTAGTTGACAATAATTGTTAAAAAAATTACTCCGTTAAAACTTAGAGATGGAAAAAACATATCCGGGATCGTGGATAACCATACAAATCTAATATGATCGTGTAGGATAAATTTTAAAATTGAAGAATTTATTTTATGGACATAGGTAAAGCCCGACTTCGAATATTACGATTTAGGAGTAATGGATGTACGTGATTTTCTCAGTATCCAACAAGGACATGCTTGATTATACACATGCATATGTATTTTGTCTAAAAATGATAATTATTTTTCTAAATATATTTTATATTTAGTATTTATATAACATTATCATGAAATTGTATTTCACAATTATTATTTACTTCGCGTTAAAAAGACATCAGTACTAGGATTTGAACAAGGTTTCGTTAAATAAAAACTAGAATCACAATAAATTACATTATACAAATTTTTTGTATCTTATTTTAATACAAAACATACACGAACAGACCAGGTTGGTATCAAATGAATCGATAATTCATTTCACTGTAAAATGAATTACCATGTAGAATTCATTCTCAAATGAAATCTTGTGTTTGGTATGCTATATTCAAATCTTTAGAAATAGAATGAATTGACGTGTAGAATTCATTATCAGATGAATTCGTATGTGTGGTTACGTCATATGTATAAGTACTTTAGTTAATAAAAGAGGATAATTCTATCATTCTACTATAACTAGTAAATACTTGTGGAATTCATTTGATAATTCCATCTCAATTTCCTCGGAATTGCTATAACTAGTTCCAATTTCATAGAATTAAAAATTTAGAATTAAAAATAAATTCTTTAAAATACTAAACACAAAAATGTTTCATTTTAAAATGAATTTCTCAAAACTTATTGAATTTATTTATACCAAACGATATGGAAGTTGAAATTTGAGAAGTAGACTTTTTCATAATGGTTAGCTAGCAACTAAGTCTCTAGTAAGTAATTTTTTTTTTTACGGTAACTGATACTTCAATTATCATATTTTGTTATTTTAATAAAATTTTAGTAAGTCATCTAGAATTTTTCTAACTTATAAAATAAATTTAATATTGAAATCCCAAATCCAAAAAACATCAGTGGTTGGAATATTTCATATATCCAATTGCAGTATTAAATATGCAGAAGTGATATAAACATACTAAATTAGTATTAATCACCACGATATAGTATCCATCTTATTAACTGTTTCAATATCCACTTCTTGCAATTATTGGTTACTTGCTTTCTCTTGGAGGCTTTAATTTAACACTCTTATGCCTGCGCTCCAAATAGTCACAAATTATATGATCTATGTCTTTATTTCAAAGGCATAAGGTAAATGCTATACCGAGAGACTTTACGCGTTAAGGTGGTTTGCCGACGAGCAGTTGGTTTCTTTATTCCATGATTTTTTGAAGTTATCTATTAAATCATTTATGTTATCTACCTTTCTATTTCTAATCACTAGCGACTTCATAACAAGTTAATGGAACAATGAATATTTTTTTCATGTCTAATTTATTGACCATAAATTTTGCTTTTCACTTAAAAATAAACGATATCCGTGTTAGGTTTGATGTCCCCAACATATTCTACAATTCCTCCAAAACATTACATGCATCATATCTTGTGATTGCTATCATATATTGTTAGGTAAAGTTCAACATACTCAACCAATATTCGAACTATCTAGAGTAGCTGTCAACATATGAATATGAAGTACCGCGGAAAGTTCTTTACTAGTCTGGACTCTCGACTAAAGTTATCTAGACTCTCTCGGTTCGAATACACGGCGGGCGACTAACCTCCATCGGCATACACTAATCGAGGTTAATCACAAAAAACTTCCTCTACTGGTGCTTGTTCCACTACAGAGCAGTGAATCGACTTCTCGACAAAAGCTGTCAATTCATCACTTTAAATTCAAGGTTTGCTCTTTTAACCTATGCAGAGACTATCGTTCTAGGTTAAATCAGGAATTACTTACACAGGTTTGATCAGGACTCATGCAATTCTGATTAATTCCTCAATTGAATTTATCAAATCAATCATTCGCAAATGGGGTTCATACAATCATTCCCTACATACACAGCTAGAGTTCTTCATACCCAGATGAAATGGAAAATTACTCCATGGAGAGATGTGAGAACGTCATGCTGGGAGAAGACATCATCAAAACGACAATGAGAATCTGCTACTAGCAGCTAGTCGGTACTCCGAGGTTGAGAAATCGAGCTCCGAAGTCTTCAGATTGCTCTAATCCTTGCCCAAGGGTTTTTCTTCGTCACTCTCTCTCTCTCTCTCTATGGTTCTTTTTCAGCCTTTAGAACTCAGAAAATCCGGATCCTTAACCATTCTCCCTCTCCGTGTCTGTAACAACTCATCATAACATTGTCATCGAGGTGCTTCGTAAACCAAGAATTGCATCTTCGTTGGAGGAGTTACAATCGCAACCGTAACTTGAGAAGGGAGGTTGTAACTCCAAGAACGCTCCTAGAACCTGGTGTCGTCGCTTGTGAAGACCAAAACTTCGAAGGTCTGGCTGTAACTCCAAAGAATCGTCTGGAAATTTGTCATTTCTCCTCCGAGAAGTTACGGGCTCTTGTGACAAGTTAGGGTTGCAACCGTAACTCCCAAGGCTTGCTCGTAACTCTTCCAAGCTCTCTGCCCGTTTGCTCCAAATCGTTCCAAAACTCGCTCTCTCTCCCCCGTTCACGCACTAGGACCGGAAACATCATAAACTGATAGGGTATGAAGGTAAAGTATAATACTTGGAGAAGGTCTACAAGAAGAGTCCAAGAGAAGAAAAGAAGGAAAGAAGACAAAAGAGAAAAAAGACAAGGCTGGGAGACAAGAGACAAGCCCAGGCACCTGACATCAGCAAGGACAAGGGGCAGGGGGACACCCTCTGTCAAAAAGGACTATGTACAGTGTCAGAAAGTCTGAGGCGCCCGACCACAGCATTTATGGCTTGGCAGGCGCCCAGACCACGACCTAACCCTCAAATGTGTATAAATAGGAGTTCTCTCCTCATAAATGGCAATCTATCTACTCTTACTCTAACTTCTCTCTACTTTCTCTCTCTACATACTTCTTCTCTTCCTCTGCTTCGGACGAGGCGGGGCGCCTACCCCCTCAATGTCATGGCTGACGCCCCAAACCCCTTGGACCCGAGCGACCCCCAGTCGATCGGGCTCAAACAATTGGCGCCCACCGTGGGGCCAAGCATGACTTTGAAAGACGCTTCCAACTCAAAGAAGGGAGAAGAAAGGAGTCCGGCACCTACGAAGACCCCTCTCAAGCAAGTTGTTGGTCGCGAGGCTATCAACCCTCAACCACTCACCATCCAAGGTTTGGAAGCATCCGACGACGACGATCCATCGGGAGACAGAGAAGGCATGGAGTGCCTGGAGGGCCAGCTAGCAAAGCTTCGGGAAAAGCAAACACTTCAAATGGCAAGCATGCAAGGCCAACTAGACCAAGTCATGACCGCGTTGACGGCACTCACCAAGGCCAACGACCAGGCGCCTCCCAATTCACAAGAAGCCACGGAAGAGAGGAGGCGCCTCCGAGGAAAGATGCAAGAAGTTGAGGTGCCACCCATGAACTCCCCACGGGAGGGTGTAGGCGCCTCACCAGAAGAAGAAGCGTTCGAAGCTGATAACGCCGCCTTCCTAGAAAGGAAATGGAAATTCACTACTGCGGAAAGTGATCATAGAGAAACAAATGGAGTCTTCCTGGACTCGCTTCCTCCATCGAGGAGAAGCCTAAGCGCGTTACTTCCTTCTCAGGGGTACGCGTAGGAGAAATCGATTCTTGCTCAAGATATTCATCTTGGCAAAGCCTTTACCCGCGACTAGCGGAAGAGCCCTAGTGCTTACACGTGGATTTTTATCCGAGTGTCGGGCGCTCGTTTTACGAGTCCCCATGAGAGGCGATATTTTGTCCACATCCCTCGCAAAAAATTCCTGTCTTGACAAAGGGGTCACCCAAACCCGCTTCCTCCGTCGAGGAGAAGCCTAAACGCGTTACCTCTTTTTCAAGGGTACGCACGGGATACTCAAGCTCGCTTCCTCCGTCGAGGAGAAGCCTAAACGCGTTACCTCTTTTTCAAGGGTACGCACGGGATACTCAAGCTCGCTTCCTCCGTCGAGGAGAAGCCTAAGCGCGTTACTTCCTTCTCAGGGGTACGCGTAGGAGAAATCGATTCTTGCTCAAGATATTCGTCTTGGCAAAGCCTTTACCCGCGACTAGCGGAAGAGCCCTAGTGCTTACATGTGGATTTTTATCCGAGTGTCAGGCGCTCGTTTTACGAGTCCCCATGAGAGGCGATATTTTGTCCACATCCCTCGCAAAAAATTCCTGCCTTGACAGAAGGGGTCACCCAAACCCGCTTCCTCCGTCGAGGAGAAGCCTAAACGCGTTACCTCTTTTTCAAGGGTACGCACGGGATACTTAAGCTCGCTTCCTCCGTCGAGGAGAAGCCTAAACGCGTTACCTCTTTTTCAAGGGTACGCACGGGATACTCAAGCTCGCTTCCTCCATCGAGGAGAAGCCTAATCGGGTCACCTCCTTTTCCGAGGTACGCGTGGGGAGACTTCAGCCACGCCATCGCAAAACGCGGTAGTCGGGGTCGTCAGTAGCTCGAAATTTGCCTGTTTCAGGCTCGAGCTCCACACTGGACATGTCACCCTCGAAGCTTTAGCTTTCCCTTTGGAGGGAGCGGAGGCGCCACCCATAGAAGCTGACGGCTGCGAGTTATTAGACTCCATGGCAAAGAGAGAGAGGTGGACAGAAAAGCGAGTCTTGGAGGAGAACCGGGTGCAACGCCGAAGCAGGTAACGCGCGGGCAAAAAACCGTTATTATGCCCCGTAACCTTAGGAGGAAAGGCGCCTTAGACGCCTTGAAACGGATAAACCTACATCGCAAATAAAGAATAAGACGAAAGAGGGGGAAGCACCGCTCGAGCAGGGAAACAAACAAACACCTGGTGAGCGCGTTCAAACAAAGTAGGAGGTGGCGCGCGGAGTCTCCTAAAGGAGGTAACCTATTCAAAAAACAAGCAACAAAGAACAAGGGGCGAGTATGTTAGAACAATCTGATAGAGCAACTGTCGGGAAAATGAGAAGGTTAAACACGACGCCTAACAAAAGCTCGGAGGGTGGCGCTCAAACAAGCAAGAGAGTTCAGAAAAGGAAAAATCTTGTAACAAAGACGGGGAGGCGCCTCCCCCAATTGAAGAAAAAGCAAACGACGGCGCCACCCCTAGTTCAAAAATTGTAAAGGGTGGCACCTAGGAAAAACAAAGCGGAACTCACCTACGCGAGATCCGAAGGTGCCCAACGAATGGAGGAACGACACATGAGAAAATACATAATTTTAGAAACGAGGAGGCAGAGGTGCCTCCCCAATTGAAGAAAAGGCGAACGACGCCGCCACCCCTAATTCAAAAATTGTAAAGAGTGGCGCCTAGAAAAACAAAGTGGAACTCACCTACGCGAGATCCGAAGGCGCCCAGCGGATGGAAGGAGCGTTGCCTAAAAAGGATCAATAATTTTAGAGACAAGGGCGCGGAGGCGCCTCCCCCGATTGAAGAAGACGACACATGGCGAACGACGACGCCACCCCTAGTTCAAAAATTGTAAAGGGTGGCGCCTAGGAAAAACAAAGCGAACTCACCTACGCGAGATCCGAAGGCGCCCAGCGGATGGAAGGAGTGTTGCCTGAAAAGGACCAATAATTTTAGAGACAAGGGCGCGGAGGCGCCTCCCCCGATTGTAAAGAGTGGCGCCTAGGAAAAACAAAGCAGAACTCACCTACGCGAGATCCGAAAGCGCCCAGCGGATGGAAGGAGCGTTGCCTGAAAAGGGCCAATAATTTATAGACAAGGGCGCGGAGGCGCCTCCCCCGATTGAAGAAGAGGACACATGGCGGACGACGGCGCCACCCCTAGTTCAAAAATTGTAAAGGGTGGCGCCTAGGAAAAACAAAGCGGAACTCACCTACGCGAGATCCGAAGGCGCCCAGCGGATGGAAGGAGCGTTGCCTGAAAGGATCAATAATTTTAGAGACAATGGCGCGGAGGCGCCTCCCCCGATTGAAGAAGACGACACATGGCGAACGACGACGCCACCCCTAGTCCAAAAATTGTAAAGGGTGGCGCCTAGGAAAAACAAAGCGGAACTCACCTACGCGAGATCCGAAGGCGCCCAGCGGATGGAAGGAGCGTTGCCTAAAAAGGACCAATAATTTTAGAGACAAGTGCGCGGAGGCGCCTCCCCCGATTGAAGAAGAGGACACACGGCGGCGCAATCCCTAATTCAAAAATTGTAAAGGGTGGCGCCTAGGAATGGAGGGTAGCGCTTGTAAAAAATTAGGCACGAAATAAGCTTCCTGAAGCAAGGGGGGTAGCGTCGACAAAGGAGTGAGTGTCCAGGCACCCAACTGAAGGTTAGACACCTTGCTGAAGAAGTGAGGTGTCAGGCGCCCAACTAAATGTCAGACACCTCGACAAAGGAGCAAGTCGCCATGTGCCTCACTGAAGGTTAGGCACCTCGCCGAAGGAGTAAGGTGCCAGGCGCTCTACTGAAGGTTAGACACCTCGCTGAAGGAGTGCGGTGCCAGGCGCCTCGCTGAAGGAGTGAGGTGACAGGCGCCCAACTGAATGTCAGACACCTAGGCAAAGGAGCGAGTCGCTAGGCACCTCACCAAAGGAGTGAGGTGTCAGCCGCCGTATCAAAGGTCAGGCACCTCGACAAAGGAGCGAGTCACCAGGTGCCCCACTGAAGGTCAGGCACCTCGTCGAAGGAGTGAGGTGTCAGGCGCTCCACTGAAGGTTAGACACCTCGTTGAAGGAGTGCGGTGCCAGGCGCCTCGCTGAAGGAGTGAGGTGACAGGCGCCCAACTAAATGTCAGACACCTAGGCAAAGGAGCGAGTCGCTAGGCACCTCACCAAAGGAGTGAGGTGTCAGCCGCCGTATCAAAGGTCAGGCACCTCGACAAAGGAACGAGTCACCAGGTGCCCCACTAAAGGTCAGACACCTCGTCGAAGTAGTGTGGTGTTAGGCGCCCAACTGAAGGTCAGGCACCTCGGATAATACTTGGAGAAGGTCTACAAGAAGAGTAGTGACACTGAAGGTCAGGCACCTCGCTGAAGGAGTGAGATGCCAGGCGCCCAACTGAAGGTCAGACACCTTGGCAAATGAGCGAGTCGCCAGTCACCTCGTTGACTTTGTGTCTTAAGGCAACAAACGACAAGCTGGATGACAAATGCTTATCAAAGACATAAGCGAAGGAGTGAGGCGCCAGACACCCCACTGAAGGTCAGGCACCTCACTGAAGAAGTGAGGTGCCAGGCGCCCAACTGAAGGTCATACACCTCGGCAAAGGAGCGAGTCGCCAGACATCTCGTTGAGTTTGGGTCTTAGGGCAACTAACGACAAGTTGGGTGACAAGTGATTAGCCAAAGAATCGAAGCAAGCGCTCTTCTAAAAGAGCACAAGTAATCGAAAGAAAAATGTAGCATCTCAGACAATGAATGGAAAGCATTTGAATATCAGTGGTATCTTTTGGCAAAAAGAAGAAAATGGGAAAAGAGCGCTAGGCGCTCGTTTCAAATGGGCAAGGCACAGGGTGTTCAAAGGAAAACTGACAAGTTTGTTTCAATTTCATATGATTGTCAAGATAGATTGAATCCTCTAACACGAGCGTAGGCGCATCCTCTAAGATGAAAAAGTGGTCACTTGGGAAATAATTGATGAAGAACGGAAGAATGCAAGCGTCAGGCGCTGGATAAAAGGGGCATGATTGCTTCTTTAGCTAGTCTTCGTTACTTGAGACATGTGTTTATTCTTTCTCATTTTACTACATCTTATTTGGAAGCAAACACACCCACGCGGGTGCACAAGCGCTCAACAGATCAGAAGATTAATAAGGGAATGAAGCACCCGCTTGAAAGGAAGAGCCTGGTGCCGATTAAGTAAAGAAAGAGAGCTGGCACTTGATTAAGAAGACGAGAAAGCAAGGTTAGTGAAACACTCACTTTATGTTGACGCCGCCATGATACTCATACCGACGCCAAAGGGGCAATTGATAGGGTATGAAGGTAAAGTATAATACTTGGAGAAGGTCTACAAGAAGAGTCCAAGAGAAGAAAAGAAGGAAAGAAGACAAAAGAGAAAAAAGACAAGGCTGGGAGACAAGAGACAAGCCCAGGCACCTGACATCATCAAGGACAAGGGGCAGGGGGACACCCTCTGTCAAAAAGGACTATGTACAGTGTCAGAAAGTCTGAGGCGCCCGACCACAGCATTTATGGCTTGGCAGGCGCCCAGACCACGACCTAACCCTCAAATGTGTATAAATAGGAGTTCTCTCCTCATAAATGGCAATCTATCTACTCTTACTCTAACTTCTCTCTACTTTCTCTCTCTACATACTTCTTCTCTTCCTCTGCTTCGGACGAGGCGGGGCGCCTACCCCCTCAATGTCATGGCTGACGCCCCAAACCCCTTGGACCCGAGCGACCCCCAGTCGATCGGGCTCAAACATAAACCAACACAACCTAGCGTAAAACAGACTTAGATAACGAAAATACAAGCTCAAACGATCGAGAAATCATGGGAAAAACATGTTCGAATATAATGTTATCCCTTAACTTAACAAGCTTTTGTGATGCAGATTGTGGAGGCTGCCTCACCATCCGTCGTTCCACGACTGCTTTCTTTATCACTCTTGGTGGCTCACCCATGTCTTTGGCGGACTAAGAAGCAGACAGTTGTTGCGTGTTCTTCTACCGAGGCGGAATACCAGGCCATGGCTAGTACAGTGAGTGAACTGATCTGGCTACGCTGGCTACTCCGCAACCTTGGTATTACTTCTTCTGGGCCTACCGTCTTGTACTGTGACAATTAAGCAACTCTTCATATTGCGGCCAACCAAGTATTCCATGAGCGCACTAAGCATGTTGAGATGGATTGCTATTTTGTCAGAGAGGCGCGTCCAATCAGGTGAAGTTGCTCCTGCCAAGATTGCTACCTCTGACCAACCAGCAGATTTATTCACAAAGGGATTGAGTGTTGATCAGTTCCATCATCTCTTCGTCAAACTCGGACTTCTTGACATTCACTCCTTCGCTTGAGGCGAAATGTAGTGATCTCTAATTATTCATTCATTAATTTAGGGATCTCTTTGTAACTTTTCCTTCTATCCACGTTGCATTAGGTTTAGGAGAGCTAGGGTTACTTTGATTTATATGTAGGCGGTTGTAGCTGCTGGAAAGTTAATAGAACGAGTGATAATAATATTTCAGCCCGAGTTCCCCAAGCTCTTAGTGGAGTACTCCCGTTCACATCGAATGAAGAAACCACGTAAATCACGTATCTCGTCCTATTTTCTTTACTCGAATTATCAATTTTTACACACCTGACCGCAACTCTCTCTTAATCGCGACTCGGAGAATCTATTCCGAGCAACCGCTACTCTCTTTTCTTCCTCGATGTCAGCCCTCGCCTCCTTCCTTAATCTAGATTCCGCTATTCAATTTGCCTTCTTCTCATCCTTAATCCATAGCCGACGATCAATTCTTCTTCATGTTTCCTTCCTCAAAATTTCAAACCAACAATCTCGGAAATTTAAACATCCGCTAAAGAGGAATTTTGCACAATCTCCACAGGCCAATTCTTTGGTTTTGTAAAACGCATAAATTCTCTTGAATTTTCACATTTTAAAATTTCCATAGCCGATTGATAGAAAAATTCGCTTGATTAAATGTTGAAATTCTCTTGGGTAGTGGATTGATAGAAAAATAATATATGACTAGCATTTTGTCCCGTGTTCCGCCGCGGTAAGAAACAATAATTAAGTTGAAATCAAATAATTTATAAAAGGGTTATAGGTATAATATGCCACTCTATTATGATATTTTATCAAACATGCCCCTTTACTATTTTTTACATCAAACATGCCCCTGTACTTTGTAAAAATTATCAAACATTTACTTTTGTTAAAATTTCCATCCAAAAAATGTTAACCAACGCCGAACTTTGGTTTGGGCGACACCAAAGTCTAAAATATCACTAATAATTTAACTTTAGAATTTTTTTGGTTCTTTTGTATAGCCAAATAATTCAAATAATTTCACTTTGAAGCGACCCAGAGAAATAAAATGGGGGACAAAACTGATATTTTCCCTCTCATTTGCCGATGTCGGGTCGTCTAAATCTCGATTCAACCATGATTGACGCTTTTTCAGTGGAAAATTTAGCAGAAGTGCATGTTTGGTAATTTTGTCAAAGTACAGGTGCATGTTTGATGTAAAAAATAATAAAGAGGCATGTTTGATAAAACGTCATAGTAGAGGGCATATTATACCTATAACCCTTTATAAAATAATTCAGATAAGATACCTACATATGTTTCACGTTGTGTTTTAATCATTACGAATAACATACATCATTCATTTTTTAAGTGATACATAATAAATAATTATCCCTACCTGAGGATTACGTTGTGTTTAATCTTTATGGAAGACTTATATAATTTTTTTGTTTAATTGATACATACAAAATGATTCTTAGTTCATAATATTTACGTAGTGTTTTAATCGTTAAGAAGACTCATTAATATATTTGTTTTCAAAACAACTATCCCGCCATAAATTTTTGTCCATGTAGTGGTTATAAATTTTAAGAATGAATTTGTCATTTATGTAACTGTTATAGAACGTTGTTTATGTAACTATAATAGAATGTTGTAACATAAATCTTTCATATTGTGTGGTCTAATAATAAAATCAATTTTAGAAAGTAACATGATTAAAATGCTATGCCAAAGTCAACTAACCTTGCAGAACCTTTTCATAATTCGAAGTTATCACACGTTAAATATTTTAATTAATATTAATGCAATTTTGATAAATAATAAGGGAATAATTTAATATGATTCATATTAGAGAAAATGACTTACTGTAAAACTGGTTTGTTACCGCACCGTTGAATTGGTTGTTACAACGTAAAGAGAAAATAGTCTTTTTTTCTTAATGAACATTGAAATTGTTTATGCATTTAATTATATAAATAAATATAATAATAATAATCTAATAATAGAAACATGATTTTACAAAATAACGTATAATTAAATTATTATGCCAAAGTTAACTAATCTTGCGTAACCTTTGCATAATGTGAATTGATGATATTTTAATTATTTAATCAAATATAATAAAATAATGTTTTTTATGTAACTACTATAGTATGTTATTACATAAAATTTGCATAAATTGTGGTCTAATAATACAAACAAATTTAGAACGTAGCATATGATTAAATTGTTATGCCAAAATCAACTATTCTTGCAGAATCTTTTCATAATGCATATTGATGACATGTTAAATATTTTAGTTAACAATAAGAGAATTTGGTTAATTAACAAAGGAATAATTTAATATTTTCCCTATTATTTAGGAGAAAAAGACTTACCATAGAACTAATTGTACCGTATCGTAGAATTTGTTGTTACCGTGAACAGAGAAAATACTGTTCAAAAAAAAAAAAAAAGTGAACAGAGAAAATAACCTTTTTTTTAAACGAATAGTGAAAATTGTTTCTACTTTTAATTATATAGTCTAAATATAAAATCAACTTTTACAAAGTAACATTTGATTAATAAGTTATGTCAAAGTTAACTAATCTTGTAGAAACCTCTGCACAATGCGAATTGATGACATGTTAAATATTAATTAACAATATAGCAATTTCTCTTTTTTTTGTCAAAAGATATCATATATTGATCACAAAAAATAGACAGTTACATCTTGGAAACCAGTCATGCCCGGAAATCAAAGACGCAACCCAGTCGGATACAAAGAGAGGGCTTTTCTAGCTACCGAATGAGCTACCCTATTGTTTTCCGGACCTATAAACCGCACACTAAACCCAGGATGGGCGCGAAAATAATGAACTATCTCTTCCAGGACAGCACCCAACCGGTAATCCCTTGCGTCAGCTTGATTAATTTTATCAATAATGACCTTAGCATCGCCCTCGAACCGGACCTCTGACAATCCACACTCCAAACACCACAAAATGGCCTCCCGAAACACAAGCAACACCACCACTGCAGGCTCGTCTATTCGAGGAAATTGAACCCCATTATCCAAAAAGAGCCTCCGCGCCGAGTCACAAAGAACCATCCCACCAGCCGAATGCGACTCACTCCTATTGGCCCCATCCCACATGCAAACCAGCCATAAATCACCCACTTGAGGCACTGGCTGAATCAACGGCCTAGTCACCCTAGGAGCCGGGTCCGATGGCAAGCCCACCCATTCCTCATATTGCTGGTTAAATTGGCGCATGAGCGCAGGGAACCCAAACTGTTTGCCTTCAAAGACAACCCAATTACGAGACCGCCAGATCCGCCAAAGGATGGCAACCACAGCCATAAACAACGATGGTTGATGGATCAGCACCAGCAGACGTTTGAGAAATAAAGGAAAGGTATGCCGCGGAAAACCCTCCCCCAAATATTCCAGACTTGAGTAGTCCTAGAGAGCCCGCGCAATCGAACAGTAAAGGAACAGATGTTCCATCGTCTCTGGGCTATCCTAGAAAACTGATACCTGGGAATCACAGGAACCTCCTTCTCAATAAGCGCCTCCGTAGTTGGTAGAGCCCGATTTAGAATTTGCCACTGAAAAACCTTCAGCTTCGGAGGGATCTTAGCTTCCCACACCATGATCCAACTTGGCTTATCCATCCAACTAACCGAGGATCGCCACCCACCCCTCCTCCTATCCAAGTCCACATCCAAATGGTAAGCCGACTTCACCGAGAAAACACCATCTGCCGTGCTATGCCAGATAAGCTTATCAGCCACATTCTGCCGCGGGAGTGGAATAGCCTTAATGGCGCCGTAGGTAGGCGGATCAAACCATTGACTAAGCTTATCATCAGACCATCGCCCTTCCCCTTCACAAATAATCTCCGCCACCAAAGGATCGCCCCCATCAGGCAAGATCATCAGATTATAACAGGGGGGATCGAGCTGGCACCTAGGAATCCAGTTAGAGTGGAGAAGAGAGGCCGATTGGGCATTGCCAATCTGCCACCTTTAACCAGCCTCCAATAACTGTCTCCCATATAGGATGCCCTGCCACCCCCAAGAGGGTCTTGATCTAGCCTGCGCTCAAGAACGAACCATGCGGGAAGTACTTCCCCTTATAGACCTGGGCAAGGAGGGAATGAGTTTCATTGAGAATAAGCCAGCCAATCTTCGTTAAAAGAGCTTGATTAAAATGTTCAAACTGGCGGAATCCCATTCCCCCATCATGTTTACTCTTGCACATATTGCGCTAGGATACCCATCTAACCTTGGGATGGCCCTCCTCAGCAACCGACCAGAAATGGACCACATGTCGATCTAATATGAGACAAAGGGTGAGAGGAAGCCGGAAGCATGACATGAAATGTAGGGGTAGGGCCAAAGCTATAGATTTAATCAATGTTTCCTTAGCCGCCCAAGACAACGTCCGTTGCTTCCATCCCTGAAGTCGTTCTAATAGCTTTTCCTCCAAATATCAGAACGTAGCCATTTTGGATCTGGCAACCAGCGTGGGTAAACCCAAATATTTATCATGGACCACCACAACACCAACCCCTAAAATTGTGGCCAAGAAATCTTGATCTAGCAGGGCAATATTCTTACTAAAGCACACCGCAGATTTCTCCAGATTGACACGCTTGCCACTTAGCTCTTCATACTCATTCAAGACTTCAATTAAATTCTCGCACTCCTGGAGAGAACCTCTCAAGAATAAATAAAAATCATCAGCCAAGAACAAATGAGAGATTCTTGGAGCACGAGGAGCCACTTTGACCCCTTCCAATTTCTTCTCTGAGATTGCTTTCCGAAGGAGAGCCGCAAACCCCTCCATGCAGAGCACAAATAAAAGAGGCGATAGCAGATCTCCCCGCCAGAGCCCCTGGAAGAAGTGAAATAACCCGAGGGTGTACCATTCATTAGGACAGAAAAAGATGAGGAACGGAGACATTCATGTATCCATCCTCGCCAGACTGCGTTAACACCCAATTTATCCAAAATCGCCAGAAGGAAAGGCCATTCAACTCTATCATAGGCCTTTTCCATGTTAACCTTTAGAGCCATGTACCCTTTCTTCCCCTGATTCTCGGTTAATAAAAAAATTTTTAGAAAGTAACATATTAACAAACCGTTATGCCATCCTACAAAAAAAAACCGTTATGTCAAAGTTAACTAGTCTTGCGAAACATGCAAATTGATGACATGTTAAATATATTAATTAAAAATAATAGAATTTTGGTTAATAATAAAGGGATAATTTAATATTAGGTATGCCTATGGTGACATGCATGTCACTGTAACTTGTACTTTTAGGTCGACCTCATATAGGATTAGGTCGACCTAATATGTCGTTTCAGTTTTGTGAGGTTCTCGAATACACTAATGTGGGCACCCTAATGATTTATCACGGTCGACTTTTAAAATGTAGTGGTCCACCGTTTGTAGTTTAAGTTGTCATTGTTGGTCGACCACAATAAAACATAGGTCGCCCTTTTCATTGGCGTCAGAAGAAAAATGGTCGACCGTAAATGTATATAGGTCGATCACTTGATGACAGTCATTAAAAAAATGGTCGACCATTTATAGAAAGAGGTCGACCAGATAGAAGAGAAGTGTTGTATCCATTTATCCGTCATCATTTGACGTAAAATGAAGATCAAGTGTTGGTTTCGTGGTAGACCTAATCCGGTACGAGGTCGACCGAATACAAGAAAATCAACCTATGCCCTGCGTATTTTTTGCTTATGTATGTCGATGTGAGTGGTTCTTTTGCTCGTACAACTTACGTTTCAAACAACAGAATCAGTCATAAATAATGATAACAAGGACTCATAACTTCCACGTGGTCAACCTCTTGAATCACGTACAACAGCAACCCCAAAGGATCTTCTTCACAAAAGCTCTAACCGTAAAAACCTAATTCAGAGTTTCGGTGGCTGTGAAGGTGATATATATATATTCGTATTTATAGATATTTAGGACGAGAATGGGTCGAATTAAGTGGTAGACAAGTTAGGGTTACCTTTCTGGTGCTGGAATTCTAATCCAATACGGATACGGTGTGCACACGGTCGACCTCAGTTAATCAAAATGATCGGCCTATGAGGTATTTGGGTTGACCTTTCATTCTATTCGCTTCCCATAGAGGTCGACCAATTACTATAAAAGGCCAACCGCGTCGTTTACCTCACAAAACTGAAACGGCATATTAGATCGACCTAATCCTATATAAGGTCGACCTAAAAGTGCAGATAAGGTCAATACGAACAATATTAAATTATTGTTTTATTACTAACCAAAATTCTATTATTATTAATTATTCCTACAACTATTCCTACAACTAATTCTCAAAAATACTTGGAAAATATTAAAGGACTTTGCCTAGTATTTTTGAGAATAAAATATTATAGTAGAATTAGTTGTAGGAATAAATAAAAACAATAGAATTTTGGTTAGTAATAAAATAATAATTTAATATTGTTCCTATTATTTAGGAGAGAAAATGACCATAGAGTTAGTTGTAGGAATAAAACCTTATTGTGAAAAGTGCCGCAATAGAGAGAATTGTCCATTATTTCTTAATGAACTGTGAAATCGGTTGTGCTATTAATAATAATAATAATAATAATAATAATAATAATAATAATAATAATAATAATAATAATAATAATAATAACAACTAGACGTTATTTATACTTATGTACTAGTTGCCTATAAAAGACAAAACCTGCATCCCTCGTTACCAGTCACCACCCGCAATTTGCACGTAATATATATTAATTATCTGCACACCCAATAAATCAGGAGCATATATATTATTGTTCGCACTTTAAAAAACAACTAGAAAAGCATCCGCGCTACGCTGCTGCATATGGTGAGAGAGGTATTGAAATTTGCATTACCTGTTTAATTTTGTATTTACATTATCAATATTAAATTTTCTCTTGACCATCAATTATTATTATAGTGATATAAAAGTAAAAAAGATAATTAGACTACATAAAAGATGGTAGTAGTGGACTCCCATACCCACAATATATTTTGATTTTCTTAAATAATTAACCCAACCTTAATTAGTGTGCAACGGGTTGGCCCGTAACGGACGCACAAGACCAAACCAATTCTTGTGATTCGGTCTTTGGTCCTATGAATTTAATTAATATTGAGAAAATTGAAGTGAATTGAAATTTTAATCGGACCAAACCATACCAAATAAGATGGAATGCACTGTTGATCAGGTCCTTGATCCTAATATGTCTTTCACAATTGAACCACAGTTCTCATTTTAGTCTGGTCTAATGAGAACTGTGGTTCAATTGTGAAAGACATATTAGGGTCCTTACCGGACCACTGCACACTCCTACAAAATTAGCAAATTCATATCTGAAAATTTAGCCCAATTTACTAACATAATTGAGTGTTGGTTGGAGTGGTGAGTACGGGCAGACTGGATGTCTTGCATGTTGCCTTGCACCTAGAGGTGGTAAATACATTGGATCCGTAGATTGGTGAATTGAATTGGTAGATTCATGGATCAAATGGATCGGCGGATTCATGGATTGGATAATATAGAGTGGTGGATCCAAATGACATCCACGCCTTGGACCAATATGTAAATTTTGAAAAATTTAGGTAATAAAATGTCATAATAAAAAATTTAGGTACAAAAATTGTAAAATATATAAAAATTCAGGTACTTAACTGTAACTCGTCAATGATCCATGAATCCATCAATACAATTGCTTGTACTAAAATGAATTGAATTAATTAAATATTTAAGTGGATGAATTAAATTGAATTTATATATTGAATTATAAATTGTCACCTTTACATCTACCATTCTTTTCTCTACATCCAATTCTTCTCTCCTACTTCCCAAAATAATTAAACCTAGCTTCTCATTACTTCAATTATTTTCTCATACGGATCAAATCATTATTATGACCAATGGGCCAATCAAATAGAGTTCCTAGGCAACAGTAACCCATCTTCACATTTATATAATATATATAACTATAGTTTAAAAATAATTATGAGGCTTATTTCAATGATGAAACTAAAAGGGAGGAATGCTCGATTCTTGAGAGATTATGCAAAATATTAAGTATGTGTTATAATATGTATTAGGTATATGACTATTTGTTTAATTGATTAATTAGTTTGATTGCTTTGCACTATCTAAAACCAAAACCAAACCATCTAAACCACTCAAGATAATAAATTTAATCAAATCTAATTATCCAAATAATACTAATGAAAATGATAATCATTATAATCACTCCGTTTGAATACCCATTGTTGAGCTCCAATATTCGCAACTTCTTTTTTCTCTCAGCGTCCTCCAATCCCCTCAAGCAACCCATCACTGTTTTCATGAATGACCCCAATTCCTTCAAGGCAAACACAGTTTCTCTGGCTTTGCATAGTAAATTGCCAGGCAAACAATAAAACTAAATCTAAATGAATAATGAACTGTATCTGTGTGAAAAGTAAATTGTATCGGTGTGTACAGTACGGATTGTTCCCCACAATTATATTTTAATTGCTTATAAAATACAATCATCGGCAAATACAATCATATAATTAATTACAAGCATGTGATAATATTTTTGGCTCCATGCTATCACCATTAACATTATAATACTTTGAGCACACTTCCCGCCATTGAGCTTAGCAATCCTGGATTCCTCGCTGCATATTATAGTTATACTACTGGTTTTGCAGTTGTAGTAACTCGAACAGCTACCACCAGTCTCCATGCATGGATCTCCCAGAAAGTGGAGAAACTCTTTAGTCTTCATTAATTATTTGTGTTATAAACCTATTGGTTCTAATAATTTGAGTAGTTGCCAAGATTTTTATTATGGATTTTATATCACTCACTAATACACTCTGTTTAAATGAGGATATTTTTCCAAGAATGCACATTTAATTTTTTTCCCAAAATACAAATGTTAATGAAAAAATCTCAATCTACGCACGTTTGGGCATCGAACGAGGAGGTGAATATGTTCACCGAGGCAGAGGAAAGCGGTGAATGCATCACCGCGGCCAAGAAACGCGGTGAAGGCCTGACCTAAGGCTAAAATTTCAAACGAACGTAACTTTGTGCTCAGTTATCTGATCGTAGTGAAATATTTTTTAATTCCGCATAATTTTTTGAGATCTTGTAGGGTAAAGGAAGTTTGGTCACGCCTTCATCCCGAACAACGTCATTTGCTACCCCGAACGAGCAATTTTTTGATTTTGCCAAACTTTGGAAGGCCATAACTTTGTGCTTCACCATATGACGGTCAAACCACCTGTGAGCCAAATTTGTCCAGTAATTTGAAAAATTGTCCATAAATGTCTGATTGAAAAAATCGGGGGAAAAATATCACTTACGCCAAACTTTGGGCCAAACTAGGGTATTAACCCTTTTTATTTTATTCGTTGATAAGGTGGTAGCTGAGTTGAATGCTGAGATGGAGCACCGTTAAGAAATAGTTAACGGTAACATACTAATGGTTATTATTTAGACGTGTTACAATATATTTAGCTAATTCTTACTATTTCGATAAGTTTGGTTGATAAAAAAGAATTTTAAAAAGATTTGGCTGATAAATATTCATTACCCTAAATATAATCTACAAAGTATATTATCTGCACTGCACACAAAAAACTAGTCACTATTCTATTTTCCAAACCAGAAAAGTTAGTGGTTTAGGGTTCAGCGGTTAACTGTTACAAAACCTTTGGTGTACCGTTGATAGAACCGTTCATGATATATAACATGTAAGACTTGTATATTACACTAATTTAAGATTGAAATTATCATTGACCACAAACAAGTTCAAATTCATATCATCGTCAAAATATCTAATAAAGCATTCCAACCATCTCACAAAAGAAACCACATGTTTTTAATTCAAATTAAAAATTACCGTTTTAGTCGATACTCGATAGTAGACAATGTAAAATCGACAATTAGGTTGAGGAAACATATATAAAATTATAAAGTAAATTTGATGGTCTTAGTTTATGTTAAAGAAGGTTTTTGTTAAAATAGTGAGCCAGTGGACAAGTTAAACCGTGCTGGTTTATTTAATTTTATGTTGAACCGTAGAAAATCGTTTGGTCCATCAATAACCATTCAAGCAATGAACTGGACCGCTATCGTAACTGATTTGACAATTTTACTGGCCCGACCAATGATTCGGTTCGGTTCTCTTAACAATAATTCTTAAAAAAAAAATAGTCAACTAAGCATTCACATCAATAGCGTTTTACTACTTTAAGAAAGAACCTATACATACCTTGTGGACTGTGGCTGTGGTCGTTATTATTATTATTATTATTATTATTATTATTATTATTATTATTATTATTATTATTATTATTATTATTATTATTATTATTATTATTTATTTTTTAATTATTTTTTTTTTGGTAGGATACCCTGTGGTCATTTAGTAAAACATAACTATGTTTATCAGGAAATTAAAGTTAAATATATCATATCATGATGTACGAAATCTTACCGCCCTGGCATGAGATCGCGCCACCATGCTATGATCATACTAGAATGGTAAGATCTCGTATTCGATTGATAAGACACAGAGTTGTGTAAGATGATGCATATCAAGATTATACACATGATCTTATTAAGGATGGAAAATAACATCATAATAACATGTATTATTAGTCCGTCTCAACAACGTATGGATTTCGAATGCATCATACATGAACCAACAAATAAAACAATATTATGAGGACCATACCAGACCGTCTATATCAATAACAGATACTTCTAAAGACACCCTCGAGATCCTGATGAACAAGAAAAACTGCATTGAAATTACCCTCACGAAAACCTAGCTTAAACGAGACGAACATCTCATCAAGAAGAGAATGCACCAACTTATTATCATATTTGGAGTTGGACAGTGGATTGATAGAAACATAATATATCAATAGACGTGAGTTTCATTTACGAACTAATTTCCTATAAAAATACATTAATTATCCGCACACCCAATAAGCAGCTCACGGTTTGCTTCCACCAGAGCCCTATATCTACAAAGAGCACCACATCGGAAAGACTATTTGCCAAGCCCTAAGCTAAGCAGAGAAAGAGAAAGCCATGGAGATAATCCAATCTTTGAGCGTAGCACTAGGCATCCTCTTCTTCTCATTACTCTACTGCCGGTTCAGCACTCGAAGAACCGGCCCTAGCTCGAAATCCCTCACCCCGAGGCTCCCACCGGGGTCGATGGGTCTTCCGATCATCGGAGAGACTCTTCAGTTCTTCCTTCCTTACACCTCCGACGACATCTCACCATTTATGAGCAAGAGGATACAAAGGTATAACTAATGTTTCGTTATTAATGGTTGGGTTTGTTAAGAGTGAGATTAACATATTAATTAATTAATTACTCGATCAGGTACGGTCCAGTGTTCAAGACGAGGTTGATAGGAAAGCCCGTTATCGTGTCGACGGACCCGGAGGTGAACCGTTTGGTGTTGAAGCAAGAAGGGGACGGGGAGTTGCTGTTCCAGCCCTGGTACTCCGACAGCTTCAACGACATCATGGGCAGCGACAGCTTGCTGGCACTCCAGGGCTCGGTCCACAAGTACATGAGGAACTTGGTGCTCGAGGAGTTCGGACCGGAGCGACTCAAATCCCTCCTCGCCGACATGGAACGACACGCAGCCCGACACCTTCGCTCCTGGTCCGTCCGACCCAGTGTCGAACTAAAAGATGCGGTGTCGACTGTGCGTTTTCCTGTTACTTTTGTGTGCGAACCTCAAGGCTATGAGTTATATGCATTTTAGTTTCTCATTGGTTATCTAACACTAAAATGCATGTGCGGACCTTAAAAGTCGTGCAACTTGCATCTAACTTTTAAAATTATTAGGATAAACTAGTTCTCGACACCGTTTGTTTTTAATCTGGCTTGCAGATGATTCATAGCTTTACAGTCGAGAAGGTATTCAGCATGAGTAATGATACGGAACCGGTGAAGGAATTCAAACGATGTTACGATGCTTTTCTCCGCGGGCTGATTTCCTTCCCTATCTATATTCCGGGCACTTCTTATTGGAAGTGTATGCAGGTGTGGTTTCTCACCACTTTCTTTTTTTTACTTTAATTCTGTGTAAAATATTAATCCGACCAAACACTAAAAATATTTCCATTCCTTTTTGGGTTCTTAATATAATGTTTAGGGACGAAAAGGGGCATTGAATATTGTCAAGAGGCTGATGGAACAAAGGCGGGAATCGCCGCACAAGGAACAAAGGGATTATCTCGACTTCATGATAGCAGAAATGAAGAAAGATGGAAGCCCATTAACAGAGAAGGTCGCCATTGATTTGCTCTTCTTGCTTCCTTTCGCAACTTTCGAATCCACTTCCTCTGTTATTGTCACGGCGCTTCACTACTTAAGCAAGCATCCTGCGGCACTCGAAGAACTTACCGTAAGTATACGCTACAATTTTTTTGGCTGCTTGATACATCTATAAGGAGAAATAAATATCGCGACTTTGCCATGGTAAAAAAAAAAGATAATTTGTTTTGTCCTTTCTTTTCAGAGAGAACATGAAGCTATTCTGAAAGGGAAACAAGGGATGAGTGAATCGGGAGGAATCAGTTGGAAAGAGTACAAATCAATGACTTTCACCCACATGGTAAAAAAATTTACTAGTTAGGCCTTTCATTTGTACCCTTTAATTAATTTCTAATCCCTATTGCGTTTTTGTTTGGGTAATTTGTAGGTCATCAACGAAACTTTGAGGCTTACAAATATAGTCCCTGGAATTTTCAGGAAGGCGATAAAAGATGTTGAAGTCAACGGTAATTAATAGTTAGGTGTTTTAGATAAGCTTCAAATTAATTACCCTAAGGGATTGTTAGTTTGTTACATAACATAGCTTGATGGTCATCTTTACGAACAACAATATTGGCTTCAAAATTTTGGTGTAGGATACTTGATTCCAGCTGGATGGACTGTGATGGTGTATCCCGGTTCGGTCCATCTCAACCCCAAAGTATATGCTGATCCTTTGAGCTTCAATCCATGGAGGTGGAAGGTATACGTACTAGTTTAGTTTTCTTTGTGCAACTTCACTCCGAGACTGAGAAAATCGTTTGTTAAACTATCTTCGAATCGAAACGAAACTCGCAGGGGCAGCAACTGCATTCAGGATCGCAGAATTTCATGGTGTTTGGAGGTGGGGTTAGGCTTTGTGCTGGAGCAGATTATGTCAAAGTTCAAATGGCCATCGTTTTTCACCACCTCGTCACAAAATACAGGTGCGCGCGTGTTCCTTTCGCTCTTGCTGTAGCTTCCGCACCACCTTAATATTTTTTTTTTTTTTTACTGATTTCTTTGATCGTTTGCTTTCAGGTGGGAGGTGATAAAGGGAGGGGAGCCGATTAGATACCCTGGTTTGGTATTTGCAGAGGGCTTCCATGTCAACATCTCTGAAAAAAATGTCGACCCTCAAAAGTAACAACGGGAGGAAGAATGCATGCTCGCTAGCTACTGGACTAATTCAGCTCTGAAAGAAATGATTGTTTGTGAACCAAACGGTCATTTATATTATGGGCTTTTGTGTTTATTCCAGATTACATATAAGCCAGAATACTAGTACGTACTAAAAGTATTTGGGTAATTGTAATCTCATTTGGGTACTTCTAATCTTAAATCAGTATTTGTAGCTCCGAATACTAAGTTCTGTGATAGAGTGCACAATCGTTGGTTATGTATTTGTGCATAATCTGACTCGGGATTTTTGGTTTTCTATGGAGTTAGATTTAGAGTTAATACCTTATTTTGCCTCGAACTATACCTATATAATCAGCTTTGGCCAGTGATTTCAGAAAATGCTATCCTAGCCTCAACTATACATCATATATACTCAATTAGCCCGACCCGTGATTTGACCGTCAATTTGGACGGTCAACGGTATAGCTCACTGACATATCACCACCAAACAAAAAACATCAAATTACAAATTATTTTATTGTTTTCTTTATCTAATTAATAAGATAATAATAAATAATAATAAAATAAATTAATTTCGGAAACCCATCGGCGACTTATCCCCTCCCCTCTTTCTAAATCCAAGAAACTCAAATTGAAAACTAAAACTCATCTCATCGTCTTCTCAAAGCAGTAGCTAGGAAGCAAGCTTCGGCGACTGATCACCAGACTTCTCAATCACCACCGACAACCACCCTAAATTAGACTAAACCCATCATCCAGTCCCTCCTCGCTTTTCCCAGTTTCAAGCCTTCACATCCGAAGCCGACCAGGTCATTAGTCCCACATACATTCTCAACTCTGTCAAACCCTTCTTTGCTCTACGAAGCCCATTTCAAAAACAACCAACCCCAACCCCCAAAATTCTACGGGAAACAAATGCCAGTGGGAAACATTGTTGGAGTAGTACTGCTCCAAGGGCATCGGGGTCGCACTAATTACCGACTCCGAGTCCGAGAAGAAACAAAAACCCATAAGCGGACTTAAGCTAAGAGTCCAAATTGTTAGCTTATCGAACCTGAGATCAAATCAAAGGGAATATCATAAAGGAATCCGAAAGCAAGACACACTATTTACGTGGTTTCCCCGATGATCGGAATTAGTACACGGGAGAGATAGCGCTCTCCGAGCTGATATCTTATTAAGTTTTTCTTAGTCTCTTACTGTTCACCGAGACTCACACATATACAAACAAGCATACACCCCTAGCCGAATCTACTAGAGCAACGTCGGCATAGGGAGAATGTGCCCAAAACTCCCCCAACAATACATAAGATACAAAGTGGGCTTTACAACCCACTAACAGGCTCCCCCAAATTGATGTTGATCCCGAAGCATCAATTTGCTAGATAGAAACCTGTGTCGAGCACGGGAAAATGGTTTAGAGAACAAATCGGCCAACTGATCCTCATACATTACATGGCGCAAACTTATTACCTCATCTCGAACCAGATCGCTAATATAGTGAATATGCACCTCTATATGCTTTGTGCGATCATGTAGGACGGGATTGACAGCAATTTGAATAAATCTCGTGTTATCCACATGAAGAACCATAGGAGACGCACAGGTAACCCCCAAATCAGCAAATAATCTCTGCATCCAGACAAGCTCGGATCCCACATCAGACATTGCATGATACTCCGCCTCGGTGGAGGACTTGGACACCTTATACTGCTTCTTACACCGCCAGTTGATAAAGGCATTGCCAAAATGAACACACCAGTCTATAGTAGAATGATGCATATCAACACATCCCGCATAATCCGAGTCAGAAAATGCCTCGAGCCGCAAAATCCAGAGGACGGCAAATAGAGGCCCACATCTCGAGTACCCTGAAGATATCGCCAAATCCTGTGCACGGCCGAAAGATGATCAACGCGGGGGTCAACCATGAATTGATTAACGACCTGAACAACAAAGGAAATGTCAAGACGAGTAGAGGTGAGATAAATCAAACTCCCAACGATGTGCCAATATTGAGAAGGATTATCAACTGGATCTCCCGAGTCCTTCCCAAGTTGCAGATTAGCCTTCATGGGCGTAGACACCGCCGTACAGTCGGCGAACTGAGTAGAAGTCAGAAGAACCAAAATATACCTCTTCTGGCTCAAGAGAACACCCTAAGGAGAGCGATTAATCTCCAGCACGAGAAAATATGAGACCGAACCCAACTCCTTCAATTCGAACGAAGCATGAAGATCATCCTTGAGTCATTGAGTACCAACCGAGTCACTGCCAGTGATAATCATATCGTCCACATAGAGAAGCAAAGCAATAATATCTCGAGAAGAAGACTAAGTGAACAAGGATGGATAATTAAGACTCTGTTGAAAACTGAGCCAAAGAACCGTTGACTTAAATTTCTCAAACCACGCACTAGGCGCCTGTTTGAGACCATAAAGAGAGTGTCGAAACAAGCACACCTGATTAGGATGACCGAATGTATATCCTTGGGCTTCTTCATATACACAACCTCCTTCAAGACCCCATGTAAGAGGCATTGACTCACTCCTACTGTCACTCTAGAAAATGGCCAAGTGTAACCACTTCCTAAAGCGTAGTATAGCGGGTTCGGGTTTTAATGTCAACCCGGGTCCTAGATGTGATGACTACTCAGTGAATTCGTATTATCTAGCAATGAAACTTTAGTGAAGTTCTAAACTAACAAGCAAACAAAGCAACTAAACGTTCGTATTCAGGTTAAGAGAGGTCACCCGGATATGGTTCCCCCTAGTCTGCAGTTAAGCCGGATTGTAATTACCAAGTTCGATTTCTATGAAAGTTATACTGCGGAAGGTTCTTAAGCAGTCTGAAGTCTCGACTAAAGGTCTTCAGACCCTCTCAATCTGAGTCTCTAGCTGGCGACTAACCTACACCGGAGTAAACAGATTGAGGCCCTAAGAACAAAACCTCCACTACCGGAGTAAAACCGGTACAGAATAGTGAATTGGCTCCTCGACTGAAGTCACCAATTCACTACCTTCGATTAAGGATACTCTATCAACCTAGGCAGATATTATCATTCTAGGTTAAAGCAGAAACAACAAGAATTTGATCAGGATTCATGTCATTCAATTATTCAAACCTCAATCGAATATAATCAAAATCATGGAATCAATACTTGGGTTCATACAATCAAACCTAACATACAAATCTAGGGTTCTCCATACCCAGATGAATGGGAGAACTACTCCATGGAGAGAGAAGCAAAAGCAGAATCAGACGCGGAAATCATACTGTGAAGATGGATTTCTGCTCCTGGACGTTGAATCGGCACTTCTCCAAGCTCAAACCAAGCTCCAATGGTGTTGAAGATCGATCTAGGGCACTTGGAGGCTCTTGTTCGTCGCTTTCTCTCTCTAGGAACCGCTCTGTCTCTCAAAAACTCCAATCCCCTTCTATTTGGCTCGGAATCCGCTTAAAAACCAGACTTTCCCGACTCGCACGGCCAGGGTGCACGGCCGTGCACCTCACCATTCTGGCCGTGCACTCCAAAACGCGGCGTATCAATTAGTCGAACTTCAGCCATCTCGCACGGCCAGGATTGCACTTTGCACGGCCGTGCGTGGCCACGCACAATCCCGTGCGTGCCCACGCACAATCCCGCACGGCCAAACTGATCACTTTCACGGCCGTGCGGGTTGTGGGTGTGCCCGTGCGACTTCCTCAGAACCTCGCCATGCGTCCGATCCTTGTCCAATCGACCTCAAACTCGCTCCCATGCCTCCATTCACGTACTAGGACCTGAAATATCATAAACAAGCACAACCTAGCGTGAAATCGGCCTAAAACACGAGAATCAATACCTCAAACGGAGTAAGAGCAGGGGTAAAAACATGTGTAACTAACGATCTATCAAACTCCCCCACACTTAACCGTTTGCTTGTCCCCAAGCAAACCTATCTCAAACCAATGCAACTCTCCAGACCTCTGTAGCAAAAAACAACCTCGATCGTGGGTAGAGGACTTCCTAGATCATTTAGCAACTTACGAGGTCAACCGACGCACAAGTCATCTCATAACTTCTTCGGCGAGAGCACTAGTCTCGAGTCAGCATCATGGCAAATAGTGAACAGAGGACAAATGAATCGTGGATGAGGAGACTCTCAAAAACAAAAGATCATGGACTCACATTCTTCAAGGTGCTCGATTTTCTTTTTGGAGATGGTTGGAACCCCTTTTCTTTCTTCTTTTTGCTTGTTTTTCTGTTTTTCTCTTTTTTCTTTCAAGGGTTCCAACCTGTTTTTGCAGAAAACGGGGGCTCCCACCTAGCAAAGGTTTTGCGGGAGCCCGGCTCTTACCGGCCATGCCAGGAGCTGTTGTCTCGAGCCTCGTGCGGGGGAAAGACATGTAAGGGGGCTGGAGGTAGTAGGTGGAAATTGGGAACGGATTCCCGTCTCCCCTTACACACTTTCGCCCTATTCGCACGGGAGACGTTATTTTAAAGCACATTTCCGAGCACCTGTTATATTCAAAACATGATACAAGAGTCCATGACAGGCAGAGAGTCCACAACACCCCACAATTCAAGGGTCCTAAGATCACTAATTCACTCAATCAACCAACACACTATGAAGAAGAAATGAGACGTCTTAAATGCATCAACATCCTCCACAGCGCTACACTACCTCCCTAGGTTGCAAATCACTACAGAGTCTGTCAATTCAAAGCATACTGAGCAGGTAATTGCAAGGAACACGTACTTGGAGCCCTCAAATTCAAAAATTTGGACAGTGGACTAGGCTCCAAGCACACAAACAGATCTAATGCAGTCAAATGATAAACATCCCCCCACACTTAAGATCGACATTGCCCTCAATGGAGAAGAGGGAAGGAAAGGGGAACGAAGTTACCGGTGTGCACGGACTGCAGAAGACTGGAAATGGACCAGTCGGGAACACAGCACAGCTCAAGGAGAACAGAAGAGCTCAACCAGAATATGTTAGGTCCGATGTCAGCCCAATAAGACAACATCCAGAACAAAGGAAACAAACCAAAACCAAACCAAATCGCAATCCGACTCGAAACACAAGAAAGAAAGTCAAACCGTGGTGGGGTTGCCTCCCCACAAGCGCTTCTTTACCGTCTTTTAGCTGGACGCCCATGGTGGATACTCAGCGGGGTGCAGGATCAGGTACCTCCAAGAGCGGATCCACATCGCTCTTGAGGTACAGCTTCAGGTGGTGACCGTGCACCCGACGGTTGCAACCACCAGCAGTGGTCAGCTCGACCTGGCCATCCGGCAAGATGCAGGCGAGCGAGTACTCGGATGGCCAGGGTGGTCGTGGTGCAGGGGGTGGGACCAGCTCATAGTGGTCTCCACTCTTCTTCCGTGCAGGCTTAGCCACCTGCGGCTTCGGTCGCCACTCCTCCTTGAGCTTTTTGTTCGGAGGCGAGACTGGATGGAGTGGCGGCGAAGGAATGATAGGCGGGTCCTGCAAAATGAGAGGTGCAGAAGGATACACGACAGGCTCGTGTACCTGATCAGAAATAGCATGCACAGGCGATACAGAAATCATAGCACAATGATCAAACTCAGTCACAGGAAAAATAGCCTGTTCATTTCCAGCACGCAAGATCAGTTTACCATCATGCACATCAATCAGTGCCTTGGCGGTGGCAAGAAATGGTCTACCTAGAATCAAAGGCACATCCACATCATCATTTATATCCAGAATCACAAAATCAACAGGATATGTGAATGCACCCACATTAACAAGCAAATCTTCTATGATACCCCTAGGATGCACCACGGAACGATCAGCTAGCTGAATGCTCATCCTAGTAGGGCTAAGTTCACCTAGGTCTAGCTTTTTGAACAATTTATATGGCATGACATTAATGCTAGCTCCTAGGTCCGCCAAGGACTTTCCTACATGCATGCTGCCAATAGTAAGAGGGATAGTAAAACTCCCTGGATCCTTGCGCTTTTCGGGCAGCTTGTTCTGCAGGATGGCAGAACATTCCTCGCTCAGCAGCACTGTCGAGAGATCCCCAAGTTTCTTCTTGTTGGTGCAGAGATCTTTCATGAACTTAGCGTACTTGGGCATCTTCGACAGTGCCTCCACAAATGGTACGCTGATGTTGAGCTGCTTCAACATTGCCATAAAATTGGCAAACTCAGTCTCCAGCTTGTCTTTGTGAAGGCGAGTGGGGAAGGGAAGCTGGGGTACGTGCTCCTTCACCACTGGTTGTGGCTTGGGAGCAGGGGCTTCCTTCTCCACCCGCACTTCTGCATCACCGGCTGGAAGTGCTGAAGCAGGTAGTGGTTCCTCCTGCCTGGTCGGGGCAGGATCAGCTGATGTAGGCCTGCCGCTCCTGGTGAAAATGGCACCCAGCTGCTCGTGCGGGTCCCGTGGATTAGGGATGGTGGTGGCAGGTAGAGTCCCCGGGGCCCGAGTAGTAATCTGGCGAGCTATGGCGCCAACCTGGTTCTGCAAATCTTGCAGAATGGCCCCCTGGTTTCTCTGGCCTGCCTCCAGGGTTCTCTGGCCTGCCTCCAGGGTTCTCTGGCCTGCCTTCAGTGAAGCTATGGTCTGATCCATCCTCGTGATACTTGCCTGGCTGGTGGTCATGAATGCTGCTAAAATGTTCTTTAGCTCGGTCATCTGATTATCGGGAGCTGGCGCTGCTACTGGCTCGGCATACTGACGCTGACGCTGCTGGAATGGCTGCCCTTGCCTAGGCTGGTAAGGCTGCTGCTGTGGTGGTGGCCCCTGCCTAGCCTGGAAGGGCTGCCTCTGCTGGAAACCACCTGCTGGTGCTGGGAAACCAGGTGGTTTATTGGTGTTGTCGCTCCAGGCGAAGTTGGGGTGCTGGCGCCACCCCTCATTGTATGTGTTACTGTATGGATCGAGGCGCCGAGCATTGGCGATGAAGGCCAACTGTTCTTGGGGAGTAGAGGACTCCCACATAGCCTGGCAGTCCTCCACCAGATGGTTTGGACTCTCACACCACTGACACTGAGCTACTGGAGGCGTAGCTGCACCTCGGCTCGGAAGGAGACCGTTAGGCTGCTTCAATGTCTGCACCAACTCAGCCACCTGCTGCTCTAACCCGGATCTGGCCTCCATGGCATGCACACCACGGTCCCAGGAATGCCTGCCTCTGCTGCTCTGCCCCCAAGAATGATCGCGGGCAGCCAAGGTACTAATCATCTGGTTCAGCTCGGGTGGAGTCTTAGTGAGAATATCCCCTCCTGGGCATAAAGACTCTATCACCCTCTGGCTGTCTGGGGTGAGGGCACTGTAGAAGTTCCCTACTGTGAAAGCATCGCTGAAGCCATGATGGGGACACTGCCAGAAGTACCCCATGTACCGCTCCCATGCATCACGAAGGGACTCATCTGGCTCTTGGCGGAAGTGAGTGATCTCCCGCTGAATCTCAGTAGTCTTCGATGCCGGATAATATCTGTGCACAAACTTATCCGCCAAATCGTCCCAAGAAGTGATGGACAAAGGGGGCTGGGTCTCCAACCACCTCTTAGCATTCCCTGCCAGAGAATGGGGGAAGAGGTGAAGGCGGATTGCATCATCCGGAACACCATTCAGCTTGAACCCGTTCGTCAGCTGCAGAAAACGGGAAAGGTGCGCCCGGGCTTCCTCATCCTTCAAGCCATGGAACTGGATAGAGGATGTGATGAGCTGAATCCAGCCTGGCTTGATCTCGAAGTTGTTTGCAGGAATGGGTGGATAGAGGATGACCGGGCGGATGTCAGCAATCCGTAGAGTGTAGTAGTACTCCAAGGTGGGACCCGGCGGTGGTGGTGGATGCTGATTCACCGGGGGAGCCTGTCGGGCATTCCCCGGTTGTGGGATGTCTTCGCCTTCCATCTCGCGCTCGTCCTCGGATTCGCTGCTCAATTGGCCGTCTCTGTACTCCACCGTAGCCAGTCTAGATCGCTGTTGTCTCCCACATCAGACATTGCATGATACTCCGCCTCGGTGGAGGACTTGGACACCTTATCCTGCTTCTTACACCGCCAGTTGATAAAGGCATTGCCAAAATGAACACACCAGTCTATAGTAGAATGATGCATATCAACACATCCCGCATAATCCGAGTCAGAAAATGCCTCGAGCCGCAAAATCCAGAGGACGGCAAATAGAGGCCCACATCTCGAGTACCCTGAAGATATCGCCAAATCCTGTGCACGGCCGAAAGATGATCAACGCGGGGGTCAACCATGAATTGATTAACGACCTGAACAACAAAGGAAATGTCAAGATGAGTAGAGGTGAGATAAATCAAACTCCAAACGATGTGCCAATATTGAGAAGGATTATCAACTGGATCTCCCGAGTCCTTCCCAAGTTGCAGATTAGCCTTCATGGGCGTAGACACCGCCGTACAGTCGGCGAACTGAGTAGAAGTCAGAAGAACCAACATATACTTCTTCTGGCTCAAGAGAAAACCCTAAGGAGAGCGATTAATCTCCAGCACGAGAAAATATGAGACCGAACCCAACTCCTTCAATTCGAACAAAGCATGAAGATCAGCCTTGAGTCATTGAGTACCAACCGAGTCACTGCCAGTGATAATCATATCGTCCACATAGAGAAGCAAAGCAATAATATCTCGAGAAGAAGACTAAGTGAACAAGGATGGATAATTAAGACTCTGTTGAAAACTGAGCCGAAGAACCGTTGACTTAAATTTCTCAAACCACGCACTAGGCGCCTGTTTGAGACCATAAAGAGAGTGTCGAAACAAGCACACATGATTAGGATGACCGAATGTATATCCTTGGGCTTCTTCATATACACAACCTCCTTCAAGACCCAATGTAAGAGGCATTGACTCACTCCTACTGTCACTCTAGAAAATGGCCAAGTGTAACCACTTCCTAAAGCGTAGTATAGCGGGTTCGGGTTTTAATGTCAACCCGGGTCCTAGATGTGATGACTACTCAGTGAATTCGTATTATCTAGCAATGAAACTTTAGTGAAGTTCTAAACGAACAAGCAAACAAAGCAACTAAACGTTCGTATTCAGGTTAAGAGAGGTCACCCGGATATGGTTCCCCCTAGTCTGCAGTTAAGCCGGATTGTAATTACCAAGTTCGATTTCTATGAAAGTTATACTGCGGAAGGTTCTTAAGCAGTCTGAAGTCTCGACTAAAGGTCTTCAGACCCTCTCAATCTGAGTCTCTAGCTGGCGACTAACCTACACCGGAGTAAACAGATTGAGGCCCTAAGAACAAAACCTCCACTACCGGAGTAAAACCGGTACAGAATAGTGAATTGGCTCCTCGACTAAAGTCACCAATTCACTACCTTCGATTAAGGATACTCTATCAACCTAGGCAGATATTATCATTCTAGGTTAAAGGAGAAACAACAAGAATTTGATCAGGATTCATGTCATTCAATCATTCAAACCTCAATCGAATATAATCAAAATCATGGAATCAATACTTGGGTTCATACAATCAAACCTAACATACAAATCTAGGGTTCTCCATACCCAGATGAATGGGAGAACTACTCCATGGAGAGAGAAGCAAAAGCAGAATCAGACGCGGAAATCATACTGTGAAGATGGATTTCTGCTCCTGGACGTTGAATCGACACTTCTCCAAGCTCAAACCAAGCTCCAATGGTGTTGAAGATCGATCTAGGGCACTTGGAGGCTCTTGTTCGTCGCTTTCTCTCTCTAGGAACCGCTCTGTCTCTCAAAAACTCCAATCCCCTTCTGTTTGGCTCGGAATCCGCTTAAAAACCAGACTTTCCCGACTCGCACGGCCAGGGTGCACGGCCGTGCACCTCACCATTCTGGCCGTGCACTCCAAAACGCGGCGTATCAATTAGTCGAACTTCAGCCATCTCGCACGGCCAGGATTGCACTTTGCACGGCCGTGCGTGCCCACGCACAATCCCGTGCGTGCCCACGCACAATCCCGCACGGCCAAACTGATCACTTGCACGGCCGTGCGGGTTGTGGGTGTGCCCGTGCGACTTCCTCAGAACCTCGCCATGCGTCCGATCATTGTCCAATCGACCTCAAACTCGCTCCCAAGCCTCCATTCACGTACTAGGACCTGAAATATCATAAACAAGCACAACCTAGCGTGAAATCGGCCTAAAACACGAGAATCAATACCTCAAACGGAGTAAGAGCAGGGGTAAAAACATGTGTAACTAACGGTCTATCAGGCATTCTTCACATCAAACTGGAACAAAGGCCACTGACGAATAGCAGCCACAGCCAATAGGTGCATATTGTCTGCATCTTCGCGACCGGGGCGAACGTCTCATCATAGTCCAGACCATACTCCTGACCACACCCCTGAGCCACTACACGAGCCTTGGCACTCGCAAGAGTGCTATCAACCTTGACCTTCAAGGGGTAAACCCAACGACTACCAAGAATACGAACAGTAGGGAGGGGCCGATCAACAACTGTCCAGGTGTCCCTGGCATGTAACGCATTGATCTCAGTTGTCATAGCTCCATCCCAAACAGGATCACACACCACGTGCTTATAGCCTATAGGGATAGAAATAGCATCAACATGATATGTAACAAAATCATGATACTGGGGAGGAAGCTGACCGTGAGCAGAGCGAAGAGATAGTCTAGGAGCCGGATCTTGGGAAGGAGACTCCCCATCGGTAAAGCTGGGCGAGTCCAAACCAGAAGAGGGTGCCAATGATGAGCAAGAGTCGGGTGATGGAGGAGGGGAGTCAGGGGGGAGTAAATCATCATCAGCATCATAATCAATCTCATCCGGGAACACAGGAAGCCGACACGGATCTGATGAAGCAAACGGAGCTGACTCGACCGAGGTGGGGAAGAACATGAGACGCTAAGAAATCATGACATCACAAGAGATACGAAGAGGAGACACAGAAGGATCGTAACACATATAGCCTTTATGAATATCACTGTATCAAGGAAAACACAACTAGCAGTTTTGGAAGACAGTTTGGACCGTTCTCTACGAGGAAGAAGAACAAAGCACGTACATTCAAACACACGAAGACTAGAATAATCCGGATGTTTATGGAACAAAGCAAAATGAGGACTGGAAGGACCAAGGACAGGGGTAATATGGTATTTGATAAGACGGATAGTTGTGGCAACAGCCTCTGGCCAAAAACGAGAAGAACACTCGAGGAAAGAAGTATTGCTCGAGTAAGTTCAACCACGTGGCGATTCTTATGCTCAACCAAGCCAATTTGTTGACAAACCCTGGGACAAGACTTTTGTGTAAGAATGCCTTGGGATAAAAAAGAGAGGCCAAATGTTGGGAGCTGAACTCCCCACCCGGATCATACCGAACAATGCGAACTGTACGACCGAACTGGGTTGGAATCATTTTCAAAAAATCGGTGGCAATGGTCAACAAGTCGGACTTGAGGCTTAAGAAATAGACCTAGGTAAACCGAGTTGCATGGTCAACAAATAAAGCGAAATACTTGTAACCATGACGATACGTAGTAGGAGAGGGACCCCAAAGATCGGTATGGACTACATGAAACAAATCAGAAATAATCGTAGTACTAGAGGGAAAGGATCTATGAGTAGATTCTGCCTCCACACAACTAGTACACGTAAAATCGTGGGAAGAGCTATCAACCTTTTTGTTTCCAAACAATTGTTGTTTAAACATGGTTACAAGACGAGCTTTGTGAGGATGGCCTATCCTGGAGTGCTACAAATCAAAATCCTCATTAGACTGACTCGAAAAAGCAGAAGAACTAGACACCAAAGGAAGACGCGAACCAAGACCCCTAGACAGCAAAGACTGCAACGCAGGAACATGCAAAGCAGGTTGACCCAAAAGGTCTTCCAACGTGAAAGTGTGCCCTTGTTTACTCCCCCTTATGATCACCCTCCCTATTGTCTGATCCTGAACAACACAACTAGAAGAGTCGAACACAACACGCATATTTTGATCAGTGAGTTGACCGACCGAGACCAAATTCGGGACCAACCGAGGGACATGTAAGGTGTTTGGAAAATAAACACCCTCTTAATTAACATTACCAATACCCGCAACACCCAAAATTTGACCATTGGCTACTCGAATAGACATATTTTGAACAGGAGCAACAGAATCCATATGACGAGAACTACCGTACATATGATTGAAGCATGCGAATTTAAGAGCCAAGGCTTAGGGAAATTACCTGCGAGTTGAAGTGAAGCAAACTCCTAGGAGATCGCAGTTGGGAGAGACCTTTGAAGAACCTCATTGACTTGCGTTCGATCGCATCAGCAGTGGGAGCAGGAGCCTGCATGGCTGGGGCAGGGAATGGCGCTGTGGAAGCAGGGGCTGGCACGGGCAGGTAGTCAACCGTATAGGCATATCTGTGCGCGAAAGAAGACTGATTATGTGGCTTAATCAGTCCAAAATCAGAGATGATGTGTCATTTCTCTTGCATTAGTAATAGAAATTCTTTTGACGGCAAACTTTTGAACATGACCTGACTTGCGGCAGTAATGGCAGATCACCTCCGACACCGGGACTCGCCGTTGGAATTGCGGACGACCCACAGAAAAAGCATCATTCGCAACCACAGAGGAAGACGCAGCTGGAGATGGCACCATAGAAGAAGATCGGACCTCAAACGCCGGGTCCGCAGAGCCAGGACGAACATTGATCTTGGCCTGCGTCTGCAGGAAAGTTTCCTCGCGGATTAGGTTGCTCAGCACACCATCACATTTCAAATACTCCCAATAACCAAAGACGAACGAACAACTTCAAATTCAGGCCGCAAGTTGGACGAAGTGGAGCATGCGAGCCTGAGTGCGTTCAGCGAGAACCGCGGCAGAAGCGGGGGCCGACGCAGACAAAGAAACATCGAGCAGGGCCTGCTCAGTCCAAAGGAACTTAGCCTCGTTGTAATAGGAAGCGACATCCATATCACCTTGATGAAGTCGAGAGAGGGCGAACTGAGTGTCAAACCGGCGGCTAGTGGTGTTGGTATTGTACGTGGCGGCCAGAACCGGCCACATCTCATGGGGAGTCGTGAAAAGACGACGTCCCAAACAATCGTGGGATCAACCGAGCCCAGCAACCATGAGATGATTCTGACATTGTTCTGAGTCCAACTAGTGAGATCCTTCTCGGCAGTGGGGGGAATCGTAGGGCGAGCAGTAGTACTGACACGCCAAAACACAACACCAAACTGCGACCAAGTGTAATCGCAGTCCGGGAATGCAGTAACAGGCAAGTTTTATTATCAACCCGGGGTCTAGATCTACTGCTTACTCCGTGATTATTTAATATCTAACCAACTAAGTCGAGTGATTTGTGTTTAAACTAAAAGCAGCAAGAAAGCAGGAAATTATTCGGTTTTCTCAAGCAGGAAAGAGTCACTTGGGAATGAGTCCCCCTAGCCCCTTAGTTAGGTTCAATTGTAATTACCCTGGGAAGATCCGACAGTAGCTCGGAAACCCATCGGCGACTTATCCCCTCCCCTCTTTCTAAATCCAAGAAACTCAAATTGAAAACTAAAACTCATCTCATCGGCTTCTCAAAGCAGTAGCTAGGAAACAAGCTTCGGCGACTGATCACCAGACTTCTCAATCACCACCGACAACCACCCTAAATTAGACTAAACCCATAATCCAGTCCCTCCTCGAGTAGGGCAATCGTTCAACGGGTTGGAAATTTTACTTGTACTAGAGACAACTTAGCTTCACCTTGTAGGCCTACCCCACCAAGGATCACTAAAATCTCTTCCAAACCCCGATTTTGTGCAATGAACGGTGCCACGTACGTTGGGCTTGCCCCATATCTTAATATTTCAAAGTTTTGACACGGAGGACCAACTGTTTTTCCATTTCTCACATGAGCACCCTTTTCCGATACACGAGTCCATAACACAACATAAGGAGAGTCATCAATACCACATGAATGAACGATCCTAAATCCACTAGTTCGCAAAATCAACTGGCACAACAAAGAGATAGATAGGAAAAATCTTATACTTCAACATCCTCCATAGTGCTACAACTACCTCCCTAGGTTGCATATCACCATAAAGACAGTCAGTAGGGCCGGACTGGAAGGTGGATCAGTCCACAGAGCTAGAGGCATCAAAAACACACTAAGTGATAGAAACCATAGTTCCAACTTCCAAGTGGAAAAACTGAAAACAAATAAAATAAAAACAAATCGTGGTGGGGTTGCCTCCCCACATGCTCTTCTTTACCGTCGTGAGCCGAACGGTGGCTCTTAAGTCTCCGTCCACCCCCAAACCTCTTTGAAATTGAGGTTCTCATTAATGAGGTGGAGTCTCAAGTCACGAGCAGGGGATGTGATAGGTGATGAAGATGGCTCGTGGCCTTGAGGAAGATGAAGTTTCCACTCTCGAGACCTCTCCTTCGCATCTTCTCTTGTCTCATTTCCCCAAACCAAATAAGATACTATCGATTGACCACCATCGCATCCACCAAGAGGGATCGATGTTGATGTGGTGTTGGTCTTGCAAAGAGACATTGCAAATGGGTCCTTGCCAAGCAGCTCCTCGAAGTTCGGTGGAGATATCACATGTAAATCATGGCCGGTGCATGCCTCTTCCCCCTCAACTTCATCATCAGCCTGGACACCACTTGCTTCTTCAACCCCCCCTTCCTTCCTCAGAATTTGATTCCTCCCCTGTGAAAAGATCAAGAACTTCCTCTAATTCAATTCCGTCATCCACCACAACTTTTTCCCTCATCCTTTCTCGCCCTTCTTCTTCTAGCACCGATTGGAAAGCAAGTCGCCATTCAATCTTTTCAATAAGATCAGCTTTCATGTCCTCACACATGCCCGCCTCTTCAGCGCTCGGTGCTGATGCATAAAGGTATGGTCAGCTACAACCGGACATTTTTTATTATGATCATCACAGGAGCTCTTCGTGGCAACTTCTGTATGCTCCACGACATCCTCATGATTTACCTCATCTTCCTCCTTCTCTGCTTGTATTATAACATAAAGGCTGTCTTGAGAAAACTGTGTACAAGCTTTCTCAATGAACTCTATGTGTTTCTTGATGCTCCAAAGGGTCTCCTCTGTTTCAAGGGGAAAAGAGAAGTCAGTTTGGGCAATGGCCTGGATATGAGGATCCATCTCGGGAAAGGATCTCTCAGGTACTCGAGCAATCTGCTCAACGAGAAGCCTCAAATGAAAATTTGGATCTAGCTGTGGAGTGTAGCATAGCTCTGCCGGATGGCCCGTGAAGGCTGTTGCTAAATCAAGATCTGATGGCCCTTCTAGTTGTGGGAGGAATTCTTCTTGATAATGAGATTGTTCTTGAAATACCCAAGGGTCTGATTGTTCTTCGTAGTAGGGGGGTTGGTACTGAAACCCGACTCCATAGTCTTCTCCTCCTTGATTACTCCAGGAAGTCTCGGGTAATACCACTCGAGTGGTGGTGGATACCCCCAATGGTTGGAGAAGCCATGAGGATACATGTATCAGATCTGCACCAACAAAAACAAAATACCCAAGTGAAAAGCAAGGGTGGAAAAGAGAGGATGCATAAAAGTAAATGCTCAAGTAACAGACTTTTAAGTTTCTACAATAACCTAGAGTCCCCGGAAACGGCTCCAAAAACTTGACACGCAACGACACAACACCAAACTTCAACCAAGTGTAATCGCAGTCCGGAAATGCAGAATAGTAGCAAGTTCTATTTATCAACTCCGGGTCTAGATCTACTGCCTACTACGTGATTATCTGTTATCTAGCAGACTAAGTTTAGTGAATGTGATTTTAAGCTAAAGCAGTAAGAAAGCAGGAAATGGTTCGAAGTTCTTAAGCAGGGGAAGAGTCACTCGGGAATGAGTCCCCCAATGGTTGGAGAAGCCATGAGGATCCATGTATCAGATCTGCACCAACAAAAACAAAATACCCAAGTGAAAAGCAAGGGTGGAAAAGAGAGGATGCATAAAAGTAAATGCTAAAGTAACAGACTTCACGTTTCTACAATAACCTAGAGTCCCCGCCAACGGCGCCAAAAACTTGACACGCAACGACACAACACCAAACTGCAACCAAGTGTAATCGCAGTCCGAAAATGCAGAATAGTAGCAAGTTCTATTTATCAACCCGGGGTCTAGATCTAATGCCTACTCCGTGATTATCGATTATATAGCAGACTAAGTTGAGTGAATGTGATTTTTAGCTAAAGCAGTAAGAAAGCAAGAAATGGTTCGAAGTTCTTAAGCAGAGGAAGAGTCACTCGGGAATGAGTCCCCCTAGCTCCTTAGTTAGGTCAAAGTTGTAATTACTTTTGGTTAATTTACTGTTGATTATACTGCGGAAGATCCGACAGTAGCTTGGAAGCTCTTAAGCTGACCAAGCCCTCTCCTACAGACTACTCGACAGACGACTAGTCTTCACCGGGATAGAACGTCGAGGCAGTTAACACAGAACTCCACTACTGGAATTGGATTCCAGTACAAAGCAGTGAATCGACTAACTCTTGTGTAATTGATTCACTAGTACTGATTGAAGGAGCTCTACAACCTAATCAGATTCTACCTATCTCATGTTGTAGCAGAAATCAATAAAAGATGATCAGACTTCAATTGACTCAATCAAAACACTTTAATCGATTATAATCAAGCAGTATCACAATCCAAACGTCATTACAATCGATATCCCTTACAAATGGAACTAGGGTTCTTCATACCCAAGTGACAAAAGGTTCTACTCCATAGATATATATATATATATATATATATATAGAGAGAGAGAGAGAGAGAGAGAGAGAGAGAGAGAGAGGAAAACAGAATACAAAGCAGCCATACTCAACATGATGGGAAGAATCTGCTATGAGATGATAATCTTCATTCCAAGGATGAAATCGAAGCTTGATTGATGAAACCCAGTTCCAAAATCACCTCTAGGGTGTCTTCTTTGCACTTTCTCTCTCTAAGACTCTGTTTCTAGCTCTGAAAATCGATTCTCCTCTTCAAAGACCCGAAATTGGGTTAAAAACCCAATTTTGCCTGATCACATGGCCAGGCCACACGGCCGTGTGAAATCCCCAGCTACCCGTGTGGCTCTCCAAAACGCCGCGTTCAATTTAATGACTCCAGGTACGCTACACGGCCAAAACCACACGGTCGTGTGGAATTTAGGTCTTCCCGTGTGAACTCTCTAGAAATCCCACACGGCCAAAAAGAGCCCTCACATAGCCAGTGTGGCTTTGCCCGCGCAAAGGGGTTCCACATGGCCGTGTGGAATTTAGGTTTGCTCGTGTGGTATTTAGGTCTGCCCGTGTGGTTTCCTCAGCTTTTCGTTAAACGTCCCAACTTCGTCCAATCGACCCCGAACTCGTGCCCAAACCTTCCTTCACGTACTAGGACCTGGAGTATCACAAACAAGAATAACCTAGCGTGAAATCGGCCAAAAACACGAGAGACGAGGCTCAAACAGTATAAGAATGGTGAACAAAAACATGTGTTAATATCAAGTCATCACCTACCACCCACAAATGAGTGGTCAGGCCGAGCCGACGAATCGGGAGCTTAGGCGCATATTGGAGAAAACGGTGGATCAATCTCGCAAGGATTGGTCCACCAAGCTCGATGATGCTCTCTAGCCATACCAAACTGCATACAAGACATTGATCGATACTTCGCCGTATCGGCTTGTCTACGGAAAGTCATGTCACCTGCCAGTGGAGCTAGAGCACAAGGCCTTTTGGCCCCTTAAGCTGCTCAACTTGGATGTTAGTGTTGCAGGTGCTGAATGCAAATTACAGATGCTGAGCAGGAGGAATGACGTTACCACGCATATGAGAACGCCAAGCTATATAAGGAGTGAACTAAGAGTCTTCACGATGGTCGCTTAAGGGGTCCGAAAGAGTTTCAGGTTGGCGATCGAGTTCTCCTCTATAACTCTTGCCTGAAACTCTTTCCTGGCAAACTCTGCTTCCGGTGGTGTGGACCATTCACGGTCACACAGTTCCCGTATGGCACGATCGAGATTGCCAACCCGCAGACTGAGCCGTTGAAAGTGAATGGCCATCGTCTCAAACTCTATCTGGGAGACGAGGTCGAACATGCGGAGTTGGTTGTTAAACTCGCGGACCCTTAGTTCCCCTAGCTGCGTCTAGCTAAAGACGTAAAAGAAAGCGCTTGTGGGGAGGAAATCCCACCACGGTTTGCATTTCTTTTTCCTTTTTTCCTTTGTTTTATGGTGTGTTCGAGTCAGTTGCACATCTGTGATGAAGTTAGGTCATCTGGTATGCCTCGGTTTGGTGTTTTCCTGCAAGGGAGTTCGAAAAAAATGGGAAAATTAAAATTTTGGCCGAGAAGGGGTAAATACCCGGCCGAGTATTTTGGTCTCGCGATCGTGACCCCTTCTGTCCAGAGGGTGCAAAAATCGTGAATACCCGACCGGGTATTTTAGTCTCTCGGTCGGGACTCCCCCTGACCATGATTCGCTTTGAAGGGCGAATACTCGCCCGTGGGCCGCAAATACTCGACCGGGTATTTTTGAGGCCCAGCCGGGTATTTCCCCTTTTAAAGGGAATAACCGGATGACTCTTTCTCTCTCCTCTCATTTTTTTTCCAGAACTCTCACCCTCTACCTCCTCTCTTCCTTTCATGCTCTCTCGCCGGAGCAAGTTCTCCCGACGGTTATTCGTAGATCCCGTTTGCGTCTTGCCTCCAAATCAAAATCCGTTCACGGATTCGGGATCTACATTGCGGGACGCACCTTTGCTAGAAATTTTGCTCGATTTGGGCAAAGTTCAATTTTCCGACCACCGCCATTGACTTTCCGGCGAGTCCTCCGGGGCCATTTTTGGTGTGGTTCCGCGTTCCTCACCCCGTTCTCGTGTCCCTCTACGGTCCTACTTGTTTTTCTAGGTGTGTATCTTGATCAATTTTTTTTTCTGGGAAAACATACTGTAGATGTTAGGACCGAGAAATGTGAATTGATTGGCATGTTTGAACTAGGTTAGGGTGAGGGATGCAGTGGATGTGATTTGGTAGTGCATGTTGGATGCCTACTTGCTTGTATCGCTCACCTTTAACATGATTCTTGCATGAAAATGTGGTTGTTTTGCGTTCGAATCAACTGCTTTGTGCTTGATTGCCTACCTAGGTGGTTCTTTAGTGTGAGGGAACTGTTGAACCCCTACTTGCTGTCCTAACAAGAATTTTCTTGGTTCCACCTTTGGTTTGTTTATGTTGCAGGATCATGTCTCTCGACCACCCCTACATGTAGGGCCTGCGCCTCCACCCCGACTTTGCTGGCCAGTACGCCAAGGTCATCAACTGGGTGTTTCACCGCCACCACCACCTCGAGTTTTGAGATTTTCACCAGCTCCACTGCCTGACTGAGATCGCCGCCGCCATTAGCCATTCTCACTGGCGGGTTCTCCTGACCACCTTGGATTCCACCTACACGGAGCTGGTCTGGGAGTTCTACTCCACATTCAAGTACCGGTCCAAGGCGGCTCGCCACTCCACCACCGTTTTCACCTTCCGACACGGCGGGCAGATGCGGGAGATGATCATCGATGGGTTGGCCCATGCCTTGGGGATCCATTACCACCCGTACTCTCGACACGAGAAGGAGGTCCCCCATCCCACCGACTGGCACCAGGATGACTTTTACAAGTGCATCGCCCATCCTACTTACCAACATGACACATACGAGGCCAGCCAGACGATTATCTCTACCATCCGACCTGAGTGGCACATCATCAACCTCCTGCTCACTCGTTCGATCATTCCCAACGCCACCGGATCGCACAAGATGCCGAAGCGGGTGCTCTACGCCATGTACTCCATGGGGGAACTTGACCACCTGCTGCATCTGGGGTCTTTCGTGGCGATCACCTTTTCCCGGTGCCACGCCAAGCCCACCTACTTCTTCTATGGTCCCCTGATCACTCGGCTGGCGCACCACTTCAAGATCGACTAGGAGGGGTTGACTGATGCCACAAAGCAAGGCAGCTCCTCTCCTCTCAGCAGGGAAGTGATTCGCATCGCCCTACTGTTAGCCTCTACAGAACAGTGGGAGTTGAGTGAATGTGATTTTTAGCTAAAGCATTAAGAAAGCAAGAAATGGTTCGAAGTTCTTAAGCAGAGGAAGAGTCACTCGGGAATGAGTCCCCCTAGCTCCTTAGTTAGGTCAAAGTTGTAATTACTTTTGGTTAATTTACTGTTGATTATACTGCGGAAGATCCGACAGTAGCTTGGAAGCTCTTAAGCTGACCAAGCCCTCTCCTACAGACTACTCGACAGACGACTAGTCTTCACCGGGATAGAACGTCGAGGCAGTTAGCACAGAACTCCACTACTGGAATTGGATTCCAGTACAAAGCAGTGAATCGACTAACTCTTGTGTAATTGATTCACCAGTACTGATTGAAGGAGCTCTACAACCTAATCAGATTCTACCTATCTCATGTTGTAGCAGAAATCAATAAAAGATGATCAGACTTCAATTGACTCAATCAAAACACTTTAATCGATTATAATCAAGCAGTATCACAATCCAAACGTCATTACAATCGATATCCCTTACAAATGGAACTAGGGTTCTTCATACCCAAGTGACAAAAGGTTCTACTCCATAGATATATATATATATATATATATATATATATATATATATATATATATATATATATATATATATATATATATAGAGAGAGAGAGAGAGAGAGAGAGAGAGGAAAACAGAATACAAAGCAGCCATACTCAACATGATGGGAAGAATCTGCTATGGGATGATAATCTTCATTCCAAGGATGAAATCGAAGCTTGATTGATGAAACCCAGTTCCAAAATCACCTCTAGGGTGTCTTCTTTGCACTTTCTCTCTCTAAGACTCTGTTTCTAGCTCTGAAAATCGATTCTCCTCTTCAAAGACCCGAAATTGGGTTAAAAACCCAATTTTGCCTGATCACATGGCCAGGCCACACGGCCGTGTGAAATCCCCAGCTACCCGTGTGGCTCTCCAAAACGCCGCGTTCAATTTAATGACTCCAGGTACGCTACACGGCCAAAACCACACGGTCGTGTGGAATTTAGGTCTTCCCGTGTGAACTCTCTAGAAATCCCACACGGCCAAAAAGGGCCCTCACATAGCCAGTGTGGCTTTGCCCGCGCAAAGGGGTTCCACATGGCCGTGTGGAATTTAGGTTTGCTCGTGTGGTATTTAGGTCTGCCCGTGTGGTTTCCTCAGCTTTTCGTTAAACGTCCCAACTTCGTCCAATCGACCCCGAACTCGTGCCCAAACCTTCCTTCACGTACTAGGACCTGGAGTATCACAAACAAGAATAACCTAGCGTGAAATCGGCCAAAAACACGAGAGACGAGGCTCAAACAGTATAAGAATGGTGAACAAAAACATGTGTTAATATCAAGTCATCACCTACCACCCACAAATGAGTGGTCAGGCCGAGCCGACGAATCGGGAGCTTAGGCGCATATTGGAGAAAACGGTGGATCAATCTCGCAAGGATTGGTCCACCAAGCTCGATGATGCTCTCTAGCCATACCAAACTGCATACAAGACATTGATCGATACTTCGCCGTATCGGCTTGTCTACGGAAAGTCATGTCACCTGCCAGTGGAGCTAGAGCACAAGGCCTTTTGGCCCCTTAAGCTGCTCAACTTGGATGTTAGTGTTGCAGGTGCTGAATGCAAATTACAGATGCTGAGCAGGAGGAATGACGTTACCACGCATATGAGAACGCCAAGCTATATAAGGAGTGAACTAAGAGTCTTCACGATGGTCGCTTAAGGGGTCCGAAAGAGTTTCAGGTTGGCGATCGAGTTCTCCTCTATAACTCTTGCCTGAAACTCTTTCCTGGCAAACTCTGCTTCCGGTGGTGTGGACCATTCACGGTCACACAGTTCCCGTATGGCACGATCGAGATTGCCAACCCGCAGACTGAGCCGTTGAAAGTGAATGGCCATCGTCTCAAACTCTATCTGGGAGACGAGGTCGAACATGCGGAGTTGGTTGTTAAACTCGCGGACCCTTAGTTCCCCTAGCTGCGTCTAGCTAAAGACGTAAAAGAAAGCGCTTGTGGGGAGGAAATCCCACCACGGTTTGCATTTCTTTTTCCTTTTTTCCTTTGTTTTATGGTGTGTTCGAGTCAGTTGCACATCTGTGATGAAGTTAGGTCATCTGGTATGCCTCGGTTTGGTGTTTTCCTGCAAGGGAGTTCGAAAAAAATGGGAAAATTAAAATTTTGGCCGAGAAGGGGTAAATACCCGGCCGAGTATTTTGGTCTCGCGATCGTGACCCCTTCTGTCCAGAGGGTGCAAAAATCGTGAATACCCGACCGGGTATTTTAGTCTCTCGGTCGGGACTCCCCCTGACCATGATTCGCTTTGAAGGGCGAATACTCGCCCGTGGGCCGCAAATACTCGACCGGGTATTTTTGAGGCCCAGCCGGGTATTTCCCCTTTTAAAGGGAATAACCGGATGACTCTTTCTCTCTCCTCTCATTTTTTTTCCAGAACTCTCACCCTCTACCTCCTCTCTTCCTTTCATGCTCTCTCGCCGGAGCAAGTTCTCCCGACGGTTATTCGTAGATCCCGTTTGCGTCTTGCCTCCAAATCAAAATCCGTTCACGGATTCGGGATCTACATTGCGGGACGCACCTTTGCTAGAAATTTTGCTCGATTTGGGCAAAGTTCAATTTTCCGACCACCGCCATTGACTTTCCGGCGAGTCCTCCGGGGCCATTTTTGGTGTGGTTCCGCGTTCCTCACCCCGTTCTCGTGTCCCTCTACGGTCCTACTTGTTTTTCTAGGTGTGTATCTTGATCAATTTTTTTTTCTGGGAAAACATACTGTAGATGTTAGGACCGAGAAATGTGAATTGATTGGCATGTTTGAACTAGGTTAGGGTGAGGGATGCAGTGGATGTGATTTGGTAGTGCATGTTGGATGCCTACTTGCTTGTATCGCTCACCTTTAACATGATTCTTGCATGAAAATGTGGTTGTTTTGCGTTCGAATCAACTGCTTTGTGCTTGATTGCCTACCTAGGTGGTTCTTTAGTGTGAGGGAACTGTTGAACCCCTACTTGCTGTCCTAACAAGAATTTTCTTGGTTCCACCTTTGGTTTGTTTATGTTGCAGGATCATGTCTCTCGACCACCCCTACATGTAGGGCCTGCGCCTCCACCCCGACTTTGCTGGCCAGTACGCCAAGGTCATCAACTGGGTGTTTCACCGCCACCACCACCTCGAGTTTTGAGATTTTCACCAGCTCCACTGCCTGACTGAGATCGCCGCCGCCATTAGCCATTCTCACTGGCGGGTTCTCCTGACCACCTTGGATTCCACCTACACGGAGCTGGTCTGGGAGTTCTACTCCACATTCAAGTACCGGTCCAAGGCGGCTCGCCACTCCACCACCGTTTTCACCTTCCGACACGGCGGGCAGATGCGGGAGATGATCATCGATGGGTTGGCCCATGCCTTGGGGATCCATTACCACCCGTACTCTCGACACGAGAAGGAGGTCCCCCATCCCACCGACTGGCACCAGGATGACTTTTACCAGTGCATCGCCCATCCTACTTACCAACATGACACATACGAGGCCAGCCAGACGATTATCTCTACCATCCGACCTGAGTGGCACATCATCAACCTCCTGCTCACTCGTTCGATCATTCCCAACGCCACCGGATCGCACAAGATGCCGAAGCGGGTGCTCTACGCCATGTACTCCATGGGGGAACTTGACCACCTGCTGCATCTGGGGTCTTTCGTGGCGATCACCTTTTCCCGGTGCCACGCCAAGCCCACCTACTTCTTCTATGGTCCCCTGATCACTCGGCTGGCGCACCACTTCAAGATCGACTAGGAGGGGTTGACTGATGCCACAAAGCAAGGCAGCTCCTCTCCTCTCAGCAGGGAAGTGATTCGCATCGCCCTACTGTTAGCCTCTACAGAACAGTGGGAGTTGAGTGAATGTGATTTTTAGCTAAAGCATTAAGAAAGCAAGAAATGGTTCGAAGTTCTTAAGCAGAGGAAGAGTCACTCGGGAATGAGTCCCCCTAGCTCCTTAGTTAGGTCAAAGTTGTAATTACTTTTGGTTAATTTACTGTTGATTATACTGCGGAAGATCCGACAGTAGCTTGGAAGCTCTTAAGCTGACCAAGCCCTCTCCTACAGACTACTCGACAGACGACTAGTCTTCACCGGGATAGAACGTCGAGGCAGTTAACATAGAACGTCTGTTCATCCTGGTAACTTCGTTCCCCTTATCTTTCCCTCGTCTCCATTGAGGGCAATGTTGAACTTAAGTGTGTGGGGGGGTGGTATTTCTATTTGACTGCTTAGATCCGTTTGTGTGCTTAAAGCCTAGTCCACTGTCCAAATTTCGATTTGAGGGCTCCAAGCACGTGTTCCTTGCAATTGCCTGCTCAGTATGCTTTAAATTTACAGTCTTTATAGTAATATGCAACCTAGGGAGATAGTGTAGCACTATGGAGGAGGTTGATGCATTTAAGAAGTCTTATTTCTTCTTCATATTGTGTTGGTTGATTTTGTGAATTAGTGATCTTAGGGCCCTTTAATTGTGTGGTATTATGGACTCTCTACCGGTTATGGACTCATGTTTTGGGGGGGGGGGGGGAAGGTGCTCTAAAATGTTCTTTCAAATAACGTCTCTCGTGCGAAAAGGGCGAAAGTATGTAAGGGGAGACGGGAATCCGTTCCCAATTTCCACCTACTACCTCCAATCCCCTTACATTTCTTTCCCTCACATGAGGCTCAAGGAATCTGCTTCTGGCATGGCCGGTAAGAGCCGGACTCCCTCAAAAACTTTAATAGGTGGGAGCCCCGTTTTCTGAAAACAACAGGTTGGGACCCTTGAAAAAAACAATAAAACAAACAGTAAACAAAGAAAAAAAGGGTTCCAACCATCTTCAAGAAGAAAATAGAGCACCTTAAACAAAAGTGAGTCCATGATCTTTCTGTTTTTTAGAGTCCCTCCGTCCACGGTTCACATGTCCTCTGATCACTATTTGCCATGATGTCGACTCAAGACTAGCGTTCTCGCCGAAGAAGCTAGGAGATGACTTGTGTCTCGATTGACCTCGTAAGCTGCTAAATGATCTAGGAAATCCTCTACAGACGATCGGGGTGCATGTTGCTATAGAGCTCTGGATAGCTGCATTGGTTGGAGTTAGGTTTGTTTGGGGAAAAACAAATGGTTAAGTGTGGGGGAGTTTGATAGATCATTATTTGCACAAGTTTTGACCACCATTCTTGAACCGTTTGAGATTCGATTATCAATTTTTAGGCCGATTTCACGCTAGGTTGTTCGTTTATGTCATATTTTAGGACTTGGCGTGGATATGGAGGCGTGGAAACGAGTTTCGGGTCGAAAAGTGAAATTGGAGCGAGAGGAGTTGTCAGGCAAAAATACCTGATCAGGCATTGAAATACCCAACCAGCTAAAATCCGTTTTGGAGGCCAAAGAACCAGAAGGGGTCCCGGCAAGGGAGCTTAAATACCCGATAGGGTATTCTGAACCTCGATCGGGTATTAACCATTCCCTATGCGCTGCGTTTCAGAATACCCGACCGGTCCACTGAATTACCAGACCAAATATTAAGGCCGGGTATCGCGATCTGCCCTTATGAAGCAAAGAAGGCCTCTTTTGATGGGTATCCGATTTTTAGAGAGAAAGAAGACAGAAACTTAGAAAGAGAGCGAAGAACATAACTTCCAAGTGCCCTAAATCGATCTTCAACACCATTGGAGCTCGGTTGAAGATTAGAGAAGTGTCGATTGATTACCAGAAGCTGCTTATCATCCTTCACGGAATGATTTATCTTCTCTCTCTATGGAGTAAACTCTCTCACTCACCTGGATATGAAGAACCCTAGATTTGTATGTTAGGTTTGGTTGTATGAACCCAAGTACATGTTCTTTGATATCGATTATATTCAATTGAGGCATGGTTTTTTGAATTGCGTGAATCCTGATCAAATTCTTGTAGTTCCAGCTATGACCTAGAAAGAGAATATCTGCCTAGGTTGATAGAGCACCCTTAATTGAAGATAGTGAATTGACGAATTTAGTCGAGTAGTCAATTCACTATTCTATACTGGATTTGCTCTAGTAGAGGTGGTTTGGTACGTTAGGGCCTCAGTTTGTTTACTCTGGTGGAGGTTAGTCACCCGCCGGGGATTCAGATTGAGAGTGTCTGGAGACCTTTAGTCGAGACTTCGGACTTTCTAAGAACCTTCCGTAGTATAATTATCATTGAATTTGGACTTGGTGAATTACAACTTGGCTTAACTGCACTCTAGGGGGAACCATATCTAGGTGACCTCTCTCAAACTTGGAACACAACCTTTATTGCTTTTGTTTGCTAGTTTAGTTGGAACTTCACTGCAGTTGAAACGCTAAATAATAAGAATTTCACGGAGTAGTCATCACACCTAGGATCCGGGTTGACAGTTAAATCTAAACCCTCTATACTACGCATTAGTATGTGATTAGAAGGGTTGCCCATTATTGTTCAATGAGTTAGAAATGTGAAAATATAACAGGGGAAATATTAACAATATTAATAATATTAATTATTTTTTGGATGTGATTTTAATCGGATTATTTGGCACTACGTCTGGATGTCTCGGTGCGAGTGAGATCCAGGGGCAACGCTCCTGGTCCATAGTGTGCGGGCTCAATGTTATTTGGTTTCGTGTTCTGGACCTGGTATGTAACTACTTTTCCTTTACCAAATTTGATTAGGGTTAGACATTGGGGAAGTACTATAAATACTTCTCATATTCCTCGGTATTCTATATCTCCTCCAATTTCCCGATCAACACGTGACAGTTTTCTTTTACTTAATTTTTCATTTACTCCTTTTGTCCATTATCTTCACATCTCCATAGTTCATAGTTGTTCATAGTTGTTCTCTGTATCCTGCATTTTTTTAGCCGCAACAAAGCTCTAAGCAAAATCACCATGAAAGGAGGAACCCTTCTTCCCAAATAAATTATAGTTCAAAAATAATAATCCCCCAAATATCTCAAACCTCAACCCAATCATTCACTACACAAACTATTGCTACCCGATCTGAATAAGAATCCTTAACATCATAGCAACATGCAATCTCCTCTCAACTCCACTCTACTGAATTCATCCACTAATTGTCTCAGCTTTGTCTTGTTCAGACAAATATTTGAACGCCCGTAGTCCGACTGAATTGAGTGACAACATTACGGCGAGTATAGACAGGAAAGAGTAAGTTGGTTAACATCGACTTAATAAAGTTCTTATAATGGATATGGACCTCAATATTGAACGCATGGCCTTTGTGGGTGGTCTTTTGTTTCGCAGCTTTCAGTTGTTCATGGCGGTTGCCTCGTATCTTCAAATCCAATTCTCTTCGTTGGAGGATCCCCTGTCCACCTATTGCATGACTAATTTTTAGTAGCTAATTTGCCTACTTATGCTTGTCTATTTGCTTACTATACTTATAAGGAGTGGATTCGGGATCAACCTTCCTCTTTGGTTGTGGCAGGTAGCGGAGTGGATGACTCCCACTTAGAAATGTTGCGTGCGGTGAAGTCGTTGTTCCGCAGAATCTGAAAAAACTTTGAACTCTAATGCCTTCTCTTAATCTCTAATTCTTGATTTCTCCCAAGCTGGATGTATTACTACATACAAAATATGTTCATCTTTGGGTTGTGGAGTCTACTTCTTTGAATTGGTTTGAAATTTACTTTTTCATGTGTTAATGTCTTATATTTGTTTTGGCTTGCTGTTAAATTCTCTACTAGCCTTAGGTTTAAGAGCACAGGCACATGATTGAGAATTCAATCCAAAATTCTGAAGCCATCCAAAACAGGCCCATAAGTAAGCCCAAGCCCAACCAAATGAACTTACATATAATTAAGCACACCTTTTTTTTTTAATTAAGCACACCTTTTTTTTGTGAAAAAAATAAAGCACACTTTAGTGAACAGTAACTACGCTTTTGCTTTATATATATTAATGTTAGAGAAGTTAAGATTATAAATATTTGTTGGAATCAAAAGGAGTAGGTTACATATATGTATGAATTAATAGGTTTGCATTGTGTTATGTTTCAACTCAATGGTAATGCTGCCTACCGTAACTTACGTCTGTTTCCTTCATGTTGGATGAAATTTAATGTGAGCTTTTCAACTAAATGAACTTGTTCAACCTTTAAGTACTTTAATATATAAATACTTCGAAAGAGCAATATGAAGAAGGAACATAAGAAGAGTTAAGAGATTAGCTTTGCATTATATGACAGTTATGGCCACCATTGGAAAGTTCATGTGTTTGATCTTTTTCCTCGTCCTAGTGTATCCAGGTAAGGAGCAAGCTCTTCGGATCTTTCTTCCCATTTGGTATTATATTCACTCATGTACAAAAAAGTATTCAATTTTATTTAAAAAAACTCTTTCATTTGTTAATTATGTTTTCTGAACCCAGGGAATCCCACATTTTAATAAGGAACAACCATACTTGTTAGTCCTAACAATGCATCTAGATTATTGTTTCATTATTTAAAAACTTGGTCCTTGAAGTTCACTAGATGTATCTAGGATGATAGACACAATAATCTCACTTAGGAAAGGTATTTTTTTAGTTCATAAATATTATTACACCCCAGTAACTCGAATTGTTAACAAAAAATTCAATTCTTGTTAATGGATGATCGATCGAGCATGTTGCTGTAATTTTTTTTTTTTTTTTTTTTTTTGTGAACTATCTCACTTTTCAGCCATTATATTTCAGGGCAATGTGATCTCGGAATATATTGTGATGGAGTCAAGAACTTAAAGATCTCTCAGGCTAAAACGGGAAAAGTTGTTGAGAGAAAGCCAGAATGGAAAGTGTCAATCTTGAATGACTGTATGTGCTCTAGGTTTAATATCCAATTGTCTTGCGGTAATTTTCAGACTATCGAAAAAATTGATCCCTGGGTCCTAGACAGAATTAGCGACAGTCAATGTGCCGTGAACAAGGGTACTTCTATTCAAGGGCATTCGACTTTTAATTTTACATATGCTTGGGATACTGCATATCCCTTCAGGTTGCTTGATGCCCAATTCGCATGTTCCTAGATAGTTCACATAGTTGAAGTTCATATAGGTATTAGTTTTGTAACGCAATAAATGTAATGTCATCATGCAGAGTTATAAAATATAGTTTCCAACTCAAGCAATTCCATTACAATAAATAATATATATCTATTCCATTTAGTCTATTTACTTTCCAGAATTTAAGTTATAATCACAGATAAAAGAGGCACTTTCAGAAATCAAATCCAAAATGCAGATAAAATAATTAGTGCATAACCACTACAAAGAAGTAGGTTACCTAGCTACTTCTCCACCATGAGCGTATATATGGTGACCAACTTTCATTATTGTAGTTTAATTTATAAATAAGATGATGATAAAATTCTGGGGTCATTACCCACTTATAAAAAAAAATCTTAAGAAATCAATAATAGTCTAAAATTATTTTTGTAAACATTTTAAGATAATATTAACAGAATTATGCTCTGTCGTTGTTAGACAAATTGGTAATTGAGTGGTCTATTGGTGCTGCTAAATATGATAATACTAGGATGTGATGTGAGCTTTGCCGTGAGTGTATTGTGCGGGGTTGTTGTCTGTTGGAATGAAGTTTTCTCGTTGTTGGATATAATTGAAGCAACAGTTAGATAATGATAGTTTTCATTTAATATATACATACATATACATGTTGGTAGAGTCGAGCGCGAGACTCAAGAGCCAAATCTCCCCTGTTCTTCGACAATTTGGGAATCTGAAAACCCTAACTGCAATTTCGGCCAAATCAAGTGAGGAAGGTGAAATGAATTGAAAATAAGTCAGCGATAAGAGTAAAGAGACTTCTCTCTTTGTATTTGTCAAAACGGCAGCAAGTTAATTGAAACGGGTTGGGCTCTAATGAATATCTGAAGGCTAAAGTGAAACCGGCCCAACTTGCTTGAGTTAAAACTCTGCGTTTTGCAAACACTTCTTTCTTCTTCCTCCCTCGAGCCAGAGAATCAAACCTGCTCTGTAAAATTCACACTTCGCACTAGATCAAGGTCTTTAGAAATAACTGGAAATGAAATGAAACAGTAAAAACTTAAATAAACTCAGACACGATCTTTTTACGTGGTATCCGGTGTTAGGAAATCAATGGAACCTAACACCGACTAATCCACGGTCGAAGGATCTCTGATATGAGACCTTCGACGTTATACTATACTCTGTGTTTCGGATTACAGTGTACAGCTTGATCTCACAGTGACTCCCCGTCACTTTGATCAGAACCCCTTCGAACCTACTGCTCCCTGCTGTAGTTCAAACTCACACCACTCCTTCAAGCTATCTCTCTGACAGCACTCTCCTTCTCTAATCAAAACTCTGACCGCACTCTTTGCTCTTGTTTTGATTCTCTCGAAAAGGACACCTCTCTCTACCCATAGCTTTTTCTCTTTATACAAAATGTCCTCCCAACCGTTAACCCTCACACAATCAATTAAGCTGATCTTGCTTTGATTCTGATTTGGTGATGCCTTCCTTAGTTGTTCACTCGAGAATGGAATTTCCTTTTTGTTCAAGCAATTTCCTCAAATAGAGCCTGACGCAAGCTTGCCATCTTCCAACATTCTCCCCCTAAGCTTGTCAGTGGCTCTCCTCAGCAACCTGCACACATTGAACACACCTTGGGTGCAGCCTGTCCAAAACATTCATTTGTACACATATTGCGCTGAAAAGGAAATTCAATTACTCATTCATTCATTTATTTTCTTTCGGAACACTAATCAAAGACATAGTTCTTCTAAAGTACTCAAGAACCATCAAACTCAAGATTTAACAAACTGAGATCCTAAAAAGGATAACTAGGCGGAGAAGCATAGCCTGAAACCCTATCCTCATCACCAGAGTCTGAGTCTGGAGTAATTGGATCACTGATCTGATTGGACTCATACACAAACTTTGGTAACATCAAGTCCTTTTCGAGCATTAGCTTCAGCTTTGGACCGCTCCTGACTGCAGCATCACGTTTAAATGCAGCTGCTGCTGCATTGACTAGAGCCGAAGAAGCAGCCGCTTGTTGACCCTGTTGATGACTGATCACTCCCCCTGAGCCAGTGACAGGCTTACGGGGACCGACTAACGCATCAAGACGTGCAAGAACGTGTTGAGGACGTAAGTCATCCAAAACATCACAGTTGATAACCTTATCACGGAGATCAATGCCCAAGCGATAGAGAAACTTGGTTATGTGAGGGCCAAAAGGTAAGGGACCACTGTAGTATTCTCTCCCAAACTTGACCATGTGCTGAAACATGAGGGAAGCATAACTAATGCGACGACCAGCGCGTGCATTAAAGAGAACCCAAAGATCAGGAGTATGAATGAGATCAGTGGTGCTTAGATCTCGAGGAAGGAACCAGCGTGTGAGGAAGAAGAAAAGCACTTTAAGATCATCAGGCAGCCTTCCAGCAGCAAGTTGGGATGGAAACCAACGTCCTATGTCATGAGCTAAAGAGTCAAGGGCATGATCAAACCGAAAACCAGACTGGTAGAACTCTCTGTCTGTCCCAGCCTGAATTCCAGCATGCGGAAGATCCAAGACAGACGCCAGCAACGCAGGCGTGACCTTAATCTCGTAGTCATAGACTAAGGTGGTGAAAAACTCAGGATCACTTCCAGGCCCACAGCGAAGATTGACATAGAATAAGCGAACAGCCTCAGGACACTGACTGAATCGCAGATTGGTGACCAAAGACTCCCATCCTAAGTTCTTGAGATAGGCTGGGATATTCATATCATATTTTGAGAAAGTGGTAGGCTGAATAGAGAAAGAAGGATAGAGAGGCCTATCTCGAAAGCGACGCAGATACCTAGAGTAGGTAGCAGCATTGCGGAAGCTTTGGTTTTTGAACAGCACTGAGGACTGCAACTGGAGATTGTTAGGGGCCATTGTCGAGGATACGAAGAAGTTGTTTGTGATTAGTTGCAGTGAGACAGTGTGGAAGGACCAGAGAGAGGGAAGTAGATTTATAGTCAATGGACTACATTGAATCAGGGAAACTCTTCGAATGGAAGAGAAAGGATCAGAATATGATTGGGAAGATCAAGAGAAACAAGGAAAGAGAATATATGAAATCTAATCAAATCTCATTAATTTCTTCTTGAGTAAACATGCCAAGTTCATTACGTATTGGTAAGAATTTATCAGCACCTAAAGGTTTAGTAAGGATATCGGCCCATTGCATTTCTGAGTTAATGAATTCTAAATGTATTTTCCCATCTTGAACAAGGTCACGAATAAAGTGATAACGTACTTCGATATGTTTAGTTCGCGAGTGTTGAATAGGATTTTTAGTCATGTTTATTGCACTTGTGTTGTCACATAGGATGGGAAGTGATCCTATACTAAGACCATAATCCTGAAGTTGGTACTTCAACCACATTAGTTGAGTACAGCCTAACCCTGCTGCAATATATTCTGCCTCGGCAGTCGATAATGCAACAGAGTTTTGCTTCTTACTAGCCCAGGAAATTAATGACGTGCCTAGGAAGTGACACGTCCCAGAAGTACTTTTCCTATCAGTTATGCATCCAGCATAGTCAGAATCGCTATATCCTAGCAATTCAAGACTAGATTCACACGAATACCAGAGTCCAAGAGAAGCAGTCCCACTGAGATAACGAAAAATGCGCTTTACTGCAGTTAGATGGCTAGTCTTAGGATTACTCTGAAACCTGGCACATGCACATACACTGTACATGATGTCAGGTCTACTAGCAGTTAAATACAATAAAGATCCTATCATTCCTCGATAGAGTTTATCGCTAACTGGTTCTCCAGACTCATCCAAAGATAGTTTTACTGTGGAACCCATTGGTGTTACTGCAGATTTCAGATTTTTAAGGTCAAAACGTTCAAGCATGTTATTTAAGTATTTTGTTTGAGTAATAAACGTGCCTTTGCTAGTCTGCTGGACTTGCAGACCCAAGAAATAAGTAAGTTCTCCCATTAAACTCATCTCAAATGCCCCTTTCATGGCTGACTCAAACTGTTTGCACAGTTTTTGGCTAGAGGAACCAAAAATTATGTCGTCTACATATACTTGAACAAGCATAGTATGACCATTTTGATTTTTGATAAACAAGGTTTTGTCTACAGAGCCTCTACGAAAGCCATCCATTATTAAAAAATTGCTAAGTTTATCATACCAAGCCCTAGGAGCTTGTTTCAATCCATAAAGAGCTTTGTTCAGTTTATATACATGATTAGGAAATTTATGATTCTCAAACCCAGGAGGCTGAGCAACATAAACTTCTTCTTTTAACTCTCCATTGAGGAAAGCACTTTTTACATCCATCTGATAAAGTTTAAACCCTTGAGATGCAGCAAAAGCACACAGTAGCCTAATGGCTTCTAGTCTAGCTACAGGAGCAAATGACTCGTCGAAGTCAATTCCTTCCTCCTGATCATAACCTTGAGCTACTAGTCTAGACTTGTTTTTAGTTATATCACCAATTTCATCAGTTTTATTCTTGTATACCCATTTGGTTCCGATTATAGGTTTGTCCTCAGGTTTTGGAACCAGTTCCCAAACATTTAGTCTTTCAAAATATCCCATTTCATCTTGCATAGAAGCCACCCAAAACTCATCATTTAGAGCTTCTTTTATGTTCCTAGGTACTAGTTGAGACACAAAAGCAGTATGCATGTTTGACAACTTAGATCTAGTAATCATACCTTCTTTTAAGTCACCTATGACCTGAGATGGTGGATGACGTTTTTGAATGTGCAGAGGTGCTTCCTTGATTCTTGCTTCCTCTATTGCAGCTGTTTCTCCTTCACCTGTCTGTTCCTGTGAACCTTTATTCCTCATCTCCTGTTCTGTTTGTACTACTTGATCAGACTTATGTAAGTTGCCTAATCCAAGATCATCATCTTCATCGATTTGATCTGCACACTTACTAGGAGAATCATCAAACACAACATTTATGGACTCCTCAACTTTGAGGGTCCTTTTATTGTATACCCTGTAGGCCCTACTGTTAACAGAGTATCCTAGGAAAATTGCTTCATCAGACTTAGAATCAAATTTTCCTAGCTTGTCTTTGGTGTTGAGAACAAAGCATCTGCATCCGAAAGGATGGAAATACCCCACATTTGGTTTTCTGTCCTTCCATAGTTCATAGGGTGTTTTATTAAGTTTGGACCTGATTATACCTCTATTAATGATATAGCATGCAGTATTTATAGCTTCTGCCCAAAAATATTTTGGTAATCCATAGTCGTTTAACATAGTCCTGGCTATATCTATTAGTGTTCGATTTTTTCTTTCTACCACACCATTTTGCTGTGGTGTTCTAGGAGCAGAGAAATTATGGGATATTCCAGCTTCTTCACAGAATTTATCAAAACTGTCAGAAATAAACTCTCCACCGTGATCACTTCTTATGCTCACAATTCTAGAACCCTTTTCATTTTCTAGTCTTTTAACAAGATTCTTAAAATGCACAAAGGTATCTCCTTTGTTTGAAAGAAAGAACACCCAGGTAAACCTGGAATAATCATCTACCACCACACATGCATAGTATTTACCACCAAGACTCATTACATTACTGGGGCCAAAAAGGTCCAAGTGTAACAATTCCAAAGGTTTAGATGTAGAGATCACAGGTTTACTCTTAAAGGAAGATCTAACTTGTTTTCCTCTTGCACAAGCTTCGCAAAAAAATTCTTTCTTACTGCTTATTTTTGGTATACCAATTACACTGTCCAGGCTAATCAGTTTAGCTAAGGATCCTACACTAATATGTCCCAACTTTCTATGCCACTCTAATTGCTCATCTTTGTTTACTGTTATTAAACACATTTCATTAAAATCCTTTTTGTTATTTAGATTTATGCAGAATAACTTCCCTTTTCTTCTGCCTGAAAACAGAATTTTCTTACTTTCAATATTTTCAACATAGCACCTGTTTGGTTCAAAAATCACCCTATTAGTTTCTCCACACATTTGGCTTATTGAGAACAAGTTGTGTTTAAGGCCATCGACCCACATCACATTAGTTATAGTTGGTCCTGTGCCTATTTCCCCTTTGCCTAGAACATCAGTACTAAAGTTATCTCCAAAATAAACTTTACCTTTCTTACCTTTAGTTAATTTAGAAAAAAGTTTTTCATTACCAGTCATATGATGTGAGCACCCACTATCCAGAATCCATTCGCTGTCTTCCATGCTCACTTGGAAGCAGACCTGGACATGGAAACAGTTTATTTGTTTTTAGGCATCCAAACCATTCTGGATACTCCAACTTTCATTTTATACTCAGTACAATTATAACTCATATGACCCTTCTTATGACACGAGAAACATACTGTTTCTTTCAGTCTAGTTTCCTTGGCTATACGTTTTAAGCAGTGTGATATATAATGTCCATGTTCATGGCAATAGAAGCATTCAACAGATGTCTTGTTATAAGTTTTTTGTGTTTTTAGTGGTTTATTACGTTGTGCACAATTATTCCCACACCCTTTCCTACTTCTGGCAATTATTGCTTCTAGTTCAGCATTTTTTCTTACAGCTTCCTCCAACTTCTCATCTGTTTCCAATTTTTCCTTTTTTAGTTTATTGTAACTGTTAAGCAGATTTTCAAATTCCAATTTCATTCTAATATGTTTTGATTTGACAGTTTCAAACTCTGACTGAATGTCTCTTATGGTTTCAACTAATTGACTATCTTCATCACAAGAATCTGAATAATAGTTAGAGTTTCTTACCTGTGATGCGTCCATATCATCTTCACTTTCATCAACAGCCATATAAGCTTCATATTTGGGCTCGACCTCTTCTTCCTCATCTTCACTACAGCTCCAGGTGGCAGTGTAAGCTTTCTCCCTCTTCATTTGAGGGCAATCTGCCTTGATGTGCCCATTTCTTCCACACTTGAAACATCCTGATGAAGAACCAGTCTTGTTGTCATTGTTGACTGTTTCTCGCCTAGCTCTTGAATTAGTCCTGAACGTCTTCACTTGCTCTTTTTCTGGATCACCCTCCCTTGTTCGATTGGGAAGGCTTCCTCTTCTCTTTTCTCTTCGCAGCCTAAGTAGCTTGGCTACATGCTTACTTAGCATAGCCAGTTCTTCGTCCTCCATGTCTTCCAGACAGTCGAGTTCTTCTTCTGACGCAGCTACTTTGAATGCGATGTTCTTCTTTTCTTTACGTACCTCCTCTCCTTCTTCTCTTCTGAGTTTTTCTTCATGTGTCACCAACGAACCCATGAGCTCATCCAAACTAAGCCTTGTTAGGTCCTTCGATTCTTCGATTGCAGTAACCTTGGGAGTCCATCGTTTTGGGAGAGCCCAAAGCACTTTTCTCACAAGATCAGCACTACTGTACTCCACATCCAGGTTCCGCAAACTATTCACGATAGTAGTAAACCTATCGTGCATCTCTTTGATGGTTTCCTCAGGCTTCATCACGAATGATTCAAATTCTTGCTTCAGCCGATTTATTCTGGAGATTTTCACATGACTCGTACCTTCATGAGCTACTTGCAGTTTGTCCCAGATCTCCTTGGCGGTTTTGCAGCCTGAGACTCTATGATACTCTTCTGGGCCTAAAGCACAGTACATGAGATTCGTTGCTTTGGAGTTCAACTGGAAATTTCGCTTATCTTCGTCCGTCCATTTCCCTCGTGTCTCCTTCACTTCAAGTGGTCCATCCAGTACGATGCTCCAGAGATCAGGATCGGTAGACCCGATGAATAACTCCATGCGATTGCGCCAGTATCCGTAATGAACCCCTTCGAATCTGGGGGGTCTGGTCTGGGAAAAACCATCCGCCATGAATACTCCGCCATTGCTTGTGCTCGAACTCATTTCCTCCGCAGGTAGTTAACCTTCGTTTGCCGGAGCCGGGCTCTGATACCACTTGTTGGTAGAGTCGAGCGCGAGACTCAAGAGCCAAATCTCCCCTGTTCTTTGACAATTTGGGAATCTGAAAACCCTAACTGCAATTTCGGCCAAATCAAGTGAGGAAGGTGAAATGAATTGAAAATAAGTCAGCGATAAGAGTAAAGAGACTTCTCTCTTTGTATTTGTCAAAACGGCAGCAAGTTAATTGAAACGGGTTGGGCTCTAATGAATATCTGAAGGCTAAAGTGAAACCGGCCCAACTTGCTTGAGTTAAAACTCTGCGTTTTGCAAACACTTCTTTCTTCTTCCTCCCTCGAGCCAGAGAATCAAACCTGCTCTGTAAAATTCACACTTCGCACTAGATCAAGGTCTTTAGAAATAACTGGAAATGAAATGAAACAGTAAAAACTTAAATAAACTCAGACACGATCTTTTTACGTGGTATCCGGTGTTAGGAAATCAATGGAACCTAACACCGACTAATCCACGGTCGAAGGATCTCTGATATGAGACCTTCGACGTTATACTATACTCTGTGTTTCGGATTACAGTGTACAGCTTGATCTCACAGTGACTCCCCGTCACTTTGATCAGAACCCCTTCGAACCTACTGCTCCCTGCTGTAGTTCAAACTCACACCACTCCTTCAAGCTATCTCTCTGACAGCACTCTCCTTCTCTAATCAAAACTCTGACCGCACTCTTTGCTCTTGTTTTGATTCTCTCGAAAAGGACACCTCTCTCTACCCATAGCTTTTTCTCTTTATACAAAATGTCCTCCCAACCGTTAACCCTCACACAATCAATTAAGCTGATCTTGCTTTGATTCTGATTTGGTGATGCCTTCCTTAGTTGTTCACTCGAGAATGGAATTTCCTTTTTGTTCAAGCAATTTCCTCAAATAGAGCCTGACGCAAGCTTGCCATCTTCCAACAATACATCTCTCATACAAGTACTTATTTGATATACTTATACACAAAAAAAGATCGTGTTTTCTATTATAATGCCCCAAATACTTCTCTCTGTGTACAATGATCACCTATTGCGTTGATGGTTATTCGTTGAGATTTGATTTTTTTTCCCCGCAGCGGTGTATTTATAATGATAGTTGTTTATTATTGATTCTTTATCTACCATTTATAATTGTTGAATCTTGGAGAGAGAAACAGTCTACTTTTATTATTAAAACCGGTGAAAATTTTACACTTTCCATTTACAATATATATATATAACAAATCAACAAATGCAGAAATAAACAAATATTATAGTATAGTCCCTAAACTAATTATCCTTCACTATCAGTCTTCCAACAGCCCCCCGCAAGCTGGAGCTTGTATGTCCAAACGATTCAGCTTGGAGATCAATCCTGAAAACACAGCACTAGACAAAGACTTGGTGAAAATATCAGCGAGTTGGTGCTCGCAATGAACATGCATAACCTTAATCAAACCTGAGAGAATGCGATCACGAATGATATGACAATCAATTTCTATATGTTTTGTGCGTTCATGAGCAACAGGATTCTCGGCTAAGCGAATAGTGGACTGATTATCACAAAACAGAGTAGTAGGAGAATTAAAATTAACACCCAGATCACGAAAAATATACTGCAGCCACTGTACCTCGCAGGTCAAGTCTGCCATTGCACGATATTCGGCCTCAGTTGATGATCGAGAAACAGTAGGTTGTTTCTTCGATCTCCAACTAATGACCGAGTCACCTAAGAACACACAATAACCAGTTGTGGATCTACGAGAATCTGGGCAGCCAGCCCAATCACTATCAGAAAATCCATTTAGCTTAAGCGATGATGAGCTAGGAAAGAATAAGCCTTGTCCAGGATTATTCTTTATATACCGCAAAACTCGATATGCAGCAGTAAGATGAACATCAGAAGGTTTACTCATAAATTGGGTTAAATGATGCACAGCAAATACAATATCCGGACGAGTGTGACACAAATATAAAAGACGACCTACAAGTCTACGATATAGTTCAGGGTCAGAAAGTGGTTCACCATCAGTATGAGAAAGCTGATTTCCAGCAACAAGAGGGGTGGCAGCAGGCTTTGTAGCAAGCAATCCTGCATCAGTAAGCAAATCCAACGCATACTTGCGCTGACCAAGATCTTTGATCTTAAAGGCATCATCTAATCTGAGTATCTAACCTGGAGTTTGAGTATAACCCTTTGCAACTAATCTTGCTTTATATCGTTCTATGCTACCATCAGGTTTAAACTTAATACGAAAAACCCATTTATTACCTATTGCACGCTTACCTGGAGGCAGTGGAGTTAGAGTCCAAGTATTGGTGTTTGCCAATGCTAGGAGTTCTAAATCCATAGCCTCAACCCACCTTGGATCCATGGCAGCTTCTGTATAAGAGGTTGGTTCTACCTCATTGGTAACTGCCATGATAAACCGACGATAAGAAGGAGACAGCCTGTCATAAGAAAGAACTTGGGAAAGTGGATATCTAGTGTTAGTGTTAGGTCTGATATAATCACTGAGTTTCTTGGGAGGCAACCTAACCCTATCAGAACGCCTATGAGGAACACTGCTGCTAGGTTGGTCACTGCTGCTAGGTTGATCACTGCTGCTAGGTTGAATAACTAATGGAGAAGGAGGTTGTGAATTGTTTGGAATGTCGGCCGGAATGCAAGCAGAAGGATTAGAAGGAAGTGGAAGAGAAGAAGGCACTAAGGAAGGAGAAACAGAGCATTCTATAGGCTGAATATCAATGAAATGGAGAACCTGATCTAGAGAATTTAAGGACAGCTTATTGTTTGAAAAAGGGAAAATGTTTTCATGGAATGAAACATCCCTAGACTCTAAGACCTTATGAGAGACCAAGATATATAATTTGTAGCCCTTTGTGGCAAATGGAAATCCAATAAAAACGCAAGGTTCAGCCCTAGGTGAAAATTTAGGACGATTGTGAGCTAATGTTGACGCGTAACATAAACTACCAAAGACTCGTAATAAATTGTAATCAGGCTGTTTTTTGAAAAAGGATTTCAAATGGCGATTTATTATCTAAGACTGGAGTTGGTAAGCGATTAATAATATGGACAGCATGCAAAACTGCATGTCCCCAAAACATAACAGGAAGAGAAGCTTGCATAATGAGAGCTCTAGCCACAGCAATAATATGCTGTTGCTTGCGCTTAACACGGCCATTTTGCTGTGAAGTGGCATTACAAGTGGTTTAGTGAATAATTCCTAATGAATTATAAAAGGATGGAATGGAAAACTCAGACCTATTATCGGTTCTAATGACTTTAACATGCTTAGAGAACTGAGTATGCACATAAGCACAGAAAGTTTGCACAATGGATCTAGCTTCTGACTTAGAAACAATTAAGTAACACCATGTATTTCTAGAATGATCATCAAGTATAGTAAGAAAGTATCGATGTCCATCAATGGTAGGAACACCATATGGACCCCATATGTCAATATGAACCAAATCAAACATGCTAGCAGCATAGGAAGAACTAGTCTGGAAAGGTAAACGACGCTGCTTAGCTAAGGGACAGACAAAACAATGCAAATGTTGACACTTATTACTATCACTAAGACCTGGAACTGAACTATGGCCAAGACGGTAATGTCATCGATCAAAATGTCTAATAGTTGTGTCAAACATAGTAGATAAAGTGATAGGCATAGAGAGAGAAGAGGATTCTCGTCCAGACTCGACTTGGAGGTAATACAGCCCGGCAATCTGCTTAGCTATACCAATCCTCTGCCGGGACGGGATATCCTGAATCAAGCAATGAGGATGGGAGAATATCAATTCACACTCATTCTGTTTAGCTAGCTGACTAGCAGACAACAAATTGATGGAGAAAGAGGGAATTAACAACTCATCATGAACAAGTAATGTAGAAGACAATTGCACAGACCCTTTATGAGTAATATCAACACGAGACCCATCAGGAAGAGTAACAAACATACCAGCCATGGGTCTAAACTCGACAAATGAATCCAATGAACAAGCAACATGATCGGTGGCACCACTGTCTATTATCCATGTGTTCCTAGAGACACCTAATGACTTAGGAACCATAGAAGACAGAGCTAACTTACCTGCAGCAGCATAGGCTAGCAGCTGACTAGGCTGAGTCACACCAACCGAAGAAGTAGAGGCACCCGTGGTAGAAGGTTCAGGCTGAGCAGCCATGAGACAAGAGACTGAGCCCGCTACTGGTGCAGACGAAGACGCCTGAGCAAGCAGTTTCTGATACTGCTCGGAGGTAAGCACCACAGAGCCAGATTATCCAGGTGGAAGACCCTCAGTAGGCAGAGACGCCTCAGAACCGTCAGCAACCACTGCGTTGACCTTGCCTTTGCCCTTGTATCCTGGTGGATACCCATGCTTCTTGAAGCAACGATCCACAGTGTGTCCAAATCCACCACAATGAGTGCAAACCGGTCTTTGGCGATTGCCAGCCCCGCGACCTTGTCCATGACCTCGACCAGAGGCTTGTCCCGCCATTGCAAGTGGACCTGAGAACGAGCTAGCTCCAGATGAACCGATTTGATGCTCGTGTTGAATCACCAGTGAAAACACGCGAGTAATCGACGGCAGTGGCTCCATGAGCAAGATCTGACTCCTGATATGAGCGAAGCTATCATTGAGGCCTTTGAGAAATCGAATGATTTGATCGGACTGTTGATATGTGCGAACGAGAGTGAGCGCACCGCAAGAACACCTCGGAGTACAAGAACACGTCGGAAACGGCCGAAGAGTGACCAACTCATCCCACAGAACGCGAAAACGAGTAAAGAACTCACTCACAGAAGCAGTGCCTTGCTTGAAGGAGTAGACCTCGTCCTGGAGATCAGAAATCCGGATCAAGCTCGCCTCGCTGAAACGATCTTGAAGATCTCGCCAAACCTCGATCGTGGAGTCGAACCAGAGGATGCTTTGGGCGATGTCTAGGGCCAGCGATCTGTAGATCCAGCCAAGAACCAAGACGTTGCATCGTTCCCACGCACTGTGAAGAGGCTCGCCTGGAGAAGGAGGAGTGACCGCGGGATCGATAAGAGAGAGCTTGTTCTTCGCCAGAAGCGCGAGACGCATCGATCTCGCCCATGCGTAGTAGCTGTTGCCATTGAAGACGATGGTGACCAGAGCAGTCGCCGGATTATCGCCAGGATTGAGGAAGTAAGGATGGCTTGGATCGAGCAGTCCGGCGGGAGTGACGAACGAGGAATTCGCCTGATTCGCCGGAGGAAACTGCGCCGATTGAGTCGCCATGACAGAGCAGAGAGCAGAAAACGAAAACCCTAGAACGAAAGAAAGGGGAAAGTAAGAGAGAGATCAAGAAGTCTCCTCTGATACCATGTTGAATCTTGGAGAGAGAAACAGTCTACTTTTATTATTAAAACCGGTGAAAAATTTACACTGTCCATTTACAATATATATATATAACAAATCAACAAATGCAGAAATAAACAAAAATTACAGTATAGTCCCTAAACTAATTATCCTTCACTATCGAGTCCTCCAACAATAATGGCTAGAAATTTCTAGTGCAATCTGCAAGGAAAACTCTAGAGAAGCAAATAAATAAAAAGTGAAAACCAACATTGGCCCAATAATTATTAGGAAAAATTATTTTGAACCAGCATGAACATTAAAATGGAAAAATTAGTAGTTGTGAGACCATATGATACCAGTGGTCCAATAAGATTTCGGAGCTCAAGTGGATATAGGTTTTTACTGTAGCAAACTATTCAACTACGATTTAAGCATAAAATATTATAATATCCACATATCTTATATAATCTTTGATTCAGGTTTACAATATTTATAATTAGTGCGTGATGTATGATTCAATAGTTAATCATTACTATCCCGTCTGCAACCAGTTGGAGAATATTGCAATAGTGGGCCATTGTAACTTCTTTCTTAACTGAGGGTTGCAATGGGGTTGTTTGGGCTAACAAAAGATAATTAAGAGCCCAACCCTTAAGTAAAAATATCATGCTCTTAGTGAACAGTAGAGTGTATTTAAGTTTATATATATTAAATTATCCGACATCAATATTCAAGACCCCCTGTCCGGTGTGCAGATGCGAATATAAGGAGATGAGATAGCATGCCTACCCATAAAACCATAAAAGGGTTGGAAAAATGACACCCCCTATTAATTATAGGTTTTTAAGGTAATTAATTTGTGTTGCATTTAATAATCTGTATGAATTAAAAACACATATTAATTACTTTCCTTTTTTCAGTGCACTGGTAGTTGTGTACAGGTGCAATAGTAGATGTATCACTACAATGGTAGTTCCAAAAAAGGAACGTAATTAATATGAGTTCAGTATACAAGTGCAATGGTAGTTGTATCAGTACAATGGTAGTTAAAAAAAAGGAATGTAATTAAGATGAGTTTTTAATTTCCAAAGATTATTAAATGCGACATGAATTTAATACAAAAAATAACTATAATTAATAGGGGTGTCATTTTTCCAACCCCTTACAAGGGTTAGCATGCTAACCGATCCCGAATATAAGCAAACAATTGTAGCTAATTAATGGGATATATTGTTTGTTAATCAAACAACAAAAGCATAAACATCGAGGCAAAGAAGCTTGAGCTCATCTAGTATGCTTAAAGCATCGGTATGTTAAATGTTTCTATCCATAAGATTTTATTCGGAAATATCAGCCATCGGTTCTGATACAATTTATTAATATATTTTTTTTTTACTGGTAACCGGTTGTATCTGTTCAACTTTCCAGTGGCTCCGGCCCCGCATAAGGGTGGGCAACGGAACAAGATCGGCTACCCGTCCCGTTTGAAACGGGTACTCTATCTCATTTGGAGAGAAAATTCCATTCCATGTTCCAAACTCGTACGAGTTAACGGATACCTGTTACTCATACGGGACGGATAACGGGTACCGCCGGTACTCATAATAATTAAGCTACAATAATTAAGCAACAATAATTAATAGTGGTGGCTATACGGTCCGGTTCGGTTAAATTGGCCCAAATTGATCCGGTCCAGTTCGGTCTTTTTGAAAATATAAGGACCAAAGATTGGATTGGATACAGTACGGTCTTGATCCGGTCCGGTCCCAATTCGGTTTTGATTTTATATTGAGTTTGTCGGGATTTGAGTGGCCTAAGACCTGAAAGGGTGAGGAGTTGGTTAAGTTTTGTACTAAGTGCAAAAGTTTGTGACCGTTTATGCAAATTACCCTTAAGTTTTGGGTGTTGAGCTCTCTTATCCGGTCTTTATCCAGTTTTCGATCCAGTCCCGAACGATTTTTTACCTCAAATTTAAGCCCAAATATTGGATTGAACTTTTTACTATCCGGTCTCGGTCCGGGTTATACGGTCCAATTTCAGGTAAAATCAAATAACCCAGACCAAATAGCCAGTCCTAATAATTAAGCTAAGTGGACTGTGAATGATGGAGCAACAGAGAGTGAAATTCTAGTTCTACTTAACTGCTTACCTAAATCACCTCATCCATAGTAATATCCTACCTCGTAAAATTTGTTTGGATTCATATATTGAGATTTCCAACTATTTTAATTACAAGGTGGGAAAAACTATTTGAGTGGAAAGTGTGAAAAAAAAATGCCCAGAGAGGCTCTCTCCTCTCTCTTCCTCGTAATTTCGTTCGTCAGTAGGTGGATATCTAAGGCCGCCGCCGTCGTCCTCGCCGTGTGTGTGCGAAATCAATTCCAGGAGACCTGGGTTCCGAATCCGGCCTTCCCTGCTCGGAGTGAAGCCCAGGAGAAGGGGAGACAAGAAGCCCCTCTTGCCGTCAGTCGCCCTGTACGAAGTGGAGATAGACGTCACCGAGGGAGGAAGAGATCGCTCCCGATTGCTTTCGAAGACCATCAAAACTCTCCGATTCATCCGTGGAAGAGATGTAAGCAGGGACTGAGGATTCTATGGCGATTTTGGCTCCCTCCCTCTTCAGATTGGGAGAATGACAGTTCGGAATTTGCTCTGTTCGCGGGGAGAGATACCCAGAGCTCCAGGCCTAAAGTTAAACAGGCTGGGTTCTGTGGTCGGGAATTTCACGATATCCCCTTTGGGGGTGGGACTCGTCCCGGGATAGTTCGTGGTGTGGAAGCTGATTATAGCCATTTGGAATCCAATGGCGATGGTACGGATAACAGCAACAGTGAATTAGCTAAAATGCTTTTCAATTGCGAAGCCTCTGGTAGGAATGGTACTCTCGAGATAGTTCCAAAACAGAGGAAGCAGGTGAGACGATTTCGGCCCAGTAATTCAACCGACTCCAGTAGGGATTTGGTCGGCTGTCCTGGTGGCGCCGATGATCGGAGACTTCGGGGCGGCAGCCGAATCGATCGGGGGGATAGAGTTGGTTTGTTTTCCAAATCCCTATTCTGGTTAGGCGAGATTGGCGGCAGCAAGAAACAACCGAAAAATCTGCCAATTCCCCCCAGGAGAGATCTCCTAATCCAAAACGTACTCTGCTTAATAAAACTTACAGAGGGAAACGTCTCTTTGGGGAGTGTTCGGGACTCAAGCATTATAAATTGGACTCGTTGGCTTTTCTGCAATCACATATTTCTATTTGGTTAGCGACTGGTCCAGAGAAGAGAAAACCCAAAACCAGCCTGCTGTGTGCTCCCGCTGCCGAACTCCTTTCCTCTGCTACCGCCGATACGCTGATCTCTGCGCGGCTTCCCTTGGCAGGTGAATACAATGTCGAGAATTGCTGATGATCAAGTGGTCGAGTTTTCGCTGGAAGAGGTCCAATCTGTGAGGTTTCGCACCTCTAGGACCCTTTTGGGGAGACTCTTTTCAGAGGCTAAGTTCACTCCTGCAGAGCTGAAGGAAGGACTAGTTGAGGCATGGCGGGTGAAAGGAAACCTTAGGGTTTCACTCACTCAATTTGGGTTGTTTGAGGTGGTTCTTCCAAGCGAGGAAACAAGGGTGTGGATCCTGAAAAGAACGCCCTGGATTGTCAAGGACAGGATTTTCCATCTCCGGTCCTGGACACCATCCATTTCGAGACTCACCTTCGATGAACTAGCCATTGCCCCCTTTCGAGTTCAACTCTGGAATGTGAAAGATGATTGCTACACTAAGCAGTTTGGCCAGAAAATGGCAGCTGGGACCATCGGCCAGGTCTTGGAAGCAGATGTCTTTGCGTCCAAGGAGACGGGCGAGTGCTTTCTGAAAGTGCATGTCCTCATCAATTTTTCAAAACCTCTGCGGTCACAAATCATGGCGGTCAGCGGAGAGCTTGATCATTTCTGGGTGAATCTCAAATATGAGTTCTTACCAACTGTCTGTTTTCATTGTGGGCGAGTGGGGCACTCCAAGCGCGACTGCGTTTTTGATCCCCCTCCGGGGAAAGAACGCTTTGGCCCGCATATGACAACAAAGAAGCTTGGACGAAAGATGTACTTGGAGGAGGATACCTATCCTAAATTTCGTGTGGGTTAATAGGAATGTCCAAATGCAGAAGGGGGGAAATGAAAGATTTGTTAAAGGGCGTGTGGAGGTGGGTTCACGAGACCCTGCTGTGAACGCTCAGGATCCAGCAGTGCACCATGCTCGGCCAAATGATTCAGAAGGTCATGCAACTAAGAAGACACAGCCTAGGCTGCAAGAACCAGCCACTCAGGTGGGTGGTGATCGTGCTAGCCCGAAAAGATTTAGCCTCAGGAAATGTCCTCGGATTAAGCTTGGTGGTGAGGTGAAACAATCCCTACGGAAGTTGTCGCCTAGAAAGCAGTCCACTCTTCCTTGCCAGGAAGTTAAGAGCCGCCATCAGCCTGTTAGGCGCACGAAACAGCCCCCCCCCCCCCCCAAAGTTGGGGTTTGATCCTTTGGAGGCGGCCCTCGAACGTTCTCGAAGGCGTCGAATCATTTTGCAGGAGGAATCTGAGGAGGAAGAGAATGTGGTCCCGGCACCTAAACTGGAGAAGAATGCTCAGCTGCCATCCAAATCTGTGACCCAGTCTAGGGTTCGCCCACGCTTAAGAAAAGGAGGTGATAGCATTCCCCTGCCCGTACCTAACCAGGATGAGGGAGATACTGCACCTGGTGCTTTGCAGGACCTGGAAGACAAGGAGTTTGATGTGACTATTGCTGCACCCACTCCGGTGGATCAACAGCAGGACTCTGACTCTGATGAAGATCCGTCGCTGGGAGATCTTCACTCTTTTGAAATCAAGCGACGTTCGCCTGCTGGCGCCTCGAAGACGTCCTCTCATGTCATCCAAGGACGTGTTCGCAAAGTGGTGGAGGCTTTTGAAGCAGGGCTGAGCATTGGGCAGGTTGAGGAAATTCCCCGCAAGGGGGTGGAATTGAGGCTGAATGAGTACGGATCTAATCTAGTGGATCCAACCATGGAGAATCGCAAGCGAGTGATCGAGGAGGTGGAGGGAGAGGTGGGAGACCCTCCTACACCGAAGAAGCAATTTGTGGAAACAGCGGATGATCTGGAAAAGGTGGAGGAAGCCAGCCTTGAGTGGCCCCCAGCGGATAAATGAGGCTTCTGGCCTGGAATGTGAGGGGAATTGGGCCTTCCCTCACCTTCCTAACTGCTTTAGGGCTTATTCATTCTAATAAACCGGAGGTAGTGTTTTTCTCTGAAACACGGTCGAGCCGGCGAGTAGTGTCCCGTCGTATGCGGGGTTTAGGTTTTGATATTTCGCATTGTTTTTTTGTTGATGCAGTCGATGCATCGGGTAGGTTAGTAGTAGCTTGGGCCCCCGGAGTTGACACTTCGGTGTTTTTTCATTCCATTTTCTACATTTGTTCGCAAATTAGTGAAGGAGATTTTTCGTATTTGGTGTTTTTTGTCTATATTAGTTGTAATGTTGCTGTTCGAGCCAACCAGCTGGCTCATTTGCGAGGTGTTTGTGCGTCTGTTCATCACCCCTTTGTGGTCTTAGGAGATTTTAACACTACCCTCCATGAGGGTGAAAAAGATGGGGTCGTGCTTGGAATGCGGCGCAAGCCATTAGCCTTCGGGATTTTGTTCATGATTTGGGGCTACATGACCCAGGGTACCAAGGGGATCAATTTACTTGGACCAATAAGCGTATGGGGGCGGAGTGTATTCGTGAACGTCTGGATAGGGCTCTTTGTTCCCAATCGTGGATAGACTCTTATCCTGAGACTTTGGTCAAACATTTCACGGATCAGGGGTCGGATCATCGTGCCCTTCTGTTGGCCTACAATCCTTATACTCGGAATAGTCGACCTCTTTTCCGGTTTGATGCTCGTTGGGCGAATAACCCAGAGGTTAGGGCTATGGTCCATTATGTCTAGCAGGAGGATATACAAGGTACCCCTATGTTTCGACTTTGGGAGCGCCTCAAGAAGCTCCGTCACGTGCTCTATGATTGGAGTAGGGCGGGCACCACGAGCTCTTTGCGGAATATCAAGACTCTCCAGGCTGAGATTGAACGGGTTAAATCGGTCCATCCGGTCAATTGGGATGAGATCAGGTCGTTGGAAACGGAGTTGACTCGCCAGTGGGATGCGGAGGAGCTTTACCGGCAGCAGAAGTCCAGAGTCCGATGGTTAAAAAAGGGGATCAAAACTCTGCTTATTTCCATACGGTCGCTCGCACCCGACGGAAGAGGAATTTTTTCTCGGGACTCCGGAACGATGAGGGCGAATGGGTTACGGAGGAAGGTGGGAAGGCTGCGATTGCAACCGACTTTTACCAAACTCTGTTTACTTCGGAGCCCAGATTCACAATATGACTGATAGGGTGGAGAGTCTCCCCATTGCTCGGACTGTTACTCCGCAGATGAATGCGAGGTTGACGGCGGAGGTTTTGCCTGATGAGGTTCGGCGAACGGTCTTTTCAATGGGGTCGAAGCAGGCTCCGGGGTCTGATGGCTTTACTGGCAAATTCTTCAAAGCATTCTGGGATATTGTGGGCACCTCGTTGATTGATGCAGTTTGTTCTTTCTTCTCAACTAGTGGAATGATGCGAAGTTTTAACCACACCTGGCTTACGTTGATTCCTAAAGTGGAATCTGTGGAAACAGTTCGCCAGCTGCGCCCGATCAGCCTTTGTCAATTCGTGTACAAAATAATAACCAAGATCATGGCTGAACGGCTTGCTGGTCTGCTTCCGCAGATCGTTTCTGAGGGCCAGAATGCGTTTATAAGAGATCGGCAAATCATTGATAACATCCTCCTTGGACACGAGTTAATGCATTATCTAAAAATAAAGAAGCAGGGGAAGAAGGGGTACATGGCTCTAAAGGTTGACATGGAAAAGGCCTATGATAGAGTTGATTGGTCCTTTCTTCTGGCAGTTTTGGATAAGATGGGCTTTAACTCGGTTTGGCAAGGATGGATACAAGAATGTCTCAGGTCCGCTTCTTTTTCGGTACTAATGAATGGTACTCCTCGGGTTTTTTCAGATCCTCTCGGGGACTCAGGCAGGGAAACCCGTTATCTCCTCTATTATTTGTGCTTTGCACAGAGGGGTTTGCGGCGCTTCTTCGGAAGGCGATCTCGGAAAAGAAATTGGAGGGGGTGAAAGTGGCACCACGTGCTCCTAGGATCTCGCACTTGTTTTTCGCGGATGATTCCTATCTATTCCTGCGAGGTTCTCTTCAGGAGTGTGAAAATTTGATTGAGGTGCTGAATGAGTATGAAGAGCTGAGTGGACAACGGGTTAACCTGGAAAAGTCGGCAGTCTGTTTTAGTAAGAATGTTGCCTTACCTGATCAAGAGTTTTTGGCAGCGATTTTAGGGGTCGGTGCGGTGGGGGTCCATGATAAGTACCTAGGGTTACCCACTTTGATTTCCCGATCCAAAATGGCCACTTCCCGGTATTTAGAGGAAAAACTACTGGCGCGCCTGCAGGGGTGGAAGCAAAAGACATTGTCCTGGGCGGCTAAGGAGACGTTAATTAAGTCGATAGCTTTGGCCTTGTCTCTGCATGTGATGTCATGTTTCCGGTTGCCACTCTCTCTTTGTCGTTTGTTGGACAAGCACGTGGCTCGGTTCTGGTGGGGAGCGGAGGAGGGCCATCCCAGGATTCGATGGGTGTCCTGGCGTAATCTTTGCAGGAGAAAGCATAATGGGGGTATGGGATTTCGCCGGTTTGAGCATTTTAATCAGGCTCTATTAGCTAAGATAGGCTGGCGTATTCTCAATGAACCTGAATCCCTCCTTGCGAGGGTGTATAAAGGGAAGTACTTTCCTCTTGGAACTTTTATGACGACGACTGCTCGTTCACGACCTTCTTGGGGTTGGCAGAGCATTTTGTTTGGGCGCCAGTTGTTGGAGGCGGGGTTAAGATGGCAAATCGGCAATGGCCGATCAGCCTCCCTTCTCCACTCTAACTGAATCCCTGGATGCCAGCTGGACCCCCCTTGCTATAATCCCAGGGTTCTATCATATGGGAGGGATCCCTTGGTGGCAGAGGTAATTAGGCAAGGGGAAGGGCGTTGGGCGGAAGATAAACTCAGTCAATGGTTTGACCCGTCTACCTGTCGAGCCATTATGGCTATCCCCCTTCTGAGGAAGAATGTTGAAGATAAGCTAATCTGGCATAATACTCCGGACAGTGTGTTCTCGGTTAAGACGACTTATCATTTGGCAGTGGAGCTTGATAGGAGGGGGGAGGGGTGGCGGGCTTCGGTTAGTTGGATGGATAGGCAAAGCTGGATTCGGCTGTGGGAAGCAAAGATTCCTCCTAAGCTGAAAGTCTTTGTTTGGCAAATTCTTCATCGGGCTTTGCCGACTACTGAGGCTCTCATTGAAAAGAAGGTTCCGGTGTTGCCCCGTTGCCCGATTTGCTGGGATGGTCCCGAAACAATGGAGCATATGTTTCCTTACTGCCCGGTCGCGAGGGCTCTCTGGGACTACTCCGGTTTGGACTATTTGGGGGAAGGTTTGCCTCGGCACAAGTTTCCGTTGTTTCTCAAGCGGCTGCTTGCCCTTATCCATCACCCGAAACTGTTTATGGCTGTGGTTTCCATCCTTTGGCGGATCTGGCGGTCACGGAACTGGGTTGTCTTTGAAGGCAAACAGTTTGGGATTCCGGCCTTAATGCGCCAATTTCACCAGCAGTATGGGAATGGGTGGGCTTACCGATTGACCGACCGCCGAGGATAGCCTGCCCTGACGTTCAACCAGAGACCCATGTGGTGGACTCTCGGTTGGTGTGTAAGTGGGATGGGGCTACTAGGAGGGGGTCCCACTCGGCTGGTGGGATGGTGCTGTTCGATCAAGGGTGGACGATCCTTCGGGCCAAAGGTGTGCAGTTTGCGCAAATTGATGAACCAATGGTGGTGGAGTTGCTTGTGCTTCGGGAGGCTATCATTTGGTGTCTCGAGTACGGCTTATCTGGAGTGAGGTTCGAGGGGGATGCGAAGATCATTATTGACAAGATTATTCAAGCTGATACGAGCGACAATCACTTGGGGGCAATCCTGGAAGAGACTTGCCAGTACTTGCGTGCCCATCCGGGGTTTAGTGTACGGTTTGTAGGTCGGGAGAACAATAGGGTAGCTCATTCGGTAGCTAGAAAGGCCCTCTCTTTGTACCCGTGTGTAAATCGCTCCTTTGATTTCAGGACCTGGCTGTTATCCAGGGTGTAACAATCTATTTGTTTTGATTAATACATGATATCTTTTGACAAAAAAAAATTACCCATAACCCAAAACAAATCACAAAACACATGCCTCCTGCCGCTGCTTAATTACCTATACAGAAGAAAGTTGAATCATTCATTAAGCATCTTATCATTTCACTTCCCTGTAATACACACATACATACTTGAGTCATTTTTAAAGGAAAAGGTTTATAACTAATCACCAAAGTTATGGAATCCGTAATACCCAAACTACTCGCACTACCCGCCCATTCTTCATTTGTTGGCTACGTACTAAGTGTTAAGTTATCTTCATTTGCTGCTGCCCTCTTCAAATTCTTCCTTCATGCCTTCATCTTTCCTTCATTAATTAAACCCATTTCAACTGTAATCAATATGCCGTTTTAAACTGAACAATCTTTCCCTTGAATGTACAGAAAAGAAACAAACCCACATCAATTTCAATGACTAAATCATCAACCGTTTGGCAAGGATTCCATAACTGCGTTTGTTGATTAGCTATGGACCGTTCTGGCTACGTACTATAAATTTAATAAGCTTATTAACCTTATCTTTCATTACTACTTTGGAGAGGATGGGGTAGTACGGGTATTAACGGGTAACCCGTGGGTACTCGTTGTAGAATTTTTTGATCCCAAGTCCCATCCCGTATAAAAAATTACGGGTATTTGAGTACCCGTAACCCTCAATAAACGGGACGGGTATGGGTATACCCAAATACCCGTTTTCCGTTGCCCACCCCTAGCCCCGCACCCTATTAATCGCTGAATTCACGCGATGATGGAGACTATTTTTTTTTCTTTTTCTTTCCGTTTCATTTTTTATGAATCAATGGGTTTGTATTTCATCAAAAGTGTTGCTAGCAACAGCCTTGCTAGCTAGGCCTACATTGCTTTCAATAACCACTACCAAACTGTAAACCAACATAAAAAACTAAAAGCCTCTACATCTCAGAAACCAGAAAGCAATCAAGAAACCCAGAATCTCAGGGTTCTCTGTTTCCCTACCACCACCTCCACTTCAGACTTTATTACCTTCAACAAAACACCAGCTTCACGTTTGACTCCAGCATACAGCCTACAACATCGTTCCCTCCATATGTGGCTCAATCAGGACTGCCAAATCAGTCTCCCAACTTCAGCAGTATCAGTAGCAGCATAAAGCTTATCGGTCTCGTGGGTCATTGCACCTTCCCAACCAGGCCTAAGAGTACTCTTCAATGATCTATTTAGAAGACCATTTGTTTCGTTGGCGAAACTCGTGTGTTAACTGCGCACGGTTTTCAAGAAAAGCACAAAACACACGTCAATCACAACCGTCAAATATCCGCCGCCGAATGTCGGCGCCGTTGATTTGATCGATTAAAGAAGAAACCAAGACGATCGTCAAATGGCCGCCGCCGGTGTCGGCGTCGTTGATTTGATCGATGCACCTTTGACCTCTAATCAAATAACCGTTACTCGGTTCACCACCTCTCCAAACTACGTTCGAACGAGGGTGTTCAACGAGAAACGAGAAACCAAACCAAGAGTGTTCTAAGTTACGTTACCTCTACTCCTATGGAGATTCCTCTGGAGAGCTTCGCAGCTACGACTACGATCTAAGACTACTACGACTCTGCAAAGGAGGTCTTTGACAGAGCGGTTCTACGAAAACTAGAGAGAAAAACTGATAATCTGCGACGGTGCAGTTTGTGATTTGATTTTGCCGTCCTGAGCTTCTCTCTCTTCCCAATCTTTATACTTCGCACTTCTCCCCGTCGTAGTAACTGCCTTGGCGCCTTTGTCTCCCACGTCTTCATTCCTGTCAACCGTGAAGGTAACTTCCTCCTTGTTGCGTGATAATCACGTGCCCTCGAAACCGCTCTTGCTTTGCAGAAACTTGGCGCAACGACTTACAACCTTGTCCATGTAACGATGACGTTTCACCAATACCACGACATCGCCTTTCACCAACCGATGCCGTTTTATAATCCAACTCAACTACCCCGACCCGGTTTAACCAACGACATTGTGAGGTCATCACACAACGTCGTTCTCTAGTCTTGCACCGTCGTTGGGCTTGGCGGGCCACCTATGGCCGAGCTCTTAACCACTGCGATATCGTTTTTAATCAAACGATATCGTTGATACCTCCTGCGGCGTCGTATAATCTTTCCGCGGCATCGCTTTTCACTAATCGATGCCGACCTTGAACTGTTCCGTCCCGGTCCCATCAAACAATGTCGTTTTTCATCCCGCGACATTGTTCTCTACCAAACGGTACCGTTTTTCTTGTCTTGCGGTGTCGTTTCATTCCTCTTGCGGCATCGTTTTCAACTAAACGACACCATCCTAAACAGTCATTAAAATATTAATTAATTAATCCGGCCATCACCAGCCATGGCCAACGACATCATTAGCGCCACGACTCCGTTTGCTTCCTTTCGTGACATTGTTTGTTATTGGGTCCAGATAGTATAACAACACCTAGAATTTAATAACAACAAGATTCATTAAGATTCATTAAGGGTATAAGGGTAAATTTATCTAAAATTTAATAAAATTAAAATCTTGCCCACCCACCATCCCTCGTCTCCTTCACACACCCGCTGGATCTCGATTCTTCTTCTCCCTAGTCGGCTACCCTGTAAAATCAAAACTCTCAACTTGTTTCAACTCCGTCGTCCCACCGTCCTCGGATCTGAGAGTGCAATGACTTTGTGCATGGCATCGAATTGGGTTCCCGACTGGCGAGCTCGAAGACAGCCTGCAACGCGTGCGATAGCGATCGATCATTCGGCGGCAGCGAAGGGTCTCTGCTGCTGCTCTGTCGGAGGAAATGCAGGAATTTGAGAGCTTGCGAGGAAGACGGCAACCGGCGGGCGATTTTGAAGATGAAGAGCTCTTCTATTTCATCCTAACTGATTTGGCCCCATCGATTCTCCCATATCACGATCTGGGGAGTTGCAATGCCCACGGTTCTTGGATTCTCTGAATCAAATTATTGTTAAATGTAAACGATCAATTATGCTCTTGATCAATTGTACATTAAATAAATAAAATAATTAATCTGCCGTCTCATTTCACTGTCCCAACGTACACACTACACCATGACCAAATTTATGCTTCTTAAATCGTACAAACGCCATTGTTGTGCTTAGCCCATCGCCACTCGAGTTGGCCCCCTCAATTCTCCCAGATCGCCTCATCATTCTCTCTCTCCAAGTGCTGGATGGCTCCCGCAGCGACGCCACCTCCACCGTCGAGAAGCACCTCCCCAACGGACATCTGTACCTTGGATCCTTCTCCGGCAAGTAACTCTAGGTAGATGGATGCATGTACGAGGGAGACGGATTTTCAGCGGTTTCAATTTGTGAAGAGTAGAAGGACCGATGAGGCTGGTATTTGTCAGGACTTTCTTGCCGGAATGGCGAGATTCTTCCACTGATGGAAAGATGCAGCAACGATGGAGATTGGGACGAGATTCATAAAAGTATGGGTCAATCTTTTTGGGGAAAGAAAACAATCTAGTTATAAGTTGGGAGTATATACTCACAAAAAAATCCCTAGTTCAAACCACAAACGCAATAAAATAACCTACAAAAAACATATCGGAAACCTCCTAATGCAAACCACAAATTCGCTAAAATATATAAAAAAAAACCCCACAAAGCAAACCATAAATATTTTGCAAAGCACACCAGAAACCCCCTAATGCAAACCACAAACACGGTAAAGCAAACCAAAAACGTCCTAATGCAGACAACAAATATATTAAAACAAACGAGAAACCTCGCAAATCAAACCACAAAATTTTCGAAAGCACACCCGAAATTTCTTAATGCAAACCAGAAACCTCCTAATGCATACCACAAATCCCCTAAAACAAACCACAAACCCCACAATGCAAACCACAACATTTGCGAAAGCACACCAGAAACCTCCTAATGCAAACCACAAACACAGTAAATCAAACAACAAAAAAGCAAACCATAAACGTTCTAATGCAGACCACAAATATATTAAAACAAACCAGAAACCCATCAATGCAAACCACAAAATTTTTGAAAGCAAACCAGAAACTTCTCAATGCAAACCACAAACACGATAAAGCAAACCAGAAACTTCTCAATGCAAACCACAAACGCGATAAAGCAAACCACAAAAGGCATACAAAAATATGAGAAACCAAACCATAAATCTCACAATGCAGACCATAACATCCGGTGGTCGTTGGCCGTTGACCGGTCAACGAACATCGTTGACCGAACTTCGGTGACCGTCAGTCAACAGATTCCGGCGCCGATAGGCATATTCCGGCCTCGATGATTAGATTCCGACGCCGGTAAGCATATTCCGACGCCGGTGAGCATATTCCGGCGGCAGTGGCATATTCCGATGACAAAATAGCATATTCCGGCGACAAAAAAGCATATTCCGGTGACCAGCGACCATTTTCCGGCGACCAAAATTTTGGGCCGAAAAAATAAAAAATATTTTTTAAATTTTTAATTTTTTTTATTATTTAAACATATTTTTTATAATGACAATTATACCCCTACTTTGATTTTACACTAGGTCAACTCATCTAATAAAAAGTCATCACAACCCTAGCTTCCTATTGGTTGGAGACTAGTGTTGTTACAATAACAACACAAGGAGTGTTGTTACCGTAACTGGTCCCTTTGTTATTTAAACACTGTCGTTTGCTAATCCGCGGTACCGTTGGGCCTACTCGCGGTACCGTTTTGAGATATAGCCAAAAAATATTAATCCATAGAGCCACCGCCAGTCGGCACTCGCATTGGGCTGGGTGGATATGATTTTTAATTAATCGGTACCGCTTACCTGGCTCTCGCGGCGTCGTTTTTAAATCCGCGGTACCGTCTGAACTCTCCGCGATACCGCTTGTCTCCATGCGGTATCGATTTTCCCCTTCCAACAAGGAATAAAAATATTAATTAATTATAAACAAAACTCCTTCCTCAACACCTACACTAGAACGCGCGGCTCCTCTCCAGTTGCGCAGCACCGCTGAGCTTCCTCGCGATACCGATTTTCTGTTTCGCGGTACCGTTTTAACTCCCCGCGGTGCCGCTTCTCACAAGGAATAAAAAATAATAATTAAATAATCAAAACTCCTCCTCCAACCCCATTAAACTCGCGAACCTTTGATTTTCGGCAAGCGGTGTCGCCTTCAGTGCCGCGGTACCGCTGAGCTTCCTTGCAGTACCGTTTTTCTGTTTCGCGGTACCGTTTTAACTCTCCGCGATACCGCTCAACTCCAAACGACACCGTTTTTTACCCGCGGTATCGAATTAAATGTCGAGACTAATTCATGCGGCATTTAATTCAGGCCAAATTAATTTTAGGTGTCAACACTATCATACAATGTTTTCGAATAAATACAGTCTGTAAACAGGTGCTCTCTGTCCTCCATACTTGTATCACAAAGACAGCAACTCAAAGGACCTTGATAGCCCCATTTTAGCATCTTTCTCCTTGTATTAATACAGCCCTTAACATTCAACCAGGAGATCGCCCTGTTTCTTGGGATAGCCTGCATTTCCATACAAGTTTCCACCAGGGAACTATCTGCTGAGTAGGGCCTAATTAACTCCCAAACCTTCTTGGAGAATGAATTCATTGGGACACCATTTAGCAGAACTGTGTCATTATCCAGAGAAATCAAGTTAGTTACTTAGATCTGATTTTAATGCTCTTCTTCTTGTTCCATGATCCAGTACTACATGTATAATCCCAAAAATTATGCTCTTTGAGTTTATAAACATAGATCCAAACTACCCAAAGAGAGCCTGCTTTCAACAGTATACGCCAGATATGCCTTACCATGGAAGCTACATTCCAACTGCTCATATCCCTAAGTCCCTGACCCCCCTCTTGCTTTGGGAATGTCAGTTTATGCCAGACCATTTTAGCTCTCAACTTAGTTCCCGTCCCAACCCCCCGAATGAATCGACTACAAATATGTTCTACCTCTTTAATAATAGCCTTTGGGAGTAAAAACACTGACATCCAAAATTGTGTCAAATTGTACAGGACAGTTCCTACTAGCTCAATTCTATCTGCATAAGACAGGGTCTTTGCTTGCCAGCTTCTTACTTTAGCCACCAGTTTGTCAATAAGAGGCTTGCAACCAGAAAAAAATAAGCCCTTATACCTTTTTCCTCACGAGCTAACCCAGAAAAAAATACCTCACATTTACTAGGGTTTGATTTCAGACCTAAGACCCTTCTAAATTGACTGAGAACCCTCTGAAGTTCCAAAATTCCACAGTTAGATGCATCAGAGAAGACCAGAAGGTCATCCGCAAAACAAAGATTAGTAAGTTTGATTTTCTTGCACTATGGATGGTACGGAAAGTATCCATCATTAACATATTTAACCAGAAGACATGTGAATATTTCCATAGCTACAGAGAACAAGTAGGGGGAGAGAGGATCCCCTTGCCTGAAACCTTTACTAGCTTTAAAATAACCAACAAGTCCCCCATTAAAACTAACACTAAACATAGGAGTACCCACACACATCTTTATCCATGCTACAAATCGTTCAGGGAACCCCATACTCTTTAGAACTTTGAAGATAAAATTCCAATCTACTAAATCAAATGCTTTCATTAGGTCTATTTTGATAGCACATCTTGGAGAGATTTTCTATTTAGAATATTTGGAAACCAGCTCATGAGCGAGGAGAATATTTTGACCAATAAGCCTACCCTTCACAAAAGTAGTTTGGTTCTTACTGATTAAGAAGGGAAGGAAAGCACTAAATCTCTTTGTTATCAGTTTAGATATACACTTGTAAAGTATGTTGCAGCAAGAGATGGGACGAATTTTTTTTTATCTCATCTGGATTTGGGACTTTAGGGATTAATGTACAGAATTGTGGAATTAATTGCTCTAGGGATACTATCTTGTTCAAAGCAATATTGGATTGCAAGGGTTACCTCATGGCCAATTAAAGGCTAGGCATACTGGAAGAAAGCAACCGTGAAGCCATCTGGACCCGGACTTTTATATCCATCCATTGCAAATAAGACTTCCTTGATCTGCACTTCAGTGAAGGGAGCACAAATTCCCTCAGTCTGCTCCTCTGTTAGCTTATTCTTTAGCAGCTTATCATAGTAATCATCAGTCTGAGGTTCCACTTCTGGATCTGGTCTCCCCAACAAGTTACCATAAAACCTAACAGCAATCTGAGCCATTTGATCCACATCTTGAGTATTTAAAACATCCTCATCTTTAAGAACTCGAATTGTGATTCTTCTCTGTTTAGATCTAACCGAACAATGAAAATAAGCAGAATTTGTGTCACCATTCTTTAGCCAAATCTCTCTTGATTTTTGCCTCAAGAAGCTTTCCTCAGCACACAACAGATCATTAAGCTCCTTCCTCACAACACCCTCAGCCTCAAAGTTTTTTGGGGAGGGATCAGCCAGAGCTTTCTGCTGGACCAAGTCGAACTCCATTTCCTTCTCCTTGACCCTTCCTCTAATATCTGAATACTCCACTTTATTCAACTTTCTCAATAGGTTTTTCAGATTCTTCAACTTCTTACAAACTCTTACTAATGGGTGACCAGTGACCCTACTACTCCAGACCTCTTCCAGAAGACTATTAAATTTTGGGTGTTGTAACAAGAAGTTAAAAAACTTGAAAGGCTTAAGCAGAGACTTCAACTCTACCTCAGTTCATCAGTTTTCACATACATAGGACAATGATCAGAAACCCCAGGATTTTGAAAATGCACTTTACTATCCTTCATATGCTCCAACCATTCAAAGTTGACTAAAACTCTTTCCAGTCTTTTTGCAATAGGTCTTACCGTCTGCTTATTAAGCCATGTGAACCAAGGACATGTGGCTTGATGCTCCTCTAACTCAAGATCAACAATCCACTTATGAAAAAGTGCATACTAGAACCCGGCTGGGGACTGTTTGATGCTTCAGAAGGATGTCTTATATCATTGAAATCCCCCAACATCATCCAAGGTTGACTTCTGACTTGAATCCTTGAGATCTCATTGTACAGTAGTACCCTAGACCTCTCATCATTTGATGCATAAACCACCGTGCTAAAAAACTTCTGCTCATCATCTACTAAAAAGTGAACAAACTGATTCGATGAATGGAGAACATTAAGCTTCACTTCTTTCCTCCAGAGCAACCATATTTTCCCCAACCCTGCTGGATTATGCTTGTCTTTAGATTCTCAATCAGGAAACCGCTTCTGAATCAACTTCTCAGTTTCTGAGATTTTTATTCGAGGCTCTAAAATAGCTACTATATCTATATTGTATTTATTTATTTTTCTAAATAATGTTGTATATTTACCATATGCCTTGAATCCTCGAGTGTTCCATGTAATTATCTTCATTTCTTGCCACGAGCCTTACCACCTTTACCACCTTTCTTACCACCTTTTTTACCACCTTTCCATTTCATTTTAGTTATTATACAGGTATTTTGGTATTTTAGTTATTATACAGGTGAATAAATTATAGTGTCATGTATGCATGGGTGTTAGATATATATTGAATTAGAAGTTCAGGTTGAGTGAAAAATTACAAACTGTTTGGTATAAATGAATCGATAATTCATTTCATTGTAAAATAAATTACTTGTAGAATTCATTGTCAAATAAAATGTTGTGTTTCGTATGTCATGTTCAAATCTTTAGAGAAAAAAAAATTGTCGTGTAGATTCATTGTCAAATGAATTCCTACGTTTGGTATGCCATATATATATATATATATATATATATATAAGTAATTTAGTTAATAAAAGAGGATAATTATATCATTCTATTATAACTATTAAATACTTGTGGAATTTATTTGGAAATTCCATCTCAATTACTCGTAATTGCTATAACTAGTTTCAATTCTATAGAATTCAAAATTTAGAATTGAAAATGAATTTTGTTAAATAACAAACACAAAAATGTTTCATCCCAAAATAAAATTTTAAAAACTTATAAAATTCAATTAAACCAAACAATATGTTAGAGATTTTCTCATTGACCACCAACAATGAATTCAAAATTAGAGATTTTCTATTATATAATTCATGTGCATTCTCTATTTCTCTTGTTTTTCTGTGCGAAGAATTGAAAAACTATACCAGAGGTGATACCGAATTAGTTTATGATAGAGTATTTTGTAATATAACCGTGGTATGATAGAGTATTTTGTGATACAATTGTGGTACGATTGTAATTCAACTGTTTCATATTATTAAATATTTTTTTTGAGTAAATAATTTTTTGTCAAATACCATACCGAAAAATGTCAGAATCACACAGGATAACAATAAGTCAAATACTAAAACGGTACCATAGCGTAAGGGCTCGTTTGCTTGTTGGATTTGTAAATGAAGGTTTTAAGTTTTGAAAACCTTTGGATCATTGGATGTATGATGGATTTGTTGATTTTGATCATGGATTTAAAGGTTTTTGTACCATGGCTCACAAATCCTTGCCTTCCATGACCAAATACCAAATGAAATGTGATATTTGCAAATACGTGTGTCCACAGATTTGGAGCGGAAAAAGAAAAGAACCAAATCCGTGGACCCAACGATTTGCATATCTCAACAAAAAATATTATTTTGGCAAATACATAATGCTTGGGATTTGGGTGTCAAAAATTTTACCCAAATCCCACAAACAAACTATACTTAAATGTACAAGTCTAGATTGTACTATAAAAAAATGTGTTTGAAAGGTGTAGGTACAAGTTAAAGTTGTACCATGAGGTAAAAGTACAAGGTTAGGTAATTATACCATAAAGAAATGTTTTCAAAAGGTGTATGTACAAGTTAAGGTTGTACTATAGGGTATAGCTACAAGTTTAGTATCATAAAGAAATTTGTTCGAAACGTATAGGTACAAGTTTAGGTTGTATCATAAAAAAAAGGGCAATGTCTAATTTTTATCCAAACCTTTTTTAGATTCTTTTATTTTAACCGAACCTATTGAATTCCTAAAAATTATCCAAACGTTAACTCTCCGTCAACTTTTATGTTAGTAATGTTGACTAAGTATGACCATAATGAGTTGACTTCCTACGTGGCGGTCAGAATACCATCATTTACTATTTTTAATAAAAAGATTATAAAAAACAAAACAAAATCTCACCCCTCACGTGGACGAAATAAGTAACGGTAACAGAATGAATGCCCAAACTTTGATAAATTATAATATGTTTGGATAATAAATAGAATTTCTATAGGTTTGGTTAAAATAAAAGAATCTGAAAAAGGTTTGGGTAAAAAATAGACATTGTCCTAAAAAAAATCCGAAAGGAGTAGGTACAAGTTAAAGTTGTACCATGAGTTATAGGTACAAGTTTAGGTTGTACCACAAAGAAATTTTATGAAAGGTGTAGGTATAAGTTGAGGTTGTACCATATGACATATGTACAGGTTTAGGTTGTATCATAAAGAAATTTGACGAAAGGTGTAGGTACAAGTTTAAGTTGTACCTGCACTTTCAAACAAATACCTCTATGGTACAACTTAAAGTTGTACCTATACGCTATTAAACAACTTTCAGTTGTACCTATACTTTCCAAAAATTCCCTATATGGTACAACTTAAACTTGTATCAATACGAGTTAGTACAACTTTGAATTGTACCTACACTTTTGGAACAAATCCCTCTATGGTACAACCTAAACTTGTACCTATACACTATGGAACAAGTTTAAACTGTACCTACACTTTCGAACAGATCCTCTATGGTAGAACCAAAACTTGTACCTATACGTTATGGTACAGGTTTAAGTTCTACCTGCACTTTTGAACAAATCCCTTTATGGTACAACTCAAAGTTGTACGTATACGCTATGAAACAACTTTAAATTGTACCTATACTTTCCAAACAATCCTTGTATGGTATAGCCAAAACTTGTACCTATACTTTATGGTACAACTTTAAGTTGTACCTATTTCTAGAGTTGCACATATATGCTATGAAATAACTTTAAGTTGTACCTATACTTTTCAAAAAAAATTTCTCAATGGTACAACCCGAACTTGTACCTACACGATGGTACAACTTTATGTTGTACCTACACTTTCTAACAAATCCCTCTATGATACAACTCAAATTTTACCTACACTTTCGAACACATCCCAATACGGTACAACCCAAACTTCTACATATATTCTACGATACAAAGTTATATCTACACTTTCCAAAAATCCCCTCTATTGTACAACCCAAACTTGTAACTTCACGCTATGGTACAACTTATAGGTGTACCTATACTTTTTAAATAATCTCTCTATGGTACAACTGTAAATTGTACCTACACGCTATGTACAACTTCCAGTTGTACCTACACTTTTGAAACAAATTTCACAATGGTATAACCCCAAATTTGTACCTACACTTTTGGAACAAATTCCACAATGGTATAACCCTCCCTATCCTCTTGCCATTAATAATGTGGTACCAGTCACTTAATGAGTTTACCTTCACAACAATTCACTTTTTTTTAGTTTTTATAACATAGGTGCTTTAAAGCACACTAAAATGCCTCAAGATGCTTGGCCAGACAGTATATCACGAGTGACCTTTTAGATTGTCATTTGGGCATGATAAAACATAGGGTTTTGACCGTTATGATCAGCAAACCGTGGCAGCATCATAAATTTGAAAGAAAGGCTAACTAATAAAGATTTTGGAGATATGAAGAGAAATAAAAGATGTTGGTGACAGTGGGTGCAATTTATTGGAGTTGGTTCAAATTTCATATCGTAGTCAAAACATTTTTTTAATCTCTTATAAATATGTCGGACAGAAGAAGATTATGTAAACACTTACTCGAAATCTCACTTATCAGATTTAACGGACCATATCGCGTTTGTATTAAATGATAATTCAACAAAATTTCGCAAAATTTATATTTTTTTTTTTTTTGCTCTAGAAAATAATATCCATTTTGATTTGAGGTAAAAGTCTGCACGTTGTTATATCACTTTAATATTAGTATGTTAGTGTTGTGTAGTTTTACTATAATGGTAAGATTTGAAATGATAGTGGTAAAAAAATATTATAAAGTCTTATCTTAGTGGTACAATGTTGGTAGACAGATCATTTTTATTTGTCAAAAATAAAGCAATATAGATAATATTTTTTATATAATATTTTTTTAACAAAAGATAATCATATTTATTGATAGAGAGATCAAAAATTACACCCTGGAACCAACCCAGGAAAGAAAATCATACAATCGACATGAAGTCAGAGGCAAAAAAAAGGCCTTTCAAGCCACAATATGGGCTACCCTATTGCTAATCCGACCTACAAATCGAACATGAAAACCACTATTCAGAGCCATCATACGCAAAATTTCCTCAATAATACACCCAACACAGCTGTCTCACGCATCCTTGGCATTAATCTTGTCAATGTGCATCTTAGCATCGCCTTCAAATCGAAGTTGAGCAAGGCCATGGTCCTGACAATAGCTAGTGAATAGCTTCGCAAAGGACAATATTCTCAACCACAAGTTGGAAAACAATATTCTCAAAAAACAACCTTCCTGCTAAGCCAACAGAACCTCCTTCATCCTTTAAGATCAGCCCTCCAGCTGAATGTGAGTCAACACGTACCGCACCATCCCACATACAGATAACAGAGGACGAATCTCCCACCTACAGATTCTGTTGCAAAGGAAACTCATTCCACGCCAACCTATCTTACGGCAGAGACATCTATTCATGGAGTTGCTAAGGGTGGGAACACATACCATGAACCAAACCATATACTATATGGTCCAGACCACGCATGTGCGATGCGGTCCGGTATTGTCTGGACCACGCAGACCATGTTAAAAAAATTCACTGATATTCCACCCTCCAACCCTTTATCGATATCTATAAAAATAAAAAATTTATTGATCAATATGCTAATGAAACAAAAAATTTGTGCTCATATTTAAAATGAGAAGAAATATATGATAAGAGAATTGGACTTTTTCTATTTTCAAACTCTCTCCAGTCTCCGCGACTTTATCCAGTATCATTAAAAAAAACACACATCAAATAGTCTTTTTTCCTCTTCCTTTTTGTGTTACCGCTTCTCTCCCTCTCTCTAGTGATCTGAAGGTTCACGCGGTCGATCACTTTCGTGATGACGTCGAGGTCGTTTGGAATCACTAAGATGGTCGCTTATCTCTCAATAATTTTCCATATCTCATCAAGGTGAATGAATTTTTTCTAGTTTTTATGTTTTATCGACTCCATAGTCTAGACATTTTCAGTGAATATTATTTATTAATCTTTCTAATTTTTGTGTTGTTCCTTAATAAGGAGATAACGCATAAGCGATCATATGGGCAATCCGTTGGCTCTCGACTGTATGAAGAATCAACTAACTTTGTTCTTCAAATACAGAAACGAAGGTTTATTTTGATCTGAATTAGTGGGTAGTGTGTCACGGTCTGTTACGGTTTACTGCGGTAGATCGCGGTCCAGACCACACACTGATGATGGTAGATCGCGAGAAATAAACCAGACCATCGTTCTGGTCTCACAATACAGACCAGACGATACGATATGATCTAGATCACAGTTTTTATACGGTTTAGTCTAAATTCCCAACCGTAGAGTTGCTTATGATATTGGCACATCTTACTTATATCATATTTAATGTGATCTTCTTAAATAAAAATTTTCACAATTTGAATTAATTGAAAGATATATGTCCTGATTAAGAGAATTAGATAATAAAAACAAAAGGTCTTTAACTAGTGAAAAAGTGATGAGATTCTTCCTCGAAATATTTTTTTTTTTATCATATTCTTCCTCAAATTTGTCTCAAGAGATTGATTGGAAATGGATGGCTAAAATTTGGCTTATATGGGTTATGCAAATTGTGCATAACAAATTAATAAGATGACACTCTTAGTTTCACCCCAATGATGACACTCTTAGGTTGAGTTGATTATTGGGACAAAATTTCTATGGCTTGGACCAGAAAGCAATATCAAGGATTCAGTAGACCGCTCCTTTTGAGCAGATACGAATCTTAGAAAACAATCATACCCAAATTAGGAAAACTTTGTTTGTTAAAAAAGCATAACAATCCAAGGAAGATGACTGTAATATATCTGAGGTGATCTTTGGATGCCCTGAATTTTTCTTCAGGATCAACGTGGACAGGTTCAGACAGTGCCACGTCGGTAGCCAGCTGTGTCTGTAGATCTTGCAGTATTCTGTACACGTGGATTTATTTCCCATGTTGGTTGGGTCAAACTTCAACTGCATGGCGCCGCCGTATATATGGGTCAAACAAGCATATTATTAAACAAGGTTTAGGTAATAGCAGGATGGAGCCAGAATTTCAGGGTATGGGGGGCCAAAAAAATTTTCCTTTTCATAAAACAATTTTGTAAAAAAAAAAACCCCTTAACTTCAAAAAACAAATTACAACACAAATCATTTTACGTAAATAATTTGATTAGATTTTAAGAGCATCTACATTGCTCTTGCATTTTCAATTGAAAGCTGATATGATATGAGTTCTTACAATTGCAAAATCAGTATTCATATGACTACTTGCAAGCTTGCAATGAAAACAAAAATGGCCTATTATGGGGATTCTTTATTTTCTTGTCCCTTTTGCTTTATTTTTATAAATCAAACACAATAATGACATCAAATGGGTTGGTTTACAAAAATTATTTATGTGACAATAGAACCATGCATGCAATTGGTTCTGCAATTGTATTGATTTGAATGCTCTAAACGTGAAACTCAACATTAAAATATAAATTTTTTTAACTCAACATGTGATTTATATCGTACCTTATATCTACACTATATTTCATAGTGAAAACTACATGTCCATTATACTAGTACAGAAAGATAATAATTAAAAATAGCCAAATTATGTGTAAATATATATGGTCATGAATAAATTATCAATTGTCAAATAAAAGAGATTGTTTTTTGAATATCCAAAGAACCAAGCTATACTAACTGCAAACATATGGCGCAAACATAAACAAAATTAAGGTGGGTTAATCTTTGTTATGTCGATTATATCATTTTGAGTTATAATTTTAAACTAGCTTATAGCTCGGCCTCGGCCCGTTGGCCGAAAAATTTAGCAAGTACCATAGTTAGAGTTGTGTTGGTGATTTGTGGCCTATTCATAATTGTTTGGGACTTAAGTGTTTCGTCATGGCAAGCAGAACCTTTGTAAACTGGTTTTTGGCCGATTATTTGGTCATCCTCGACAGACAACAATAACCAAAACCTGGTAGAGTATTGTATTATCTAAGATTAATTCACCAGTTATAAAAAAAAAAAAGATTAATTCACCTAGTCTTAACTCTTAAAGAAAGAAAGAAAGAAAAGCTAAATAGTTTAACAACCTACCAAACATAGCCATAACTAAGCCAAAGCAGGGAACAATTTGATGAGAATCATATCACAGTAACGGTAGAGCTGGTTCCATGACCCTATTTTGACGAAGACTTCATATAGGTTGCCTTGAAGAAATCAACATCCAAAAGAGCATTGCTACTAAGGACATCGAAAACAATCCTTTGGAGGTGAGTGGAGGGAAATACGACATCAACTTCACTCGACTCATCCTTAACTGTCAGTATCACCTCTCATGAAGGCATCCACCAGACCCTGAAAATAATGTGCATGCAATTTAGTCTGATTATTGTGAATCCAATCTAGTCGTTCAGTTTCAGGCATATGCATTAACGTCGTACTGCTGAATTTTTTTCCCCGCAAACAATAATGAGTTGGATTCACTGACATATGTCTGAAGTCGATAGCTATAATAATTTCACTGAGTAATATTGCTTTCTACGTCATCTTCTATGTCATCTCTCGAAACTGAGTGATATCTTATGCCAACCTTCCTCCCCATAAGGAAACAAAATTGGATATTGGAGAACCATAACTGGGATGGTAAAATCTATGGCGAAGCATAACTGCTGCTATCTACCAACCACCACAGTGATTCATTATCCGGAATACACTAAATATATAAGCCGTAACTGATGAAGCTAATTGACATAAACTCACGGCGGCAAGAGGAATTAATTTTTCAGTATACAACAAAACAAAATTACATTGCTAGGGTCATTTCTATGATGTCGCGGTCAACTCTAGAAAGAGTTAGAACTGACTTTTCAAAGTGATATGACAAAGGACCAAATTTATGCACAAAACGAACTTACTGATTGATGCAATTATGCTGGGGGATTATGCGGCTATAACTGCCTTAGAGTTAATAAATAGGCGAAGCCATGACTTTTTGTTCAAACAATTCACTTGTTGTAATTCTTATGGAGGACACAGATGAAGGATGGACATTCTATCCTAAATTCATACAGCAAGGAATTGAAAACAAAAAGGAGAAGCTTTACCAAACTATAAAATATGAATCATGTCCTCAAAATGTGTCATCATTAGCAATGCAACTAACTATCCCATTCAAAAAGAATACAAAACCAACGGATTGAAAACCTGATCTGCAGTTGATATATCGGACAACGATTTATATCTATATTTCCATGAAGTAATGGTTACCTACATTGCTGGCTACTGGGTGGGTGGGTCACCACTCTCGGTACACTATAACATCGGTACAGTAGCCTCGAAACACAGTGGTCTGGTGAACCATTTGAATGACCTGCATACAAAAACAAAGTAAAAGAAAGAAGGCAACCCAATTAGAGGTCTATAAACACTCGAGTCATATATGGAAATCATTTTAAAGTTGAGAAGATATGGCACATCCGAGACCAATTCTACATAATCACCGCCACTTTAGAATTAGAAACACATATATTGCACAACCTCTATCTTAAATGTCATTTCCTTGTAGAAGACGAAATTATGTAAATCCATAATGTCAAAGAAACAAATTTGCTGGACAGTAAACAATACGAACATTAACAGCTCAATGCAACCTAGGCACACCAAGTCTCTGCTCACTTCTCAACCCTGATCAATGGCAGAAAAGATTCAATAATGGCGATGCACAAAGTCCATGGTACAAAGAGAGGGAGTTCAGGTTGAAAATGATCTTAAATGATAAAACGTATAACCAAAAAGACACGGCCACATTATATGGTAATCCTGTATTACATATGATTGCACCTTTTGATGAAGCTGATGAAGATAAACTCACGGCAGCAACAGGAATTGATTTGTCAGTATAGAACAAAACAAAAATACATTGCCAAGGGCGTTTCTATGATGTCGCGGTCATGTGTAGAAAGAGTTAGAGCTGAGGTTTCAAAGTGATATGAATAAGGCTCAAATTTATGCACAAATCAAACTTACTGAGCCATTATGTTAATGTTAGTAATAGAGGATTAATCAATTTAGGATGAGGTGAAGAACGTGACTGAGTCCAATCGGGAACATATTTAGAAGAGTAATAAGAACTTACACATACACAGGATAAAGCAGCATAGTAAGCGCCCTAAATATTGAGGAGAAGGGGAAAACCAAGGCAGCGGATGCGTCGAATCGATAGAGGTGTATGTATGACCTGCAAAAGAACAAACCAACACATCGTCCCAACTGAAATCCTAACCCCAGCTGGTAGTAAGAGAAAATTGAAGAATACGCTAAAAGAAACAAACCTATAACTGATTTGGAGAGCAGTGAGGTGCTGGAACCCAATACACCAATCTAGACCTCCCTGCTGCACCTCGACACAGACCTATAACTAAAAATCCTGGATAACAAAATAAGTTAATTTTCAAATGATTATAATCAATACATGACAAAGTGAAGAGATTGATACATGACAGAAGAGATCGATACATGAAGGAAAGAAGAGATAGCAAGAAGAACCGACCAATACCATTACCGCAACCTCCACCGAGCTATGAGAACCGATTCGAAGAGGATGTAGATTGCTTTGGTTGGCAATATGACTGCGCACAGCCTCCAAAGAGTAGGGGGGATTATAATTTATTGATAAGAAAAGCTGCAAAATAGAAACATCGGAAGCAACTCTTATTCACAAAATAAAACCCCTAACATCCCTCACACTGTCCGTGAATTAATCAAGCACACTTCAATTTCCAACCCTAGAAGAGAAAAGGAAAACACAACAATGATGGGGAAAGAAAAAACAATAGAAGAAGAAGAGTGAGGGCTCTTCTTCTGCTTCTTCCCTTTTCTTGTACCGGAGGAAAATGGAATGACGTAGTCGAGAAGGTTAGGCACAACGGTGAGCTTTTGACCCGTGAAGAGGGAGAATGGATTTGTCACCGGTCCAATCGCTCGACATCCCTGTTGTAAGGCGGTGAGAGTTTAGTTTGTGAAGGAGTAAATCATTCGCAGATAACTTGAGGAGAGAGGACCTGTTGTCTCATACGGGAAAAAATTCTGGACTCAGCAGAGGTTTTTTGTGATCCTAGCCTCTTCAAGAAATGCATACTCTATTTGGTCCATCTCTTCCATAAAATTAATCCAAATTTCTGCACCTTCAACCTGTATCGATACATAGGAGTGTAAGTGGCTAAAGAGTGATAGTATTCATAAATCACGCCAAGTTCAAACTCATTTGAGCAAGCAAAACAGAGATCACGAACACAAAAACCAACATATATATATATGCAACACGAAACTGAAACAATCCCGTGCCTTGGCATAGATTCAATTACGTACTGATTTTCAGAGATCACCAACAGGAAACCAACATACATCATATTTAGCACATCCTCGTCATGGAAAGATGTTCGAAAGGGAATATGCTCAAGCAAGCACTCTCTTCTTGCCGAACAACACTATTTTAGAGCATTTACGAACTCGTTACTAATTCTATGAATAAAGTCTCAGTTCAAATGCTCCTACTAAACAATGGCTAAGAAACCAAAACCAAATGAGTTTATATAAGACATATACATCTAACAGGGGCAAGTTATATTTAACTAAAGAAACCTAATGACGGGCAAGCAAAGACGGTTAATCAGAGAAAATTCTCTCAATCCCAAAAACTTAATTGATAGAATCCCGCAATTTCTAAATCCCACAAGTGCTCCAAAGCAGACTAATCACGCAGCTTCATAATCGACCGGCAATGAGTAATCACCAATTCTTGCAATGACTCCAATTGGTCGAGCCCCATCACCCCACTCAACTGATAACATATCGTGATCCGTAGAATCGATAAATCCCCAAGTTCGCCAAGCCCTTGGATTTCAGAGCGGAGTGGACAATCAATGATCTAGAGCTTCCGTAACCTGGTCAAATTTGACAGGATGGGTAGTTTTCTCGGTATAGCACAACCACTCACCCTCAAATCCTTCAGAAGGTCTAGATGTTTGAGGCTATTGTGATTAATTAGATTCAAAGCGCTCAATAAGCGGAAGACAACAATTCTTTTCCCAATTAATTAGAAAGGAAAGTTCAAAGAAAGGAGAAAAGCAAAGACGCCAATATGAATTAGCAAGCAAACACTACATAAGAAAACCCCGACAGGAAGAATAACCTACAAATCTAAATTGCAGACCTTGACAGTTGACAGAGATGTCGTTCGTAGAAGCAAATCGCCACAACTCATACCCCTCATCACCTTGACATCCGCCGATGATGGCCGTCTACCCACCAGACCACCCAACCTGGTGAAGTCGATTCCACAGCCTCCAACCGAGCTTTGGTAGGAGACTGAAGAGGAACCAAGCCGGAGATGGTGTGCTAACGAACAGTATTAAAGTTTTTTTATGGCTCCTGCATCAGTCGAAGAAGAAGGGAAGTTATTTATAAAGAAAATTAAAGAAAGAGAGAGATTAAGATGGGTGGATGGGAAGAGATGGGCAACAGATTTTAGACGGGAGCCCTCTGAATTCTTGCTTCACAAATCACAAGTCTCCAACCTTTCTCCAAAAACTTGCCCAATGTGCCCCCGCTGACAAACCCACCAAAGTCGTCGGCTGATCCCGGTACCCGTCAAGAGGATCAAAGTTGAACAATGAAAATCTTGAATTAACATAAAGAAAAAGCTACCTTGCATTTAGGTGAGATTTGAGGGGTAGCAAAATGAGCATATTTTACTCCCAGACGCAAGCCAAGAGGGCAGTACCAGAGTAGAGTTCGGAGAGAGTTCGGTTGTGACGATGCAGGAGAGGGAATTCGGGATTCGGCCGGCAGTTTTTCGAGGCGGCCACCGATTTGTGGGCGAAAGTATTTAGGGTTCGAAGGTTCCGCTAAGTAAGAGTAAGATTTTTGGGACATGATCCATTTGGTTGGAGCAAGGTATGTAGAGGTCTCTGAACACCTCGATGGAGCTGTAAGTCGCAATTGACGCGAATCGCAAGCACCATAATCACAAAGAGGAATCAATTGAACTGCAGGTACAGAGAATTCACTGACAGAGCCACAGAGGAGCTTGTTCTTTTGAGAAGAAAAAAAGTGGGGAGAAGAGACGGTTTCCGGAAAAGTAAAGAAGGCTTGTTTAATGGGGCTGCCAGGTCAGCCTCCGAAATTCACTCTAAGAGCAGGAAATTTTAAATGGTGGTGACAGTTTTACTTTTCCACCATAAATGATATTGTTGATAATAAAAAGAAAAATGATACCGGGTTTTGAGTTAATTAATCAGCCTGAATTTCACATGCCGCATTAGTAGCAGACGTGATTATTGGGTGGGTCCAGAGAATTCCAATCCATCAAATTAGTCCACACATGGCACATAAAGTGAACTACAACGACCCATTCGTATTCTGGATGAATTTAGTTGAATTTCTGTACGATTTCTTGTGTTTTTGGGGCCTAACTCTTAATTTAAGGGTTTAAATCCTTTCACTTCATTAGTCAATTCGGCTATGGTGTTTATAACACCATATGTAAGAATGTTCTTGCAGCATCTACGATTGTTTAATAGGATGTTGGGTGTTCCGTAACCATTATAAATAAAATTCAACATATTTATTCAACAATTACGAAACATCGCAAGCACCCGATCAGATGATTCATGATTGTAAGCATTTTAAGAACGCCCATATCGATGGTGTTGTAAGCACCGTACTCGAATTCCTCAAATATTGGTGGCAATTGGGAACTTTACTAAAAACGAGGTGATATAAAGCATTTAAAAAAAATTAGATCTACCCTTTACAATATTTCATGTTGCCCTGCTGCTGCAGCTAGCTTACACATTTCTATTTCTACTCTAATTATAATACGCCGTAGCCTAAAACTGAAGCCCCATTTTGAAATTGCTGCTTCCGGAGCGTTTCTCGGAGCGGTAATTTTGGAAACAGGAAGTTTCTTCCGCGCTGAAGTGGAACGCGGCAGCAGCATTTAACGGGCCCAAACAGCTGTTTCGGCCCACTAATAGTACAACCAACCCAACAGGGCACAGTCGGCAGTTTGCAGCAACGACCGAACAACACATCTTTTTCCCGGCGAAGCTCCTCCCCACCATTCTATCGCCTTCTCTGGACGAAAGCTCAGCACTCATTTTCCGATCTGCGACGACAACGAGGACCGCTGCTAGTTGAGGCAGAGAGCGATCTCTATTCTGCGACCCCAAGCAGAACTCGCTCGATCCGTAGCGGTAGATGGGGAGATATGGACTCGGGCGGTGAGGAGCAACAGGCAACGGTTTTGAACGTAGAGGACTGGCGGAGCTGCGGGACTCCAGGGTTGACCACCTTCGTGAGCAGATCGCAATATCGGCGAGAGATCCAGATCTTGGCCTGCCTCGAGACAAATGGTGTTGACGTCGGGATCTGAAGGCTTTAGCGGCGAGGTTAGACTGGTGACGATGACGGCGAGTGCGCAGAGATGGAAGCGCCGATGATGGTGCTTGAAAGGGAGTTTCGAATTGTTGATTTTTATTCGGAATGGTCTGGTTGCTTCTTTCCCCTCTGTCCAGTTTATCTTTTCTTTTATTTGTAGAGTCTTTTTCTTATATTCTTGAATGAGTATTCACCTAATGATGTTGATGTTCGTTGTTTTTATGAGTAGCAGTATGTGGAGTCATCGTCGAATCCCCCTTGCCGCACCGATCCATGAAGAGAATTAGCGTTTCCAGCAGTCGGAAGAAACCTTTTCGGTTCTCTGACAGTCATCGTCGACTCCCCTTTGCCACACCGACCTTCCTCCTCTCACAGTCTTCGCGGGGTTTGGAGTGATGTTTTAAATCCGGATTTCTATCACTCAGTGAGTCAAAGAACCACAATTTCATGCATTGGCCAGGTGAGTGAACTGGTCCTCAATATATGAAATCCTACTGAGCTTGACTTCTTTAATTTCATTGCATTCTATCAATGAAGTGAGTTAGGAGACCCAAATTCCTGTTAGCCCTCTCCAGTGATAAATCTAAGAAACCAGATTGGACTAATTGGCTTCTCCATAGGTTCTTTTTTGTTGCCAATACCCTCTGTTGTCACACGTTTGTTTTGCTCACTACATTCTGTTCTTCTGTATCGTTGTGGGACTGGACTCTAGCTTCTTATCCATAGCATCTTCTTTGTAGAATAGGGAATTGAACAACCATTATGGACTCTTGATTAGTTATTGAGTAGTATAGATAACCATTATCAACCCTTGATTTGCTATCTATTTGGTTTGAACTTTTCTCTTATAATTTTCAGGGGGACTTGCAGCGACCTCATGAGTCTCTCCCACATTCCTTGGCTTAATTCAATTCGTTCAATGTATTTAGTTATGTGATCGATCAGCTTATACTGGGTTTCAATCCAGCCTTGCCATATGTACAGTAAAACTGTAAACCACAGCAGAACATAAAGTTCCTTCCACTTTTGTCTCATTGTTTTGTTACTTTTTTACACCCTATCACATAACTGAGCACCTGCCTCGATTCACCTACTGATGTTGATGTTCGTTGTTCTTATGTGTAGCAGTATCTGGAGGGTGTCTCCTCACAGTTCACCACATGCTGCCAGGGAGGGTGAGCTCGCAGAGGCAGAAGCCTCAAATGCTACTAAGAGCATGCCCCCAAATAATGTGATTCCAACTGCTGGCACTCCACAGAACAATCTCAAAAGAAAGCATGAACTGATAATGAATAATGAAGCTTTAATATTTCATGTTCCATTGGTGGGTGATTTTAGTTTCTTTTTTATGTCTTTATTAGCAAGAGTGGTCCTACACCCATTGGACAAATTAGTGGTTGGTAGAAGAAGGATGCTTTATTAGATGTGTTTGGTTGTGAATAACCTTTTTGTTAATGGATTTAGACTTGCATTTTTATTTCAATTCTAAATTTATTAGGGGAGTTTGATAGCCCTTCTTTTCTAAGATTGATTGTGAATATATTACGGGAAGCAATTCCCATCATTCTTCACTGACTACATAAATAGCTCTTCTAAATATATGTCATTCTTTTAAACCCTGCCTACATAGCAACAATATATATATTATGAGTTCGATTGTTCAGGTATCTTGGCTTTCCTATATTCACTGCAGGTTTTAAATAGTAGCCTCTTTTGACCAAGATTTAATTTAAATACTCTCTATCGGCCAACAGGCCGGGCTTCGTGTGAAATTAATGCTATCTCATTAGTTATAATTGGCCAACTTAATGACTTTAGATAAGGAGATAGAAAATTGGTAAGCTCAGTCCCATTTTTTTGGATGCTTAAAATCTTTTTGTGAACAATCATGTACTGAAAATCATGTTTTGTCATGATTTTTTTGGTGTTTGTTAGCAAAAAAAGCATTGAACTCCTTTTCAGTGTTGATATTATGAGGCCCGATCCTAGATTGGATATGTTATTGTGTATTTGTTTTGTCGTTTATCACTCTTTCCCGGTTATGATTATATAGATTCAGTGCATTTGTATTTTCCAACTTTGCAAGTTTTCCAAACGACAACTAATTTTGAAAGTACGGACGGTTTTAAAAGTTAAAATAAGCCAATTTTGATTTTTCAAAAATATATTTTTATACATGAGATTTTTTTCGTGAGTGATGACTTCGCAACTTTTCCAAAGACAACTAATTTTGAAAGTACGAACGGTTTTAAAAGTTAAAACACACCAATTTTAATTTATCTATAGTATATTTTTATACATGAGATTTTTTTCGCGAGTGATGACTTCGTCAAATATTCAATTGGATAGATACATGTCCTGGATAATTTACAAATTTGGCTCAATTTCTGTTGACGTAAAATTTCATATTAATCAACCAATTTGATCACCAACTACAGGAGCAACATGTGTATGAGTTTGAGAACTTTGTATTCAAGCTAACTAAACGGGACTACCGATCATTAGGGAATGGGTTGATGCTAGAGTTCACCAAAGAAATTACTAAATGGTAACTAGATGATGTAGAAAAGCAATTAGAGTCACCAATTCACTCATGCTCGAGATGACAACTCGCTGATATGGCTGGTGCAAGGAATGAAGCTATCATTAGAATTCAGACCGACAACGGGGAGGGATGCCCATGACTAATTCAATGATGATTCATGATTGTATAATAAAAACTGCAGTCTGCATCAGCACCAATTTCTAGGCCTAAGTAAAGTTATTCGACCCATAACTCTGCTTAGCACTAAAAACCTTGATCCTGTTTGACCCACTTCTGAAGAGTCAAGATATATGACTAATCCTCTCCTTTCGTATTTTCTCATTGACTCTTTCTGACCCTTTAGGTTGGGGCGGGTCGGGAAGAATCGGATTAGTGGGTCGTTCCTAATCAAGGGGAATCTCAATCCCTTCACTCTCACTTGCTTTCTCTCCCATTCCACAAGTGGGTAACATACAGTAATCCGGCCAACGGGCCGGGTAATAAGCTAGTTCCATTAATAAATATAATGTTTTTGTTGGTATCTAAACATGAGAGTAGAAGAGATGGGGGAAGGGATCTAGTTAGTAACTTGGTTGATTATTGAGCATAAAAAACATTTTTTTAATTAAATTTAATATGTTATATATTTCATTAAGTTGAAATTTAACATCTTTTACACAAAAAATAAAATTAATCGTGTCATTCAAAATGAAATCCACGTTGATATATTTATGAACAGAAAAAATATGAGACAAATATTATCAGCTTATATCATAGTGATCATAATAGTAATAAATCAGATTATATAATGATAGTATGAAAGTGTATCATTCCTCGGCGCTGAGGGCATCCCCTAAGAGCGGGGGATTTTGTGAGATTTCTGATTGGCTGTCTTGTGTTTCTAATAAGTTGTTTAATAGTTTGCTTAGTAATAAATAAGATTATATAATGATAGTATGAAAGTGTATTATGGTGATGGCATGAATATTTCATAACTAGTGTATAATGATTGTATACATGATATTATTAATATACTAACCACCTGTTACCACCCTATATCAGAGTGGTATACTTGGTCTTGGAAATTATTTCAACAAATTCGTAGATCACAATAGATCACGATGAACTAATTCAAAATTTTAGTTAAATACAAAGGTGATACACAGTAATACAGATGATAACAAGATAGTAACGGGTGGTACAGATCAAAGAATCAAATCTAATAAAGGGTTATGCAACATACTCTGGAACAAGAGAAGTGAGTTTGGCCTTTCGGAAAAAACATTCAATCTGAAGGCATCGGATAATAAAATAATACCATTTATGCTTGGAGGAAAAAATAAAGTACATTAGCTGGATAAACTTTATAATTAATCACAATGCAAACTCAAATCTTTGTATTATTCAATCTCAAGTTCTTATAAATATACTCCCATGCTTAGATAAGAGTTCCCCCAAACCAATGATCTCTCTGTTACGTGCAAATTATTAGCTGAAAATTAGAGGGTTTTAATTGGGTTGTTGGTAGTGGGATAGTGCTCTGTAGTTAGTTTTTAGGAGTAGTAGGTTTGAGCTTTGCCTATATAATTTAGTTTGAATGGTTGTAATTGGGAGCCAAGAAGATTAATATAAATATACTCCCATGCTGAGATAAGAGTTCCCACAAACCAATGATCTCTCTGTTACGTGCAAATTATTAGCTGAAAATTAGGGGTTTTTAATTGGGTTGTTGGTAGTGGGATAGTGCTCTGTAGCTAGTTTTTAGGAGTAGTAGGTTTGAGCTTTGCCTATATAATTTAGTTTGAATGGTTGTAATTGGGAGCCAAGAAGATTAATCAAAGGAACACGTTAGTGTTAAGGAGGCCGGCTTTGCCTCGAAGAAGCCATTCTCAACTCTTCTTTCCTTCTCTTCGTTTCCCTCTTTCTCTTGTTCTTAACCCCTCTGCTCCATTCTTACAAAACAGAGTCCCAAATCCCTCTTGAAACCCATCGAGAGGAAAGGCACACAACACTCTCTTACTCAGAGCTAACAAAATGATAGACTTAAAGATGGCTATCAGTAATATCCAGTTGAGCTTAGCACTAGCAGCCCTCGTCTTCTCACTATCCTACTACTGTTTCTGCCACCGGAGGAGCCGCCAATGCCGCGCCGGAAAACTCCCTCCGGGCTCGATGGGCCTACCGATCATCGGAGAGACACTTCAGTTCTTCGTTCCTTACACCTCCACCGACATCTCACCTTTCATCAAGAAGAGAATACAAAGGTACTTAGTATACGGTTTGGGATAGGGTCAGTAACCAATGGTTACTGACCTATCAGTAAATACACGGGAACCGTAGATCTGGGGATGGAGCAATCGGGTGGTTGGCTGGACGCGGAGGTGGGGAGGGGCATTTTTGTCCATTTTTATATTTTTTATATTTTTTATTTATTCCGCATTTCAATGCTGACTTTTCAATGAAAGAGAAAGAATAACCTTTTCTCTACCACTTTATTTTCTTCTTTCTCTATTCCTTTTTCCAATCTCTTTTCAGATCCTTTCTCTATTCCTTCTCTCCTACTTTTCCTCTCACAATCTCCTTTTCAAATCTAGATCTGCTCTCTTCCATCTTTATTTTTTTCTCTAGCAATCGACTAATAAAAATTGAAGTCACCCTCTTTAATTGCGTTTATTCTCTTCATCAACTCGTTGGCTTTAATTTCGATCTTTCTCCTTTTTTGGCGTTTGGTGTTCTTTGGTTGTGGATGAAATGAGATGAGACAGAAGACAAGTTTTTTTTTCTCTCCCTCCTTTTGTTTTTTCCCCTTTCTTTTAGGTAATATATATTGGTATTACCACACTATACCATATGGTATTATGTGATAACGAAATATATATTGGTATTACCACTCTATACCATATGGTATTACCACACTATACCATATGGTATTGGGTGGTAATGAAATATATATTGATATTACCACACTAGGGGTGGGAAACGGTGCGGTGCGGTCCAGACCAGACCATAGATACGGTCTATGGTCCAGATCGAGAGGTTGGAACACAAACCATGGACCAGACCATATAGTATACGGTCCAGACCAGACCACACCTGTGCGGTGCGGTCCGGTACGGTCTGGACCAAACAGACCATGTTAAAAGAAATTAACTCTTGTTCGCCCTCCAACCCTTCGCCGGTATCTATAAAAAAATCTAGTGACCAATATGCTAGTGAAACTAAAAAATTGTGACCGTATTAAATGAGAAGAAATATGAGGATAGAAGTGAGTTTTTTCAATTTTCAAATAGCCTTATTTCCCTATTCCTCTTTGTGCTACCGCTTCTCTCCTCTCTCGAGTGATCCGAAGGTTCTCCCGGTTGATAACCTTTTTGATGACGTCGAGGTAATTTCGAACCACTAAGATGGTCGCATATCTCTCAATAACTTTCCTTATCTCATCAAGGTGAACGAATTTTTTTTGTAGTATTTAATTTTTATCGACTCCATAGTCTTGACATTATCTGTGAATATTATTTATGAGTCTTTCTGTTTTTGTGTGGTACTTTGATAAGGAGATAACATATAAGCGATCATTTTGCAATTTGTTGGCTCTCAACTAGATGAAGAATCAACTAACTTTGTTCTTCAAATACACATATGGAGGTTCAATTTTGTGTTATTTTTGTTCAAGTTAGTAGGTAGTGTGTCGCGGTCTGTTACGGTTTACTGCGGTAGACCGCGGTCCAGACCACTTCAGACCACGCACTAAAGGAGGATACCGCAAACCAGACCAGACCATAGTTCTGGTCTCACGGTCCAGACCAAACCATACGATACGGTCTAGACCGCGATTTTCCATACGGTTTGGTCTGGATTCCCAGCCCTATACCACACTATACCATATGGTATTGGGTGGTAACGAAATATATATTGATATTACCACACTATACCATATGGTAGTAACGAAATATATATTCATGTGGCAAAAATTTTCATACCATATGATATGCTCTTATTTAATACTAGTCAATACCGTATGGTACAGTCAATACCATATGGTATAGACTGGTAATAACTGACAAATTTTTTTGTGTCCAAAAAATATCAAAGTGGATATCATTTTGAAGAGCACAATTAATCTGATCTAACTGTGCAAAAAAATTAAATTTCGACTTAAAACGAGTGAGAAATCGTCCATTAAAGATTAAGGGAAGGAAAATTAAATGTTTTGCGAGGAGAGAGAAGGAGGCGCTGATGTGGTACGGTCAAAAGTCAGCCTCTGCAATAAATAGGAGAAAGTGCAATTTTACTGTACTGCCCTTTTCACATTTAATTTAAATAAAAAAGTGTCTGACACGTGGGGACTATAGAAAGGGTTACTGATGGGTTACTGACCCATCAGTTACTGACCCGATCTGGACCCTTAGTATACGTAATCAATGGCGGACCTAGCAATTTGAGTGAGAGGCTGATTTGCATCGTGATGATTGAGGGGCAGGGGATAAAACCTTACCAATTACTTTATTTCCTAAATTTGTTCTGAATATTACATATAATTTTCGCTATATTTTAAATTTAACTCCTATTGACTTCAACCTAACTTTTTCACTGTACGTAATATTTGTACATACGTACCAATAGTTTGAACGTTCGAACATGAATCTATAATTTTTCAGGTACGGTCCAGTATTCCGGACAAGTATAGTCGGGCATCCGATTATCGTATCGACGGACCCAGAGCTGAACAGCCTGGTGTTCAAGCAAGGCGCGGACTCGTGGTTCAAGCCATGGTACACAGACAGCTTCAGCGAGATCATAGGCAGCGAGAGCCTAATGTTTCACGAGGGGTTTCTGCACAAGTACATCAGGGGCTTGGTCCGGGAAAGGTTCGGACCGGACAGCCTGAAATCGCTGCTGGTTGATCTCGAGGGACGGACCAGGAGTCACCTTGGCTCCTGGTCCGTTCTGCCTAGCGTAGATTTGAAAGAAGCCGTTTCTGTCGTACGTTTTTTTTTTTCATTTCTTCCTACTTAAGGGAGTCAAATTTGTGACCTCCATGTTAAACCGTTACAATCTTGCCCTTTGCAGATGCTTCATGGCTTTGCCGTGGAGAAGCTGTACAGCTTCAGCGACCCAGAGATGATAAGGGGACACAAGCAGTCGTACGATGCTTTTCTCCGTGGACTGATCTCCTTCCCTCTCAACATTCCCGGCACCGCTTACTGGAAGTGTTTGCAAGTCTGGTTGCATAAGGATTCAGTCTTTGTTCATTTCGCAACGTTTTAGTTATTGGTACCAACTGATTGTCTTTATTCGATCAGGGACGTAAGTGGGCAGTGAAGACTATCAAGAAGCTGATGGAGGAAAGGACAGAATCCCCCAGGATGGGAGAAAGGGATTACCTTGACTTCGTGATGGAAGAGATTGACAGCAGTGAAAGCCCTCTGACGGAGAAGATGGCTACGGATTTACTGTTCCTGCTGCCGTTTGCTGCGTTTGAATCTACCTCCTCCACCATTGTCTCTGCGTTTCACTACTTGACTGCGCATCCTGCAGCACTCGCAGAGCTTACTGTGAGGCATTAATTAACTATTCATTATTATTGAGATGCTAACCTAATTTGATTCCTTTGTGGTTGTTGTCTTTTCCTATGTAACCGACAATTTACCACATTGTTCAGAGGGAACATGAAGGTATTCTGAAACGAAGGGAAGAGAGTGGATCAGGAGGAATCAGTTGGAGAGAGTACAAATCAATGACTTTTACCCACATGGTATTAATCTCTACAAAATTAGGCTCCTTCTGCAAATGCTCATAAGAAAATAAAACATAATATTCCTTATTGTTTATTCATTAATGAATGAATCTGTTTAAAAATTTCATGTCTTTTTTTAGATAAGGGTGATATAGGTTACTTCTTTGTTATTAAGTACTACTGAAGAGATTCGAACCTGTGACCTCCAGGTTCATGGCTAGTGATATTACCAGTAGTCCAATCCCTTCTTCGTTAAAAATTTCATGTCTTGAGTTAGAAAGAGTATGAAAGTCAATCTATTGCTACTAGTGCGGTTGTTCGTATTTCTTTTTCTTTTTTTTTTTTTTTTATAGGTCACCAACGAGACATTACGGCTTACGAATATAGTCCCTGGAATTTTCAGGAAGGTGATGAAAGATGTTGAAGTGAAGGGTAAGTAACTCTTTTTCTTTTCACTCTTTTGAATTGCTTTTTTCATAACCATCAAAAATGGCGTGTAATTTTGAAATTTTGGGCAGGATACTTGATTCCCGCGGGATGGACTGTGATGGTATACCCCACTGCGGCTCACCTGAACCCCTCTGTATACGATGATCCTTTGAGCTTCAATCCATGGAGATGGGAGGTATGAGTTAGGGTTTCTAGTACTGTAATTACATCCAAAACCAACTTTCGTCACAAAGTTATGAGTAACTATGTAAATTGTTCCATCAACATTGATTAACTACGTTGAGATGGATCGACAGGGCCAGAAGGTAAATTCAGGATCGGAGAATTTCATGGCGTTTGGAGGTGGGAGTAGATTCTGTTCGGGAGCAGAGTTCGTCAAGCTTTGCATGGCCATCTTTTTCCACCACCTCGTCACAAAGTACAGGTACGTGCAATTTGATTAGCCAGCTTCCCTAAAATAGTAGATGTATAAGGAGTATAATTAACGACTAAATGGCTGTTTAATGTAATGGACTTGACTGGTTAATTTTCAGGTGGGATGTGGTGAAGGGAGGTGAACCTGTTAGATACCCTGGATTGATATATAAAGATGGCTTCAACGTCAATATTTTCGAGAAGCACCAACATCAAAAGTGAAGAAGAAGAGTCTCCATTCGTCTCAACTCTCAAGTCTAGCTTTGGTCTTTCTTTGATAATGTACGTATAAGCATGGAATAAAAATATCGAAATGAAAATCTATAAAACATAATAAACACTTTTCGGTATCTAATTCACTGTTCAATCTCGACTCTCACCCTCACGCGGTTCACAGCTAACAGTAGGCATCAATCTCAAATAAATATGCATCAATATCTTACCTTGATTTTGTCTCTAGCTATCTTCCTGCACACCACTGTTACGAGACGAGACATTGTAATGATATGAGAATTTCCAGGCTCGTCTATTTTATTAGGGCTAATACCACTACAACACCTAAACTATCTGAAAAATGTTACTTGTGTCTTATTGTTTCCAATATTTCATCTGTGTCCTGAACTATTTTTCCGTTAGTGTTGACCAGCATTGACCGTTAGTATTTAACAGAAATCCTTGTCAGCGTTGATGTGGCATCTGACGTGGAATTTTAGGCCCAATTTTTATTTTCTTTTTATAAAAATAATTATTAAAATTAAAAATTAAAAATAAAAGCTCCATCATTCACCCCTCTTTCGCAGGTCCCTGTCATTTCTGGTTTCGGTGCCTGCCGTTTCTTATTCCGCCGGTCGCCGGAGATCAATTGACGGCCAGGCAATCTCTCTCGCTCCCAGGCAATCTCTTTCGCTCCACATCTCCCATCTGCGTCTATCTCTCTACCTTGAGTCGTCGTCAATAAATCCTTCACCATCCAATCAATCTCTCCCTCTTGTGCCATCTTCGATCTGCTTCTCTCCTATCCCCCTAGCTCTACACAGATCTATTTTTTGTTTCTTTTCCCCTTGTTCAATGTAGCTCGTCTAAAAACAGGGTACAATTGAGACCCATAATGAATCAATCCCAAATCTTTTCCCCTTGATGCTCTATTTCTGGCAACTTGTCCGCTGCTAGTCCTCCTGCCCAGTTGCAGCAACGAGCGCGACCCGGTTCGGATTCCAACTACGAACTGGCAGACTTCCTCTCAACGGAGGCCGCAAGGTCGAAGAGCTACATCTCATATCTAGAATTCGCGTCACGGATCAGTGGACGACACACACGCTGGTGAGAGCTTTGGGTGGAGAGAGACGATCGACAAAATCCGGCCCCGACTGCGACATCAGTCTTCTCTGGATCTGACCAAACGGCGGTAGGAGTCGACGGGAAAGCACCTAGCAGAGAGAAGAGAGACGATCAATGAAATTAATGGATTTTTTTTGGGGTTATAGAATATTATTTAGTAATATTCTTGAATTTAAAGTTTTTTTAATTTTTAATTTTTGTTTTTATATTTAAATTAAAAATGTGAGGTGTCAATGACTTGGCATTGCCACGTCAGCAAAAGTCAAAGTTAAGTTGACCGCCATTTGGTCAGCTGTTATCTTTAACGGCCAACGAAATTGGCAGGATAAAAATGACACAGAATATAATAGTTCAGGATATGAATGGAATATTGGAAACAATAGGACACAAGTGACATTTTTCGGATAGTTTGGGTGTTGTAATGGTATTAGCCCATTTTATTAATAAAGTTGTATTTTATTATTGTTTGGAATATTTAATGTTGTTTATTGTTTTCATTATTCTAGAAGGATTTGGATTGTTATTAGTATTGGTTTAGGATTTGGTTATTGTTTCCGTGTGTGGAGAAGTATTCATGTTTTAGATAAGAGAAATGAGATATTTTATGCCTATATATAAATATGTATTTGTCAATTCGTTTAATGTCATGAGAAGATTGGTACCCAAATAGCTTTCTTATGGTCTTTCTTTTATTGCGAGCTTCTTTGTTTCTTTCGAGCATTTGTTCAATTTCTTTCAAATATTCGTTCTATTTTGTTCTATTTTGTGCTATTTTAGTTCCTTAGTTCGTGAAGTTAGGAAAATCTACGTAACAACCACCTTTATCTAAGTTGAAAGATTAGTTTAATACATATTTGTTTTTTTCTTTTTTCTTTTCCTAGTCATCCAATCTAAATGTATCAACTAGGACACTCTCTCTTCTTTTTCAATTCTTCTATTCTTAATCTATTCGTATTTATTTCGTTTCAAATTCGAATTTTTATGTTTTCTATGAGCTTGACGCAACAATTTCCATTTTTCTATATGTTCAATGAAGAAAATGACATAGTCATTGCTACAGTCACATATTTACACGTGCCTATTCAACAGGGTTATTAAACTCTATCAATATCACTCAATTTTATATCACTATACATAACTTGCTCATTTACTATTACAATTCATGAGATAGTTTTTTTTTTTGTTAATAACGAGATACATTTCTTATTGTAAAACGTTACTAAACTATATCAATATTATTCGGTTTTGTTTTATCATCAAACACAACAATTTTAGGCTCAAGGCAAACCAAATTATCTTTGAAAAAATTAACTTCCCAGCAACTAACTGGGCTCGTATCTAGCGTCTAAATCTAAAAGTTACTATAAGCCAATGTCAATATACAGCCTTTGCCACGTCAGATTTTGCTGAAATAGCCGCACAGTTCGGAGGGTTGTTATTGTCAATTCAGAAACTCTCTCTTTCTTGTTGTCTGTCCTTCTCGACTACGAATATCTCTTTCCTTCTCTTCCCAACTCGAGTGGGAAATCGAGACTCCCACCGGCCTTTCTATCACGTTGAATCCCAAATTGAAATCCCTCCATCTCCCGTTGTCAACCTCACTAAAATTCTTTGATCGTCGTTGTGTTGTTGTCGTCTGCTCTATCTTGCAATCCGCAGAAAACAATCCTCACCCCTGAGTTCTCGCTGTTTGTCTCTCAGCGGAATCTGTCTTTTCCCATCTCTCTACCAACTCATCCCAGAAGAAAAGGCATCTGCCTCAATCCCTGGGAAACAAAATCCCACTGCTCTCGCTCTATCGCTCGGCGCACTCTGTCTTTGTCGCCGTCTCTCTACCAAATCCTCCCAGAAGAAAAGCCCTCCTCCTTTATCCCCCGGAAAATTCCTCACTCCTCTCGCTCTCTCCGCCTGTTGCTCCGCGCAATTTGTCTTTCTCCCCGTCCCTCTACCAACCCCTCCTAGAAGAAAAGCCCTTAGCCTCGCACATTGCAGTCGAGTGGCCGAACAAATTCGCGGTCAGGATCTTTGAGTATTCTTTTCTGTAAGGTCTTTTAGGTAGGCAAGTTTTCTATTTTTGCTTTGTAAAGCCTGTGTGTGATGTCCCCTCTACCTTTTCTCTTCCAATGGGAAAGTTATGCAATTGCAACTCTGTTTCTAGGTTTGCCCCTCATGGATTATTACCATTTGTTAAGTTCCAATTGTGGAATGCAGTGGTTTCTTAGACAACAATCCTTTCCCATATGATTGATAGTTTTCCTTTGTTGAATTGACATATTTGGTTTCTCAAGTTTGGTTCAGCATTGCCAAATCTATCTTCTGTTAGTCAGCCTGAATGTAGCTCTGTATGCTATCAATGAAAATCTCCCGAGAGGGTTCGCAACAAATTTTTTACAGTTTGCTGGTGTTTTTCTTCTTTCTACCCTATTGATGTGTCGCTTCTTTGCATATCCATTTGGAACATGATTATCTTTGATTCTCAAGTTTGGTTCATCATTGGAAAGGATTGCTAATGCCAAGGATTGCTGCATTTTCTAGATAATTTAATTGTTGTTGTTAGGAAAGCAAACCTACTTTCAATGTTTGCTGCATTGTTTAGATAATTTTATTGTTTGTGCTGGCTATCTTTCTTGCAATTTTTATGCATTGGTTCTTTTCTTATCAATTTTGAGGATTGTAATTTGGTATAATTGAATCATCTCGATGAATCTTTTTAATATTTTCATTGCTTATCGAATCTTGTACTTGGTTACCATCATTAGCTGCCTGTTTATATCGGGATGAAGAGACTCCAAACCATCACGTCTCCACTGCACTTTACTCTAACTGTATTCATAACCACACCAAGCAAGCAGCAAACTGCTGTATTATGCGCTGCCAAAACTCACCAGCAAATTGGTTGGGAAAACTCGAAACAACTTCCCAGCCATCTCAAGTGCATCCCTTTAATCCACTATCCTGCAAACTAACTCATTATTTTTAAGCACGAGAAGCATGCGTTCCACTGTGATCAGTCCATCCATATTGAACCAATCAATGCCCCTAGAGTCCACACCTCCCCTTTCAAATCCAATTTGCAAGAGACATTCTTGGACAATTGAGTGGATTTTTCCCACAAGAGCAAGTTCACTGGTAGAGACTTAGGATAAGGAACCTGTTTACTTCTATTCACATAAATTCCATCACTATGCATGAGTCTTCTAAGTTTGAGTTAGGATAAATCATAAAAAAAGAACGTCTTCAAACTCTTATAGCACTTCCAGTTTCCTAAAGGCATTTTAATTAGCACTAGCGAATCACTTGAAAAGCATATTCCCGTATGGGAATATTACGGGAATATGGGAAAAATTCATATTCGGATTCAATCAACTAAACTTGCCACTAAGGCCTTGCCAGAAACCAATGGATCTAGCTGCAATAATCTATATCAAACACCTGAACACATTTTCTCTCCACACAAACTTTTCATTATGCTATCACTTCATCAGTGTCGTCATCTCACTTCTGTTTCGTTAGCCGGACAAACACTACTAAAAAAATACATGTTTTTATCATGTGATAGTGCTCTTATCTAGATTCTATTTGGGTTTGTTTTTCCGCGAAATAGAATTTCATAAGCTAAAAATCTGGTTAAGCATAACCGTTGACCACAGATTATGCTACTTAATCCTCCATCTGTTCTTCAAATATAATAAAACAAAATTCACGTACAGATTCTGTACAACACGGCCAACGGGCGGGGCCCAATGTTAGTATTGTTAAATGGTATGCTCAACCTCCCCACTTCGCATGATCCGGTAGCCCACTGGAAAGTGGATATTTACTGGACCTCAAACCACGTGAACCAAGTGGATCTCGCTACCTGGTTAGGCCTGCAACTAAACCCTCAACTCAGGACCAGTCCATCTGGTCCAGGAAAAGTCAATATACATCAACGACTGTTCATTTCCTGTATACGTGGCAATTAGATTGGGTTCATTGATTGATAGATCCATGAATCAAGTAAATTGAATCAAATGGATTGGTGAATTCATGAATTGGATCATATGGATTGATGGAATAATCCATGGATACAAATAACATCCAAGTTTTGGACCAGAATATAAATTTTAGAAAGTTTATATACTAAAATGTTATAATAAAAAAATTAGATACCAAAATGTAATTTTCTAATGACAATTTTGTATAAAAAATAAATTTTTAGGTACCAAAATGTAAAATATAAAAAGTATAGGTACTAAATCATCATTGGTCATTTGGATCCATTAATCGGTCAATCCAATTAGATTTGGATCCAATGGATTAAATTTAAATGGATGGATTGGATTGATGAATTGGTTTGGGAATTTTCACCTCTAACCACGCCCAGTTCTTTCTAACTAACTCACGGCAGCATATATATATATATATATATATATAATATAGAAACCAAAGGCTACCCTTTCGCGGAGAGGCATCGCCGGTAAGAAATCAAGTAAAATCAGCCTGCAATCGTCCTGTTTTCTTGCTCATTGCTTACTTTACAGCCCGACAACACTAAACTTCAGAGCAACTACGAACTCCCCCAATAATTGAATACTCCACCACGGCCGGCTGTCGGTCTCCGGCGGGGATGTTATCAGTTGGCGCCATCATATCAACTACCAACCAACACCACACTTTTGGGGGAACAGGATCTTTGGGCTCCAAGATCCCATTGTACTCTGCTCAATTTTTTCACTCTGGTCTTAGTTTCCCCCCTGGCTAGATTACAAATAGAAATCAGACCCCCTGAAACTGGCCAACTCTAACTACCAAGTCACGGGGGTTTGAATTGAGCCAGATAAAAATGGTTTGTCAAGCTTCAATCATTAATCAAGTACCCCCGCCAGCTAGACTTGATTTTGTGTCCCGTGATGATCCATTCCATGCACCTTGACAAAGACTCGGATTTGGGTTAGCTTTATGGGTGACTCTCGTGATCAAATTTATCATCAAATGAGCTTAGACAAAATGATGACCAAGCTTGGTCCAGATCGGGTTTGAATCAAACTTAATATGATTGGATGCATGTGTAATTTTTGCCCCTGGTGAAATGGAATGCGGCGATACATTTTATCCTTCGTTCAAAATTAAACCAATCATGTGGGCTTCGGAGAACTCTAAAAATACCATATGTGCAACAAATCATTGGTCAGTGAAACCCAAGGAATGATTATGCCTTACACCTCTGAGGTAGTATGCATACTTGTTTCCCTCACTGTAAGTATGTGAAACTGCTTCATAACCACGGCACGCCCATGGTCATAGGCAGAGACAGGGTTTTTGGGATGTGTGACAGGACACGAGTAAAGTTTTTGAAAAAAGTTATACATTCTTATATATATTTATGCAATGACTCAAATATTCAAATTCATCACTTTTATATAGTATAAAGGTATTTTACCACTACTACAATAAAGCTCAAATTTTGTTATTCGATTGATATAAAATAAATTTATACACTACAAACGAAATCCTCAATTAAAATTAATATCCAATTGACTTCGTTTTTCTCAATTACCCTATCATATTTTGTCCAGCAACTATGAACCCTAAAGCAGAAGTCTGTGCTTAGGAAGATTCAACATCTTCCCAAGACGGCTGAGGTGATTGAGGAAAAAAGGAGGTTGGAGATGGAAAAGTCATATCTAAACTAAAAAAAAGGAATTGATGTGGAAACAAAGATCGAGAATGGACTCGATGAAGCACGGAACAAAAATACCAAGTTTTTTCATGTGAAGGCTTCAACAAGGAGGAAAAGAAACACCATTCAAAAATTAAGAGATGCGAATGGGAGAATATACGAGGGCCAAGAAGAGGTGATGGAATGTTTGCAGAGTACTATCAGAGCCTTTTTCGAGTGAATTTTACAAGTATACTGGAGAAGTTGTTCAGGCTATTACACCGAGGGTGGCATATGAGATGAATGCAATGCTTACTGCTCCTTTTCAAGAGGAAGAGGTCAACATTGTGCTGAATCATATGGGGCCCTATTGTTAGAAAGTCAATCCTTTCCTATATTGAAGTAGGGTCAATCCATATGGAGCTTAACCATACACTCTTGGTTCTTATTCCTAAAGTGAAGGAGCCATCATCGCCTACGGACTTCAGACCCATAAGCTTATGTAGGATCATCTATAAGTTGATCTCCAAGATATTGGCAAATAGATTGAAGGTGATCATGTACCAGATTATTTCAAAATCTCAGAGCGCTTTTGTTCCCGGTCAGCTTATTACCGATAACATCATTACTGCCTTCGAATGCTTTCATTACATGAAAAATAAAAAGAAGGGGAAAAAAGGGTGTTCTAGCGGAAAAACTCGACATGACAAAGACTTATGATAGGATCGAATGGGATTTTTTAGAGAAGTTGATGGTTAAATTGGGATTTCATGAGGATTGGATCAGAAGAGTGCTTATGTTAATCAAGTACGTTTCCTGCTCTCTAATGGTTAACGGAAATGGATCTCAACCCTTTCAACCCTCTAGGGATTTCTGACAAGGAGATCCCCTATCTCCTTATTTCTTCATCCTTTGCGCTGAGGGCCTCTCTGATCTCATCAAGCAGGCTGAAGCTAGAGGAGAGATTCATGGTGTTAAAGTCTGCAATGGTGCGCCAAAAATCTGGCACCTATTTTTTGCGGACGATAGCTTATCTTTACAAGAGCCTCAAGAGAGGAGAGCCGACCGTTAAAGATTATTATTCAAAAATATGAATTAGACTCTGGGCAGAAGGTCAACCTATGTAAGTCAGAGATCACCTTTAGCAAGAATGTCCTAGAGGAATGCAGGAAGGAAGCTTGCAGGGAGCTGGGGATTAAGGAAGTTGACAAACATGGGAAATATTTGGGACTACCAACCCTTATTGGAAGAGCTAAGAAGAAGGTATTTAAAGGTGTGAAAGAGCGTGTTGGGAGTAAATTAAAGGATTGGAAGGCAAGAACAATGTCTTATGCTGCTAAGGAAGTTCTAATTAAAGTAGTGGTGCAAGCCCAGGTTATGTATAGATATGATCCCAAATGGTCTATTGTACACGTTTAAATTAATTTACGAAGAAGCCATCGAAGTTGGGAAGAAGAAAGGCAGAATTTGGCTAAGTCAAAATCCGTGTTCAGGGTACATACTTTGGAGGCATGGTTCTCTCAATTGGATTGGTGGAAATTCCAGTTCAAGGGGTTTTTTTTACAGACAAAGTTTCCATGATTCCAATGGTATGCTTTGTGGATCCAGAAGATGTGATTAAGGTTGTTTTCCAAGGCCTCAAAGTTGCTACCTCAAAACTGAAAAACTGCCAGAAATTGACTAAGGCAGAAAACTGTTTTGTGAAGCCTAATTTGGAGCTCAATTCAAGGAGCATGGATGGGATTCAAGTCAAAAGGCTTCCACAACATGAAACTAGGTATGTTTGTGAACAAAGGGAAGGAATTGGATGAAGAATTGGAGTTCGGGAAGGTCTCGAACAAAAGGGGCGAACTTAGTACGAAAGCTGCCTTTTGACTGTTTTGTGGGCAGATTACTTGTGCGCCAAGAAAGGAAGTTTATGGCCGAATTTGAGTCCTTTTTAGAGTTTGTTTTTACCTTAATTGTTTCCTTGTTCATCTAGATTTGTATTAGGTTTTATTGGCTATAAATAGCCCTCCATTTACGTTGTAAAAACAGAAGACTTTGTTGATTAATCGAAAAACAAACCTTTGGTTTTGTGCAAGTTGCGACTTGTTTGAGTTTGGTGGATTCCAAGCTTGTGAGCTTTGTATCGATTGAATATTCTCTTCAATCGTGGTCGAGCAGCTACCCTTTTATACCATACGAGCTTTCCCCGTGTGTGGAATTGTCCGTTGGTTCCGTTTTATCCCAAGTTCGTATTAAGAGCGCTTCGTTCTTGATTCAAGCTCAATCGATTCTTCGATTGAGTCGTTTGCTGCGTTACTTTGATAACATACACCCCCCCCAGGGGCGTATCAAGTGGTATCAGAGCCCCGTTCAAGTCAATGGCGAGAAGGATTGATTAAGGCTGTTTTTGTGTGAAATTTCAGCCGCAAAAACAGAGCATCATGGCGGCAGAGTTAGCTGAATCCATGTTCTTCACCCGTTGCTTAATCCAGGAGAAGTTGTGCTTATTGCTAGTTGATGGAGGCCGGGAGAGGAATTTGATTTTCTCTAGAGTCGTGAGCAAGCTAGGGCTGCAATCACAGCTACATCCAGCTCCCTACAGCTTACAATTGCCGTACGAGAAGTATCCAAGTATAGTGTTTACGCAGGTTTCCGTGGAATTTTCAATTGGAAAATACAAAGATCAGGCCTTGTGCGATGTGGTGTCCAATCTGCCAAGTAATATTGTATTGGGACAACCTTGGTTCCATGGTCGAGAAGTTCAACGGGTTAGTAGAAGGAGCATGGGATTTAGGCTGAAGCAATACGGCAAGGCGTTCATCTTGAAACCTTTGACCCCAGAAGAGGTTGCTGAGGACTTGAAGGCTTTGCGACTTCTAGAGGACGAGTATCGGGAGGCGTTGCTACCAAAGAAGTCGTCCCCAACAAATCAAGAAACAACAACTAGGGCCGATAACTTTGGGCGACAGAGTCTAAATTTGTCGCGGCCAAAGGAAGAGACTGCCGTAGAACATTTGGACATCCATAAACCATCGAATTCTGCCTCAGGATTCATCTTCGGTGATGGAAAAGCAACCCTAGATGATTCACCAAAGTTGGAGATGTCAAGATGTGAGGTTCTGTCAACAAACAACACCGGCGGTCGACACCTCTGTTTTTCCTCGAAAAAACAGAGTAGGAGAGAGGGAGAAGCGGGTGGAGAGTTGGGGAATGAATAGAGTGAAGACAATTGCCCCAACACACTCACCGACATCCCAGGAAGGCATTCGCTAGAAGGAATCAACCCGATTCGAGCTGAAGTGAAAAATCTACTTCGAGTTAAAGCGCCTCTGTCAATGGCGAAACGCGAAGCAAAAATGGGGGAATGGATTGAAGAGATTGACGATGAATCGATCCAATCTACCACTTTAGAAAAGTTCCAGGAGGGTCAAGGAACGTGTGGTGCTGCATAGATCGGCCAAAATGGCAGAGAATCAAAAACACCCAAATTTGATTCTGGGTTTCTTGATACGCAGGAATTTGAAAGCGACGACGCCGGGAAAACTGCAGATGATGATTCCTCACTTACCAGAGGTATTCGAAGTGAGAAATCGGACGGGGAATTCAATTCTCTGTTGGAGAAAGCTTCCTCGAGCATTGAATTGAAGAATGGCAGCTTGGATATTCCGAACTCGGATTCAGAGCAAGGGACGATGTTCGTCGCGAATTTGAGCGGTCCTGGGAAATTGCTAGCTCACTGTTCATTGATGATTGATGTTGATACTGGTTAGAAATTGCTAGGAGATGAAGGGAAGGCTGTGATAGTAGAGAAAGGCGCCATCGAATTGGACAAGATGTGCAGGGAAGCTGAAATTTTTGCGTCGAAGAACATGTTTGAGCAGCCCTCTTTCAATCCAATTTGGGATCAATTCTGTAAACGCTTTGAGCAACGAAAGACCAAAGTGTTGAGGGCAACACTTTTTCAAGAGGGAGGGCCTGATATGATCCCAAATGGTCCATTGTACACGTTTAAATTACTTTACGAAGAAGCTATCGAAGTTGGGAAGAAGAAAGGCAGAATTTGGCTAAGTCAAAATCCGTGTTCAAGGTACATACTTTGGAGGCATGGTTCTCTCAATTGGATTGGTGGAAATTCCTGTTCAAGGGTTTTTTTTTCAGACAAAGTTTCCATGATCCCAATGGTATGCTTTGTGGATCCAGAAGATGTGATTAAGGTTGTTTTCCAAGGTCCATTGTACACGTTTAAATTACTTTACGAAGAAGCTATCGAAGTTGGGAAGAAGAAAGGCAGAATTTGGCTAAGTCAAAATCCGTGTTCAGGGTACATACTTTGGAGGCATGGTTCTCTCAATTGGATTGGTGGAAATTCCAGTTCAAGGGTTTTTTTTTACAGACAAAGTTTCCATGATTCCAATGGTATGCTTTGTGGATCCAGAAGATGTGATTAAGGTTGTTTTCCAAGGCCTCAAAGTTGCTACCTCAAAACTGGAAAACTGCCAGAAATTGACTAAGGCAGAAAACTGTTTTGCGAAGCCTAATTTGGAGCTCAATTCAAGGAGCATGGATGGGATTCAAGTCAAAAGGCTTCCACAACATGAAACTAGGTATGTTTTTTAACAAAGGGAAGGAATTGGATGAAGAATTGGAGTTCGGGAAGGCCTCGAACAAAAGGCGCGAAGTTAGTACGAAAGCTGCCTTTTGACTGTTTTGCGGGCAGATTACTTGTGCGCCAAGAAAGGAAGTTTATGGCCGAATTTTGAGTCCTTTTTAGAGTTTGTTTTTACCTTAATTGTTTCCTTATTCATCTAGATTTGTATTAGGTTTTATTGGCTATAAATAGCCCTCCATTTACGTTGTAAAAACAGAAGACTTTGTTGATTAATCGAAAAACAAACCTTTGGTTTTGTGCAAGTTGCGACTTGTTTGAGTTTGGTGGATTCCAAGCTTGTGAGCTTTGTATCGATTGAATATTCTCTTCAATCGTGGTCGAGCAGCTACCCTTTTATACCATACGAGCTTTCCCCAGGTGTGGAATTGTCCGTTGGTTCCGTTTTATCCCAAGTTCGTATTAAGAGCGCTTCGTTCTTGATTCGAGCTCAATTGATTCTTCGATTGAGTCGTTTGCTGCGTTACTTTGATAACATACATCCCCCCAGGGGCGTATCATGTATCCTATGGTTGTGTTCCTCCTCCTTGACGATATATTGATGAATTGCAGAGTCTAATATCGAATTCTGCTGGAGAGAAAAAAGTGGGAAATAAAAAACATTGGCTAAGCTGAGACAAAATGTGTGATGAGAAAGGGTTTGGAGGTATGGGATTTCCTGATTTTAAAGCTTTCAATTTGTCCATGTTGGCCAAGCAATTTTGGAACGTGATTACAAGACCACAAACCCTGGTGGCCAAGATCTTAAAAGCAAAATATTTTCCTGAGAACATTTTCACTAAGGTTAGAGCTAAGCAGCAAGATTGTTTTGTTTGGAAAAGCATGTTGAAAGTGTGACTGTTACTAAAAGAGGGATGTAGGTGGAGGGTTGGGAATGAGAAGAGCATTCTTGTTTGGAATGAGAGATGGATTCCACACAAAGCATCCCATAAGCCAGATCCACCCTCACACGCCTATGACCCTAACCTCAAAGTGGAACCTCTTAGAATTTGGAATTCTGGAAGCTAGAAATGGGATAGGCTACAAACCTTGTTTAGCTCTAAAGATCGGCAACTCATTGGTAGGATCCCACTATCGAGAGATGAAGAAGATGACCATCGGTTTTGGAAGCATACTAAGAATGGGATATATGTAGTCAAAACAGGGTATCTCTTTATAGGATTCTACACGGAGCAAATGAAAATCGCTTTCAAGAGTATGAGCTCCCAGATGTTTCGTTTCGGCCTAAACTATGGAGACTCAGAATCCAATCAAAAGTCAAGTAGTTCATTTGGAGAATGGCAAGAGGGATCTTACCTACGGGAGCGCTAATTGCTGATTTCATCCCAATGGCTACTGATGAGTGTCCCTTATGAGGGTTATGAGAACACCATATGCACATCTTGTGGATTGCCCTTGGATCAGCCGAATTTGGAGAAATAACAAAGTAGTTGATTGCTTCGCTGAAGCATAAAACATGATGTGCAGCGAGTGGTTGGAGCAAGTTTTTTCTCGGTACCCTGACCCAAAGATTCGAAATTTTTGCGAGCTCCTCTGGTTCCTATGGAATGAAAGAAACAACCACCAGTTTAATAATAAGAAGTTGGAAGAAATGGAGATTGCTAAACGTGCTGCTTGTTGGGTGGACGATTACCTGGAAGCTCAAGACCAGTCCGATCCTGAGGTGCATGTAGGTCGAAGATCAAACTCCAAGTGGGGAAAGCCACTGACTAGGACTTTCAAGCTCAATACAGATGCAGGTCTGATTGGAGATGAAGTTTATCGGCTGGGAGGGGTGGTGAGAGATGATCAAGGAAACTTTATCTTCGACTTCTCTAAGAAAGAGAAAGGGAAGTGCTCGATTGAAGAGGCAAAAGCTAGAGCTTTGGTGATGGGTTTGAGAGAGGCGGAGAGAAGGGGTTTCTGAACTCTTGTTGTTGAATTGGATTGTTTAACCATTATCTCCAAGATTAAGAATCAAGATGACGACAAGACAGAGACAGGAAGGATTTGTAAACGACTGAGGTATTTGGGTTCTGCGCGTGTGGATGGAATGGCAGTTATTCAATGAGCTTTTGTACCAAGGACTGCAAATAATTTGACCCATCAAATGGCATGGTTGGCTAATGTTTGGCAAACTGATTTTTTCTGGGCGAGAAGACCACTTGTGGTCATTTGTGACATGCTTTGTACTGATCTTTCAGGCCATTAAAGCACTTTCTTAAAGGAATCAGGTGGATTATAAGAAAAACAGAAGTATGTGCCACTGGGCTCTCCCTTTTCTAGTCGGCTAGACCCTACTCAATTTTAATTATAATCATTAAATATGTATTTATATTTGTACTTTGAAAATAGGAGACACCTAGTTTCACAACCTGGCTCCGTCACTGCCGGTGGCTGCTCTTGTCCTTGCTCAATATATAGCTTGATCGTGCACCTAGAGGCATTCCTATTCTTCATCTAACAATATGCCGATTTAGTATGAATTTCATTCTAGGCATATGCTAAAGAGAAATTTACATAGATTGTCATCACACCTAGAGGCAAACTGTTTAGAGAGGGACTATTGGGAAAGTGAAGGAAAACTAGAACAGATGTTGCGGGGTAGAACGATGCTTTGAAACAAGTAGTCATGATCGACAATGCTATAGTTGGAGGCTCCTAAATCAATCACTTCTTATAGTTCTTTGAACTTTCCTATTTCATCGGTTAACAAAGACTATGGTTTTAAATGCATTTTGGGCCTACTCACCCACTCAATTAGGGTGCAAATCCCTCGATTTGATTCAGAATTTAATCAAAGATAGAACTAGTCCAAATTGAGGATTACAATTGGACCAAAAGTATTTTTGGTTCATTTGATTCGATTTGGTATGATCCATATAAAAAAATTTCCCATTTTTTCTTCATATTTAAAAGGTAAAATACACTGGTATAGCCAAAACATTCGCGTGTGACAATAATAGCCAATTTTGGAGAAACACCACTAATAGTCATTTCCGTCCAATTCTTTAATAGCGTTAGCGTCAAGTATGATTGGACAAATGGAGATGCTGACGTGGCGAGGAGTTCCAACCAATTTTATCTGTAAAAATCCACGTGGGTTTAGGGGATGTAAAAAAGTATTTCTGGAGATATAATGAGAAAAAACTCTAAAATGAAGGAATAAAAATTTCAAATTATTTTTTTACTATACATCCTTCCACTTAGGGATGGCAATTACCCTCACATGGGTAATTATACCCAAACCCAAGTAGACCCATTGATAATGGATTGGGTATGGGTGAAGTGCATATCGGTATGGGGGTTTGTAAATGGGTTTGGGTAATGTATGGATATTGCTTCCATAATCTAAATGAGTATGGGTTGGATATGGATATTCATTTACTTGAGGGTATTTTAACTACATATACAAGAATTAGACGTATTTGTAAAAACTTGAAAAGTTTAGGTACCAAAATGTAAGACCAAAAAGTTTAGGTACTAATATGTAATTTTATATTGATATTTTGAGGACTTATATGCAAAAAAATTAAATTTGGGTACTAAATATGCATATCAATAAAGTTTAGGTATCAAACTGTAATTTGCATTTGACATGGGTACAAAGCCAAATCCATTTGTTAAAAACCCAACCCAACCCAAGTAAATGGATATGGGTACAAACCCATCAAACTCTACCCATATCCTTCTATTTGGGTTTCATACCCAACCTAATCAATTTGGATAGTAAAATACCCATGGGTAGGGACAAAATTGTCCTCCATACTTCCACTTCATACAGATTAAAAAAACTAGGGTAATGTCTATTTGTTATCCAAATATTTTTCATATTCTTTTATATTGTCCAACCTATTAAAATGTTATTAGTTAGCCAAATGTTAACATCCAGTTGAGAATTTTGTTAGCAATATTGACTTGGCAACATGATACTGACTTGGAAGAGACACGTGAAGGTCCACATTACAAAATTTTAGTATTTTAACTTAGTAAATAGTTACAAAATTATTAACGATAATGTAAAAATGGCTAATATTTTGATGAATTTCGAAAGATTTGACTAATTAATAGTATTTTGATAGGTTTGAATAATATAAAAGAATATGGAACAGATTTGGATAAAAAAATAAATATTAACCAAAAAAACTAACTAAAAAATAAACTAAAGTAGACGCGTGACTATCCAACTTCCCCTCTTCCACAATCCCTGCCGAGTTCTGCACCAGATCCAATCCACCGACGAACTCCCTTCGTAGACTTGTGAACTGAACGATGACTCAGCAATCCATCCTAGGAGTGGGCATTTGGTCGGTTCGGAACCGAACCGAAATAATGGGTACCGGTCCCCGAATTTCATCAAACCTCAAACCGAGTTCGAACCAAATTTGTGAGATTAGCTTGTATCTTCTCTCTTTTAAATTATTTTTCACCCCTAATGTAAACAATAAATATGCAATTATATGCATCATCAATGATAAAATCAAACATTTCAACATAAATCATAAAACACTAACATGATTCAGATATTTAAGTCTCATAGTAAGTACAAACATAAAATCCACCATTTGGAGATTGTAATTATAGTTATTCGATTCGGAATTCGAAAATTTGGTTCGATCGAAAAGACCCTGATTTCCGAAATATACCCTTTTTCCTTCCGAATTCCGAATCGAATAACATTACTTCGGTTTCGGTTCGATTTATATTAGGTTCAGTTTTATCGAACCGTATGCCCACCCCTAATCTATCCAAGCCGCACGAGGAAGAACCGCCAAGCAATTGGGTCAAAATCCGAATCCGGATAATGAAAACGAGAAAAGATCCATGGTGGAGCAATCAGTGTCTTCTGTATCCTGACCGGATGCAGTAGGTTTGCTCTCATTAGTGGGGCCAAAATACCATATATGCATTGCCAAATTACGGGAGCAGATCTAGTGAGTAACCTTGTGGTGAGTAACCTCATGCATAACCCAATAAGAATCTGCCACATCAGCGCCTCCTTCTCTCTCTTGGAAAAATCATTAATTTTCTTTCCCTTAATCTTTAAAGGACGATTTCTCACTCGTTTTAACTCGGATTTTTTTTTTTTTTTTTTTTGCACAGTTAGATCAGATTACTTGTGCTCTTCAAAATGATATCCACTTTGATATTTTTTGGAACAAAAAAAATTTGCTAGCTATTACCAGTCTATACCATATGGTATTGACTGGTATTAAATAACAACATACCATATGGTATGAAATAATACCAGTCAATACCATATGTTGTTATTTAATACCAGTTAATACCATATGGTATTAAATAATAGCATACAATATGGTATGAAAAATACCACCTCATACCAGGATGCTATAGTATGGTATGGAGTTGGTACCGAGAGGTTTGAAATTTTTTACCCCAGAAAATTTTGAAATCCAATAGATCTTGATTAAATCGTTCCTTTTGTGCAAAAATTTCCGAAAATGACTAAACAACGAAGGAGATACCATATGATATGGAGTTGGTAACGAGAGGGATGAAAAAAAAATCTCAAAAAATATTGAAAATGGATATCATTTTGTAGAGCACAACGAACTTGTTCCATCTGTGCAAAAAAAATTGAAATCCGAGTTAGAATGAAGAAGATATGATCCAATTAAGAAAACTAGGGAAAATAAATTCCTTTAATTCTCCACCCTTAGATGTGCAGTCACTTAAAAGAAGGGTCCATATTTGGTTACTCATTGTTACTCACCCTAAGGTTACTCACCCTATCTTGAGCCCCAAATTACGGCTCAAGAAAATAACCAAATCTGGATCCTTCATTTAGAAAATCCAGATCTAAGGATTGAGAATTAAAAACCATTTTTATTTTCCCTAGTTTTCTTATTCGGCTCATATCTTTTTTGTTTTAACTCGGATTTTTTTTTTATTTTTTTTTTTTTTTTTGCACAGATGGAACGAGTTCATCGTGCTCTACAAAATGAGATCAATTTTCAATATTTTTTGAGAAAAAAATTTATGGCCTCTCGGTACCAACTGCATACCATATGGTAATTTCTTCGTTTTTAATTCGTTTTTGAAAACGTTGGCACAGAAGGGACGAGTTCATCATGATCTATTGAATCTACAAATTTCTAGGTGAACAAATTACATGACCAAAAAATACCACACAATACCATACAATACCACCCTGGTACGGGGTGGTATCTTGTGGTACATAATGATAAAAGTCGTAAATGACAGTTAATATACTTCTACTATCATGTATTCAACCATCCTACAGTCTTGATTTGTTCATACCACCATGGTACGCTTTTCAAATCATAGGTATGCTCTTATTTCAATACCAGTCAATACCATATGTATAGACTGGTAAAAAATGGCTCAATTTTTTTTGTTCGAAGAATATATCAAAGTGTATATCATTTTGAAGAGCACAATTAATCTGATCTAAATGTGCAAAAAAATTAAATTTCGACTTAAAACGAGTGAGAAATCGTCCATCAAAGATTAAGGAGGGGAAAATTAAAGGTTTCCACGAAAGAGATGGATGTTGATATCATGCTGATATAAGCTAATTACTCATGATTACTCACCATAATATTACTGACCACAAGCCAGGCGCAAGACGATGACGGCGATGGAGAGAGATGGCAAACTCCGGCGGGGCGCTTATTGGAGCTCCGACGGATTATCTACAATCAATTAATGGCGATGGCGATGGGTGGAGAGGACAAATAGATAGAAAAGAATCAGGGTGGTGGGTTGCTGGATTTTTCCCCAAAATACACACGTTTTAAGAAAAAAATTCTCAAAATACCATGGTCCATGAAACCGTACTGTACCGGCGGTTCAACCACAAAATACCAGTATCGCAGGCTAAATCGGTATGCGGTATTTAACGGTACTAACGATTGAATTACGATAAAACTACAGTTTTGTCATAAAATACCCTACCGCTGACTTTTCTAGTACGACCTCCGGTACGGTTTCATGGACCATGCAAAATACACACGTTCTATGAAAAATTTCCAAACATGTGTAGATTGAGAATTTTTCATAAAACGTGTGTATTTTGGGATTTTTTCGTGAGTTGTTGGAAAAGAAGAAATGCTTGGAAGCAGAGGAGATTAGGGATATGGAAACAATAAGGGGAAAATGCGTTCTTTTTGTTTATTGGTGTTTATTTTTTATTTAATATTAATTAATATAAAATAAATTTCACATAAGCATTTCTTTTAGTTGCCATGTCAGCACTTTTGATTTATTTAGCGTTGACGTATGTGCTGAGTGGCTGCCTAATCAGTGAACCGTCAAAGAAGTTAGCGGTGTTACTAACACCATTAAAGTATCTAATGAAATGACTATATTTGTTCTACAATAACTACAAAATCTTGCTATAATTGGTATTTCTCAAAATTTGACTATTATTGTCACAAACGCGAAAGTTTTGATTATACAAATGAATTGCGTCTATTTAAAATTATTTATTTATAGCACCAATACCAAATCGAAATATATTTGATCTCATTCCCTCCAAATATCGATTCGATATAATTTGATCCGGTGTGGATCGGATCAATGCACACCCCTACCGCCCGACCCTTCCTTCCGTACACCGATCTATCTCAAAAGTTGTTGCTAAGCTTATTGAGACAATTTGCAGACCAGAATTACGCAATTTCTGGCCACGTGTGTGCTAATACTGAACAGAAGAATCCTTGGTTCTGTTAATTTCCTAACTTCTATGGGATCTGCAGTTCTTGACCTGGAATGAATGAGAACAGTTCTTGACCTGGTCCAACATTATTTCTACGGTAATTACATGTGTTGAAGACTTGAAGTACGATAATGGGAGTTGTCCTGCATGAATTGAAAATTTAATTGGTCGATGAAATAAATTAATATTTAACATATATATTAAGAATAAGGGTAAATATAATATATTAGTTAGAACCAGTAGCAGACCCAGAAATTTTACATAGTGTGTCCACTTTCAAAAATAAAGTAAAATAAAAATTATATTATTATTAGATAAGAAAATATCCAACTCGTACAATTTACAAAAAGTCAATGATGAATTTTCATATTAAAAAAAAATTATAAAATACACTTGGTGTCTACACTGCTCAACAAATTTGTCTCGGTATATCCTACTAGACAATCATTCAATAACTAACGCATATTTTACTTCTAAATTTGTTTATGATGTAACACAGCTGAAAAAACACTTTCAAAACTTGTCATACAACCATAAAATCAATACAAATTAAGAGTAGCTTGTAATCAGATTAATTGTTAGATTTTGAAAATAATTAAAAATAGAGAATAGGGTTTTGCTATTACACAGTGTTTAGAATATAACAACAAAAAAGTTGTAGCCTAATGGAAATTATATTTATTAGTAATAGTAGTGTCCCGGGTTTGAATTACCCAAACTACCACTTATATTCTCATACGCAAACTACAAACGAGAGTAGTATAATCGTTCTTTCAAATTTTAGAGTGTCCCAGACTATTAATTATATTTTTTTGTCTATACGTAAATTACCAGCGGGGGTTTGATAATCGATCTTCCAAAAATTAGGGGTGTCCCTGGGTCCGTCCCTGGCCAGAACTATTATGCAACGGGGAATTATAGCCCCAACTATCGAAATACAAATTTTAGAGTGTCCCTAGAAGTAATTGCAGTGTCGCTTTCTCACCAAACTCAGCCCTATAAATTGCAAACATCTCGAGGTTAATCGAGTTTCTTGTCTTCTCACCAAACTCAGCCCTATAAATTGCAAACATACCATATGAGAGGGTGAGAACGAACCAGTCCGACAATAATCGAGTTTGCCTTCTTCTCGAGCTACCGAATCTGAGCTAGGGTTTTCCGCCAATCGTCTTCTTCACCGCTGCTAGTAGGGATTCGCCGTTGTCAAAGTCTCTCCCCTCACCCACTCATTCTTCAGGCGTATAAAAGAGAAGTCGGGTTGGCGGCGTTGGTTTTATCCGTCGTCGGGATGCATGTTGGATTTGGGAACAAAGACGCCCAGATGAGAGGAAGTGGAAAGGACGCCCAACAGACGAGTCGCGACAGGCAGCAAGGGGCGGAGGCCGCACCAAATCGTCTCCGTCAACGACAGTGGGCCGTCGATCGGAAAGAACGGAGAGGGTTTCGTCGGGTGGAAAGTGAAATTAGTAGGGTTAGAGATCGACGAAAAGGGGCTGGGCGAAAAGGGAGGGGCCTTTTCGTTTTTATATTTTTTAAATAAAAATAATTAAAAATCATCAATTCCATCTGGCAACAATAGCATTGGAGACGTGCCACATCAGCGCGAACCGTTAGCCTAGTTAGCAGTTAAAGTTTGTTCGTTAAAGTATTAGACGGATTGGCTATTTCTCTGTATTTTTCAAATTTTGGCTATTGTTGGTACATAGTGGAAAGTTGTGGTTATGCGAGTGTATTTTGCCTAATTTGTATTTCGATAGTTGTAGCTATAATTTCCCACTGCTAAATAGTTGTGACTAATATATTGTATTTACCTAAAAAATTAAGTTTTGTTATTAAATGATAAAATATGTTAAGTGTGAGTTCCAACCTGTAGTTTTGAAATGGATATGGGTCAAAATCCAAATGCATAAGTTAAAACCAACCTAAAATGAATATAGGTGTGAACCCATCAAAATCTACCCATTTATGTTATATTTGGGTTTTGCACCCAACTTGATTACCAACTAATTTTAGCAAAATTACCAACCATATATTGCCACACACAAAAAAAAAAGTTATTAGATTACAAGCAAGATAAAGATCATGGCACATCACTTAACCCATATTTCAACTCTAGTAAATTGTCTAAAACACCAAAAACCACTAGTCCCTACTACTCCTTGATATAGGAAGTTGTGGAAGCAGTCTAACACACTAATTCATCTGATTTTTCAAACATATGTTCGTATTTAAAATTTTATTAGTCTTTCTATGTTATTTATATTGTGACTAGCTCACTTACCTATCGATTTTGATCATATATATATATATATATATATATATATATATATATATATATATATTTTTTGCATTGCAAGGAGGCACTCAAGGCCAAGAACCAGAAAATAACAGGGGGATCAGAGAGAGGAAGAAGAGTTCGCCACAACCTGGCGCTCAAAGGTAATACCCATGCTATCCTCCTGAAGTAAGAAGCCGATGCCGGACGGTGGATCCGCCAACTCATGCATACCGTAGGGATAGACGAGACTGTGCTTCGAAAGCCAGTTCGCGGCTCTATTCCCTTCCCGATATGTATGAGTTAGATTGACCAACCAATCCTGACTCATCTTTCTGCGAATGAGGCCCAACAGTGTCGCGTAAGGGTGAATGGGATCAGTTCGGTTCTGAATGAGTTGAATCGCCAACTGAGAATCCGAGGCAATCCTGATCGCCCGGAACCCGAGCTTCCAAGACAACTCCAACCCATAGAAAATGGCCCAAAGCTCCGCCAGTGCAGCTGTTGCTGCCCCGATATTAGCCACAAAACCTCCTCTCCAAAGGCCCTAATGATCACGAAGCAGCCCTCCAGCCCCTGCCGGCCCCGGGTTGCCGTTCGAAGCGCCGTCGGTATTAAGCTGCACCCAACCTGGTGGTGGGGCCTTCCAACCCACCTCCGTCGCTACTATTTCCGCCTGCTGTCTCCTTAGGCTCGGCAATAACTCAGGAGCCTGCCATGACTCATTCCACATCTTGCATTTGGCTAAAATGGAGTGCAGCAATGACGGTGCTGACAAGGCTGCATTCACTCCTTTGAAGGAGGCTGTAGTACGATTATTCCATAAAAGCCAAATGGAGATGCTAAAGAAAGCTGGCCAGCTGATACCTGAAAGAGAGACCTCCTTACTTAGGAGATTATTCCTTAGCCAGGCCTCCTGACTGCTGCTGAAGAACTCATTCTGTCAAGGCTGGGCCACCTGTCTTGACCAAAAGAACAGCGCCGGGGCACAATCCCTCAAGATGTGAATGATCGTTTCCGGCCTATCGGGACAGCGAAGGCAAGAGGCCGACGTAGCTATCTTCCTGTGAAACCGGAGAGAGTTGGAGGCGATCTTTCCTTGCACGACCAGCCAAACGAAACCTCTCACCCGCTCTGGTACCGGAAGCTGTCAGATGGCTTTCCATATCCCGTCGTTGCCTTGTTGAGGTTCGCCCCTGAGAAGCCCATAAGCGGACTTGCACGAGAACCGCCCATCCGTTGAAGCAGACTAGAAGATGGTGTCATCTTCCCGCGAGAGCTTGTCTACAGCCGTGCTTAGGATCTTATTTTTTATCTCAGGTGGAAGGAGATCACTGAACAACTCTGTACGCCAGCTGCCATCTTCATGGACAAAGTCCGCCACCACATCCTCCTCCAGAGCCTCCGGGATAACACCACCCACCTTCTCCTTCAACGGTACCTGCAAAATCCACGGATCCAACCAAAATTTAGTTTTTCTTCCATTCTTAATATTCCACGCGCAGCCTTGCCTGAGCAAGTCAGCAGCTTTAGAGAAGCTGTTCCAAGTAAAGGAACTTCCCTGAACTTTCTGCAGTAACTCGAGTCCCTGCCGGCGCCCTCCGTATTTCGAGGTGAGGAGCTGGGCCCACAAGGTCTCCTTCTCTTGAATCAACCGCCACCCACTTTTTGCGAGCATGGCAAGATTCGCTTGTCTCGTTGGTCTGAGCCCTATGCCTCCTTGTACTTTGGGTGGCGTGAGTCTATCCCAGGCGACCAGATGCAGCTTAGAATGGTTCTCCTCGTCTCCCCAAACAAAGTCTCTGCTGATCTTGTCAATGCTCCTACAAACACCACTAGGAATTAATTCTGTATTCATGGTGTAAACAAGTAAGGAGGCAGTAACCGATTTTGCCACGGTAAGACGAGCTGCAAAGGAGAGCCGTTTGGCTTTCCACGGTGCCATCTTCTTCTGGATCCGAAGCAAGGGGGACTGATATCTCCCCTTCGTAACCCGCTCTTGAATCGCCTGTATCCCGAGATATCTCCCCAAAGCTGCTTTCAGCGGAATCCCTGCATGCGCACTCAACTCCTCAGCTCTGCGCCTGGGTACATTTGGAGATACAAACATAATGGACTTGTTGTAGTTCACCCTCTGCCCCGAGCTAGAGCAGAAATCGGCCAGGCAGTTCTTCACCACTTGGATTTGCTTCCTCCCTGCCTCTGCAAAAAGGAGAAGATCATATGCAAAGAAAAGATGAGTCAAGGGCGGGCTGGAGTTAGTGAGCCTTAAAGGCATCCACTGTCCATCTGATACCGCCTGGTCAATTCTGTGGGACAATCTCTCCATGCATAAAACAAAAAGATAGGGCGAGAGAGAGTCTCCATGTCTGACTCCACGTGAAGGGGTGAATGGCTGGGATAGCTTGCCATTCCATCTGATTCTCATCCTGTTATGCTCCACGCAGTACATGATGTCGCTGATCCAGGAGCTCGGCAGTCCAGCTTCCTTAAGGGTATCACGCAGGAAGTCCCACCTGAGCATGTCGTAGGCCTTCTCCAGGTCAATCTTGAAAACAAGGCCCCCCTTTTTACCTTTCCTCTTTCTGAGAGAATGTAGCACCTCCTGCACCACAATGATATTGTCGGTCCTCTGCCTTCCAGGGATGAAACTGCTCTGCCTGGGAGAAACCAGCTTCTTCATGATAGGCTTTAGCCTACTGGTCATAAGGCAGACATTGTTGAGAGAGATAGGCTGGAGCTGGCTTGCTTTCTCTAGAGACTCCACTTTCGGGATAAGAACTAGAGTGGATTCGGTAACCGCATCCGGAAGGGAGCCTGCCGTGAAGAAAGATAGAGCCATGTCCGAGAGCGACTTCCCCACCACTTTCCAGAACTGTTGATAGAAGGCCGCGTGGTATCCATCCGGCCCCGGAGCCTGAAATGGTTTCATGTCGAAGATGGCTCTATGGATATCCATGATGTTGAATGGTCTGAACGTGACAAACGGGGAAAAGCATTCTTGGGCAACCTGTCTTCATAGATGGAGTTGTCCTGCAGGTAAATGTTAGTGTAAAAATAAAACACCAGAGAGGCAAGTTCATGAGGATCGGTTACCCAATTCCCATTTTCATCTTGTAGAGCCTCGATCCTGTTGAACCTTCTCCTGATGTTCACCTGCTGGTGGAAGTATGTCGTGTTGCGCTCTCCATACTTCACCCATTTATCACGCGATCTCTGATACCAAATCAGTTCCTCTTGTTCCAGGACCTTATCCAGCTCTGCTTCCAGTTTACTATGAAGCTTTGCTAAACCAGGAGCAAAACTGCAGGCAAGTCTTGCCTCAATTACCTTTAGCCGAGCCATGAGTCTCTTCTTCTTCAAGTTGACACTCCCAAATATGTTGACGTTCCACTCCGCGAGCTTACCGACCAAGGTGGAGAGCGCGTCTTGCAGCGGAGACAGCGTATCCCATGAGTCGGCAATCAGGCCCTGCAGACCCTCGTTTGTGAACCAAGATGCTTCGAACTTGAAAGGTCTCGAACCCGTCTGGTGACCCTGGTTTACCACGACCGAGGTAAAAATCGGGTTGTGATCTGACTGTAGCCGGGGAAGGTGCAGCACCGAAGTGGTCGGGAAGGCCGAGTTCCACCTCAGATTGCACAGGCTCCTGTCAAGACGGCTGGCTTTGTAGGTCTGGTAACCATCTCCCCTTGACTAGGTAAATTTTGGCCCCGAGTAACCAAGATCCACAAGCTCGACCATATTCATCCAATCATTGAAGAGCTCGCAACGCCGTAAGGTGTTCCTCACCGGCAGCCCATACCTCTCATCCGGGGAACTAATGGATTGAAGTCCCCAGTGAGCAGCCATGGGGCATCGATACACTTGCTTTGAGCAATCAAACTGTTCCACAAAAGTTTTTGCTCGCTGGGCCGAGGGAAGCATACACGGCGGTCAAAAACCAGGGTGACTCATTGGCGCGAGACACACGAAGGGAGATATGTTGGCTGCAGGCTGAGTAAAGTTGCGTAGAGAAGACCTGTTCATCCCAGAACAGCCATACGCCGCCCTTTCTCCCCTCCGCCTCTACCCGCATCGAGTTCGGGAACCCCAGCTTGTCGCAGACCGTGTTGGCGGAGTCGCCACTGATTTGGGGTTCGAGTAGAACAACAAAATCTGGGCGATGTTCGAGAATCGCCAACTTCAGGGCTCGCTTAAAAGCTCTACTACCTGCGCCACCAACGTTCCAAGCAAAGATTTTAAGGTTAAAAGTCATGGGAAATTGATGAAGAATAAGAAGAGACAAGAATCACCTTCTCCCCTTCTCCCCTTTGTTCCCAGTCGATCCTCTTGCGGCTTCCGTCCACGCACTGATTTCCTGAAGAGTCAGCGTAGCAATGCGAGACTTGGATTTTGGTTTCTTCTCCTTCATTGGGGACCAAATATGAAGAGGTTTCATAGTATTAAGTTTAGCTGATGACTTTTTCCCTGCAGCTTTCTTCCCCTTGCTCCGCTTGGTTCTTGCGGCCACCGAAGGAGAAGACTGACTTTTCCCGTCGGCGGTGCTGCTCTGTATCGGGGGAGTCTCCACGATTTTCATTACGGTGCCATTTGCCCCCGTGACGGTGCGGACCGAGGGTGGTGAAGGGAGTTGGGCTGCCGATTCCTCAAGACTGGTGAGCCTGGGCCTGTGGCGGCTAGAGACAATATCCGTTGGGCCGCCGATTGGTCTGAGGTAGAGGCCTCGTTAGTTTTTGAAACAGGCCCTGGTCCAAAGCTGTCAGCCTTTTGGTAAGTGGGCATCGACCCAATGACCCCCTTGCCCTTATCTGCAATCACATTTTCCACCTTCTCCTTGCCGCGTCTGTTCTCCATGTTCCCTTTGCCGCCGTTCGCGCCTTTCCTTTTTGGGGTTGGCTCCACATGGGGTAATGGGCCGTTGGGAATCTTCTGGGTAGGTGAATCCTGAGAAATTTCTTCCATGGGCATGCCACCTTTCCCCGATTGCCTAGTAGCTGCCTTATTTTGATTCTCCAAATCACTCTTCGTCTTCCCTTTTCGCCCGATTTCCCTGGAATTTCGCCGACTCTTCCTCGTCACCAACATCCACGGCCCAAATCCGGGATTGCTGTCCGCCGGCAGAGATGAGCACACGTTTCCCGGTGATGCTGCCGTGTGTTGCAACGGAGACTTTTCTCCGATCGCCGTCAATGCCAAAGTTGCCTCTGGTTGTAGCTTCGGGCAAGCATTCCGAGCATGCCCAATTTTTCCACAGTTGAAACACACTTCCGGTAGGTTCTCATACTCCACTTTCTACCATTCGTCGTCCAACCAAATCCGGGGCACTAGAGGCTTTGAGAGGTCGACTTCAACCGCTAGGCGTGCAAATTTGGCTCTTTCCTGGATAAGAGTGGTAGTCTAGTTTAATGGTTCTTCTGATGAGGTTTCCCAGCATATTCAAGACCTCTTTGTGGTAGAAGTGAATTTTCAAGGCCGGTAGTTGCACCCAGACGATCATCGTCTTGGGAAGTGGATCGGACGCCTTGAAGCGAGGGGACCACTGCTGAACCACCAAATAATGATCGTAGATAACCCAGGGGCCATCTGTGAGAGCCCGATAATAGTCATGCTCGTTGTCTAGCTTAACCAAAAAACAATCATGATCCAAATCCTTCACCTCCATGTTCCCCTTGGCCTCCACAGTCCTCTAAGGCGATTGCAGAGATTGACGAACCCGATCCGCAACCCCAATAGCCGGACAACTAGAGCTTTTTGCCACGGTGCACAAATCCTAGCCTTGAATTCAGCCGACACCGTTAGTGCCGGTTCACCATTGCGCTCACCAGACACCAAGTCGTGTTCTCCTACCGGCGTCCAAATGCGCGCTGGATCTGGAGAAGGGATCAAGGACATCCCCCCTGTCACCGCCGTTGCATACGAAAAAGGTTGTGGCCGATCTTTCTTCGCTCCCTGATCTGCTTGTTCCATCATCGCCATAGCCTCGGTAACCTGCGGAGACAAAGACAGAGGAGCAGCGTCAATAACCATACTCGAGGAATTGGTGACCGCGGCCACCTGCTCTATCCCAGGGGTCAGGTCCGCCGTCGTTGGATTAGGTGCAGGGTCCGGCGACCGGTCCGACGGAAGAAAGACGGGCGCCGGCGCTGTAATTTCTCCGTTAGCAGTTGAGAGCATTTTTCCTTTCCGAGTCGGAGGTGTTATGGCACAGTATTGTTATTGATCATATATATACCCATAAGAGTTGGTAGATGAATGTCATAATAAACTTCTAAACTTTTGTCATAATGAAGGTAAAACTAATCACTAATCTAAACCTTGCTAACAATCCTTCATTCACCTTATCTTTCCACTTACTTTTCCCCCACTTACACTCACTAAATTTGAATTAGAAATCAAGAAAGTAAAAACTTAACTTGATCAATTCTATTGTCTTCGTCAAGCTTAGCATAGTATAGCACTTGTCACTCTCATAATTATTGCCCTAATTATTATCTTCCCACCCAACTTCAAATTCAAAAGAGAGAAAAAATTCCTCGTATATGGGTCACTAATCAACTAATCGTTTCAATTTTACATTTCCATTGTATAAACCTTTTTTGTTTTGTTAATTTCTAATTAATTTCCATCATAAACTTCAAAAAAAAATGAGAAAAAGGAAAGAAGAGAAAATAGAAGTATTTGGCGGCAACGAAACCATCACTGGCCCACTTCCCAGTTCCCACTCAACTACTCAGCTAAGCATCCTCGTCACAACTCGCATAATAACAGAAAAGCGCGTGCACAACAAACGTTCTCCATGGCGCGTCTAAACAAACCCCATTGCGTAAACCAATGCCTCAATTCTCTCTTCTCTCTTACAAAAGAAGCCATTCCTCCACCTCACTTCTTCTTCTTCTTCCTCTGCTCTCTCTCACTCTGTTTTCTTCTTCTCACTAGAACCTCTTTCACCAATCGAATTCGAATACCCAAGTTACCAACAAACCAACTTCCCTATCTGTTACAACAAGCTATGAGTAATGGGCTTTCTCCGGCGAATATTCGGACCGAAGAAACAGAGCAACTCTACTTCTTCCAAGGAGAAGAACAAAAGGTGGAGCTTTGGTAGATCTCCACGCCCTCTCCCGCCCTCGAAGAACAACGACTCTTCATACGACGACGGATTGGACGCCAACAAGCATGCCATCGCTGTGGCCGCGGCCACCGCCGCGGTGGCAGAGGCTGCTCTGGCTGCGGCCCAGGCTGCTGCAGAGGTTGTCAGGCTGACAAGTGGCGGAAACGGAGGAGGGAGAAGTGTGGCCTCGCCGCAGGTCGCCGGGAGCCACCGCCGGTACGCGGAGGCGGTTGCTGCGGTCACGATACAGTCCGCATTCCGCAGCTATCTGGTTAGTCTTCATCTCATCTAATCCATTTATTAGCTCCATTATTATAGATTGAATTCGTTAATGGCTTTGGTGATTGCCGAATTGTCCAAGGAATTGAAGGTTTTTCCTGAATGGGGATTACTAGAAAGTTGAATTTGGAAGGAAATACGAACAGGGGATGGGAATTGAGTGATCGAACATGATAAGGGTCCTTTTCTATCCTTTGTGTCAAAAAGCTGCCTTTTTTTGAAATTTTGTGACGAAATTGGCAAATACTTTTCGCAAGACTTCGACGTTGGTGACACCATCTTACCTTTTTCCTACAACAGGCCTCTAATTTAGTGCCCGTCGTCGTCAATCCTCCCTCTCGTCAAAAACAGGGGATGCCCTGTAAATTGAAAAATTACATAGTCAACTACCGCTTCAACTTTTCTCCCTAACAGTAGGAATATCATATATAATACGTTTAAATTCGTACCACCAAATCGCTATTATTCTTTAATTTGGTGGAGATAACGCTGGAACTGTGACTTCACTCTGCAATTTGTCTCCTTATGAAGGTCTAGACAAAGTCAGATTAGGTATATAGAGTTGTTAAAACAGAGCTTTCACTAAACCAAGCTTTGATTCTTTTCACTTCCAGCTGCTTAGCTAATCTCTTTCGGGGAGCTGATTAGCAACGTACAAAGCTGGGTGACCCACGCTTCTCTGTTTGCTTCCTGGTGTTCTTTTCTGGGTGGGGAAATTGACTGTACAGACTCGGTTTGATCTCGACCCAAGAAACTTCTCGCTCGTTTATTTTGTTGGGTTTTGGTGGTCCAAACCAAACCCTAAACCCAAACAAGAGAACAATTCCGCGGCTAGTATGTGGCGCCGACACCTAGGGTTCAATTGGAAGAAGATCTCGCCACAGATTTCTTATGACATCGGCATAGAAGACCCAGTTGCGGAGAAGGGGGCTCTGCCTCTCCTTCGATGTCAATTGTCAACCTTACCATTCAATATTCGTATAAAAGTCCAAATGGCAATAGAGAAGAGAAATGAATAAGCATACGCAATAAAGTTGACAGCTTTTCTTTCTCAACCCATTACCCTCTGCTTCTCTTCCCTTTCACCCCACTTTGGCAGTCAGAGTCGTCGCTTCTTCTTTGGGTCACAAGAGCGCGAGTCTCTTCTTGTACAATCGTCCTTTCTCCAGTCTCTGCTACTGCTGCGCTGTCCAAATCTTTTTACCCTGCTGCTGGAAGAATCTTGCGAGCTATTAAGAAAATTTGTGTTCTTTCTGCTGTCCTTTTCTTCTTCTGTCCCCACTCCCTGAAACTGTCAATGGAGATATAATTTCCCCGTGAGAGAACCCTCTGCTGGTGGTTGTTGCCATTAAGAGAATAGGGTTTCTGTAATATTATTATATTCCGTACTAGTTTGGTCCAAAACGCTTATTATATTCCTCCTCTTTTGGCTCCATTACCAAAGACTTGACTCTGAAGTTATGAACTTTGCCTCCTCCCTCGGTACTGTATGTCTTTAATCAAACTCAGCATTGGGCTGTGTTGCTGGTGTCACATGACTTCACATTTGATGCACAGTTTCCCTTTTCCTTTTGGTTCTGGGCAGGCAAGGAGAGCTCTAAGAGCACTGAAATCACTGGTCAAACTGCAGGCGTTGGTGAGAGGCCACATTGTGAGGAAGCAAACAGCTGATATGCTCAGGCGAATGCAGACTCTAGTGAGAGTCCAGACCAGAGCTCGAGCTAATCGATCGCTTTCCTCCGAACAACCGTTCCATTCTCCCACCAACTTCAGCTATACTGTAAGCCATTGCTGTTATTATGACCTAGCATCATTAATCAAATGGTTTGACATGAGCATCTATGATACTTGATATAAATTTGGGTTCCATTTATGAAGGAAAAGGACCACAGGCCATTAGGCCTGCCCTTATTCACCTAAATAATAGGCTGAAAGTGACATTTTCTGAAGAAGCAGCATTGCTGGGAAATGTTAGAATTTGTATGAAAGGAGAATTTATTGACCTTTAGCATGCAGCAATTGGGATGACAGCAGCTTTTTTGTAACTACTTTCTCACCTGCAGGCAGCTGGAAGCCCTCAGAAGGACCACTTGCATCAACCTTATAGTATTGGTGCTAAAGTTGATGGCCCCTCGGTTCTCAAGGTAATTCAATCAATGACCCTTCTCTCAAAGAACCTTTTGTTGCTGCACTGATCAATCTTAGCTGTAAATGCAAATTTTAGCTGTAAAAGCCTCCCTACCTAACACTTGAATGTGTTGCAAGCAGAGATGCAGTTCGAATTCAAACATTGGGGACGTTACTGATCTCGAGAAGGGGAGAAAACTCGGTTCTTCGAATTCGAATTGGCTAGAGCGATGGATGGAAGAGAGTCTACGGAACAACAACAACAACCATGTTCGCTCCCCGTTGAAGAATCGACCTTCTGGTGATAATGACAAGATGGACAAGATACTCGAAGTGGACACATGGAAGCCACACAACATGAAATCCCACAGGACAAGCCACAGGCCCTTCGATTCCCCTACAAAGTCGTCGACAACAAGACCAATGAACTGGCCTTCCAACTCTGCAAGAGTGCTACTGTCGTCGAAAGACGAAGCAGTTCTTATGGCTAATGAGAACAACAACAGCCCATATGCATCGTCTAGGCCAGGAAGCAGTGGCCGAAAGGGTGGTCCATTCACGCCCGCGAGGAGCGAGTCCTCGTGGGGCTACTTCAATGGCTACACAAGCCACCCCAACTACATGGCCAACACCGAATCGTCCATAGCGAGGTTGAGATCACAGAGTGCCCCTAGGCAGAGGGAAGTGGAGTTTGACAGACATGGTTGGAGCAAAAGATCGTTGAAGGATGGTGTTTATGATTCTGGGGATACCGTTTCGGAATGTGGGTTTGGTCAGCAGCAGCAGCAGCAGCATATGGAGTGTAGGAACAAGGGCCATCATCTTCTGGGTCCTGGTAGACTCAGCAGAATAGGAAGCACCCGTTTCAGATCATAATTCATAATTACATGGTGTTAATTTGCAGCTTTTTGTTTGTTTGTTTTTTGTTTTGTGAGAGTGCAGTGTGGCAACTTTGCCCTTCTGTTTGTAAATTTGTTGACCATGATCTCACCCATATGTGTCCTTACAAGAGTTTGTAACCTTTGTCCATTTTTTAACAGTCTTGTTGTGTGAACTCAGAAAATCTGTAACTGTTCTGTAGTGTTCAAAGAGAAAGTGTAGTAGTTCTATGTAAAAACTTCCATCCAATCATCTATCTATCCTTTATATATTCACACATTTCTATTACTAACATGATGTCTGTGCTGAGGAATTTTGTTTTTCATGTTCATGATTGAAGGGAATAGAAGAATGCAAATTTAAATTGAAATTGAAATTGTATAGTGACAAAACGTTCATCAACCATTTTGTTGGAGACGAAATTTCCCCTTTTGCACTGTTACAGTGGCACTGTGAGCTCACGAGTGGGTAATAGCCGTTAAAGCCCCTCATGAATGCCAGAGAACGACCCTTTTGTCTGAACCTTAAGAATGCATTAAAAACAAGAGTGACAAATAGAATTGCAATGAAAGAGATTTGTCTGGGACGGAACAGCTCCCATTTTGCTTACACTTGGAGTCAAAAAGTTTGGAACTTTGGATACCCACAAAACGCCAATGATGGGCAGAGTGCAAAGAATGTTTTGAAGTGAACCCAAAATCTCAGTAACATGACTTTTCTCTGATTTGTTTGTCTGCACTGCCAAAAGAATGAAGAGTGACAGTAGTTAGTGGTGACGGGTTTGTCTCTACTCGACCAATTACAGTTGTTGGCATGGCATGGTGGCAGATCTCGAGGGAAAGGCAGAGTGTTAAGCAGCAGCTGGAAGAAAAGAAGTGGCATTCATGCATACATACATCACGGGAAAGCAAATTCTTAATCTCTCCATCCCTGTTCATTGAACAGGATTCTTGTACAATAATGCTGTTCTTTGAAAAATGAGGAAGTACTGCCAAAGGAAAAGTACTGTAGTTTCGTTCACGGGCAGAAGCAGGGGAATGCTGGAGAGACTGAACTTCCACCATGCTTTACATAAAAATAAAATATATATTTTTACCAGAAATGTGCATAAACGGTTTCGTGGTGTAGTTGGTTATCACGTCAGTCTAACACACTGAAGGTCTCCGGTTCGAACCCGGGCGAAGCCAAATTCAACTTTTTTCCCAGTTGTTTTTCTTATTGGTTTTCCCTGTTTTCATTTTCAAACCACACAACCCAGAACAATCAGATTTACAGAGAGGTAGAATCACAGCTATCTATATACTGTATGAAGGCAAGAAGATGCCACAAATTCCATTGTTCTACTCCCTATGCTAAAGCTCTGCATTTACAAATTACAATAAAATTGTGGAAGCTACCCTTATGGCCTGCGTCATATGAATATATTCCCATAACGGCTTAAGAAAAAGTTCCTAACTTTGTGGTAAGCAGCCCATCACTTAGAAGGTATCACATTTCCATTTCGATGTCGGGATGCAGCTCAGATACTTGCACCAATGGCACGATTCATGACCATTCACTCCCCGGAATAGCATTACCAGCGCCACAGTGAACCTGCAACCAAACAAAACCATACTCGAGGGTTGATACGATGCTCGCAACAAAAATCATTAACTGCATTTCCAGAAACAACCAAGGAGGAAACATGGGACTGACCCTGCAATGAGGAGAGCCAGAGAAACAACCCACAGGACGTATTGGTAGGGCTTGTACTTGGACTTGAAGCCAGCACCAGCAGGCAGATTCCGACGCTCCAACCAGGCAAACTGTGGGCGAGGAAGCAAGACGAAACCAAGTAGGAAACCAGAAAGAAACCCTCCAATGTGTGCGAAATTGTCAACGTGTGGCAGAATACCAATGGCCAAGTTGATTGCTATGATCACAAAAAGAGTAACCAGCGCTGCAGCCTACATTCACCAATGGACGCAATCATAAAAATTAGGAAGCAGACCATTTTATGAATATGATCATCAGCTCCATCACAAAGAAAGGTTTGAAGTTTGAACTGTGTAACCTTGTTGGTGTAGATTGTCCAATTGGTGATGAGTTCTGACAGCATTGCTCCCAGTAGGCCAAATAGAGCACCCGATGCTCCCACAGCAATACCAGCTCTAAGAAATAGTGAAGAAAGGACACTCCCTCCAAATCCTGACACCAGATAAATGATCCCGACTCGAACTGCACCACAACCCACCATAAACCTAGGAATTAGCTTATAAACACAGTCAAGCTGTAACGCACAAATTCGAAACTAGACAACTACCAAATCCAAATTGCTGCTCTAGACGAACACCGATGACGACCAAGCTCAGCATATTGGCAATGAGATGGATTATGCCGGCATGTAGCCACATACAAGTCACAAGCCTCCACCCTTCACGTTTCTCCACAATTTTCCCCCATTGTAGAGCTCCCAACTTCTCCAGCCTATTCCCACCCCATAAGAAACCAAATGAGGCATCATCAGTAATCCTAATTGTACTCAAGCATCGATTCTACACACACCTAGACTCCAAAAACTTAATCAAAAGCAAAATGCCTCAAGCATCGATTCTCTCTACTCTTAAAACAGAACTTGTTCTTCAGCAATATAATCTCAATACTAATTCTTCAATCTGCAGCCAATAGCAGCTACTACAAGCAAGAAACCCAAGAAATTGGGATTCAGGAAAAGTTTTTAACTAAAATTAGGCATACGTACGTGGCAGAGGAAGGGCCAAAGAGTGGGTTATCTCTAATTGGCTCGAAGGAGAATCTCCCAAGGAATCCGGCGACGCAGCTACCTTCCGCCCGCGAGTGGTACTGCTTCGGGCAGTCGTTGATGTACATGGCGACCAAGAAAACGGCGATGTTGGCAACGACGAACATCGGGACCAACCACGACGTCCACTGGGTCCCCGTCTCTTCGATCAAATACGGCGCCGACGTGGATGAGTACCCATTTCCGGCGGGGCTTCCTCTTCCTCCTCCGCCACCGCTCTTGATCCCCCTGCCTCCTTCCAAATCACCACCGCGGGCCATGCTTCTTCTCTAGCTTTCAGGACAGACGGTACTCTGGGGGATATGTTCCTTCTCCTTTATTTGGGAAAGAGAGGGGAAATAGCGCGTTTTTTTTAGGGTTTTCTCTTTTCTGGTTGGGGTGGGAATCCGGAAAGGTTGAGGAGTTGGTGACGGGCTTTAATGGAGCTGTTTTGGTCTCTCGGGTGAGTGGCGAGAGAAGAAAGAGGGAAAGTGGGAGTGAAAACGGGGTGTAATTTTCCAGGTTCTTCTCCAAACAGAGGGAATATTTATCGGAATCCTTTTCGTAATCCGGCGCGGAATGGGATTCGGCCACGTGGTGTGCTTTGTCTTTTTTGTTGCTGATATGGCGCGAACCCAACCTTGGGCCTTTGTGATTGTAGGTTGATTAGGCCGTAGGTGAGCCCATGGTGTGTACTGTCAACTGTGTAGTGACAGATATGTGAAATAGGCCTTCTATCTCAACAATTTCATTATATACTATTTTTAATTCGGTTAATAGAATTTTGTAGTGTACTCTTTTACTACGTTAAATTAACAAACGTACTCATTTATTAAATATTGTACATACATAACCTTCTAATATTAAAAAGTAACAAGTTTACCCTTCCATCTGATTATTTGATTAGTGGTCCTTAAAGGAGTTGTAAAATTACTCAATTGCCCCTCATAACGCTCATAATTTCGATTATATTGAATTTTTTCCGCAAATCAATTAATTAAAAGATAAAATCCCCCAAACTAATTCGCACGCACAGAAACCGTATGTCTCACCTTAGTGATTAGTCATCATATTTTCTAACTGCATTACATACTAACCATTGACTTCTAAAGGTGAAGAATAAATAATATTTTTGGACTATGATTATCGATTACTATGCCATTTCATCTCCATTAGATATTGGAATGCAAATTATAAACTATTAATTGTTCGAAGTCGCAAAATGCGTAAGTTTTCTCTAACAAATTCACATGAGAAAAATGTTATACAGATTCTCATGTGACAAAGTGTGAAGTGTCTAAAATTATACAAGCTTGTTAGTTTGTGAGGAACTTATCATAAATGCTAGTCAAATTTCTCTAGTATGTATAAGGAAGATACCTAAGAAAGGAATGAATAATTTGAAAGAAATAGGTCTGATATAGATTAATCGTTCTCTAGTTTTGTATGATCCGGTAGGAATACTTGGACCTTCGATAGTCCAACATAAAGCACTATCAACTACAAATATCTTACATTAATACATCGTAATTCGATCACTTATGCCCTCTTAGAACTATAATCCTAATCTTACACATATGGACAAATGCTTACTCATTTAGTCCTTGCTTGACAGCTACTATGAGTATCCTGTCTTTGATTGAGTTCTAGTTATATAACTAGTTGGAGAAATGTTTTGCAATTTAACCAACAACCCAACCGCACTCATTCGTCACCCAATCAACTGAACTCAAAAAAGAATGTGCATAGATAGTGAATTACAATTATACCAACTCACTTGTAACCGAATGGAAATGTGAGTCAATCTGATATCAAAACCCTCCCAACCCGCCCATTGCAAACTCCGAATGGAAATGTACGCATATGGTAGTTGATCAAAACCCAAAGCCCAATAAGTTAAGGCCCATTACTTCCCCTCATACTTGATTACTAGGTTTGGGTCCGGTCATTTTCACTTCCTTCTTTTGCCAAAGTTCACATTTCGCACCTTAATTTTGGTAGTTTAACCGATACTCTCCAACACAGCAACTGTAGCCCTTCCGTTTGCCGGCGATGCCCGACCCCGAACAATCCTACCCTCCAAAACCCTAAACCCTTTCTTTTTTTTCCCCCCGCCGGCGAAAGAAATGGCTATCCCCACACTTCTCAGCCTCCTGAAATCCCGATCACTGCCTCTCCGATTTATCCAACCCGCTCTTTACATCTTCACACCCTCCAAATCAATGTCCCAATCCACCGCGATTCCCAGGAAGCAGGTGCGAGTCCGCGACCACGGCTACGACAACTACATGGAAGTCCAGAAGAAAACCCGGCGGGTTCTCAAATTCCAGACCTTGATTCTCCCCCATCACAACCAGACCATCCCAGTCTCCCGCCTCGACGGCCTCTCCCGCCGCCTCGGGTTCAAACAGTACGAGGCCGGCGCGTTCATCCTCAAATTCCCCCACATCTTCGAAGTCTACGAGCACCCCGTCCAGCGGATCCTCTACTGCCGCCTGACCCGCAAGGCCCTCCTCCAGATCCGGGAAGAGAAGGAAGCCCTCCTCGCCCAAGTCCCCGACGCCGTGGTCCGATTGAGGAAGCTGTTGATGATGTCGGGTACCCGCCGCCTGCGATTGGAGCACGTCCGGGTCGCCAGGTCAGAATTCGGGTTACCCGATGATTTCGAATACTCTGTAGTTCGTAAGCACCCTGAGTATTTCCGATTGGTTGATGCCACAGAGACTAGGAACAAGTACATTGAGATTGTGGAGAGGGATCCCAAGTTAGCTGTTTGTGCGATAGAGAGGGTTAGGGAGAGGGAATACAGAACCAGAGGTTTGGATGCTGAGGATTCCAGATTCTCATTTCTCATTGATTTCCCACCAGGGTTCAAGATAGGCAAGTATTACAGAATTGCGGTGTGGAAGTGGCAGAGGGTTCCTTATTGGTCCCCTTATGAGGATATCTCGGGTTATGATCTGAGGTCGATCGAGGCTCAGAAGAGGATGGAGAAGAGGGCGGTGGCCACGATACACGAATTGGTGTCGTTGACCGTGGAAAAGAAGATTACTTTGGAGAGGATCGCGCATTTCAGGATGGCGATGAATCTGCCCAAGAGGTTGAAGGAGTTCCTGCTTCAGCACCAGGGGATATTCTATATTTCGACTAGGGGGAATCAGGGGAAGCTTCATACTGTGTTTCTTAGGGAGGCTTATAAAAGAGGGGAGTTGCTGGAACCGAATGACTTGTATTTGGCAAGGAGGAAGTTGGGAGACCTGGTGTTGATGAGCCCTAGGAAGGCTAGAGTTGATAGGGAGTTAGTCAGTTATAGGAGGGATGAAGACGAGCATGATATGGAACGAGTTGGAAGAGTCTATGCGGAAAATGAGTTCAGAGGTGAGAGTTCTAATGTGTTTGATGGGAAGAATGAAGGGGGTGATTTGGTCTCCGATTTGAGTAGTGACGAGGACGGGGTTTATACAGATGGTGAAGGAGATGATCCAGAGGATGCTTGTGCAACTGAGTAAAGGTATTTCAACTTGCTGGAGCTAATGTGACGCTTCAGAAGCAGATACCGTTGTGATTCAAGGAGATGTTGAGAGCTGCACAAAAGAGAAATTACAACTGAAGATCTCATGAGAAGGATGTGCATTGGTTAATGAACTCAACAAGACAATCAGATGGGTGGTGCTTCGCACATTTTGTCCTTCGTGGTTCTCAGGTATCAAGTTCTGATGGCTAGCATTGCTATGAAGTGTTAGCTCTGGAAATAGCATATTCAAGTGTCGAATACTCATAGATGGGTAGCATCAAGTTCCTGCTTGCTTCTGGCAGGTGGTGGTCGAGGTACGAGTGTCGACAATCACAGATGACTGTTTTCCAGAGTTTAGCATTAATGGGGTCCACGAGCTCTTCTTTGTTCGAGTAAAACTGCACAGAGAAGCCTGCTGAGTGCTGATAGTGCTGCTGCTGATATGAGCTGGTTGTTGCTCGCCGAAAGTGTGGTACTTTTGCTTTATAAACCGACAATGGTGTTCACTGTCATCCTAACGGATTGTGCAGAGCAGAATGCATGCAGACCCACATTGAAGGTGAAAGAAGAGAGAGCATATGTCCTTCTGTCGGCGAGCATGACATTGATTTGTTCCCTAAAGGAGACCCACCTTCTATTGTGATGTAAAAGGTTTGTCATTCATGTCAAGCTGTTGGCAATTGTATTTCTGAAACTCCCAAGTTAATACACTAATCTAATTGGAATAAGATATGGGAGCTGATGGTTTCTGTTTCGTCAACACACATGGCAGACAAGTTATGATGACTGGGATTTTCATTTCCAGGTCGAGTCCAATTAGGTAGGTGGATTTTTGACTTGAGCCCTCGCTTTGATGCCACGGATGTTATCATTGACATGTTCTCTGCTCATCATCGTGTTTAGAACGAGGAAATATATTGCAGAGGCCAAACATACTATATGTTTAGAACGAGGAAATAAAAATATATTGCAGAGGCAAACATACCATCTGATCTGATCGAGGGCGGTCGAATGAATTATGGAGGCTCTGCTCTAGAATTGAAATGTGATTTGATTTTTCAAGTATAATAAAAGAAAATGGCCATATTTTTTAGGTGTAAACAATAATTTGAAATCAAATTATCTATCAACTCTGTAATTTTTGTATTATATGAAAAATCATTTTCCATAAGCATCATTGTTAATCAATTAAGGATTTCTTGTGTCATTTATAACACAAATAAGACTTCAGAACACGAATAGGAAGTTAATGATGAGTATACATGCCTATATATATAATCAATCATTAACCACAAAATCATCATATAATGTAGAATTAAATCAACTAACAGACCTAAAGTGAAGGCCCCCATAATATTCAGAGGCTTTATATTGGAGGGTCTCTCGGCACACCTCATTGACCGGCCTTGATGATCACATATAACTATTAACTAAGGTCGGTAATAGTTCAATCCACAAGTAGCCGAAAATCATAATCAAAACTAATGTTTGGATTGAACACGCTGGATAGTTCGATTTGGTTTTGATTTTCAAATTTAAAATCTTGTTTACTTTGGATTTACACTGGATTCATAAAGAAAATAAAGAATCAACTCAACCAAATCAAAATCAATTTAATGCATTCATGATTAGTCGAGTCTAATCCTCATATATCATATGTACATTTTTCTCCATCTAATCTTGATACCAACTTGGTATGATTTCGAATTCGACTGGCTAATGAACACCAGCTACCTAAAGCCAATGGATATTGTTTAAGGCGAGGAAAAATAATGCATATTTCCTACCATAGTCCAAAGCACAATAAACTCTATGAACCTCCACTAGTCACCTCCATCCTGCCTTTTACGTATTGCTCAGATATTTTCCACATACCTAATTTTGTAGCACCTTTTTTTTTTTTTTTGCCCATAATATTGTGCCTTGAAATGGTTCACTGGGTTGGATACAGTCTTCACCTACGTCGCCCTAAATGACGAATTACGATGGTGGCTTGCCACCTAATACACGTAATTATCAAGTGGAATTCACATGTATTTGTGAAGTGTGAACCGATGCATGGCAGATAAGAAAGGGGGAAAATGGACCAAAATTTGGCATTTGGTGCCTTTTGACATCAGGAAACGGTGAACTAATATCTGAAACTTTCCACTTTGCTTTAGTTAATTACTATGTTGCTAGCTAGCTAGTGATGATCTCGTCAACACCAAATTCTCTAATTAGACTAAGATGTTTGGTGTTATATAATACCAATTGGATGGATTTAGGTTGCGTCCACATGCAAATGAATACCACTTGTAACCTATCAACATTGCCCAAACACGTCATTGATTGTAACGTGGATGATACTATTAATTATTTAATTATGATGTGATTAAGAAATGGTGATTGTTCTAGTACGTAAGAAAAACATTATTATAGTATTTTTTTAACAAATACAATATTACCGTAGTGTTTATTACACGCTTTTGAGAGCGGATGATGTGTAAAATCCTAATTTGTAGAATGCTACCAACTATTGGACCATATCACTATGGTAGCACATTGCACCATCATCATACCGCATCAAACCAATATGGTAAACCGGGTTATCTAGTACTGTATAACCAAAGACTATGCAGCAGAATCCAACACGTTATAGGATGATAATAAGTCGGGTTTCTTCAAACTCAACCTGGTAAAATATCATTTGTGTTTTGGAAGAAAAAGATCCAACTAAACCCAACATATACCCGCAGTGGATGGACACCCATGGTTCAAGGGTATAACTGCAATTATAACTCGAATAATTCCTGTGAACACTCACATCCCTATATGACATAGATATTAAATCCTACAACTATATTCCTCAAAGGCTAATAACATATATACTCTATCCATATTATTAGGGCTAGATGCAAAATGACGTGGTTTTGCTTTTTGGGTGCGATTAAGGACTTTGCCAAAACCCGCACCCTAATCAACCCTGACAATTTGAAAAGCGGGCAAAACCAGAACCCGACACGAAATTCATCAACATTGGTTTTGCTCGATTTGATCATGTCGGGCAGGATTGGATACTACGGGTACAAGTTCAACATTCATCCTCACTCGCATTCCTTGTTTTGAAAATTTTGAAACAAAAAAAAAAACAAATATTTCCATTTTACGACGATAAAGTGTTTATCAAATCTAAAGATAAACTCGGTTTGTGATTGTTATGGAAAATTGTAATGACAGGTAGTTCAAAGTACATGATATGTCGGTGTGTATAATAACAACTTCAGGTTGCAGAGCTAACTAAGAATGGACCTTAGTATCCATATTTGCATCATGACTAGATTGAGTATCTTGACTTGGAGCATAGGTCAGGGAAGGTCGGCCTATTCAAATATGTGCCGCAAAGAAAAAATAACAAGAAGTCAATTATTTCAATTTAAACCCATAAATAATACTTGTTACATAAAGATAAAATATACCATATTAGACTGAAATATGACTACAACTTATTACTTGTTTAACTTACAAAACAAGTATTAACCATCCAAAATGGATAAAATACATCATGGGGTCATTTGGATCTAGGTTTGTAGTGAGTGATTTGTAAGAGATTTTAAAACAATCCCTCATCATGCCAGATTTAATTGAATTATGAGTTTGAAAAGATGAGAGATTGCGAGCATAAGAGATTTCAATCTCTCCCGTGATATGCAATCTCTCCAATCGCCAATCGGTGGTGATTTGGCTCTAGATTGGTGGGCTTTGGGTTTGAGATTTGGTGGCTGTGGCTGAAGATGAGTGTCTGAAATATTGTGTTTTTTTAGGTTTGGATAAGGTTGTGCAGCAGCGCCGGTGATGGAGGAGGAGCGGAGGAGGAAAGGAAGAAGAATGACAAAAATGAACTTCTTCAAAATCCTACAACTAAATAACCTGTTTTTTTAAACGAGAAATTTGGACTCAAATTTCTTGTTATTAAAACCTCTCATCCAAAACCACCCCATTATAATAGTATTTGGGACTTGGGCGTGGACTTAGTATTTTTCAAGTCTTTAACTACGTCGGAGCAGACAGGCATTCGGTATACTCTTTCGCCAAACTTTCACCAATGTTAAAGGAAAAAAGAACTCCAGTGTGAAGTATTTTCTTCCAACATATTGACCTAATCCGGCGTGTATTTGTCCTCACCTGATCAAATATCTTATCACGTGAAACCCTTCAGCTAGCAGCAGTCATTTGCTCTCTCTATCTGCCGTCTGATTCAATCTTCACTTACTCCTCTCTACCACCTGACGAACCCCGTGCGCGCGGCCTGGCCCATGCTTTGGAAAAACCTTCTGGTGTTGGATATGATTACGACCGTGAATGCAGAAGGCTGTGGTCAGGTTTGATCTCTGATGATTTGATATTTGCTGTTATCGTGATCCCCGGCATGCCTCATTCACAATATGCATGCTTAGGAGTTGGGACTTCTTTTGCATAATTGGTCATGAAACAATCAAACAAACACACAACCATATACCAAAAAACAAAAAACAAAAAAAGTTAGTGGCAATCCACCAGTACAACCTACTCGTTTGATTGCTATGGAAAAAATATCAATCTTTCTGTTAATACAAAGTTTACAAACAGTAACTTGATCATATCTACAAACTCTATTTGATTGAGTTACTTGAATTATTTCTCTCGTTCCTCTAAGAAATCATCGCGATATGACTTTAAATGTTAGGGTCTTTGAGAGTTCGCTTATTGACTGTTTAAATTATTTGGCGTGCTTGTTGAGTTGTTATTGGGGATCATAATCCCCTTTATGAACCAGATCAAATATAAGACCAATCGATATAGGATGTTGAATGCTAGAGCTACATTGTAGTATAGTTTGTATATGTTAGAATAGTTCATGCCATACCGTAAAATATTATTGTCAGAAAGCCGTTACACGATTTCACGCTCTCTCTCTCCACCTAATTTCTATGTAAAGGCGAATTTATCCAAATCTTTTCTTGTATTTATTTTTTTCGCAATCGATTAATATAAGTTATTTTCTTTGAGTTCGATCAATCAATGCATATAATATTATAATTTATCCCATCGCATCTACCATTTTTCTTCCACCAAGTGAAAACTTCGATGTTGGTCTTCGTGACCTAATTATGTGCCAGAAGCAAAGTCCATGAAACCGTACCGGAGATCGTACCGGGAAAGTTAGCGGTAAGATATTTTATGGTAAAACCGTGGTTTAACCGTAGTTCAACCGTTATACCGATAAATACCGCATATCGGTTTGGCCTCCGATATTGGTATTAAGTGGTTCAACCACCGGTACGGTACGGTTTAATGGACACTGGCCAGAAGTCACTTATCAGGGAACAAAAAAAGAAGCTTAGTTATAAAGTGTATTTACAGGGAAACTGAAGCTGCAATCTACTAAATATGCACAGAAACAAACATGTACTGAAATTCTCTGCTGAAAGGTGAACACCAACCTCGTAATAATTAAAATAAAATGAATGGAACAACAACAATAGATTAAAGGCAAAATGGCACAAGAGGGCAATTATTATCTCTAAAATAAATTAAAAAGCAAGTATTGATACGATATAGCCAGATATAACAACAACAAAAAGTATTGATACGATATGGTATTTTATGTTAAAATTATAATTAATTGTGATTCAGTTGTTTTATATCGCTAAATACTACCTATTAATTAGCTTATAATATGAGATTTTTCTAAGGTCTTGAATATGAGATTTTTTGATTGAACTGCAGTACATTCAATTGTTAAAAAATAAAAACAAACAAATCATGGCCCCCGCTTTCTTCTCCATTTGCCCTTATCCCGCGGCAAAATGACACGTCACCACATTGCCGAAAAAAGCATTTAAGGCAATAACATAAAACAAATTCAAGGAAGGAAAAAATCAAGAAATGGGAATGAGGTCACACGCAATACTGTGCGAGAGAGGAGAGGAGAGAGGTATTTTAATGGAGGTTGGAGTTAGATTTGGCCTTTGTGTGTTCCGTAGCTGCGTGAGAGAGAATTTCTTGGTCCGGTGGTGAGAGCTTTGTTGTTGTTGCTGCGGCCTGCGGACGGTTTACCTAACATATTCCTCTCCTCCGGAGAGAGATAGTGAGTGCGAAAGACAGAGGAGGAGCTGTGCGTGCGTGCGTGTCTGTATTTGTCTCGGCAATGGGGAATTCGTTCGGTTGCTCCGCCTCCGGCGAGAGGCTGGTGTCCGCGGCGAGGGACGGCGATTTGGTCGAGGCCAAGATGCTCTTGGATTGCAACCCTTGCCTCGCCAAGTACTCCACCTTCGGCGGCCTCAACTCTCCTCTCCATTTCGCCGCAGCTAAAGGCCACAACGAGGTTCGTTCGTTTTTGCGTGTGAATATTCTAGGGCGTGGAAATTTTCCGCTCTTGTTTATCACCTTTGATATCTCCCTCATTTTTCCCCCCGGTTTAGATTGTGGCGTTGCTGCTGGATAATGGCGCCGACGTGAACTCGAGGAATTATTGTGGCCAGGTAGGTACCTTTCCTCTCGTTCTAAGATTCGTCTTCTTTGGGAGGTGATAAGAGTGATCGGATTCGGCTGAATCGAGTTTGCGTGAGATGTGATCGCTTCGGGTGACCTAGTTAGGAAATTTGGAAATCCGAATCTTACGAAATGGCAGCAATCGGGAAATCATAATATCGATGAATGGAATCTTTACTCTCTGGGGACATGTAATGAAGTAGACAATTCGATTCTTGGATATGTATGTTCTTTTTCCGTTTAGCAACAACATTCTTATTGTCGTCTTGTTGTTGCTCTGTTTTATGAAGACGGCGTTGATGCAAGCTTGTAGATATGGACACTGGGAAGTTGTACAGACTCTTCTTCTCTTCCGATGCAATGTAAGAGCTCTCTTCTTGCCTCTCCCCTGATCTGATCTTCCTTCTTGCTACTTTCCCGGTACCATTCATAGCTGGGTTGGAATTTTGTAGGTTACGCGAGCGGATTACCTAAGTGGAAGGACGGCCCTTCATTTCGCAGCTGTAAATGGCCATGCAAGATGTCTGAGACTAGTTGTTGCTGATTTTGTTCCTAGTGCTCCTTTTGTTCTTGCTCGTGATCGGGCAGAAAATGATGCTGGAGGGTCTGCTACTGTAAAGACAAGGTTCGACTAAAACAAATATGTAAAAACTTAGCGTTCACGAGTTCTCTGGTTCAAAATGTGTAATGACTGTGTGTTCCCCATCAAGTTAGAATGCAACTAGCGCAAGGGAATCTCTCTCTGGGTTTGAGGGTGCTTTCAACTTTACTAGTCTTTGGATTACTCAGTAGTAGTGGACTTACCAAGATATTCTGATGCAGCGCACTGTCCAAATTTGTAAATAAGGCTGCGGATGGTGGTATTACTGCTCTTCACATGGCTGCGTTGCACGGCTATTTCGACTGTGTACAGCTTCTACTTGACCTTCATGCAAATGTTTCAGCTGTGACATTTCATTACGGAACAACGATGGATTTAATTGGTATGCTTGTGCCTTTGCCTGGCGGTCATTGCTTCACACATTTCCCTTGTGAAATTTGTCTGATGAGTCACGAGTATATGATTGCAGGAGCTGGGAGTACACCTTTGCATTATGCTGCTTGCGGGGGCAATTTAAAGTGCTGTCAGGTTAATAAAATGCAAGCTTTCAAACGTATGATTAGATCCTGAGAAGTGATATAACTGTGTCCCCAATTCTGCAGATCCTTCTAGCAAGAGGTGCCAGTCGGATTTCATTGAATTGCAATGGGTCAGTATCCATTTACTGTGTGTACTGTTTGTTCACCTAGTGCACTTGCTCTGGTCTAAAGCAAGACTGTCTCGCTTTTCAGGTGGCTGCCTGTCGATGTGGCTAGGATGTGGGGCCGTCATTGGCTTGAACCACTGCTGACACCAAATTCGGATTCTATCATCCCACGATTCCCTCAATCGTGTTACTTATCCTTGCCCCTTCTAAGTGTGCTTAACATAGCAAGGTACTACTGCAATTCATTACGTGCATTTGTGTGACATGCATGTTTTACTGATCTTTTTTGTGGAAGTTAGTAAGCCGCTTATTTTTACTAATTGTCTATAGAGAGTTCGGGATGCAATACACGACGTCCTCTGATGATCCAGACGTTTGTGCTGTCTGCCTAGAGAGACACTGTAATGTGACTGCTGAAGGTTTGTTTTTCTCTATTTGGTTGTATATCTTTTTCCACTGAAATATTACTGGTTTTGCTGCCTTTTTCTCTGTCTACATTGCATCTCCTTGTATAATAATTCAATTGGCCTCTCTTCCCCTGCAATCTGAGGGGAAGTGTGCTGATCAGATGCTGCCCAGAACAGTGGCATAAGTTCAGAACACAAATGAACAACTATATGGAAGGAATTAAGAAAACAAGCATATACTTTACGGCAAATAACAAGGGCAAGCTTTGCCTAATAGTCCCTTGTCATAAAAAGGAGTTTTACCTAATAGTTGAGCTTGTTCGCTAAGGATCATCAGAAACACGTCTCGTCTAGTATCACTATTCACTATATACTGGAGGCTGACTGAAATCTGATTTTCTTTTTCTTTGGTCTGATAAGGCTGCTGTTGCATCCTAATATGACAAGGAATGCTCGTCAGGAACGGAGAATGGACAAATTAACAATATCCCGGAGACCAAATGCTCCCATTGTCATTTTCCATTTTAATAAAAGCTTAATACGTGTGTGTGTTTGAAGAATTTTTTATAGCTTCTTAAGTCTTATCTTTCATTCAAAGAATATGGTTTGCTCCTCAGCGGAAAGAAGAAGCTGAGAAGTGTTTAACTGTTGGTCTTAATTACTAAATTCTATGTGTGCAGGTTGTGGGCATGAGCTTTGTGTGAGATGTGCACTTTACCTGTGCTCAACGAGCAACATGCCAACAGAAACAGCTGGCCCACCTGGTTCCATCCCGTGTCCACTCTGCAGAAATGGAATCGTCTCCTTCACCAAATTGCCAGGCTCCCCAGCAAAAGAACTGAAGCAGCTTTCCATGTCACTCGGCCTGTGCACCCCTTGCATGCTTCACCCTCGTGACGACCAGCGAGCAGCGTGTGTACCCGAGATCCGAAAGAACCGCGTGGCTGCAGTAGTATCTTCAGAATACCTCTGCCCAGTCACCTGTAGCCCTTTCCCATCCGTGGCAATGCCGTTGTGCACCTGCAATGACGGCCCTTGCCCTCCGTTCGAACCCGAGTCAGCCGACGAATCAACATCCGAATCATCCCCACGTGGCTCGCACGCAGCAGCGCCCAGTGGGGACCAGGATAAACTGGAAGGGACGAGGTTGGAGAAGACGACGTGTTCGAACATGTTTTGGAGCAGAAGAAGCTGCAGCCGCGAGCATCAATGCAACTCCGAAATAAATGCTTGACAACAGAAGAAGGATGCACTTCTCATTGATTTTGGGGGGTTGGCAGAGGGAGTTTTTTTGAGGATGAAGGTAACCTGCTCTATTGCGATTTTTCGGTTTAATATATATATCTAGGGAAGGGGCTTGGGGTGGTTTAAGGTCTGTAGAAAAGGTTTTCTTTAGGAGAGCTCGTGTATCAGTGTATGTGATTCGATGGGACGAAAAATGTGATTTTAGGGTTACAGACTATTGGTCATTTCCGTCTGTCTGTCCCTCCTCCATCCACCTATTATGTTCAAAATTTTCTGGTTCTTGGCTTTGACAGGTAGGAAAATGGTTTAGGGAATGAGCAGATATTGGGTGATCTGTTTTTGTTTTCGTTTCTCTATCATTTTAGGTGGGCATTATATGTGTCTATATATGTAATTTAATCGCAATCAAACCGCATTTAGGCGTTGAACTAGATGTAAATGTAGTGGTATATTCATGAACAAGAGCCATGCCTGTTGTATCTTTTGTACGAAGCCGAGAGTACGAACCTGTTTTAGCATTCAAACCGTATTTTGGCATGGAATGGATGCGTCCTAATCACAAGCAGAATGGCAAATGGGTTTGGTTGGGTGTGAAAGTTGGTGATGGGTTGCATCATCTGTAGAAGCAAGACTCGAGAGAGTTCGATCTGACTGGTGCAAACAGTTCCCATCTAGTACGTTAGTTGGGAGTTTAGCCATGTCTAAACGCAATGTGTGGTGAAAGCTTCCTGGGCGCACGATGGAGTTCGCTCACGAGAACTTCTTACTTTACTAATCAAATTAATATTGTCACCTCTGAGTTGGATAATGTTTTGGGCTTTAAAGCCTCAGATAGGGCCCAAACAATTGGATCTGCGTGCAGCTGGTAGGCGGAGGCTCCACATTGGAGAACCCATGGGCTTATATGGCCAACCAGGTAGGTCGGTGCACGGACGCAAACTTGCGGCGGACATTAGCACAAGGCTCCATGGCCCATGCTCAGCTATAGGTACTTACACGAAATTTTTTCTTCCTTTCATCGAATAGTGTAACGAAATACAGACATTCTCTGTTTAACGGATAGGTCACAGAACTAAAATAGCAAAATCTACAAAATCTCGGGCCTTTTACCTTATACGAGTTACATCATCCCAATATGATCATGTTAAAAGTTAGTGTGTAACTACGGTGACATGCATGTCACGGTGACTTGTACTTTCCGGTCGACCTCAGTTAGGATTAGGTCGATCTCAGTTAGAATTAGGTCGACCTCATTTAGCATTCGGTCGATCTCATATAGGATCTGGTCGACCTCATTTAGGATTCGGTCGACCTCATATAGGATTAGGTCGACCTAATATGTTGTTTCAGTGTAATAACAGTTCATGGTGCCTATTTTGGATATTCATATCATACAATTGGCTAGATGGAAATTGAAGACTAATGACTTGTTTTGAAGCTGGAGTGTCCCTCTACATATTGAAGTGATTGAGAGCTCGATAGGAAGTCAAGAAGACCATTTTTGAACCACATCAAAAGGCTATGCCAAAACTGGGAAACTGCCTGGAAATGGCTAAGTCTGGAAACGTGTTTGTGAAGCCTATTTTGGAGCTCAATTCGAGAAACATGAATGTGAGTCGAGTCCAGGAGCCTCTACCACGTTAAATTAGATATGTTTTTATACAAATTCAAGGCATTGGATGTAAGATTGGATATCTGTAAGGCTTCAAACAAAAGGGTCGAAGTTTCTACGAAGGCAAAGCTGCCAGAAAAACAGCCTTCGTAGCAACTTAGAGCCTTTTGTTTGAAGCCTTAAAGATATTAAATCTTTCATCCAATGCCTTGCCTTTGTATGAAAAACTACGTAATTTAACGTGGTAGAGACCCCCTGGACTTGACTCGCATCCATGCTTCTCAAATTGAGCTCCAAAGTAGGCTTGACAAACACGTTGCCAGATTTAGCCATTTTCAGGCAGTTTCCCAGTTTTGGCATAGCCTTTTGGTCAGGTTTAAAAATGATCTTCTGGACTTTCTATTGAGCTCCCGAGTACTTTAATGTGTGGAGGGACACTTCAGCTTCAAAACAAGCCTTTAATCTCCAATTTCCATCTAGCCAATTGTAAGATATGAATCTCCAAAGTAGGCACCATGAAACTGTTTTTACACTGAAACAACAGATTAGGTCGACCTAATCCTATATGAGGTAGACCGAAAAGTGCATGTCACCGTGACATGCATGTCACCATAGCAAAGTCTAAAAGTTAGTATGATTCATATCAAGATTGTAAGATGCAGATCTTGTAGGGTTTATAGCTCTTGACTTTTGTATGGTAACCCAAAGCTTTAACTAATATACTTTATATCGATCGGTTTGGGCATGAATCTTCCTTATTTGTACTTCTTGCTTCGATGTAGTCAGTTGCGGAGGGAGGTATTAAGGAGAGGGGTCCTCAGGGGCGGACCGAGGGTCATTTAGGCCTGTCCCGGGGGCCGGGGCACCCCTAAATTTTGGAAGATCGATTATCTAATCTTGGTGGTAATTTACATATATACAAAAAAATTATAATTAATAGTTCGGGACACCCTGAAATTTGAAAGAACGATTATCCTACTCTCGTTTGTGCATGAGAATATAAGTGGTAGTTTGGATAATTCAAAACCGGGACACTACTATTACTAATAAATATAATATCCATTAGGCTACAACTTTTCTATTGTTCTATTCTAAACACTGTGTTATAACAAAATCCTATTCTCAATCTTTAATTATTTTCTAAATCTAACAATTAATCTAATTACAAACTACCCTAAAATTTTATTGATTTTATGGTTGTACGACAAGTGTTGAAAGTGTTTTTTCAGTTTTGAGTTACATCAAGAACAAATTTAGAAGTAAAATATGTGTCAGCTCGTGAATGATTGTCTAGTAGGACATACCGAGACAAATTTGTTGAGCAGAGTAGACACTAAGAGTATTTTATAAAAATTTTAGAATATGAAAATACATCATTGACATTTTTTTAACTTGTACGAGTTGGATATTTTCTTATTTAAGAATTATATAATTTTTATTAATTATATAATTTGTATTTTACTTTATATTTTGAAAGAGGACACCTCTATGTGAAATTCATGGGTCCGCCACTGGCCCCACTTGGCAAAAGATTGAGCAACAAAACCCTTTAGATACATAGAATTTAGTACGATGCTTTAAGTTTAGGACCCTAAAATTTCATCGATGTTAGCTCAACGAGTAAAACGTACCATTGTTCACTAAACTCATCAAATAGATTTAAGTTTGCCACTTAATTCATTTTTAATACAACTAAACAACAAAACACAGACTAAAACTGTACCATCCATAATTCCCGTTAGTATCCATCTAACACCGTGATAACCATGGAAATAACTGTGATGATTTTGCAATTTTTTAGACTAATTTCTAGTACTTACAGCTCGGCTATCTTCTCTATTCTACGCCTGTGCACACCGACACCGATGGTATTCAAAATCAAATCCTCTCACTACGAAGCAGTAAGGTCGTCACCTCTCCCACGTTGCTGACTACTCGTACAAACTTCTCCACTAGGATCCTACTAAAAACGCATCCATAGCTGCATTGTTGTTGTCGCTGTCCGAGCCTAAGTACTTCTGATCATATATTGTTCTTGGCGATCTGATTGGACGAGGATGGTGACGAGATGGGGGTTATTGGACCCCTGTTCCGGGCGATCGATCAGATTGTTCTGATGATGGCATCACTCAAAGACAAACATGATTCAGAGCCCTCCATGCTGCTTGTAGTGAAAGCAAAACGATTATTTGACTATACAACAATCACCGAGCTCCTACCTATATATCGAAGGACATGAACACTCTAGTGAGGGGTCGAAGAAGGAGCACAGTAGTGAGTTGAAGAGGAAGACGCCCAAATGTCAAGCACGCCAAGAGAGATCAAAGACAACGGAGACTTGAGACCTTGCGTGCCCAAATATCTCTCCATCAAGAATTTCAATCCATTGCAAGCAATTATTTAAGGGGTCGTTTGGATGAGGGATTTTAATAACGAGGAATTTTGATTAAATCTCTCGTTTAAAATACCAGGGAATTTGTATGCAGGATTTAATAGAAATAACTCGTTTGGATTGAAACGCAGAATTTTAACCTTACAACACAAATTACAATAATATCATTTGTCATCTTCCCTCGTGTTCTTCTTCGTTTGTAATCAAACTAGGCAACTAGCAATCAATTGTTCTTCCCCTGCTTCTACACCAATTATCATACTGCTCTTCTTATCTACTTCCATCACAAACCTATAATCTCATTATTGTTTGCACATAAAAGAAGAAGATAATAACAAACTCTTAATCGGAGACAAATAAGAACCCCAATCCAAAATGGCATATACATCTCAATCCAAAATGGTTTAGTTGTATTAAAAATGAGTTAAGTGGCAAATTAAATCTATTTGATGAGTTTAGTGACCAGTGGTACTTTTTACACTAGTTCAACTAAGGACCCCAATCAACTTAAAGTTCGTTAGATGCACAGTCTTTAATATTAGTAAATATTTAAAGGCCCCAATAAATACAAAGTCTGGCTACGACACTGAATGTAGTGAATCTCGAATAGCTTTTTATAGTTTTATTAACATCAAGAGTAAGATCTTGAACCTTGTCTATGAGCAGAGAGACCTCGTTGTGCGTGTTCGTAAACTACTACCACTATCTAGTACGTCGTCGTTACATCCAAACAAACAGTACTACCACCACTCATAATCAAGGCATGAGACCGTCTTCATCACCTTTCATATACAATTGCTAAAACTTAATTAGGTGGAATGTGTTCGTAAATTGCTAATTCAATTGCAGGGATGTGAAGTCAATTACTAACTTAGCAATCTTGCTAAATAAGAAATTCCACTTACAATGACACGTGGGATTGTATTAATTACCTTTTCTTTTTTATCTTTAAAGTTTAGATATGTTAATTTTTTATAATTGAAGAATTGTTTATACATACATATATACGTGGTCCCCACAATAGAAACGGCTATGAATAATTTGAAAGAGCTATTGCTTAAGTGGTTGATATGACAGTGGGATCTATATAAGAAATTGCTAATTAATTACAAGGATGGAGATGCTCTGATAAGCTATCAGTCGATAAATGTACGTAGTGATTAACCTTTGGAACGTGCATGTCCATCTAGATCAGACGTACACTTGACATGATAATAATCGGGATCTATATAATTATTCATTAATTACTCATAACCAATTATTTCATTTATTTGTAAGCATTGCACGAACTATATAAGCTATGTTTTCATCTTCTTCTTGCTGCAGTTTCCCGCTGGCAGTTGAAGTAAATGACAGCAACAGGGAGCCCCAGGCCGTTGTCCTGAGAGAACTTCTTGGTGTTGAAGCAGTCCCTTGACGGCGGCGCCCTCACCGTCTGCCTCCCTCTTGTCTGCTTGAACATGATGAAGACGTAGCGGTGTATTCCGACAACCGGCCGCGGCACCTCGTAGCTCACCATTTCCTTCCCTGCGTTATTTCCATCAGTTATCCATCGCATTACTTTATCGGATGAGCACTTCTACTATTCTATAAAGTATTTGGGCTTTAATGTACAACTTAAAGTTATACCATAATATTAAATGTATAAGTTAAGGTTGTATCATAAAAGAATTTGTACCCTTATGTTATGGTACAACTTTATAACTTAAAGTTGCACCATCACATGAAGGTACAAATTTAAGTTGTACCATAAAAGAATTTGTACAAAAGAGTATAGGTACAATATGAAGTTGTACCATAACGTTAAAGGTACAACTTCAAGTTGTACCATAAAGACAAAAGCTATATATAGCACCAATACTATATAGCATTGTAAAATTCCTCTCATCGGATCGGTAAATAGGGATGGCAATGGGGCGAGGCAGGACGGGTTCCTCAATTTTCATGACCCGCTCCACGCTATTACTGGCCGGCACGGCTAAAATTCGAGCGAGTACGGGATGGGGCGGGTCGTCCTACTCTTATAAGTTATTTGGAAAAGATACACACAAATTTTACTTTTTACGATAAAACAAAGGGAAAAACACTTTATGAAAGAAAAATGTTGATAATAGAATGGGTAATTAAGTCTAACAAGTTGAAATATCAACTCTAACTAGTTGAATAAAAATCAAAATAGGAGAAATATGAATAGATACCGTGAGAAATTGAGATAAAATGGATCTAGAACGGGGCGGGTCGGAAGAAGATACCCATACTCTGTCCCACGCTGTTGCGGGCCAGGTAATACCCGCCCCATCGCCGGTCAAGGCGGTTAATACCCGCAAGGCGGGTTCAAATTGCCATCACTATCGGTAAAGAGAAAAGAGTATAGCCAGAGAGAGTGAGAGAGAATAAGCTCACCGAATGAAGCATCCGTCGTGCCAGGAATGTCGGTTACCATCCTAAGGTTAGAAGAAGAAAACACGAACCGAGATTAATTAGGACTCATAGGAATAAGGGAAGCTACTATATATGTAAGGAATCGTATATATATGTTTAGAACATAACGAAAATCGATAATGTAAGAAAGTAAAGAGCACGTAGATTTATGTGGTTAATGAATAAGATGTGTACGTATTAGCTAATCTGTATGATCAAAAGAGACCAATTCACTATGATACTTGAGGAGATACATGTTGAGGAGATACATGTTATAGAGATTGAGAGTGACGACCTAACACTAATCAAACATGGAAAGAAAAATGTTACAAACCATGTCCAGAATAACGACGGATAATCGTTTCTCAAGCCATAGAAATTGTATACGTACCAGTGAAGATGCTCCTTGAGGTAAGGATCACTAGGGCTTGGATAGTCCGGGTCGGTCATGATCTTCAGTTTCGCCACCCACCAAAACCGAATCAATGAGCACATACGAAGTCACAAACAAGCTAGAAGAAGAACAGGGAGAAGGTACAAGACCGTCATGAACTGAAGGCAATGGTGGGTTTTTTTTTTTTACTTACGAGGGTGTAAGGAGTGCGCAAATCGTCGCCGCCGATGTCGACACGGGGGCGGGAAGCAACGAGGGCCGGCATGAGCTCGTGGCCATTGGAGACTTGTTTGTTGGAGTTGTAAGTGACAGTCATTCTCACGCTCGGGTTGAACATCTCCACCACTTCCCCCACCACCCTCCCTACTATCAGTGGCTCCATTGCTCCTCTTGCCATTAGGAAGAACGATGAATCTCTAGCTAATGGGGGTTTTCCCCTTAGGTCTTTTTTTTTTTTTTGGCTCTGCTGGTGTGAAGTTTGCTTCTTTGGTGTTGGGTTGTGATGATGATGGAGATTCAGGGGGTTTTATGAGGCCATTTATAGGCACAAGATAAAACACTAGTATATTGAGAGAGAGAGCTTAAATCACAAGCTAGCTATACATAACATGCACGATCACTACAAATTAATGCCATTGCATTCAAAGGGAAGGAAATTGAAGCATATTCCTTCACATTCTTGGATGGTAATTTCGACCTTACTTGATTTACTCGATCTCTTTGACATGTTTTGGATACAACTACTTTTCTCTATCTAATTCACTCTGACTCGTTTCATTTTTGACATATTTTGCCTAAATTACTTGTAATTTTACTATTAAGAATTTACTTTTATTACCTCATATTTTAGCTATAATACAACTGTAAATAGGTGAGAGTCACGACAACCATGAAGCATTTGCTATAAGATCATTCATTCGGTTGGGAGATAGATTCTTGCTCGGAAGCTGATTACAGTTACAGATGATGTGTGTTGGAACGGTTCCGGATATCATCCACTAGTTAGATAGTGTTTGTTCTTGAGTGTTTTTATGTTGATATATTATATAGTACCCATTGAGGAGCATTTTTCTCTTTGTTTTCCTTAAGTCTTCCCTTTCTGTGTCGTTCTTGATTTTACTTTCAGTCCTCCTTCAGGAGATTTTTTAGTGTGTTCTAGTTATTGTTTTCAGTTTTGTTTCTACCCTTGCTCTTTTCAACCGTTTTCTTCTTCCTGTAAATTACTTCCCTTAATTCCTTTTTGAATAATTTAACTATATTCATCTAAGTATGTTTATTATTTTTAATGTAAAAATGAAAGTTTCTAATTTTTTTTTTAAATTATATATCCGGATGGATCGACCTGCACCTAATCTGGCACGAAGTATGTATAGATATCGAGATACTCGTCCCAACCTGCCTTATTCTCATTCTTATCCATAACCTCGGCCAGATTGATGTGACTCAAAGTATAATGATTTGGATCGTAAACTACAATAGTGGTACTGAATTAGTGAATCCATTCTCATGTTCATTCACGTTTCCTACTTAGATGTTAAGTGATTGGTCCATGGCAAAAGAATTGTGGTGACATGTTATGGTGATGTACACATGGATGATTGTCTCGGTTAAGGAAAAAAGGACAAGTGTCACAAGAAGTAGTCTTTTCTCCCCCACCACGATCATCATTTCGCATTCTTGTAGTACTTTTTGTCACTTGGTGGAGTCTTATACTAGTGATCAAAATGTTGATACAAGAAGCGAAGCCACTAGAGAAGAATTCTTCTTCTTTTCTCTTTTGGGTTCAGTTTCTGTCTTCATGACCAATCATCCAAAAGAGAATTGAGAAATTGGGTTTAAAGAAAATAGATTGAAGGAAAAGGAGAATCTAACATGTCTTTGGCTTATTGGTTTGATGGGAATAAATGAATCTTTAATTATAATATCTTTGGTGCGAATGGAGAATTCCAGCTTTTCAGACAGCTATACTCCCCTCCATACACATGCATGCTCTCTCTCTCTCTCTCTCTACTTCTCTTTCTCTCTCTACCTTCAGAAATTGAAAAACAATGTTATAGAGAGGGTTTTATATTACTTTTCTGTTTAGGAAATTGTTTTGATTTGTGATCTTGTTTGGTTCTTTGCCATTAGTGGTATATCTATATGCTCGATGCATCTTAATGTGGTAGCAGGATATGAGGGCTACTTTTGATCGAATTGAAAGTTGGGTCGATGTTTCTTCTTTGTAGGTAATGCTCCAGAAAAATTCTTTGCAAACAACAAAAGTCTAAATTAATATTGTCTGATTTGGGTCTTTTCTCGCATGATTTTGCTTTTGGGTGTAGTGACTCTGCAGGTAGGGATGGCAATGTGTCAGGTTGGGTCGGGTTTTGCCAAACCCAAATCTATAGGTTTATTCGTGAAAAAAACCCGGGGTAAAACCCACTGGGTTTGAAAAATTCAAACCCAACCCGCTGGGTATCCGCGGGTTCATGGGTACCCACGGGTTTTTGTCGTACAAAATTTACAATAACAAGTTCCTATCAAAATTAAAGTCAAATATCAATCTCTTAATACAAATTATCCATATTTAAAACACCATTCTAGAAAATTCAAGCAAATCACAAATTAACTATACAAAGTGTCTAACACCAATCTAGAAAACTCAAGAAAATTGAATCAAATCACAAATTATCCATAAATAACATGATTAATTGAAAGCTTCTTCCTTTCAATTAAGTTTCTTTACTCTTCACTCGATAACATCAACTTCATTCTACACAATTAGAAAGAAAAAATTAGACATGTCTCCACAAAAATAAATAAGATTGGCTTGAACTATGATTATATGCTTCTCGTTCTTGTCCTCCTTGCACTCCATTGGCATTCTCTCCCGTGCAATAATTTTGATATTCTTCAAACAGAGTGTCGTCACCAGAGTGGATCCTAATAAAGTTATGTATAACACAACATGCAAGAACAATGTGTGCTTGTTTCTTGAGAGCGAAATGAGGCATATGCTTCAAAATGGGGAATCTAGCCTTCAAAACTCCAAAACAACGCTCGATAACATTGCGTAGAGATGAATGATAATAGTTAAAAAGTTGTTTACGAGTCTTTGGTCCACCTCCACGATCGATATCTTGAAAATGACGTGCTTCTTTTGTCTTATATGGCGCTAGAAACCCAGGAATGTCTCGCGTCGGGGAATCCTTCGTCTCGCAGATGGTGGCGGCCGGGGCTGGCGAGGGAGAAGAAAATGATGGCGGCGCGATGCTGGCGGAGGAAGACGATGGGGCTGCTGGTGGGTGGTTTGGGTGGAGAAGACGATGGGGCGAGTTCAGAGGGGTCGGCGGCCGATTGCTATGGGAGGAGTTCAAAGGGGTCGGCTGAAGCATAGTTCTTCTAGGGTTAGGGTTGGGTGGATGAAATAAATTCCAAAACGGCGCCGTATAGGGTAACAGAGGAAAAATGGGAAAAAAGGAGCTGCGGTGATTCGAACGGCCGATCTCATTAATGTAGAACGGATGATTTCCGCTGGGAAAAGGGGCAATAACCCGTCCCATTCTATTCGAAAAACGAGTATTAATGGTTTTCCCATTTGTAATAATTGGGTTTTTCCAAGGAAAATGGAATGGTCAAGTGAACACGTTTTATGTCCATTTGTTTCCTGATTTTCATTTTTTAACCAGAAAACAGAAAATGAAATGGGAAGTGAACAGGGCATTAGAGTTATTTCAAGAACTCATTCATTTCACCCCAAAATGTATCTTGTGAGTTAACTATTAAAAGTGAATTGTTCCTTATGAATTATGGATCTATCTTTTTTTTTTTTATCAATGTGAGATATATGTCTAAGGTGTTACATACTAAGTTTTGAAAATTAATAACTCACAGTGTCATTCATAAAAAAAAAAACTTACCGTGTATCTAGCTCTATGGTACACCTTGAGTTTTTATCCTAGATTCTAATCATAAGTTTCTAAGTTTTAATTGCCGACATGTATTTGATATAGCCGAGAATATAATCATAACTACTTATGAATCTATCATTGTCATTATCATCATATATTCACATTTGTTCTTATTTGAATCTATCAAGTTTCAAAAATACCTAAAATACAAGTAAATTGTAATGACTTTCATGTAAATTCAGACAGGTTCTTATATTTCATTGATGTACAATTGCGGACTAAGGTTGTTTTGAGACGATCAAAATATGACGCTTGTTGTATAGCATGCACCTAAAATCAAGGGTATACTATAGAAGCGAACGACTAACTAATACCACATCACATTTAGCGAAGGTATAATTTGTTGTTTGATAGATCTTGTGTTTGAATTCTCGTGATTCTCAATATCGACGATTTATTTAAGCATATGATATAGTTAATCTATATAAAATTAAAATCTATAAATCGAATTTTTCTATTTTTTCACACACATTTCAAAATTGTAACGGTTTCAACACATGTCATTTACTACCGAACGTAATCTATATTTGAAACCGGTCTTCAAAATAATAACAACTATTTTACTAACAATCATCGAAGTATTAATGAAAAATTGAAAAATATTGGACCTATAAAGACAGAATAGAGAATGATTAGTATTGAGTATATAAAAAAGAATGAAAAATAATAATAAACAAGTAATATGTAAATGATAGAAGAAGGGCCGTTATTTGCAAATGATTCATTTGAGGACAATCATTTATAAAGATACCTTCTTTTAATTCTGTTGTCAAACCAATCATTTTATAACAAATAACTCTAGATAAGCTGAAACTCGATTCTATACCAGTATAACTGGTCTCTTAAGTCTTAACTCACTTTTGCAAATGGAGGAAATAGGGAATAATATAAACCTCTGCAAGCTCGACACGTATTGAGTCCCGAAAACAATAATGCAGGAGGAAAATGGTGCCAAGAAATACTTTCCTCCCAAAAGCAAATTCTCCCATTGATATTCCATGAAGAGTCGAGTCGTACGGGCAGAAATCTGGAGCGCGGCGGCGTACCACATCATGACACGTACCACCCTGCATTTTCCATTCCAAATAGTGAGAATCCAGTGACTAGGGTGATTAGTCACTTGACTAAGCCCCTCCCAGCCCTTGAATCTAGATATAGCAATTTGATGGTTAAAAAATGGGAAGAGTTATTTAATTAATGACAGGGTAATTTGGGTATTATGGAAAATTACGAAGTATATATACAAACTGGACTTACAATCAGTACAAACCATACAAACATACGAACAGTACAAATTAGAGCTACAAAACATACAAACAGATTTACAAACATTACAAACATATGAACTGTACAAAAAATACAAACTAGACCGACAAACAATACAAACCATACAAAAAGAAAAAACAATCAGGTTGACTTTGGAGGCTCTGTCCCTATATAGAGGGTCTCCTTCCCAAAGTCAACCCGGGTGTTTTTTAGACATACAAACATGGTGGACAAAAATGACAAACTAGACCAAAAATTCATACAAATTGGAAAAACACCCGGGTTGACTTTGAAGGCTTCATCCCTATATAGAGGGCTTCGTCTCAAAGTCAACTCGGTTGTTTTTTAGACATACAAACATTACGAACGTGGTGGACAAAAATGACAAACTAGACCGACAATCCATACGAACTGGAAAAAATACCCGGGTTGACTTTGGAGGCTCCATCCCTATATAGAGGAGTTCCATCCAAAAGTCAACCATGTTGTTTTTTAGACATAAAAAACATGGTTCACAAAAATAACAAAGTTTACAAACATTACAAAAAAAACCGACAAACATTACAAAATAACAAAGCGTACAAATATTACAAAATAAACCGACAAACAATACAAAGCATACTAACCGTACAAAATGTCACTAAAAATGACAAACAATACAAACCGAATATATACAAACATTACAAAATAGGTCAGCAAACATCACAAATCCAACACTGCGCCGGGAAATTTCCCCCGGTCGTCGGAAAATTCTCTCTCTCAATTAAATCCCAACAGGCAGAAGCTTGTTTCCCCCAATTAATCCCACGGGTCTGAGAACGACGGCGCGAGTATCGCCGAAGAAAAATCCCCATGCCAACGCCGAAGGGGAAAATCCCCACGCCATCGCAGGAGGAAAATTCCCACGCAATTGTTGGACCGGCGGAGAGTCCCATCGCGCGCGGAAGGGAGAGAGGAGCAGCCGAGCATATTTGCTTTTTTAATTTTAATAAATAAATTAAATTTTAGAAGAAATTACTACATTGTCCTTCACTAAGTTAGATTAATCTGAGCCATTGAATTTTAATGATGTGGAAGGGCTGAGATTCACTTAGTTATGTGACTAAGGCTCTCTCTTTTAGTCACCTGATCTTAGCCCCATTCCAAAATTGACACTCACACCACGTGTCGGTATCGGTTTTACGGGACTCCACGTGGACGGTGGCTATTTGAGCATAGAGAGATCTGTTATTCTGTTCCATTCCATGTAAAAGAACAGTAGCAGAAGTACTAAGAATGTTTTAATCACGATTGACACATAAACATCGGTCGGTGGGAGGATGGTTGGGCGAGGGGATATGTTTTATGTTGGAATTTAAAGTGAAGAACTGGTCTTTCAAAGAGAGACGACTCCTGGTCCGATACGGATTCCACTATGTTCTTTGATTTGGAAAAGAGACTAGTAGAAATGACCCAACTGTATGTGTAGAATCTTAAATTCCATACAACTTTTGATCTTTAGTAGCTTCTGGTTGATTGATGCTTTGGTTGAGTTAGATACTGAAAGAGGTGTTAATCACATAGTACGACTTTTTTATTTTTAATCTTAGACATTGAAATAGTAGTTGCAGTACGCAAGTTTTGAGGACCAAAACCTATCGAGTCCCGGATGGGCAAGGTGGTGCAGTTTTGAAGGAACTTTCACGGCTCAGTGGAAACCCAAGTTCGGTTGGTAGGAAAAACTGCAAGGTGCAAGCTAATATGTTTGGTGGCTAAGATGATTATTTCTTAGTTTTTGGTCTTCGTAACAGTTTTGATTTTCACAGTCAGCTTCGACGTGGACACATGAATGATGTGTCTTTCTATTCTTGGTAACTCAAATGACGCATTGAGGGAAAAGATGTTCAACATTCTATGTATAGAAGAATCCATATATATATCATTTAAAAATAAGGGGTGGAAATTTGTACGATATCGTTATTATTATATCAAATACCAAAATTACGAATATCAAATAATACTCTAGAATTAATATCAATCTCAATCCCAAAATAAATTTGGTATTACAAATATTTTGATACGATATCTTAATTAATAATTAAATATATGAATTAATAAATAATGCTTCATACACCCTATATCGAGCATTTTATATGGTGTAGATTTGTAGGTTTAAATTCATGATTCAAAATCTTGATGACGAGAAGTTGAGGTGAGAAAAGCCATATAGAATACTAGCAGAAGTCTCCAATATTGATTGATTCAAACAAAGTATCAATTGAATGGATTCACTATAGGTTTCCTGGCCCAGCGACTAAATAAAGGGTTGTGAGTTTTCCTAGAGCTTTGGTAGGGATAAGAATAATGGAGGAGATGGTGATATCTTAATTTCTTGTATTTGGCAACTTAATTTCTTGTATTTGGCAACTTTTGATTCGATGAATTCGAGATTGAACGAGGACTAGTGAGAGTCTTCTTTTCGGTGTTTTTGAAAATAACAAGAGATTAAGTGACACGAGAGTGGCTAAGAAAACTGAAAAACCAAGCTTGAGATGGATAGGGGCTTGCGAGTTATCAAAGCGCAAGGAATGACCATAGATTGTGGTTATAATTAATAGTTATAAGTTCTCATTGTTTAACGATATTTCGATATATATACTAATCTCAATTCAATAATTTTGAATACCGAATAACATTCTCAAATCGATCCCAATTTCAATTCCTAAAAAATAACTCAGTATTCGACAATATCATATAGTGATAAATTCAAAACAATATTGGGTATATCCCAAATAAAAATTTCAATCCCACATAGAGACAACTAGTGACTCTATATTGGATAAATAACACTCCAAAATCAATCACAGTCACAATTCTAAAAAATTATTTTATAAATATTATAATAACAAGCATTGGTGAATTCGATACCATATTTGTATATTGATAAATTTGATAAAATATTCATATATATGAGATATTGGTACCAAACTTTCAACCCTACTAAAAACCACCCACCAATGCATAACTGAGGATCTTGTGTAGGATCGCTAGGAAATGGGTCGTTGTTTAGTGGGCTTGAACTGGAGCTTTTATAGAACTTACAGAGTAGGAGAAGAGTGGGCTAAGCGTAGAAGACAAATTCAAGCAATTCTTTCTTTCTTTCTTTCTGTGCAAGGGCCTAATGCACATAGGCCCAGTTTCAAAAGCATGCCAGTAAAGCAAGTCGCGAGAAATTTTTTACCAAGCACGTGAAGAAATTGGGGGAAATGCCCATCAAACCCAAGTAGTGACAGGGCAGGTCGGGGCGGGTAACTCAAAATTTATATATGCTTTAGATTAAGTGAGTGTGAGGCGGGTAATATTCATGTGGGAACGGAGCGGGATGAAGCGAGACAGGTCGATCTACTTTTACATGTTATTTGAAAAACGTAAACGCAAAATATAATGTTCAAGATGGAATGAAGGGAAAACCTTTATGAATGAAAAACAGAGATAATAGAATAGGTCATTGAGTCTAATTAGTTGAAAGATCAAGTCTAACTCATTGAAAGATCAAGTCTAAACAAGTAATGGTGTGCGACAGATTTGTTCGTATTGGACTACATTGAATCGAAATGATGCTTGGACCGGATCCAACTGAACTGAACATAATATGGTATGATCCTTGGTCTTATGAATTTTACAAATATAGAAGAAAATGGACAAAATTAACATTTTGGCCAGATCAAACAGAACCAAAACGGACCGAATGCATTGGTGGCTTAATCGTTGATCCTAAAATATCTTTTACTATTGATCGCGATTCTTCTTAGTTTGGTCTGGTCCGATCTACCACACTGTTTCACACCTCTGTAAACGAGTGTTAACAGAATTTTAAATAATCGAATGAGTGATAAAAGGTTCTACATCAAACACTTGAAATAACATTGATTGAACACCTCTCATAGTCATAAGCCATAACTCTTCTTGCTTTAGATCGGATTCTCATTTATTCCAAAGTCCAACCAGCCCCATATTTTTTTTTTGATAAGTTGGAGGCCTTAGCCAAGAGAATTACATACAAGGGGAGGAAGAGTTCGAGGGACCAGCTCCATTCTGCTGGTTTGTGACGACAATGTTTCTAGTGAAGCTAAATCCTTGGATATCTTCATTTAGGATCTGTCGTAAAGCGATAGGCGGGTTCGTTAGTTCTGACAACCCGAAGGGATAGACGAGACTGTGCTTCGAGAGCCAATCCGCGACTCTATTCCCTTCGCGGTATGTATGAACAATACGAACCAACCATCCCTGAGCTAGACGACGTCTAATAACGTCAAGAATAGTTGAGTGCGGGTGAACAGGGTCTAAACGATGCTCAATTAGCTCAATAGCTGCTCTGGAAACGGTCTCAATAATGACACATCGTAGTCCGTGCTCCCACGCCAGCTTTAGACCTTCATGAATAGCCCATAGTTCTGCTAGGATCGCTGTGGAATTACCAATTTTGAAGAAGAAGCCTGTAATCCAAGTCCCGTTTGAGTCTCTAATTACACCGCCAGCTCCTGTTGTGCCTGGGTTACCTATTGCAGCTCCGTCTGTATTAATTTTGTACCACCCTGGAGGAGGTGGATTCCACCTAATTTGCACGGCGATCCTTGGAGTCACAATCTGTTGGCCGGTTAACTTGGGAGTTGGAGCGTTCCAGGCATCGGTCCAAGCTGCTGCTGTCGAAATGATTGCGTTGGCCAGGGAGGAAGGCGTCAACACTTTTGCTCCAACCAGCCCCATATGACAATCCAATCTCATAACTGCAGGAGTGAGGATTAATTGCTGAAGGAAGGAAAGAAGGCGTGCACGATTCAAGACAGGCTCAACCAAATCCCGAGGACTATCGGATTAGTTAATGAAAGCTGTTTGGCTGGGGATGGGCAGAGGCCAGAGGCAGAGGCAGGTGCGGCTCTGTTTCACTCATCATTCATGTCATGATGATATGGTAGGTTTCTTGATAAAGGAGCACTCTCCCTCCCTCCTCCCTCTTTCAGTTTTCATTTCATAGCAGAGAGATCGGATTCTCCACAAACAAACAAATGATAATACTTGCTTCCAATCAATTTCCACCCATTCATTGAAAATAAACTGTGATTTGGGGTTCTGACTCGGTTGGAATTTGGAACTCTTCCTATCCCTATGCAGGTTGTTTATACTCTTAACTACAATCAAACTTGAGATAGTCACCGTGATCTATGTTAGAATCCAAACAGAAAAATTAGAGTTATCGATTTGGCTGAGTCGCGGACTAGGTCGCTCTCTTTAAGACGTTCGCGGCACTGCCTTCGTTGCGCACGACAGACTATCAGCCGGTCGCCTCCAGGATAAAACAGCCACTCTAAATTTGTTGCTCATCGGTTTTGTGCGAAAACCGGAGCTCTATGAAATCACTCTCTATCTCGTGTTTCTGCTCTCTGAGGTGTGTTTAGAAGGTCTGGGGCGTCTCCTATTTATAGGAGCAAAAAACCTAGAATATTCCCTCTTTCTTTGGGAATAAGTCATATTTTAATTAGAGAGATAATTACTCCCATAATTAAAATATAATATATTAAGATAATTATTCCTAATTATCTCCATAATATTCCTTTTATTAATTATCCATCTTATTTTCGTATTATGGGAAAATACTGGATAATTAATTAGAAATTTCATTATAGCTTTTCAAAGCTATTCATCCCAACAATCCCCCACTTGAATAGTTTGAAACTATCTCTGAGCATCAACAGTTCCATAAGATCAGGCATAAACTAAGGTATCGCGAAGATTTGAACCTTAGCGTAGTGGTTACATTTCCGATTTCATAAGGGTGACTCGTAGTCTTGAACCCTATCTCAGACAATGTAGCACACCGGATCTTTTCATTGAGTGATATTCTCTCATAGGCCGTGCGTTTATGGCCATGCACGTTATCCCGGTTTAGTGAACGCTCTAGCAATTTTGTGCCTCCAAAGTTCCATAGGGAGCGGCCCCACTCCCACATTCACATAGGTGAGTCTATCAGAAGTACCCCCAAAGTAAAGTACTTCACTCCACATAGAGTATAGATCTCATTAAGAGTTTAACTCAACCTCCAAGGCTTTGGGATTCATGATTCACTATGCATGAACTTTTCTCAATATTACTCATGACTTGTTATTACCCATTGAATCCGTTTCTTGGGATCTCCAGTCTATGCGGTCGGGTTACCATCACTTGTAATCCATGGTTCGGTAGGCATAAGTCTCATACCCTTCGTGGTATTTTGGACTTTTCTCTCTAGGTAATCCTTTCGTCAAAGGATCAGCTAGATTCTGTTAGGATCTCACATGATCCACCCTCATTGCTCCTATCGTTAGGAGTTCTCTTACAGTACTGTGCTTACGACAAATTTGTCGTCTCTTTTCGTTCTAGATGAAATCTATTTCATTGTCCTAGTAATCTGGATCTCCGAGCATAACACTTGCTTCATTCAGATCTTTCACATTTAAAATTCTCAATCATCATGGTTTTTCAATATTGACATCACGAGTCTTTGTATCAAAGATCGACGTGTCATTCATAATGCAAGTGTCATTCTCAAATTTGTACTAAATGCACTTGTCACTTTCACTTTTAAAACCATGAGAGAGAACCAGTTTATTCATGTCATCGTCTTAGAGTCTATTTCAAATCTTACAATGATTTGTCTAACTATAGACTCCCTAAGCATGTTCAGGAATAACAACCCTATAGGTTTTCCCATGTAGATTTTCCTATCTAAATCACCATTCACATAAACATATTTAACATTCCATCTGACGCACAACACTAGCAATCAGAACATACATGAATGTTATTCTACATATGGTGAATAGATAACAAGAAAATTTACAAATTTTTCCTTTTCGCTTAAAGCCTTAGCTATTAGGCGATCCTTATACTCATAAACTAAACCAATAGGTTTCACTTTTCTTTTAAGAATCCATTTATTACCCATGACTTCATTGCCAAGAGGTAATTCTCAAAGATGCCAAATCTTGTTCGATTCTATCGATAAATTACCCAAGGCTTTATAGCCGAGAGGTAACTCTACAAGATTTTAAGTCTTATTAGACTCCAATAATTCCATTTTGTTAATAATAGATTTACCCACAAATCTGCATCTTTATGGAAGTTCGAACTTCTAGCAGACTTGTAGGATCTTTCTTTCTTAAGGTGTAAATAACAAATTCATAACCAAAATCTTTTCGCGATTTATGGTTCATTTGTCTCTTCTGAGTTCATACCCAGATTCATCACCCCCACTAGTTATCCATTATTTCTAATAGTAGGCAGGATATCACCCCCACTATTTCTTAATATAAATGGAATCTATTGACATCAATGATTTTCACAAACTAATGAGTATTTCGTTTCATAGGCTTATGTGTTTTACAGTAACTTACACACTCATATGCTCTTCTAGTTATCATGTCACTGATTCTCTAACGCTACAGCATGTATGCCACATATCGAATAATCAGTGCAATCATAATGAAACTAGGCATTTCAAACTATTTTGAATAACTAGTTAGACAATCAGAGCAATAAATTATTTATTGTCTTTTCCATCAAGTTTACCCATATCAACATAAATCAGATCTATTGATTCTGATTCTCTAACCACATATTTTATGGGTCATTTTGCTTGGATACAAAATTTTTATTTATCTCAAGCGTTCGAGAATAATATGGGAATGTTACTTTAGATATTCTAATTCTTTACAAGGACACACACGTCTCAAAAAAGAATCCATCTTAGATCGTCTATCACAGACATGCCTTGGGGCGCTAGTATCCAACAACCATTCTCCAGAGTTACCATTAAGGCTAACCTCTGTCATCACCTAAACAATTATTATTGCCAAATCCTCTTCTTTAATCAAGTTAACACAATACTATGTTAAACTTGCTCTAACACTTTCGTGTCATATGACCTAGTTTTTCTCAAATTTAATTGAGAAACATAGCGTCATTCTTAGAGAATTGTGTGACAATCTTATGGTTACCACGATGGGTACCATTCTAATTGGTGTGGATCTGGTTCAACTTGCTGCTCTCATTCTTGAAACTTTAATGTTTCACAGCAACCTAAGTGGTTCGTGTAGTACTGATAATAATACTTCTTATAATATCGTTATTATGGGCAATAAACTCATTCTATTCCCATATATTCTTCACATATATGCATGCATTTAAACAAAATCATTCTACTCCATAACATGTATTCAATTTATACTCTAATCATCGAGGTAATACACCTCAATATCGACATATACATGCATCAATTCTATTTTTACTTTCTCACATTCATATGGTTCTCAATACCATGCATAGAGCTTAATGAAACTAAATAAAAGGGAGCCAGCTTCCTAATTAACCTTATCCAGGTAATTAAACCTTGTCCCGTCCACGTATTCAAATTCCAATGGCTTCCTTTTAGTGCTTCCGTTAATTCCTGTTTCAAGGAATCTCAAACCAAAAAACAATGTAACAGGAACAATCAATTGTAAAGGTGCAATTAATTTGTCCGAGACGGAATTGAGGGCACAAAAATTACTCCATCATCTTTTTTTCTAATTGCCAACGTCTTATCACCTTGCGTGCGTCTCGAATCTCGATTACAAGCTCCCAGACCGAGATTTGCAAAAGGGATCACGAGCTCAACGGCGAGCATGCCAGGGCGAGATTTGCGAAGCCAGATGCGATAATCTGTTCGGTCGATTTGACAGTAACACACGTCTTAAAATTGTTAGAAACCAAACAGAAAAATTAGGGTTACCGATTTGGTTGAGTCGCGGACTAGGTAGCTCTCTTTAAGACGTTCGCGGCACTGCCTTCGTTGCGCACGGCAGACTATCAGCCGGTCGCCTCCAGGATAAAACAGCCACTCTAAATTTGTTGCTCATCGGTTTTGTGCGAAAACCGGAGCTCTATGAAATCACTCTCTATCTCGTGTTTCTGCTCTCTGAGGTGTGTTTAGAAGGTCTGGGGCGTCTCCTATTTATAGGAGCAGAAAACCCAGAATATTCCCTCTTTCTTTGGGAATAAGTCATATTTTAATTAGGGAGATAATTACTTCCATAATTAAAATATAATATATTAAGATAATTATTCCTAATTATCTCCATAATATTCCTTTTATTAATTATCCATCTTATTTTCGTATTATGGGAAAATACTGGATAATTAATTAGAAATTTCAATATAGCTTTTCAAATCTATTCATCCCAAAAATCTATACTCGGATATCCTTATTTGGTCTTTAATAGAGTGGAACAAGCTATGAGGAAGAGGGGTGGCCACCGTAATCTATGCTCAGACGCTCAAATTAGTACGATAGAAGAAATGGTTTATCTAAAGTAGAGAGAATAGAGTTTACAGAGAGAACCATGTGTGATGGATGTGGGAAGGGAAGAGAATCCCTCTAGTTTAGAGGCTTAAGTGTCTTTATATAAGAGCTAGCGAAATTATAATAATTTTAAAAAATAATTCGTTGCACGAATTGAAAGTTAAATGTTGATTATATTTGTTAGGTTGAAGTATGAATGCTTACATTACATGTTTATGTTATTTTTTAAATTCAAATATAATTTTTTAGATGTTGAATTTAAAGTTGTATTTAAATATGGATTTCCATTTTATTTGGAATATTGTATTTTATTTAAATATGGATGTGAATTTTAGACAAATTGTCTTCAAATATAGTAGGGCTAATACCACTACAACACTCGAACTATAAAAAAAAGAATCACTTGTGTCCTATTTTCTTCAATATTCAAATCGTATCCCGTTGTATGATGCTTTTGTGACGTTTGTATCTTGAACTTTGCGTTGATCGTTTGAGATAACTGTTGACCAGACGGTGGTCAAAGCAAATATAATTTTAGTTGATGTGGCAAAAATGTGGCACCCACATAAATGCCACGTCATTGACACATAAGAATTTTTACTTTATATTAAAATTAACAACAACAAAATGTAAAGGAAATCCCTTCATCTCGCCCCTTCATTATTTTCAGAGTACTAAAAAAATGAGGGAGTTAGGTAAAACCTAAGATTTTGGGATTGAAGGATTATGTTGGATTTTGTGATATTGGATTTGTGTTGTATTTTATAAATTGCTTGTTTGCTTATTGGATTTCAAAATGGATTTATATTCCTTTGATTTATTAGTTAAAGGAGGAATTTACCTTCCTATCCTTAATGAAATCTTAATTGTGTTGTTGTCGCGACTGTTTTCTGTAGATCGGAAAATTGGAGGATTCGACAAAGTAAGAATGAACACGAAACACGATTTACGTGGTTCACAAACACGATATGTGTTAGCTAGTCCACAGGCAGGAGAGAGCCAGTTTCACTATACTTCGAGAAGATACAGATTACAGAGGAGTATGTGAAGTATTTATAATACTTCTCCATTTGGTCTAACCCTAATCCAATCTAGTAAAGGAAAACGGTTACAACCATGCCCAGAACAGCAAACTCAAACGTGTATCGACCCATACATCGTGGATATCCAGTCGTAACTAGATAGTCCGATTCAAGTTACATCAACAATTGTACATATATATTTGGTTGAAGGAGGAATTTACACCACACTACCACATGTGACTAGAAATCTTCGCTATCTTTAAAAAGCCAACATAAGCCTTTGCATATATACTATTGCTCTAATCTTGTACGACAAAACAAAAATAATTATTGGGTATAATTAATCCAATGAAATATATGAAAGAGTCATAGGCAAATAGTCAAGCGAAACAATGAAGTTGTTTTCTTAAAAAGTTACAACTATTTGTTGAGTGTTGGTGAAGAACTACAAACATATAACAATGATAGATGAGGGAAAAAAGAGAATAAGAAAAATGGATTAGGTTATTTGAGAAATTTCACATCATGTATTTTTGCCCTTTCTTCTTCTATACACGATTGTATCCACTAGAGACCCAGAAGTACTAACGGAAGACGATGGCGACGAGGACTAACATCGACAATGAGGACGGCTACGACAAGGACTGACGAGGACAAATGAGGGAGAATAGACACAATTGTGATTCCTCGGTTTGTTGGATTTAGATGTATTGGCTTCTTGTGGTTGATGCAGACGTGCAAATCATCCACGCTGGGCGCAGGCTCCAGATTTTGACTTATGGAGCGGGGAATCTTAGAGCGACAGTGGTGATAGGCAATAGATGTGATTTCAGACAAAAAGTTGCAAGGAATGGCGACGGTTGTGTGTGAATTGGAGAAGACACCACTTATTGGAGTTCGATTCATAGGGAAGGAGTGTCGGCAGAAAATTGGGGGAAGATGCTTGAAAATCCCTTGATTCCTTGCTGCCACCAATCATTGTCGACACCCCCTGCTCATCCCTCAATCCCTTCTTCCACTCCCACTCTCCCAACATTCCCGCCAATTCTCCCCCCCCCCTACTCAGATATGATAGGCAAGCTCTATAGCTTCAGCGAATCCTCTACCGCCTCTCCTTCTCCTCCTCACCTGTTGCCAGACAATGATTGGTGGGAGAAGCAGGTCTGAGTGCACATATCGGAGGATTGAAGTCTAATTGATGGGGACGAAAATTCTTGGAGTGGTTGTCTTAGTAGAATAGAATGACAATATAAGTGACATTTTTCTGTTAAATACTAACGATCAACGCCGGTCAACACTAACAAAAAAATAGTTGGAATGGAATATTGAATAAAATAGTTCGGGTGTTGTAGTGGTATTAGCCAATATTTTATATAAATGGCTAAAGTCATTTTGTGTTAATGATTTCTCACTTCCCTACGTATTTTGCTAAAACCAGCAAGAGAGGCATAAACAGGTGTACCTCTTGCCAAATCAACATAACAATATAAACTGGTTTGACAACCTTGATCATTATACTTTATCATAAAAAATTGCTATTTTTGGACTAATGAAAGTGGGTGAGGGCCATCTTTTGATTTTATAAACAAATGCTAAAACCACATGACCGCCTCGTCTCACCTCAGAAAAAACCCTACACCGCGAATCTGTCACACTCTTCAATTTTATCTTTGACTCTTTGAGCGATTCAAATCTCCAATTACTAAAGTAACATGTAACATCTCATTCTAGAGAAAGCTCGACGAGATCATAAATGGCGAAGAAAAGAACTGGAACAGAGAAGGGTATTTGTAGAGAGATGTTGGAAAAGGAAGGGAAAGGAGAAAGAAGAAGACAAAGAGGGGGGAATATTCATCCGTTAAGGTATTTTGTTAGCCAGCGATCAACTGTTTATGCTTATCATTTTGGAAAATTACCAACAGCCCCAAAGTTCCCAAATGATTTTTACAATCATGTCTAAGCATCTCAATCTCATACTTTCGTCTATTTGTGTTTGAGAAAATTCCATTACAGGACTCCCTCCTTTGTAGTATACTTGTCCTCAAGTCTGGAATGTTGGAAATTTGTTGTGAAATTGCTCCAAAAACTCTCAAATAGCATCAACCTCATCTTGGTGTGTCTAGTAAATTAGAACCTGAGTTACTACTTATTATTGTAGGCTACAAATCGGCGAGTTAAGATGGCAGCTCGCTCTATCTTCAAGATTCATGTATCATCATAATCAGGTACTGATGGCTGAGTAGTCACTAAGTTACCAGCATAATATTTGTGGAAGGATACATGGAAGGTTGTGTATATGGTAGACTCTCTACGCAACTATAAATCTTTCTCCCACATGGAAATCTCTTTCTGGGTGATTCTTATCAACCATTCGGTTTTGTCTATTCTATGCCATTGTCAGATTGTCTCTAATAAGACCAATCATCTTTTGTTGATTCTGAAGCTTCTCTACTGATGCCACAGAAGTGGAGAGCGTATTCCTTTTCTCAAAGTGAGATTAGGGTAGCCATATTAAGCTTCAAAGGGAGTCACTTGTAAACAAATGTGAAATTTTATGTAATATCACCATTTTGATAAGGCAAGCGATGAACTCTAGGGATGAGGAGAGTGGTGTATCATGCTTCTAAGGTAGTCCTCCAAGCATATGTTGAGTCTCTTAGTTACTTCATTAATTCGGGGGTTATATGTTGTGGAGTACTAAAGATCCACCCCTTGTAATTTGAAGAGCTTGGACCAAAAAGCATTAGCAAACACAACCTCACGACTCTTTCCATCAAGACTTGTGTCATAGTCACAACATTGTAAGATTTCTTAAGACTGAAGAAATGTCCATGTCTGCAGAAACAATCAATCACCACAAACACCACCAATTTCCATCAAACTTAGGCAAACCATCAATAAAGTCTATAGAAATATGATGACATGCTCTCTCAGAAACTTGTAGTGGCTGTAGTAGGCTAGGATATGGCACATTCTCTGACTTGTGCCTGTGACAAAAATTACACTCTCATAAATTCCTTCACCTGCAACTTCATTCCAGGCCACCTGAAGTATCTTTTCATTTGGTAAGTAGCTTGTACTCCTGAGTGATCTCCTACTAGAGATTCATAAAAACAAACTTCAGTAATTTGAGTCTCATTTCACCCACTAATCCCACATGGATGGCTTGTTTGTGGTACACAACCATTGCTTCACAAAATTCAGTTTGAGACCATTTTAAAGGAAATGTGACCCCCACCATCAAAGTTTGTATATTTGAATCTCATACATATGTATCCTCTAACTCAGATAGCCAGAGTGGAAAGTGATCGCTTTGCATTTCCCCAACCCTTGAAAGATGGAATGTCTTGACAAAACATCAGCAGCCTTATTGAACCGCCCTTGTCTATACTGAATCTCATAGTCTAAACCAAGTGACTTGACCATACCTTTATTTTGAATATGGTTGTGAATTTTCTGGCCAAGCAAATGTTTCAAGTTTTCATGATCTATCACGGTAACAAAAGGTCTTCCCTCCAAATAGTGACTGCAGTTGGTCACAACAAGTAGGACTGCTAAATATTCCTTCTCATATGCTGAAAATCCTTGTTGTCTAATCCTTAAAGCTTAACTAAGGTAAGCAATAGGTGTGTCATTTTGAGTCAACACAACACAAATTCCCACATCACTTTAATTTGTCTCTAGCTTTAATGGACCAGTGAAATGTGGTAGAGCCTGGAGCTTGTACCATTATCATTTCTAGGAGATCAAAGGCTCGTTGAGAAGTAGGATACTAACCAAAAGCACATTTCTTCAATAGCTCCGTTAAGAGTTTATTGATGGCCCCATAATCTTTGCCAAACTTCCAATAGTAACTTGTGAGTCACATAAAACCTTGTAGTTCCTTTACAATCGTAGGCACAAGCCAACCAAACATGTCCTCAATCTTGCTAGAATCAAGTGACACACCATTTTTAGTTATGGCGTACCCCAGATAATCCACCTTCCTTTGTTCAAATGAACACTTTGAAGGTTTGGCAAACAATGTGTGTTTTCTGAGAATTTGTAAGGTAATGGTAAAGTGTTTGGAATGGGAATCTTGGTCAAGTTTGTAGATGAGGATATCATTAAAAAAACTAGGATAAACTTTCACAAACGAACGAACAAGGGTTTGGTCTGGTGGTAATACCACTAGCCTTGAACCTGGAGGTCCCAGGTTTAAATCCATTAAGTAGTACTTAATCACAAAAGTCATTTATATCACCCTTATCTATAAAAAAACTCTCACAAATGGGGAGAAAAAATATGGTTCGTAAGGTCTTGGAGAGTAGTTGGTGCATTTGTTAAACCAAAGGATATCACCCTGAACTCAAAATATGGTTCATAAGGGTTGTAAAGTAGTTGGTTCATTGGTCAAACCAAAGAGAATCAACTTGAACTCAAAGTAGCCATGATGTGTTCTAAAGACGTTTTTATATTGATCTGCATGATTCATTCTCACTTGACGGTAACCAAAAGAAGGTCGAGTTTGGTAAAGAATTTGGCACCCCTAGCTCATCTAACAGGTTATCAATGATTAAAATAGGGAATTTATCTTTGATGGTGATGGAATTTAGTTTCCTTTAGTCAATGCAAAATCTCCAGGTTCCATCTTTTTAAGTACTAAAAAGGACCGGAGAGGCAAAAGGACTTCTGCGAGGTTGAACAAAACCAGCAACAAGCATTTCATCGACAAGTTTTTTTAATTATACTTTCTTTGGTAATGGATATCTCTAAGGACGTTGATTTACTGGCTCACCTGCATATTTGCGAGGGATTGTGTGGTCACAAGGACGAGAGGGAGGTGAGGAAGTTGGCTTGCCAAACACATCTTTGAACTCAGAGAGTATAGGTTGCACAAAATAAGGAGTTTTACTTGGGGAAGGTTCTGCACTCGTGGTGAACAACTGACCAACCCAAGTTTGTACTTTCTGCATGATCAACTTGTGAAAATTCTATCCAGACCTATTTACAGGCCTTCAATTAGGATTTTTGAGGAGAGAAATTGTAGCTTCTGCGTCATACAACTAATTAGAGAGCTCCAAACACTTAGCCGACGAATCAGAAAGCTGCAAGGTAACTTCCTGACGAAGTTGAGGTGCCTCGTAAAACGACAACAATGGCGTCATTTTCCATTATGGGTCGTTGTTTTAGGACCTATTTCTTTAAGACTATCCTTCATCGATTCCCAGCTCCACCAACTGGTTCTCGATGTCCACTTCGGTTACCAAGTGGTCCACTAGTATGCTTGACTTGAAAATTCACAAAGCGGTACCAAAAGCGCATCAAACCCTCAAAATCAAACCTATGGTTGCTAAAAGTCACTTGAAACATTTATAGCACAAATTCAAGGTATTATGACGATAATTATATGAAATGAATGCACTTTGGATCATAATACGAGGTCTAGAATAACTCATTCTACGTGTCATAAAATAACCCCACACTTGAACTTTGCTTGTCCCCAAACAAACCTAAACTCGACATCCTCCAAATCATGAGACCTCTATGATGACACGTGAGTTTTATCCGTACTCTTGAAAACACATCCTTAAGTTGGCAATTATATCATACGGGTGGAATTTTTACTTGTACTAGAGAGGAACTAGCATCATCTCATAGGCCTACCCCACCAAGAATCAACTAGTATCTCTTCCAAAACCCGGGTTTTTCTAAGGATAGGATGCCTTCAGCGGCATCGTCTTTTGATTTAGACTTGACGTGGTAGAATTTCGAATGTATGAAGCTATATATCGACCCCATTTAATAGCTTTAGCCTTTAAGCCCAGATGACTCCTTCCTTTGAGGAGGAGTTTGTGAACTCGGAAAGGATGGTAGGAAGCACCAATCCATACGTTTTTCTTAAGATGAATTCAAGTCTCATGACAAGGACATTATTCATAGCCCATACACTAGCCTCCCTAAATCACGTATCAACGCAAAGACTAGCAATTCAAAGTATGATGAACTTCGAATTTGCTATGGGTTGTGGCATTACTCGAAATTTTTGAAATTGGATGCACAAATGCACACACAAAACTCGTTCCCTAAATGCATGAACATTTACACAAGCATGGTATATAACATGAAGCATAAACTACCTAAATCCCACCCCACACTTTAAATGAGACAATGTCCTCATTGGACCAAACAAGGAGTGGAGAGAAAAGTAGAACGAAGTTACCAGTTTCGCCGAACTCCATGCAACTCAGCTAGTTCCTTAGTTGTTCGTCACGAACTACGAAAAGTGTAAAACGGAGCGAGCAAGTGCGTCATCTCCTCCTCTAGAGAAAAATCTAAGTGGGTCATCTAAATAGCTCTCTTAAGGCAATCCAACTCAAGAATGAGTAGTAGAGAGCCTCCAATGCAAGCCAACATGCTAAAGGCAAGGCCACAGTGGCATTGATATCGTGATAAGCGACAAGCACGCACATGGCCGACTCGGTAAGTGCTTGTATCGTCACAGAAATGTGAAATACACAACTAATGGTCATGAGAAAACATATGAAAGTGAAATGGTGACGTCCTCACTACCCCATAAGAAGAAGAGAGGTTTCCTAGGGCTTACCAAAGCACCAGTCAAGTATCATCGTGAGGCGTTCTTGAAGAGAGTGTCATTAGACGAAGCCCAACTAATCATTCACACTTTATTTCCTTCCATATCAAAGCCATGAAGGAGCTTAGATTTGGACTAGAAAACCAATGTCGAGCTAGACACCCACACATGCGAGCTATATGTCATGGCACAAATAGAGATCCCTTTTCCTCGATCCATACGCATATAACAAGCATCCACCAGACGAGGCAATCATCGAATCATACACCTCCTCTAATCCCAACTACATTGCAACACATACAAAGAATAACACGCTCAAAAAATATGGCAAGGTAGCATAGAAGCTAGCTATCATAAGCATTGGACAAATATAAAATTTTGCCTTATTTTCTGCTCCAAACTTAAAACTTTTATATACAAGCTTTAATACTCAACACCAATAATAATCATATTGCTAATGGGTGAGGGACCTCAGCTGGACCAAGCCCATTTATCTTGGAGCCATGTCCAAACAAAAGCTAGAGCCTCTGCAGTCTGCAGTCTGCACTCTGCAAAAGGACAATTCTCTGTGTGATTCGCCGATGAAAAAGAAAAGTAAAAAATGAGGGAATCCCATCCCATCGCACCCATCTCTGCTCTCTCTGCTCATTTTTCAGCGGTAGTGGAATTCATTGAAAATCATAATAATGCATCGTGGAGAGGGAAGAAGAAGGCCCTCCTTCTGCTCAGAAGGACATTGTCATGGCGTACGTTTCTTACATTATATGCATACGTATTAGATCCCACTGCTCACACTTCACTTTGCTATTTGAGTTCCTCGTGTACACTTCTTCAAGTCCCCAACTCTGTTTTTCTTTTTCCCCCAAACCCCAACTGAAGAAAGAGCAGCTTTTTCCTCCTATCCCATGGCCATCACCGCCACCCTAATTAATTGAGAAAGGAACTGTTCTCCACCTGCCACAACACCAGCTTTCCCATTTTTCCACCCTTCACATCACATCCTTTCTTTCTTTTGCCTTGGTTTTTCTCTTTACACAGCCAGTTCAATTCTTGGGTAGCTTGCTCTGTTTTTGAACATCCACATCCTGAAAACCATTTACTTCATGCATTATTCTGTTCCTCTGTCACAACTCACAAACGAATGAAACCCACTTGTTTACTCTCATGGCGGGTTTGTTTGATTAATAAATTGGAGAACCCAAAATCCCAGTTTTGGCCTTTGGGGGAGAAGAAGTTAATGAGAGAGAGAGAGAGAGAGAAGGGGAAAGCAACTGGCAGAGGGAAATAAGGAACTGGCAGTAGAGTAGTACACTGTAGTGTTACAGTGTGATAAAGAAAGATACAGAGAGATCTTCAAAAAATTTGTATTTTCCTTTTTGTTGAGACAGGGCTTGCCAAAACAGGGGGTCTGCTGCTTCCTGTGAAGCGACAGCTCAGCTTCAGGGAGAGCAACGCCAAGGCAGTCCCTTTCCTCAAATATAAAGCCATTTTTACAATCCACATTGATTATGGGAAGTGAAGTATTGGGTATGGAAGATTTACAGGTAATTAGCAACTAATGAAGAACTTGCTTATAAAAACCGAGCAGGGTAATTAGCAACTAATGAAGATTTTACAGGTCTCACTTTCAGAATTGATTGCAAAATTTGACTATTGACCCCACCAGAAATAAAAGCAAGCCGTTTCCCCTTTTTTCTCTGTTGAGAGCTTTTCGTGGTCCACTGGTCAAGCTTTCGTCACGGTTCTGGGGATCCATATGGGTCATAAGGATTATGGGGGGAAGAAGAAGAAGAAGAAGAAGAAGAAGAAGAAGAAGAAGAAGAAGAAGAAGAAGAAAAGGAACTGCCAAACTGAAACGCTTGGCTTCATTCATTGCTCCTCCTGCTTCACCTCTGTTCTTATCTCAACTAACTCCCCCTAATTTTCTGGCCTTACAATTTGGTCCTCTTACTACTACCTTTTGTCATGCATAGGGTCATAGCACGTTGGAGAAATTGGTAATTATTGCTTATATGGTTGGTGGCTGGCTTTTACGGTAATGGTGGCTGGCTTATTATGAATAGCAATGAGTTTCTGAGGAGGAAATTATTCAGAATCTATACCATGTAGCCAATGATTCAATGGTTTCTCCCTTTTAGTGTACAAAAAAGTGCTATAATAACTTCCCATTTGGGTCTATAAGACTACTTAATATGTAAAATAAGCCTAGCAAAAAAAAAAAAAAAAAATAGGAAGAAATGGGAAAATTTTATGAAGAAGGGAAGTTAGCTACAATACTTATGAACATTTGAGTATAAATTTTCTTTCATCATTAGATCATTTATATCTCGTAATTTATCATCGAAAATTATAAAATCACTTCAACATTTTGCTTTGATTCCTATAATACACCAACCCAATTGAGCAGAACACCAACCCAATTGAGCAGAAAGAACATCCAATCATGCTCCCCATATGAGCCTGGATTCGTAGACTAAAGATTAGGGGTAGGTAGAATCAAATAGTTTAACAATGCCAAAAAAATTGTACACCATCCAACCAAAAGCAATCCCTAGAGAACTCTATAAAGACAAACCTCAATGCCACAGCAATCAGAAAACCAGTGGCCAAAATCATCAACCAAAAGAAAAAAGCAAAGGGGATGGAGATGGAGATGAGGAAAAGGACAAAATCCGGACTCTGAGCAAAAGCAAGTAAGTGATTGGTCTTTTTGGATCGCATTGGAAAAGTAATGGGTCCAGATGGAGTATTACCCAATAATTTGGGGGCTTATCTGATATTAAACAACATGGATTATCCGTAATACGGTTACAAAACATGATAAAACCAAACCAGTGCCTTATGTCACGTGAGTTGCGTGTGCCGTTCCCATCTGACTGACAGACAGGTACCATAGTCCAAAACCCCTCTCTTTTGGCAAATTACAATCCCAGTCCTCCTCCCTCACATTTTCCCTCCCTTCTTCCTTCTTCTCCCCTGCAGCTATGGCCGTTTGGGTTTAAGCTTTCTTTTTCTCTCCTTCTTCCTTCCTGTCCTTCAATGGGATTTGACTTCTTACAGCCTAGCCCTTATCTTTCTCGTCTCACAAAAACTGTTTCTTCTTCTTCTTCTTAAACTTAGACATTCCCCTCTCTTTCTCTCTCTGCCTCTCACCTAAAAATGGAGCTTGGGAAGAAGCTACTGGGATTCGCCATTTTCATGGTCTTCTTCTTCTTCACTTCCTTCGCCTCTTCCGTTCCGAACCCAGACGCAGAAATCCTCTTGTCGTTCAAAGGGTCACTCCAAAACCCCATCTTTCTGTCCTCATGGAACGATTCAGTCCCTCACTGCAGCTGGGTCGGCGTGAGCTGCCAACTCGGCCGGGTCACGTCGCTCGAACTCGCTTCCACTTCTCTTAGAGGCCACATTCCGGCTTCGGTTTTCTCTCTCTCAACTCTCGTCTTCCTCGACCTTTCTTCCAACGCTCTGGTCGGCGAAATTCCTCCCCAAATCGGCCAGCTGAAGCGCCTGCGACAGCTGTCACTGTCTCAAAACCAACTGTCCGGCGAAATACCGGGCGAAATTAGCGGGTTGACTCACCTGCGGTCGCTGAAACTCGGCCTCAACTCCCTCACTGGCGAAATTCCGGCGGGAATCGGGAGTTTGACCAGATTGGACACTCTGGACCTTTCCGGCAACGGACTCTCCGGAGCGTTGCCTGTTGAGCTCGGAGAGTTGACGCAGCTGCAGTTTTTGGACCTGGGGAACAACCGTTTCTCCGGGCATCTTCCCGGCGCTCTGTTCACAAAGCTGCAGTCTTTGACGTCACTGGATATCTCCAACAACTCCTTCTCCGGCTCAATCCCGCCTGAAATCGGTAACCTAACTTCTCTGGTTGATCTCTACATCGGCACCAACTCGTTTTCCGGTCAGCTCCCGCCAGAAATCGGCGCCCTTTCTCGGTTGGAGAATTTCATCGCGCCTTCTTGCTCAATCGCCGGCCCGTTGCCGGACGAAATCGCCGGGATGAGCTCACTCAGCAAGCTTGATCTTTCTTACAACCCGTTGGGCTGCAGAATTCCAAACTCAATCGGGCAATTGAAGAACTTGACCATGATGAACTTGGTCTACGCAGAGCTCAACGGTTCCATCCCCGCAGAGCTAGGAAGCTGCCGGAATTTAAAGATGCTAACTCTCTCCTTCAATTCCCTTTCTGGCTCTCTCCCGGAGGAACTCTCCGGCTTGCCACTGCTCACTTTTTCTGCCGAGAAGAACGAGTTCACCGGTCCGTTGCCTTCTTGGTTTGGCAAATGGACACAAATGGAGTCCCTATTGCTTTCCGGCAACAAATTCGAAGGCAGGATTCCCACCGAGATCGGCAATTGTTCTTCGCTGCAGCATATCAGCCTCAGCGACAACTTATTGAGCGGCGAGATACCCAGGGAGATCTGCAATGCTGTGTCCCTCCAGGAAATCGATCTCAATGGCAACTTCCTGTCAGGTAATATGGATGAAGTGTTTTTGCACTGCAGCAATTTGACCCAATTGGTTCTGGATGATAACCGGCTCGGTGGGGGCATCCCGGGTTACTTAACTGACCTTCCGTTGATGGTGATCGATCTCGATTCGAACAATTTCTCTGGTTCAATTCCTGTGAGCCTCTGGAGTTCAGAGACATTGATGGAGTTTTCAGCTGGGAATAACCAATTGGAGGGTATTCTGCCAAGAGAGATTTGGAAGGCTGGTTCTTTGCAGCGGCTGGTGCTTAACAATAATCAGCTGAGGGGAACGATTCCGAAGGAGATTGGAAACCTCACAGCTCTCTCGGTTCTGAATTTGAATTCCAATTTCCTGGAGGGATCGATTCCTTCCGAGCTAGGGAACTGTGGCTCCTTGACCACATTGGACCTTGGAAACAACCGGCTCAATGGTTCGATACCCGATCAGCTAGCTGATTTGGGTCAGCTCCAGTGCCTGGTTCTGTCTCACAACAACTTATCAGGACCCATTCCTTCCAAGCCTTCTTCGTACTTTCGAGAAGCGAATGTTCCTGACCTGAGCTACCTTCAACACCGTGGCGTACTTGATCTGTCATACAACATGTTGTCCGGTCCGGTTCCGGTGGAGTTTGGTAATCTTGTGGTAGTAGTTGATCTCCTGCTCAACAACAACATGCTCTCAGGTCTGGTACCTCAGCTCTTCTTATAAGCCTGCATATTGCTCGTCATTTCTGCTAATGATAATTAAACATTCTATGCTTTCAGGTGAAATCCCAGGTTCTCTTGCTGAGTTGACTAACCTCACCACATTGGATTTGTCTGGGAATCGGTTGGCCGGTTCGATTCCAGCTGAATTCGGAGGATGCTCCAAGCTTCAAGGTCTGTACATTGGGAACAATCTGCTCTCAGGAACTATTCCTGCTTCTTTGGGTGGATTGGGAAGCTTGGTGAAGCTGAATTTGACAGGGAATCAGTTGCATGGCTCTGTTCCAACAAGTTTTTCCAACTTGAAAGAGCTCAGTCATATGGATCTAAGCTTCAACGACCTAGATGGCCAGCTGCCTTCAACTCTTCCAGAAATGCTGAACTTAGTAGGGTTGTTTGTTCAGCACAACAGAATTTCTGGCTTTCTGGACCAGTTCCTCTCCAATTCTGTTTCTTGGAGGATCGAGACGCTGAACCTCAGTCACAACATGATCAATGGAGAACTTCCAGCATCCATAGGAAATCTCTCCTTCCTGTCCCGTCTGGATCTCCATGGAAACATGGTGACAGGTTCTATTCCTCCTGAGATAGGGAATCTTCTGCAGCTGGAGTACTTGGACGTGTCAATGAATCGACTTTCCAGCCAGATTCCGTCCAATGTTTGCTCCCTCTCCAATCTCCTCTACCTGAACATGGCACAGAACAGCTTGGAAGGTCCAGTCCCCAAAGTTGGGATTTGCTCAAACCTCTCAAAGGTTTCACTTCAAGGCAACAACAAACTCTGTGGAGGAGTCCTAGGCACACATTGCGAAATCAGCAGAATAGAGAAGTCATCACTCCTGATTTGGTTGGTTTCCGGGTTAGCAATTGGATTCACCATTCTCAGCCTGACAATCGCCTTCTGCCTACGACAATGGGTCAATTCAGGCAGCAGGCGAAGCAATGCTGAGGAAATTGAAGTGAGCAAGCTGGACAGCTTGATCGATCAAAACCACCTCTACTTCCTCAACAGCAGCAGGTCAAGGGAGCCATTGAGCATCAATGTGGCCATGTTCGAGCAGCCGCTTCGGAAGCTGACCTTGGGGAACATCCTGGAAGCCACCAACAACTTCAGGGAGACCAACATAATCGGTGATGGCGGGTTTGGCACCGTCTACAAGGCCACACTCCGAAACGGTAACAAAGTAGCAGTGAAGAAGCTGAGTCAAGCAAAAGCACAGGGGGACAGAGAATTCGTTGCTGAAATGGAAACCTTGGGGAAGGTCAAGCACCAGAACCTTGTTTCTTTGCTCGGCTACTGCTCGTTTGGCGAGGAGAAGCTGCTGGTCTATCAATACATGGTGAATGGCAGCTTGGACATGTGGCTTAGGAACAGAACTGGCAGGCTGGAAGTGCTTGATTGGAACAAGAGGCTCAAGATTGCAGTGGGTTCAGCTCGTGGGCTGAAGTTCCTCCACCATGGATTCCACCCCCATATCATCCACAGAGACATCAAGGCCAGCAACATACTCCTGAATGAGGATTTCGAGCCCAAAGTCGCAGACTTTGGCCTCGCGAGGCTGATCAGCGCGTGCGAGACCCACGTCAGCACCGAGATCGCAGGCACCTTGGGTTACATTCCCCCAGAGTACGGCCAGAGTGGTAGGTCGACAAAGAAGGGCGACGTCTACAGCTTCGGGGTCATCCTGTTAGAGCTTGTGACGGGGAAGGAGCCCACGGGACCTGATTTCAAAGAAGTAGAAGGTGGGAACTTGGTGGGGTGGGTTCTGCAGAAGAGGAAGAAAGGGGAAGCCGTGGAAGTCCTCGATCCAGCAGTGGTGAATGCGGACTGCGAAGGTGCAATGCTTAAGGTTCTGCAGATTGCTTCTGTGTGCTTGGCTGAGAACCCAGCTAGAAGGCCAACTATGGAGGAAGTGTACAAGTTGTTGAAAGGGGTTTGATCTTGGTTTGACTGGACTTCTGTAAGAATAAGTAGATAGGTTTAAACAAAGATTATAGACGAAGACATGAAGTTTAGTTGAACTTGTTCTGGATACTACTAATCCCCATCAGTTTGCTAATATAATTTACAGAAGTTTGATAACAATCTGTTCTGGTTTAAGCTTTTGGTTTTTGCTTTGATAGGAGGAAGCACTAAGCAGTGTGTTGAATGAATCTGTAGAAAGTGTAAAGGAAAAGAGAAGGAATAGAGTGGGCTTGAGTTGAAATTGTGCTCGCAAGCCGAGCCCGTAATCATTGGGCCAAGGAGTATATCATCAGCCCAACCCAGAGGCTGTCTTGTTCAGCTACCACGATAATTCGGGCTGGACTGGATGAGCTGAGGTGGCACTTTCTGTTTATCCAATTGGCCTACCCCCAACCTTGCACTTCTTTTCTTGCATAAATCAACGATTGTGTATGGTCACCCCTCTTATCAAACCGGATTAAATCTAACACATAGATCAGACCAAATCAGATCAATTATAATGTGGTTCGATTCTCGGGGTCATAAACTTATAAATACTAACGAAACGCGATCAAAAGCAAATATTAGACAAGATCAAATGCACTTTCATTCCAATTTTAACCAATGAAGGATCATACTTGTTGGTGTGACTTGAATCGGACTATCAGCCCGCAGTGTATGGACTCAATGTTATTTGGGTTCGGATTCTGAGTTTGATCTGTAACCGTTTCCTTTGCCAAATTGGATTAGGTTTAGACCCACATGGAGAAGTACTACAAATACTTCTCATACTCCTCTGTAATATCCTCGATATAGTGAAACTAGCTCTCCCTCGTCCGTGGACTAGCTAACACACATCGTGTTAGTGAACCACGTAAATTGTGTGCCGTATTTTTATTCTCGCTTACGTATTCTTACTTTATTGATTCCGACAGATTTCACGATCCATAGCTGTGCGTTTATAACAATACACTTATCGAAAACCTCATTACTTGAAACGTCGTCCATTGGGGGTATCAAACACGCCAACCGTTTGTTTTAGTCATGTGCTTGATGATGGCTGAAGCAGAAGCTTAGTCAAAGCCCCATTAGCAGGCGTAACCAGTCGACTTAACTTCCTTCTCCGTAAATCTGAGGCACTAATTAATTAATCAACAAAAGAAAAAAAGAAACGCCCACCTTTTCCCTCTTTTCCCGCCATCACTTTCTCCCCTCTCCTTTTTCCTGGCGAGAGAAGAAGAAACTAGTAGAAACATAAATGGAGAAGAAGAAAGAAAAAAAAAGTCTATGAGAAACTTCCTGAAGTCGGCCCCAAGGTTTAAGCAGGCCACGTGGTCCCATTCAGCACGTGCCATTCCCCAGTTCCGATTCTCGGATCCCGTTCCCGCCCACCCCGGCGACTATTCCTTCCCTTCTCCGCCACCTGTTCTAACTTCTATCCTCTTTTCTCTACCCCAATTCTAATTTTCGCAACAGAACCAAAAACAAAACTAACAGATATAATTTACGAGTTAAATTAATTAATTACACACCCTCTGATTCGCCCTGTGAATCTGCTTCAGCCACGGCGTCTCTCCGTTCTGACAATCCCCCGGCTCCGACTTCACCACCTCCCCCGGCGGCTGCAGCTGCAACTCCGTCTCTCCGTCCTCCTCCATCGCCGCCGCCGACGCACTCGTCGATTCTCCATCCCTCCCTCTCTTCGCCCCAATCGCCACCCCGAAAATCCTCGCCTCCTCCAACTCGCCCACACTCCGCTTTACCGGCATCAGATCCAGCGGCGGCGGCGGCGGGCTCGCCGCCGCCTCCTCCTCGGCGATCCGAGAACCGGGGCTACCGGTGTAACTCGACACCATGGAGAATATGTTGTTGCAGAGATTCTTCATCTCCACCAGCTCCTTGCTCAGCTGCATGTTCTCCCTCCTGAGCCTCTCGTTCTCGCCGATCAGCTCCGCCGCCGGCCCTCCAGCCCCGGCGAGAGGCGAGGAGGAGGTTGCAGAAGCGCCGCCGAACTGCTCCTCTCCCGAATTCGACGGAGACGCGAATTGCTTAATCGAGACCTGAGTCGGGGAGGGAGTTTGCGCCGATGACAGAACCTTCCGCCGCTGTATCTCGCACAACAGGCGCCTCTCTCCCCGCCGGAAACAGTCGTTGGAGAATTCCCATCGATCCGGCACCAGTTTTCTGAATCCCTAATTGCAAAACAGAGACATAAATGATTTCAATTTCTCGAAAACCTAGAAACCGGCAAAGATAGAATTTGAATTTACTGATAAGATTCAATTAGGGATTAGATTAGAAAAGATTGCTTACGTAAGTGTTCAATTGGCGGACGAAGCTGGAGAAGTTATTGTGCTTGAAGTTCTTTGGGAGGATGTCTCTGGCGAAGACGGTGGGGTTCCAGACGACGAAGCTCGATCCGTCGTCGTTCCAGGAAATCACGTCGTCGATTGCCGGATCGTCGACGAGCTGGTACGTCTTGGTGAGGAACGGCGTCGGGAGAGATCTCTTCGACTCTGTTCCTCCTCCGCCGGTTGGAGTACCGGCGTCGGCAGTCTGATCCGACGTCGGAGGAGTCATCGGCTGCGCAATGGTGGAGGAGCTTTCCCCCGGTCACTGAATCAGTTGTGGAAAGTTCTGAATCGAGATAAGATGAGATGAGATGGTTGAGCAGAGCTGCGAAGAGGAAGACGAAACGCAGATAGATAGAGAGAGAGAAGCAGGAGAAGGTATGTTACGTCTCTTCGAGAAGCTTCCCCTTTTTATCTTCTTTTTTCCCCCTTCTCTCTCTTATTTATTCTTTATTATTTTCTGTGTGCGGTTTCTTTTTTTCTCTTTCTTTTTTAAGTTCAGCGAAAAGAAAATAAATTTATTTTTTTCAGGTTGCGTGGGAGGTAACTGGTAAATTTGGGAACTCGCGAATTATATTTTTCTGGGAAATTAGTAATTATTTTTCAGCGACTTTATTTTTACTCTATATATGCCAGAAAATATCTACCTGCAGATGTTTTCCAACTTTTGCATTTAATGTTTTTTAAGTTTAACATCGTAGTCAACAAGCTAATTCATGTAAAAAGGTTGAATTTTGTGATGGGGATTGGGAATAATGCAACTTCAAGACTGAATTTCTTTTCTTCTATTCCCACTCAAAGAGGTTGAACTTTGTGATTGGGAATTGGGATTGGGTCATGGTGTTTATCTCGTATTGACGTAAGTTTGTGCTCACGCTCGAACCTATAGACATACTAATCCAATCAGTTCAAACTTCGTTGAATGTATCATAACGCATAAGATATAAATTTTGACCGGAGTAACTAAATTTGGAACCAAAATTACTCTTTTTCGGTCACCAGAGGAAGAGGGGATATATCATATATATGTTAATATGTACATCCAAAATGGTTAGAACTTAGAAGTAGGGAGCAAAGGTTATAAGAGGAGCCAAGTGTTGTAATATTCGGAACTAGCATTATCTTCTCATCTTATCTCTTGTTCCACACACCCTCGGCTAACATTTCCTAGACACGTACAAAACCCCAATCTATCCCAACAGAGAAGAAAGCGACTCCATTGTTGTATAGATACAGTAAATGCTGATGCTTCTTCGATGGCAGCTTTCCTTTGGGGTCACTTTCCCCCGCCACTGAAACTGAAGCCCATTGAAAAAAACCCCTACTTGAAGATGAAACATGGCTTAGAGGACTCACCAGAACCATACAATGTCTGGAAACGGTTTCACATGTCGTACCAATTTTTCGGCGTCTTGGTTTGTGAGACCGTATCGGATATCGTACTTACGAGGCTAATGCATTGATTAGAGGGTTAATGATTGGTCGATTAGGATATTAACGAATTGCTAACACTGTGTGTTTGGCTTTGGTGAATGAGGGAAACATTCTTTTGCCTTGTTATATGGAGTAGGAAAAGTTCCAACAGTGTGTGTGACTAGGAATGGCTTGTCTTTTGGTGTGGGGCGGTTGGGTAAATCCTATTTCAGAAAGGGTAATCTTTGACAAGGGATTATACCCTATTATAATGGGAAGGGAAAAGGGAAGTCCTAGTCAAAAGGGTTGTAATCCTGACATGAACCTAAACAGTATTATAGTAGAGAGAAAGCCACAACAAAGCCATCATCAATGGCTGAAAGCCTCCAGACCAGAATAATACCATATATCTGTTAAATAAAGGAAGGGAGAACATAAACATAACAAGAAACTCCCATGAAGATTCTAAAGTGATAAGCCATCATGGCCTGCCCTGAAATCAAACTCTGTAGTCTATCCCAGATTATATCTCCTATGGTCTTACCAGGTTTCTTGACTCGAATCTAAATTCCTCCTATATCGCTTCACGTTAAGGGAAGCGGGCAGTTCATCTAAGAGCTGCAAGACTTCCACTGCATTCTTAATATCGCGGATTGTCCTGGCTAGCAAACTTTGGTCACAGCATAATTGCAGGCAGCAAGTAATTGACAGCATCACCATTTAACTTCGATCAGGAAATGCATACACGTTGTCATAAGTTGAGATTGCATAGAATTAGCAGATGCAGTGGCAAAAGGCTGAAGTAAAAAAAATGTTGTGCAGATACTTCCTCTCCAAATAACAAGGAATCAAACTGAGAAGAAGATCCTGTTCTTTTTGTTTCGTACGCTCTTTGTTTTTGTCATTCTACTGACAAATGTACAGAAGTAAATGTAGTTCCTGTAGGTTCAAGTATTTCACTTGCATGAACTAACAAGAGGAAGAAAATCTGGTACAAGCATACACTTTCCTCTTTTGGCATTCATCAAAAACTTCTCAAGTGGTAAAGGAAACAGATCGTATCAAAATCATCAGGAAACGGATAGAGTGCCTCTTCTGTAAAACAACAGGCTTATCGAAGTGAAGACTGTCCAAACAAAGACAACCCACCACGCCATAAACACGCCAACTTCTTTGGTAAAAGCAGAGCAAGGCAGCAATCCACAAAACATATGCATATTATTCTTCACCGAGTTTCCATCAATCAGAGACAAGCCAAGGAAGAGAAGTACCAGGATCGGTGGAGCGAAGAACTGCAGGCCCACGAGGCACAAGAAATGATTGTGCAGGAAAACTTTAGCTCTACTGAAGTCCAGATCAGGAACTCTGCTAGCATGCAACCTTTGGTACCAAGACAGCACGGCTTCGTTCAAGAACATCTGCAGATTCGGTCTTATGGCCACAAGTTGGAAGCAAGCTGAAGCTACAAGGCTCCAAATTCGTAGATTAACAAACTCGGATCGAGCAAAACCCAATCTTCCCACCAATTGATCAGCATTTCCAGAGTCTTTCTTGTAAAGGATCTCGGATAAGGGACGAATCCAAAGAAGAACGGGAAGGGCAACCGAAATGTAGTTTCCGTATAGGATCATTTTAGCAAAACCACCACATGATATTATTGAGAGATTAGATCGAGTCTGATCAGTCCCAATCCAAAACGATCGCGCATTCTTGCCAGCAGCCATGTATAGAAATCCACCAATGCAGCCCATCAGGAACGCAATGAAGAACTTTCCATACCCATCAAGTGAATTCAGATCAAAATCAAGGACCGAGCCAGCAAACCCGGAACAAACGATGAACCCTAACACAAACCCCAAAACCCCTACCACTAAACCAAATCGCTTCTCCGATCTCTTGGACGCTGATCTCTCAAACGAAACTTTACCCAGCGACACAAACAACTTCAAAATACCAACGAGGATCAGAATCGCCGGAATTAACGACCCATTAACAAAAGCCCCACCATCGCGTTCTTCTCCCCCTTCCCCGGCGGCCAAGTACTTGTGGAGAGACAAACAAGCGAGGGAAATGAGAGAGTAAGTGAAGGAATACCAGTAATCCTTGAAGTAGAGGCGAGACTGGAGATGACCCTCGTCGAGTTTTAGCCTAAAGATCTGGGCTTGGTTTTCGTCGAACTCGAATTTCTCCTTGGATTTACCCTTCCTCGGCTTCGGCTCGGCGTTGCCGTCGGAGGGTCGTCGGATGGCGGCCTTGACGCCGCCGTTCTGGCTGGGGGCATTATCGGGCTGGATGTAAGTGAGGAGGCCGTGGAGTAACAAGGCCGGGAATCGGAGAAGCGTTGAGAGCAGAGTGAGGGAGACGGCGAGAGAGATTTCGAGGATGGGAATCTTGTACGCTTGAATGGATTGCCATACTAAAGCTTGTTGCATTATCAGTGCTTTTAGATGAAATCAAAGCTCCTTCTTAGGTGGGCGAAGATGAATAGTTGGGGAAGGTTTGAGGGATTTTGGGAAATGGAAGAGTTTCGGAAGATCTGGAGATTGGTCGTTTGTCGTTGATCTCTGTGAAAGTGAAGGATAAACGAGTTGGCGTCGCCATTTTGCTTCAGAATGAAGACTGAAGAATGAGTTGCTTACTTTTGGGGCTTTGGTACGGAATTGGATGGGCTTTTTATCTTACTGTTCATTACGGGCTTTTGTTAACGGGTGGGCCTACCGGCCTAGCATTATTTCTTATTAGTCTGCTAAAATCTACCAAAGGATGAATGTTAGGTGCGTTAGCACCTATTCTTTGAAGCATATATCGTTTTTTTAATCATAAGCCAAGGATTTCGTTCTTCTCATTGAAGAGTTAAATTCATTATGTGGTGAGATATTTATCATTTTTTTTGTTATCGCGAGTGATTAGTTATTACTATACGTGACGACATTATATTAAATTATAGCTCATTTGTCATTTACTTACTGTGTTGGATGATAAAGAGCAACTTTCAAAGAATATAACATATAATTATGATTGAAGAATTTATGAATTTGAACAAATTTTCAAATTGATATATTATGAGACAACAAAGTACATCAATGTGCTTGTATGTAAACGTATTATGAGACAAGATAGTATATCAATGATCAATGTGCTTGTATGTAAATATGTTTTTTGAAACGGTTTACACGAAAACAAGAATGTGATATATGGTACACAACAACTGGGTTTAATCTTATAATCATTTTTTTGTCAATTCATGAAGTAGGAACATTAACCACAGCCGTATATTTTGTTGCTTATTTTAGATATATACATTGTAATCTACATTTTGTTGCTTTATTTTAGATATAATGTGATGAGGATAAAGTTGGCTTCATAATTCAAAGATTAATATCCTATGAATATGTCTACATCCCTTTCCTACTTTTATGTTTCAACTTGTGCACTTCTCATTCTTCAATGTTTATCAGTAGCCCCAAAAAGGTAGGAAAATATCTATACTTTTGCCCATACTGATATTTTGGGGTCTGAGAATCTACAAATGGTAATTGAATGAAAGCGTGAGAGATAATGAAATGATTCTTCTTCTCAAATACAACCCTCAACTTGAAGTAGTATGAACGAATATGATCAGATGTGCAGGGGACTGAGGTCTGAGGGTGTGTTTTTAAAATCCATTTTACCCCAAACTCATATGAGACACTGGTCCGTTAAATAATTAGATTTCTCGTGTCGAGTTTATCGGTTGTATTTTTACAGTTTTTTCCGTATAAAATGAATCGAGAATTCATTTCATTGTAAAATGAATTACCATGTAGAATTGATTGTCAAATGAAATCCTATATTTGGTATGTTATATTCAAATATTTAGAAATAAAATGAAGTGTCGTGTAGAATTCATTGTCAAATGAATTCCTGTGTTTGACATATGATATGTATAAATAATTTAGTTAATAAAAGATGATAATTATGTCATTCTATTATAATTAGTAAATACTTGTAAAATTCATTTGGAAATTCCATCTCAAGTCATCGAAATTGCTATAACTAGTTCTAATTCCAGAGAAATCAAAATTTAGAATCGAAATGAATTCTTTTTAATACCAAACACAAAATTATTTCATTTCAAAATAAATTGCTCAAAACTTATGAAATTCATTTATATCAATGGTATGTTATATTTTTTGTTAGTTTCACATGATTTAGTGAACTAAGGTTACATGATACATCAAATAAAAATCTATTTGTTAACTAAAATTTTGTTCTTGATTCAATCTATAGTCCATTGCTATAGGGAGGTACTAATTAACGCCCTAAGTTTTTTAAAATTTGTCGCCCTAACTTGACAATTTGACCTTTCTGCCCCTCAAAATTCCAAATCCCTAAAAAAACATCGCCCTAGGAATAACGCCATTGCAGTATTCGCCGGCTACGGCGACGAGACGGAGCAGCAACATAGATAATTCGCCGGCGACCGACGGCATCTGGGTGCGGCGGGATTTAGGGCGATGGATCGGCGGTGGCTTTTGGGATCTGGGTGCGGCGGGATTTAGGGCGATGGATCGACGGTGGCTTTTGGGATCTGGGTGCGGCGAGATTTAGGTCGATGGATCGACGGTGGCTTTTGGGAAGTGTAGTAGTAACTACAACAACAGTTGGGAGAATCGAGAGAGGGAAAGGAAGGGAGCAGTTTCCATTTGGAACAACGACGATGGTGATGAGGATGATGATGGCGACGACGGGGAAAGAGCAGACGCCGTTGTTGAGGGACTGTTGATTTTAGCCGGTGACTGGCTGGGGAAATCATCAGTTACGCAGAGGAAAAAAAAGTTAGGGCGCCCTGGGCCTAACAAATTTTCGCCCTGGGATTAACGCCCATCGCCGCCGTACGCCACAGAAGTCTTCGCCATCTGGGAGTGTTTTGCCATTGATTCCATTAGTTGTTTGGTTCCGATTTCTGTTTCTAGGTATTCTTTCAAAAGCGACAACTCTGTTTTTTGGTTTTAAACAGGGCGCTGGAGGTCAGAAAGAAAAGGGCGGTGGTGGTAGGTGGCCGCCATGGTTGTAGCCAACCATTCACATTCTCCTCAACGAACTGGCCGGAGCAACAGCAGAGGTGGAGACCTCTCCCCTTCCTCAACGCCAACGGGCGGAGCAGCAGCAGGCAGCAGCCAACCGTTCGGGCCTTCTCTCTCCTTCCTCAACGGCGACGGGACGGAGCAGCAGAGAAGTTCGCCGGCGACGGGATAGGTGGAGACGAGAACGCCCTTGAGAGGGATTATCGCCGGCGATGGAGAAGCAAATTCTTGTCGGCAACGGACGTGATTGGCAATTCTGGGTTAAGAATTTAGGGCGAATAACTGGTTTTGGGAATTGGGGGTAACCGTTTTAGGAATTGGGGGTAGAATTGTCTGTTTAGATGGTTTAGGGCGAAAATTTTAAAAAGTTAGGACGTTAAATAGGAATCCAGTTGCTATACACAAAAAAAAGACAACAAAAAATCTATAGTCCATTGCGGAATGTTATTGTTTAAATAGAAAGGTTATCCATTACCTCTCTTTCTAAGAAAAGGATCGAGTTGCAGTTGGCAAAGAGAGAGAGAAAGAGAGTACCGAAGCTTTGAACCAGCGACCATGTGGTTGTGTGGAAGAACACACAAGCCACAACAGCCAAGGGAAGCTTGGTCTTTCTAAGAAAAGGAAAGAATAACTTCTAATTTAATTGTATCGATGGCATCTTTGCATTTTCTGCATCATCAGCTTTAAATAATTTAGTCCATTTCAAAATGGTGAAATGACATATTTGGTCACTAAGAGTAGTAAATCGTGTCATGTTTAGTCACTTGAAAATTTTAATATTAATTTTGGTCACTCGAATTACTGAAATATGTCACATTAGATCACTCTCATGTAGCCTATGTCCAACTCCGGTCACTCGAATTATTGAAACATGTCACATTTAGTCATTCAAATTACTAAACATGTCACATTTAGTTAATGGAGTTGAATGGAAACTAACGGGAGAGTGCCTAAATGTGACCAGTTTCAGTAATTCGAGTGACCAAAATTGATATTAAATTTTTCTAGTGACTAAACATGACACGATTTAGTAATCTCAGTGACCAAATGTGGCATTTACCCATTTCAAAATATTATCGTTTACTATCATTTTCCCGAAGACATTTAATGAAAATCTTTGTGCAGGACCTAAAAGGGCTTAAACAGATGAATCTCTAAATTTGATCTCGCTCTACCATCACTTAAGTGGTGTGTGGAGGTTCCTGGATAATAAACAAAAAACAAACAAGAAAATGATACTAAGCTAGCTATACCTCTTCAAAGAAAATTAAAGAACAATAATTTTCTAAGCTAGGTTGACTGATTAAATATAAGATATTTCAAAAGGTATGTTAAATGCAATATTTTATAATCATAAGTCGTCACTAATACTTAAAATTGACTCCATCTCTACCTTAAGATATTACATATGTCACACTCACGTAACAAATTTGATTCTACACCTTAGTTATGAACCTAACCCCCAATTTTCCAACCTGAAAAAAAGAAAAGAAGAAAAGATCTAGTAGATAGCCGGGCTTGTATATCTTGTTCTTCCTCAGGCTGTAGACATTGTTTCTGCTATAGCTAGCTATCATGCACTACCCTTTGGAGGAATCTCTTTCGTCGTTATCGCCGTTCCTCTTATCAAGCTGCGGCACCACCTGTTGCAAATCATCGGAACTTTCACGATTAGTTATCTCGACAGTCAATATAATATTGTGAGGTTTCTGTGTGAGAAATCTTTTGTAAAACGAAAATATCAAAAAACAAACACCATCTAATCTAAAGCGATGATTTTGTCAAAAACAAATTTAAAGTGTGTATGGTAAATACCGTAACTACAACTCATTTCATCTAATCTTTGAGTGATTCGCGACAACCAATGTGCTCAAAACATGTAAAACAAACGAATCCCACTCGATCCAACTCTCAAAATCGAGTAGGATGAGATTAGATTGACGAGACAAACAAAATTACACTCCAGCCATCATTTTGTTGAAGCTTGTAGCTTTAGACATTTTGTCACAAATTCTCACAATTTAGGAACCATCTTAGACATTTTTATTGTAGGGGCGGTGGGCAAGAACCTGATCGTGTGATGATGAATTGCCGGTTTGAGTATTCTGATTACGAGTATGAGAAGACGACATCGTCGATCTTCTTGATTTCTTGTGTCCATTCCTCCACCTCAATTTGCTTCTCGACCCGACCGAATCTGTTCAAACCCATGACCAACAAACCCAACCAGCCAAAATCAATTAGACAATACAATAACCTTTAAATATTCATTGCGGTCCATTTTTTTATATATTTGTGCACACAAAATTTAATCAACCTAGCTCAAAAGCCCATAAAATAACATTAATGTGAATGGTGGCAAAAAATATCTTCCTTGGGTATATCCACATTTCCCCAGTCATATCCGTTACAATCTTGATAGATATTATTTAAATTCAATTTGTTACATATAAATTGCATCATCTTATATAATAAGAAAAAGTTCAATTTTGCCAGATAAATATCTGATGGCTAATTATAATTAAAAGTTCACTTTTGAGTTGTAATGATTTTTTATTATAATTAATCTGGGTATCTTCGAAATCTAGTATAATGATTAATTATTAATATCCAGATAAAAGTGTAGAAAAGGTTAAAGCAGATCACTTTTTCCGCGGCGGAATAATCATCGAATCGATCGGCAAAGGAGAAGAAACAAATGCACCCGGCAATTGGAACTACACGTAATCGCCGATCCAAAATAACGCACCTGATGAGGTGGCGGCGGAGCCGATCGGGGACTTCTTCTGCCGCCGTGATTTGGCGGAGTCGAGAGTTGACTCCAAGCTGTCCGGCAGGCACCGATCGAGGCGGAGGTGGTGGTGGTGGCGGTGGAAGGACGAGTTGTGGTTTTCAAATAGCATTGTACGAACGAAGGTGGCCTCCATCGAGTTCAAGAAATTCACGTGCTTCTCGTTCGTCCAGTTCCCTCCGCCTCCGCCTCCGCCGCTGCTGCAGCTGCTTCCGGTAGAAGGTTCGCCGTCGTCCATCGGATGCTGCCGGGGAATGAAATGAAACTGTTCGACGAAATTCCCAAGAGAAGTTTCTTCTTCCCTTTTCTTTCAAGTCCTTTGGTAAATATATATATAGCGCGGGTGAGATAAATAAAACCACGGCCTTTTTTCCCCTTTTTTTAATTCGCGGAAACAGCTGGCGGAAGGGAATCTGCTCGCGCGTGTGGAAGTTTGCTCACTCGCGCAGTGAAGTGGGCAGGTGGGGACGGTGTTTGCGGGCCCGAGTGGACAGAGCAATGAGAGAGCGAGTGGATTCAGCGCGTGGTTGGGAGAAGGTGGGGGTGGGGAGCGGGAAGGGGAAAAATATCTGGGGATGGGGGATAGGATAGGGATATAAAAGGAAGATATTTTAGGGGAGAAAAGTGAGGGAGGGGAAGTGACAATTCTTTTGTTTCCTTTTGCCTTTCCTTTCCCTTCTTTCATTTTCCCAATCGACATCTAACCGTAGGAAAGTAACTGAAGGAAGTACAGAAAAAATCTTGTGAGTGGTTTGGTAACGATCTTGCTTGTTTAGGAAAAAGAATGAAACTTTTTCTAAAGAATTAATAAAAGAGCTCGTGTCTATATACACCATGTTACCGATCAACGAAATCGTACTGAGATTCAGGATTCATTTGCTTGTTGGATTTGAAAATGAAATTTTTTATTAGTTTTGAAAATCTTTGAATTTATAATGGGTTTGTTTCATTTGTTATTTGAAAAATAACCTTGTTTGTTTAGTTGATTTTGACTATGGATTTAAAATTTTTTGTACCATGGGTCTCAACTCCTTGTCTTTAATGACCAAATACCAAATGAAATGTGGTATATGCAAATACGTGGTGTCCACAGATTTGGGCTAAAAAAATGTCAAAATCAGTGAGCCCCACATATTTGTATACCTCAACAAACAATGTTTTTATATCAAATATGTAATGCTTTATATTTAGGTGTCAAATACATCACCCAAATCCCACAAACAAACGCACCTTAGTGTCTAGTCATGTAGGGGTGTTCAAATGGTTACCATGATTATTACCAAACCAAATAAGGCTAAATTTTATTAACCATGGAATACAATATCATAACCAAACCGTCCAAACTAATACAACAACCAAATTAACCAAACTAAAGTTTAATCGGTTTGGTTAATTGGTTAATCAAAATCACATTATCATTAAGTGAGAAATTTTTGGGTTAATTTATCAATTCACAATTTATATAATGAATAAAACATAACAATCAACACTTGGTTATAGTTGACCTTTAACATAAATACATGCAACGAAGACAATTATCTTACGGTTAGTATAGAAGTATTCACCTAGCAAAAATTTATCACAATGGTATGGGTTAATGAATTGTTGTGTTTGTATGAATTGACTAGTCTTTTAGCAATTTTCATAGGTTGAAAAGAAACTGGCTTTTAAGTTTTCATCCAACATAATGTATGAGATTTATCTAAATTAGGCGTTCATATGTTGTGGTCTACACTCTACATATACAAATATACATTATAGGAACAATATCAAGCTTTATATTTTATGAGTCTGAAAGGGATGAACGTTTAACTCTTGAGTGCTTATTCAAAGTATTATGTATGTGTATATATTAGATATATGGTTAATTATTTATCTGATTAATTTGGTTTGACTGGTTAGGAGTGTCTAAAACCAAACCAAACCACCTAAACCAAACAAGCTAAAAACTTTAACCAAACCAATTATCCAAATTAACCAAACCAAATTATCCAAATTAACCAAACCAAATTATCCAAATAGTACTGGTTAAAATGGTTACCATGGTAACCATACCGTTTGAACACCCCTATAGTCATGTGCACAAAGGGATTCGTGAATAAAGGTAGATACAAGTTATAATAGGTGTATGAAACAAAAAAATTATGATTTGTGAGAAAATATGATAAAAGCAATCGAGTTATGCTTTGATAGGTTCATAATACCATAAACCTCCAATCTCAGCAGAGGTTTAAGAACAAGAGCCAAAGCCAGAATTCGGAGTGCTCTCCATGCTTGCTTATGTGTAGTATGTTTGATACTAATTTATGAGAAGTAAGAAAAAGAGAAAAAGAGAAAAAGAGTGAAAAATAAGGGCTAGTTTGCTTCATAGATTTGATAAATGAAGGTTTTGGTAAAAAATTTTATTTTATAAAATCAAGGATTTATGATGAAATTGTTCAATTTGGTTTTAGATAAAACCATTGTTTGTTTGATGGATTTCATGATGAATTTTGCAAAATGATATTTGTGGTTATATAAGAAGTTACATATCTACCCTTACTATTCCTTATTTATTGTTAGAAACAAAACAAAATAAGGTTAAAATAGTAAATAAGCATCATGGACTTGAGACACCCACACAAATCTCACCCTTTGAGATGGAATTTCCAAGTCCGTGGGGTCCACAGATTTGCACCCTAAAAAACTGTGGGCCCCACGGATTTATCCCTACTAAATCATCAAGCAAACAAAGGATTGTGTATAAAGTCCATGATGGTTGGTTTTTATGTACCAAATCCATGATGAAATCCATCAAGCAAACAAGCCCATAGTTAATGGTAATATGTTCAGAGCAAATGCTGGTGAAGAAGCTAGGCCTTTGTCGGATGAGGAGAAGATTGAGAGGGATGTGAGAAGAATTGAATTGGGGAATGATTTGGACTTACTTGAGATGTCTTGGAGGCAGAAGTCTCGAGAATTATGGCTGCAAAAGGGTGAGAGGAATTCCAATTACTTTCATCGTATGGCCAACTTCAAACGAAAGGTTAATCTTATAGAGGCCATTTATATTAGCGGGGTGTACAATGATGGTAGAGATAACTTGGTTGATGGCATTGTGGATTACTATTGTAATCTCCTCACTGAAGCTTTTGTTCACCGGCCTTTCCCGAAGGAGTACTCTAGTAACATGCTTAACTCCCAAGAGGCTGAGCTCCTCATTCAGTCTTTCTCTGAATTGGAAGTGTGGAATGTCATCAAGTCCTATAATGGTTGGAAAGCTCCTGGACCTGACGGTTATAGTATTGATTTCTACAAGAAGAGTTGGGATAGGATCAAAGGAGAGGTTATGCTGGCTGTTTATGATTTCTACGAAACCGGTTATCTTCCGAAGAACGCTAGTGACTCGCTACGGCACAACACCAAACTGTGATCAGTATAATCGCAGAATGGGAATGCAAAATAGTGGTTTAGTTTAAATTATCGACTCGGGCTCTAGATCTACTGCCTACTCCGTGAACCTCTATTACCTAGTGGGACTAAGTGAGTGAAGTGATTTTAAAGCAAAATAAATAAAACGCAAGTAATAATCCGATTTTCTAAGTATGTTAAAGGCCATCTAGGTATGGTTCCCCCTAGTATGCAACTAGTTCAGATTATACGTTCCCAATTTACTCAGATTGATTGATAAACCGAAGAAAGTTCTTTACTGGTCTGGACTCTCGACTAAAGTTCTTCCGAACCTCTCGGTTCGGATACCCAACGGCGACTAACCTCCACCGGCAAACACTAACCGAGGTTAATCACATGAAACTTCCTCTACTGGCGCTTGTTCCAGTATGGAGCACTGAATTCACTTCTCGACTAAAGTAGTCGATTCACCACTTTCAATTCAAGGTTGTTCTTTTAACCTATGCAGAGACTATTGTTCTAGGTTAAACCCGGAATTACACAGGTTTGATCAGGACTCATGCAATTTTTATTAATTCCTCAACTGAATTTATCAAATCAATCATTCGCAAACATGGTTCATACAACAATTCATAACATACAAGACTAGGATTCTTCATACCCAGATGAAAAGAGAGTTTACTCCATGGAGAGAAGAGGAAACATCATGCTAGGAGAAGAAATCATCATAAGGACAATGAAAATATGCTCCAAGCGGCCAATCGGTACTACCCGAGTGAGAAATCAAGCTCCGAGGTCTTCAGATCGCTCCAAACCCTGCCCAACGGGTGTTCTTCGACACTTTCTCTCTCCTGGGTTCTCTCTTGCTCTTTTGTTCTCAGAAAAACGGATTGTGTGTCAACTTCCTCCAACCGCAGCTAAGAAAACCCGACGCCAGAATCCACGATCCAAATCCACGGTCGGGGATTTGGAGTTTAGACCGCGGATTTGCCAAAACGACGTGCATCGATTAGTGGCAGATCCAATATCCACGGTCTCCTCATGAAATTCCCCAATCGTGGAATTGGGGAATTAGACCGTGGATTTCTGATAGAAACTTGCATTTTAGTACTTTGATTATTTGTCGGTTTATTATTATTCGGATTATAGGGACTATTCGGGAATAATTTATAGATCGGGTAGTAGTAGGGAATTAGCCATTTTTATATAAACTACTTGTAAGTGAGAATTATAGTTAAGCAAAGATTAACCTAAAATCTAAAGGCTCTAATTTTCCCCTCTCCCTCTCTCTTTCAGCCGACCCCACCTTTCCTCTCTCTCCTTTCCCTTGGCTGCGAGCAGCAGCCTCCCTCCCTCCTTCTCTCCTTGCTGCCGGCGGCAGCAGCCCTCTCTTTCCCCCCTTTTTACTTTCTCAAATCCCCCAAATCAATTCCCCTTCCCTTTCCCTAATTCCCGGATCAATCCCTAGTTGATCCTAATCCCTAGTTCACAGGTAGAGCTCACCTCGAGTTCTATCAATTTCCACTCGACGAATTATACTTTTCATTCCTCGAATCCACGGTTGGAGATTTTAAGGCACCGTACCGTGGATTCAGCTGTCTTGACCTCCGGTTCCCTTTCGCTCTCCAATTTTCCCCAGATTCGCTCCTCAGCTTCCATTCACGTTCCATGACCTGAAACATCATCAACAAGCACTACCTAGCGTAGAACGGGCCAAAAAGCAATCAAAAGCAAAAGCCAAACAGTCAAGAAATGTCGGAAAACATTTGAAAATATGGTGTTATTATCAAATTCCCCCACACTTAACCGTTTGTTTGTCCCCAAGCAAACCTAACTCAAACCAATGCAACTCCCCAGACCTTTACAGCAACATGCAACCCCGATCGTCAATAGAGGACTTCCTAGGTCATTTAGCAGCTTACGAGGTCAACCAGTTTTCTAAGACATGCCCTATTTCTATCAATGCGAGTACTATACTCAAACCAGGATCATGGGAAGCACTGGAACTAGGATATACAGTTCATGGATGAAGAGACTCACCCAAGTAACGACCAAGGACTCTTCGTATCGTGTGCTCTTTCATTTCACTCGTGGAACCCCTTTTTCGTACATTTGTTTTCTTGTTCTTTTATTTTTCTCATTCGCACTCTACTGGGGTTCCAAACTGCAGTTTATGCGCGGTCGACCCTTATTGATCGAGCAAAAGCAATTTTTGTATATCTGTCACTCGCCAGAGTACTTATTTTAACTCCTTTTCCTCGACTCGTGTGGAGGGTCAATGAAATTAAGGGGGGTCGGAAGCTCTATCCGTGCCCTTAAAAACACATCCTCGAGTAGGCAAACCGTTCAACATGGGGAATTTTTACTTGTATTAGAACAACTTAGCTTGAACTTGTAAGCTTACCCCACCAAGGATCACTAAAATCTCTTCCAAAACCCGATTTTGTACAATGAACAGTGCCACACACGTTGTGTTTACCCCATGTTTTAATTTAGAATTCCAACATTGAAGACCAACTACTTTTCATTACTCACATTGAGCACCCTTTCACGATACATGAGTCCATAACACAACAGAAAGGGAGTCATCGATACCACATGAATCAAATGTTCTAAATCCACTAGTTCACACAATCAACCGGCATAGCAAAGGGAAAGATAAGACAAATCTTATACTTCGACATCCTCCATAGTGCTACAACTACCTCCCTAGGTTGCACATGGCCACAAAGACTGTCAATTCAAAGCATACTGAGCCGGTTATTGCAAGGATCAATACATGTAGCCCTCAAATCATAAAATTTGGACAGTGAACTAGGCTCCAAGCACACAAACACATCTACGCAATCAAGAATAGACACCCCCACACTTAAGCACGACATTGTCCTCTATGGAGAAGATGGAAAGATAAGAGGAATGATGTTATGGTAAGAGTCAACTGCAGTGGGACTGGAAAGAGGATCAGTCCGGAGCAAGGGGACGGGAAGAGGACCAGTCCAAAGGCACAGATCTAGAGTCATCAAAACACAATGGGTGATAGAAACCATATTCCAAGTGGAAAAACTAAAAAACAAACAAAAGAAAAGCAAAGCATGGTGGGGTTGCCTCCCCACAAGACAGTGGATACAACTGTTCTGGCCTCCGGTTCCCTTTCGCTCTCCAATTGCCCCCAGATTCACTCCTCAGCTTCCATTCACGTGCCAGGACCTGAAACATCATCAACAAGCACTACCTATCATAAAACGGGCCAAAAAGCAATAAAAAACAAAGCCAAATGGTCAAGAAATGTCGAAAAATATGTGCAAATATGATGTTATCAGCCACTCATTCCTTTATATGCTTAACTCTGAAGAAAGATAGGGTGGCGGATGTTCGCAATTTGCGGCCTATTAGTTTGATGGGAGTTTTAATAAGATTCCGAGCAAGGTTTTAATGGGTAGGATGAGGGTTGTCCTCCCTCGTTTGGTTTCTGGTCACCAGCAAGCTGCGGTAAAGAGTCGTCCATTATCCGAGGCTGATTTGATTGCGAACGAACTCATTGGCAGTGGAAAGAAAAGCAGAAGATCGGTTTTAATGTTTAAACTGGATGTGGAAAAGGTGTTTGATAGAGTCAATTGGGGATGTCTTTCAATATCCTCTCTTCTCTTCGGTCTCCACCGAAGTGGCAGCAGTGGATTCGGGATGTCATGTGTTCTCCGATGATTTCTATTATTGTTAATGGTGAATCAAGAGGTTTCTTTCCGGCCAACAAGGGTTTGAGGCAGGGAGATTCTCTTTTTCCGGGTTTGTTTGCGTTGATTATGGACATCTTCTTGTTTATTATTGATACTCTCTCTTTGAATGGCAAAATTTTCAGGTTTCATATGGACGAAGTGGGATCTAGAGGTCAAGTCTCTCATTTTCTTTTCGCTGATGACACCTTAGTGTTTCGCTATGCTGATCCGGGCCAGGTTCTCAGTTTTCTCGCGGGGGTCGTGTGATTCCAGGCGATCACCGGACTAAGCATCAACTTGGATAAGTCCATGATGTTTGTTATTGGGGATGTGTCGGATCCTCATTACTTCGCTGATATCTTCATGTTGTAATTGGAGCAAGGAACCGAATAAGTATCTGGGTTTTCCGTTAGGAGCTAGACCAAACGCTATCTCAATTTGGAATCCGGTGATTCAAAAGAGTGAGCAATGGTTGCCATGTTGGGCGAGCAGATTTCTTTCTCTCGGAGCTAGAATTGCCTTGATTAAATCCTGTCTATTCAGCCAATCGGTTTATATGTGTTCTCTTTTTCGAGCTCCTAATGTTGTGAATTGATTAATCGTATTGAGAAAATTCAGCAAAGCTTCTAGTGGAATGGTGCTAAAGAGTCTAGGAAGTTTCATTTGGTGAATTGCGAGCCCTGTAAAACTCCTAGAAGTAGTGGTGGGTTGGACATTTTGGATTTTGAATGCTTTAACAGAGCTAGGGGTGGTAAACGGTAATCCGGTAAACGGTTTACCGTTTTACCGAACCGGTAACCGGCGGTAAACGGTAAACCGTTTACCGGCGGTATCGGCAGCCGAGCGGGAAGTTGGGGGAGTCGGTTTACCGGACACGGTAAATCGGTAATACCGATACCGAAATCCCCCTCCCTACTCCACTAACATATAACATATTCATCATTATTCACAAATATAGAATATTACATACATGAATATAAGTAAGTATAAGCCTAAAAAATATTGTAAATAAGAGTTAATAATAAATTATTAATTACAAAAATGATGAAAAAAACTAAAAAAAATCAAAATATTACAACATCACCCCACTTTCAGAAATTTGGTTCGGTAAACCGACCGAAAAACCGCCCGAAATCGCTTCTCACGGTATTTCGGTAATACCGGTTTGTAACCGTTTACCGGTAATTCGGTAATCGGTAAACCGGTTATAAACCGGTATCGGTAATTGGTAACCTTGACCAACTTCGGTATACCGAAACCGGTAAATTCGGTAAACAATTTATCGTTTACCGACCGAATCCCACCCCTAAACAGAGCGATGCTTGGGAAATGGGTGTGGAAGTATGCGGTGGAAGGGAGAGTTGGTGGGGGAAGCTCATCAAGGTGAAGTATGCCATTAGTAGATCGGAGTGGTACTACATTCGAAATCTGGGAGGTGTGTCGGACTCGACTTGGGCCAATGTGGCTAAGGTTCATAACGATCTTTGGGATTACGCCTACATTGCTCCGGGGGTGGAGCTTGAGTCTCATTTTGGAATGACAAGTGGATCCCTGGGGTCGTGCTCGCTGATTCTTTTCCCCGTGCGGCAGCAGTCACTTCTTCCCCGAGAGCCTGGTTATCTGACATTGCAGATTTCTCTAGTGAGAGGGTGAGTTGGAACATACATTTTTTTGGGATTTGTGAGGAGGGACTGAGTGAGAGAGAGAGAGAGAGAGAGAGAGAGAGAGAGAGAGAGAGAGAGAGAGAGAGAGAGAGAGAGAGAGAGCTGCTCTTTTTGATTTACTTAATTTTTAATTCGATTGATGTCTCTTTAATCAGGGCTGGGCCTAGGAGAGTTGTCTGGGCTCCAAATCCAGACTCTTTCTTTTCTGTTAGCTCTCTTTTCAGGTGCTTAGCGGAAAGGAGGTTCCAGGGAGATAGGTATTTCCTGGGTGCTGCGGTCTGGAAAGAGGTTGTTCCTCCTAAAACGTGCAGCTTTTTGTGGCTTGCGTTTCATAGAAGTATCCTCACGCTGGACAATCTCAAGAAACGGGACTGGAACTGGGCTAATAGGTGCGAACTGTGCGGTTGCGAGGAGGAATCTGTTGACCATATGATAACTGAGTACATGTACACCTCCGAGATTTGGGGAAGACTTCCTTTTGTTCTTAGTTCGTGTACTGTTTGACGGGGAAATATTGTTGACACCATCAGAAGCTGGCCTTCTGCGCAGTCAGCTGATGTTGTAGGATGGTTTCACTTCTGTCTGCTTCATGTGGTCGCTTGGAACGTGTGAAAGGAACAAAATCGGCGTGTGTTTCGTCAAGAGTACCTGCAAGCTAAGGAAGTGGCATGTATCAGCGCTAGAAACGTGATTTAATGGGTCCTAACGCAAGGAGCTATTGGTAAGAGTGATAGTTTTAGCTGGCTAGAGGCTTGTTTAAAGCGGGTCCGCCAATGATCGAAGGATCTCTGCCATGGGAATAATGCTCTTTCCCTCCTTGATGCCTTGTTCCTTTACCTCCTGGTTTTGTTAGTTGTTCGTTTGTTGTGGGTCTTTCTGCTGCAGGGACGGCTAGGTCCATCTAGCAAGTTCTTTGTTAGTTGTATTTCTTCTTTCTTTTCGTTTTCTTTGAGGGTCTTTTGGGTGGGTTCATTGCTTGCGAACCGACTGTTGGGTTTATGTATGTTTCTTCTTTTTGGGTCTGTTCTCCCTTTCTTTCTGTTTGGTTTCGTTTATTCTTTTGTACTGCCCTTTGGCTGGTTATTTTATTGCAGTTGATCACCATTATAAAAAAAAAATCAGAGCAAAACTAGAACTAGATGATGTTGTTTGCCATCGTTCGTTTATGTGAAAGTAAATGGGTTTACTAGTACTGAAGAGCTTATTGTTATGACTAATTTAATCAAAGTGTTAAGTATATCAAAATGGATATGATTGGAACTACTATCATTCATTGATGTACCACTAAATTTATATTGATCACACCACAAAATTGTGTACTTACAACCTTCTTCTAGAAATCGAGACTCATTACTAAGTACTAATCTTTTACATACACAAAAGTGGTCTCTAGTCTTTACTTTTTGTGATATAATAACTAATAAGTCATTAGGCTATGCCCTATAGGTTTCCTCGTCCAATAAGGATGTTTATGGATACCAAACCCCGCGCACGGGCCCATAGTCCCCGTGGAGCCCCCTTCACTTGGTTTTGTACTTTAGGTCTGTTTTATTATAATTAAGTTATCTTTTACAAACAAATTGGACCCATCATTGGCCTACTTATCTCAATCGCCATTCTATTTGTTGTTTCCCCATGATACTGACAAATACTCCTCTCTACAACTAAAACCTCTTACCATATCATAGGATATTAAATAAAGAGGATTTAAATAGTTTGAAGTAGGTATGGTAATTTGGACGGACTATCCAATTTGTGTAATTTATTTTGGATGGGTAATATTGACTAGTAGTATGGTGGCGTTCATGATTACTATCCTCGACCATCCTGGCACCTTTTTATCTTATGTTTTGCTTAAATTATGCCTAATTTTAGTTGTACTACCTTACTTTTAAGCTACAACAAAATTTAAAATTAGTAAGTACTTCAATCGCAAGATTAATTTATAACTATATTTATCATGTTATAGTTTGTATTTTGATTTTTAATAAAAAAAATCAATATTTAATGTTTTTCTTTAAATGAGTCCACCCGTTATAAATTGTCCGACTACCCTCTCGATCTGTCCAATGCTAGCTCGAATATATAAATTAGAAGGAAGAGGTTTATGGTAAGTGTAATTTTTGTGGGAGAAGCTGTCGGTTGATGGCAATATTGATAAGGCACCAGTTCGGGATTCCCTTCTTAATGCGGCAGTATAACCAGCAGGTTGAGGAATGGATCCGTTTACCGTTCGATTGTTCCCTCCCAGTCCCCAGTATGAGTATTCCCTCTATGGGTCTGGCGGGGCCGGGTGTGCCTGTATGTATGTGGGATGGGGCAGTTCGGAGTGGATCTTATTCGGCTGGAGGGGTAGTTATCCTCAATCATGTTAGGGAGGTCCTGTTTGATATGGGGGTCCAGTTTCCTTTGATTGATGATCCGATGTTGGTTGAGTTACTTGTCCTCCGTGAGGCAATATCTTGGTGTTTGGGTCATGGCTTTTCAGAGGTGAGGTTTGAAGGCGATGCCAAAGTGATTATTGAGAATTGGGTTGATGTTCGAGATAATCGGATGGGGGCTATCCTTGAAGAGGTTGTGCAGTCTTTCGCGATGAACGTGGGCTTCAATGTGCGATTTGTAGGTCGGGGTAGCAATAGGGTAGCTCATTTGATAGCTAGAAAGGCCATGTCTTTGTACCCAACTATGTATCGCTTCTTTGATTTTCAGGGCTACCTGAATTCACAGAGTGTAATTATCTATTTATTTTTAATCATTATAAGATTACAGGAAAAAAAAACCCCAAACGAGCTGGCGCTGAAGTCCAAGAACGGGGATCCTACATCGGCACATTTCCGAGACAAACATTTCTTATTCACCGCCGCCGGCTCTCGAGATTGGTGTGGCGGGCACGGATATCCTCAGGGCTCTGCACCAGCACCTCACCCAACTTGTACATCGTCATCTCGAACAACACGAACAGATCGGCAAAATCTCACGGCGGCTGCTCGATTTCCCTTCCCCAACGCCATCACCGGTGATAGTCTGCGCCGGACATAGAACACTTTACTGGCGTGCACGCAGGACTCCGTTTCCGGCCGTGCAGCCAAGAGAAGCACCTCCCCGCCGCGCGATCGCGCCACAAAACAAAGCGCGTCCACCGTGGAGAACCCACCTGGTACGGCAGAGGCGACCAGGAGGTTGCCGGCGGAGATGGGCGGGGTGGTCATGAGGGAGATGCATCCAATTGGGAGAGGCCATGTCACTTCATGTTAATCAAGGACTGAGGCTCAAGATAATCCATAGCTAGAGGATGAAACGAGTAAAAATGTGATAGAATGCTTGAGATGAGGTGAAAGTAAAAGTTATTTACAGCGTTGAAGCGAATGGAAACATACAAGATTCTGACATTATAATGTAGTGAACTGAAAGTACATGGGAAAAAAAGATGAGCTAGAATAGAGTCAGTAGTTATAAAAAGGCGTGAGATTGGCTCACTATGTGGGGAGTATTAAGACGATCCATTAGCTTGGGGGCGAGATGAAGTCGAAGCATCTCCTTCAATGTCGATGTTCCTCACACCAGCGGTTACTGATGCTGTTGAACTGGAGCGTCCTCCGTTGTTCTCCTTGGCATGGCCGTTTTCTTCAGCCTCCTCGTCCTCCAACAACGAGCCCTTGCGCCTGAGTTCTTTCACTTTCCGGAACTCGTCGTAGTGTGCTCTTCTAAGCTCCATGAAATAAGCTTTCCTGTCCGTTTCGTTATCTGGCAACGTTGTTGAGAAAGATAGATGAATCAAACTCTGAGGGAATATCAAAGGTGAAAAAAAAAAAAAAAGAAAGCAAAGGCAATCAAATTCAGAACTTTCGACTGCAGTTATGCATGCTGTTCTTGTTAACTACTGCACACAAGAGACTACACGATTAGTAGGCCTAGCAATTGCATGACAAAAGTCCCGAGTTATGTCTTAGAGAACATGTGAATCATCTGAGTAAACTTATGGTATATCATGATTTCACCATCTGAGTAAACTTCATATCATGTTTACTTGCATCACATTATGCTTCAAATGCTTAAAAATTATAATATATTTCATTCTTCAGAACTTCTTTCTTAGACTGTTCCCTTTACCTTATTATCCCCATTAATATGAAGAATCTGACTGCATAACATTTGATAGGTGTAACAGCTAATCCATTAGAACACCTCGGATTCCTCTATTACGTAGAAAAAGGCCCACCTATTCTACCAAAAAAAGGCCACCTAAGTACCTAACCATAAGTAAGAAGTAACTGAACTGACACAGAAAAAAACCAAAGAGAGGAAGTATGAGGTCAAGACCTTCATCATCTTGTTCCATAAGGTCAGCTTCATCTTCGGATGATGTCCAGCCAGTAGATCGTCTGCTGGAGTTTCCGCTCGATGAAGAAGCCACAGTGTGTAATGCCGTTCGCAATTCCTCAGCATGCATAACGTCATCAACGGGCTCATCAAAGCTATCCTTAGCAGGAGATAAAGTGCCTGTATGCAATCAACCAAATTCCGATTGCATTAGGGCACGGCGAGAAATAAAATTATGTACAAGGAGGAACTAAACAAACAGCAAGTCTTGCCAAAACGAGAACTTCTAATAAATACACTCTTATTCCACTTTCAGTAAAAAACAAAAGGTACCTAAAATATATTAACAACTAAAAGCCCTTCACAAACTCTGTTCGACAAATTGGGAAGATGAAAGACGAACAACCACACCCTGCATGCTTTTCTGCGCTATTATGTAAAAAGTTCACTGTATTCAAATCAAGGAGCCATTGACTTACCATCATCATCAATCATGGGGTGATATGGTGTCTTAGGCTCAGTAATTTTTTGCCTCACAGGTTTATTAGCCTCAATCTCCCCCAGATTATCTTCATCCCATCTTACACGTCCTTTACCTCCCCTACAAACATGTTAAGGAAACCAAATTTCACTTCTGATATCTAATTGACATATATACAAAACTAGTATTCATTGGGTACATTTTTTTTATTATTACAATTCACTTGTACAGAAAGGATCCAATAGATATCCCAAAAGGAAACAGAATGAAGAGAGAGAAGGAGAAATCCATAATTACGTCATTTTCCAGAGCCAAATTGCAGACGATACAGTTGATTGACCTCTAATTACACTGAGCAAGAAAGGCACCTGGTCAAAATCGTCAATGAAATCAGCGAAATACATTTAAGCAAAGCAAAAATGCAACCAGCATTGGTGACACACATCATTATGGATAGGAAAAAATAATCACGTTGAACATAAGCTAATGCAGCAAGGAGATATGGAATGATGAGATAAGTAAGAATTCGAAGGAAGATTCTATAAAAGTTGACAAAACAATAGGAAACCACAATTCAACAAGGCGACCGAAAAACAACAATGGAACAGTCCCATAAGAAGAAGAAGAAGAAGAAAACTGAGATTGCAAGACAGGTGTATCCAAACGAGTGATTTCCCTGTTGTAAATCCGTACAAGAAAGAAGGAAGGAGAACAAAATCTTCACAAAGTTTGAACATAATCATCAAATTCGGAGAACCAGAAGCCCAACTATGAAGCAGACGCAGGATAGGCGAGGTTTCAAAAGTTTCCAATCGCTTAAGATAGAGATGAACACCAGGGTTATGAGATAGAACTTCAGCTAATACAATTAGTGCAGATAAATTGCAAAGAACAGTAAGCTAATCTATGAAGAACGCCTAACATATAGAAGATGAGTACTGAGTACAATCCATCTTCTTCTTCTTCTTCTTCAGGACAAACGACCTGAACCTAGAGCCATGGAATCCAATCATGGACTCCGCCATTAACGAACAACAACAAAAACACAACCATTCTAACAATCTGTACGCAAGATGTTACATAAAGCAATCCAAAAAAACACAGACTCAAAGCTACACATCCGTAGAGTTTCTGTTTGGCTCGGGAGAAAGTGCGAGAAAGTATTCGCAAGCAAACTCTGCCGGCGATTATTAGGCTTTAAAACATCAATTCGATACTACAGAAACATATCTCAGCACAAATACTCCACTCCGTTCTCTCTCGAGAAGAAAACGAGAGCGGAAAGAAGAGAAAACAGCAGTAGGAGGAGGAAGAGGAGAAAATCGTACCTTCACGAATGCTCTTCTTCTCTGCGCTTTCCTTCCTTTCTTCCTCCTTTCAGCGCGACAGTTTTTCTCGATCCAATTATGCCCCCGCAAGTTTTTCCCCTTCTTTCCAATACCGAGTTTCTTTTCTCCTTTCCCAAAACTACCCTCCTATCGGATGGTATTTCGAGGCTTAGGATAGGGTGAGTAACCCTTTGTTACTCACCCGTGAGTAACCACATAGGGACCGTCGATCTTGGCGGGACGGATCTTGTGGCTGTGATTGATGCGGGGTTTTTTGTCCACGGTCAGGGGCATTTTTGTCCGATATTTTATTTTTGAATTAAATGACTTTCCCTCTTTGTCCGTTGCAAATCTTTCTGTGCGCGAGTTGGATTCGGATTTTGGAGAGAGAAACTACGAGCAGGGGGAGCAGCAGCTGAGAAATAAGGACGGCGATTCTCCATTGTTGATCGACGGCGATAGAAACTGCGAGCAGCAGCTTCGAATCGAGCTTTCTGATTCTCCATAATTGATCGACGTGTGCGCGAGTTGGATTCGGTTTTTGTAGAGAGAAATTGCGAGCAGCGGCTGCGAAACAGGGGACGGCGAATCTTTTCTGATTCTCCATAATTGATCGACGACGAGGTTAGATATTAGTTTTTTTGATTCTTTCTGTTTAGCTAATCGAGTTTTCTGTTGATCTCTGGTTTCGTTGGAGGTTTTTGATTGCTGCTAGTCGAGCTTGTTTATGTTTAGCTAATCGAGCTTGTTCATGTGTTATGTTCTTTGTGTTTTGGTGTTTTGGCAGTATTCTGGTGAGATGAGTAACGTAAATTGTGGCGATGTTGTTCCAATTGATAGATCTGGTTCTTCAACCAGCGTTGTAGGATCTGGTTCTTCATCTAGTGCTGTTGGAACTGCTTCTTCATCTATTGATCTTGGATTTGATCATTCAGCTAACTCTGGTGAATCAGGAGGTAAGATATGCAAATTTGTTTGTTTATTGAAGTTTGTATAGTGTCGTAATTTGATTTTACTATGCCTTATCATGTGGTAATTGATTTTATAGTACATTACCATGTGGTAAAATGTGGTAATTAGGAAGTTAAATGTGATGTTTCTGTGTGATAATTGATTTTACCATGCCATACCATATGGTATAGGGTGGTAATTTGATTTTACCATGCCTTATCATGTGGTAATTGATTTTACAGTAGATTACCATGTGGTAAAATGTGGTAATTAGGAAGTTAAACTTGAGGATTCTGTGTGATAGTTGATTTTACCATGCCATACCATATGGTATAGTGTGGTAATTTGATTTTACCATGCCTTATCATGTGGTAATTGACTTTACAGTAGATTACCATGTGGTAAAATGTGGTAATTAGGAAGTTAAACTTGAGGATTCTGTGTGATAGTTGATTTTACCATGCCATACCATATGGTATAGTGTGGTAATTTGATTTTACCATGCCTTATCATGTGGTAATTGATTTTAGAGTAGATTACCATGTGGTAAAATGTGGTAATTAGGAAGTTAAACTTGAGGATTCTGTGTGATAGTTGATTTTACCATGCCATACCATATGGTATAGTGTGGTAATTTGATTTTACCATGCCATACCATGTGGTAATTGATTTTACAGTAGATTACCATGTGGTAAAATGTGGTAATTAGGAAGTTAAACTTGAGGATTCTGTGTGATAGTTGATTTTACCATGCCATACCATATGGTATAGTGTGGTAATTTTATTTTACCATGCCATACCATGTTGTATAGTGTGGTAGTTTGATTTTACCATGCCATACCATATGGTATAGGGTGGTAATTTGATTTTACCATGCCTTATCATGTGGTAATTGATTTTACAGTACATTACCATGTGGTAAAATGTGGTAATTAGGAAGTTAAATGTGTGGGTTCTGTGTGATAATTGATTTTACCATGCCATACCATGTGGTATAGTGTTGTAGTTTGATTTTACCATGTCATACTATGGTGGTAACTCTTGTATCATGGCTGTAATTATTGGTATACATTGATATTTCATACTGTTGTGGTGTGGAATCCATTTAATATGTTGTTTCATAATGTTTGTAGGTTTCAATGGTATAGATCCTACTGTTCGTGATGCTTGGAAGGACTTAGAGTTCAATACACCAGATGATGCATATAATTTTTATGTTGATTATGGGAATCATGAAGGTTTTGGTGTGAGGATTTATAACCAATCAGCGTGTCCGAAACTCAATGGTGGTTCTTCAGCTGTATATTATATCAAGTATTGTTGCAATAAGGAAGGTTGGAAAAGAGGTAGCGAGAATAACCCTGATAATGCAGGTGTTGTTGATACGACAGTTCGTGTTCGTAATGTTCCAGAACTCAGGGGTGGATGTAATGGTGCTTATATACGACTGAGGTGGTTTAAAGAGTTTAAATGCTACAAGATCTATCGTTGGTATAATGTGCACAACCATGACATGATTCCTGAGTCTCTGCGTCACTATGTGAGATCCAGCAGACGAATGGCTCCTGTGTATAAGATGCTGGCAGAGGTGAATGATGCTGCTGGTATTGGTGTGACTTCTTCGTATAATGCAATTAGTAGGGCTGGTGGTGGTCGGAAGTTTGTTGGGTTCACAAAGAATGATTTGAAGAACCATCTGCGAACGGTTAGGACGTCATCAATGGAGTATGGTGATGCGACTGCATTGCTTGAATACTTTAGACGTCAAGCACAGCTGGATCCTGGGTTCTTTCATGAGGTGGAGGTTGATGTTGAAGAGAACATTGCTAGTATCTTTTGGGCAGATGGGAAGATGAGGATGGATTATCATTATTTTGGTGATTCAATTAGTTTTGATACTACTTACCGGACTAACAAAGAGTATCGGCCACTAGGTATGTTTTCTAGTTTGTTGTTTATTATTGTGTTTGTTAGTTTGTATGAGTATTATTATTATCATTCTGTATCATGTTTTTTTTTTGTTCTTAAATGTATTTTACCATATGGTATGTGTTGGTAACAAGGTTATTTGAGGTGGTTTTTGTGCTTAAAAGTCTTTTACCATATGGTATGTGTTGGTAACAAGGTTATTTGAGGTGGTTTTTGTTCTTAAAAGTACTTTACCATATGGTATGTGTTGGTAACAAGGTTATTTGAGGTGGTTTTTGTGCTTAAAAGTCTTTTACCATATGGTATGGGTTGGTAACAAGGTTATTTGAGGTGGTTTTTGTGCTTAAAAGTCTTTTACCATATGGTATGGGTTGGTAACAAGGTTATTTGTGGTGTTTTTTGTTCTTAGAAGTCTTTACCACATGGTATGAGTCTTTACCATATGGTATGGGTTGGTATTATTGTTATTCGTACCTTTTACCACATGGTATGTGTTGGTAGAATTGTTTTTACTCACATTTTGTTATGTTTATGTAGCTTTGTTTGTTGGTTTCAACAATCATCACCAACTGACTGTCTTTGCGGCTGCTCTTCTCTATGATGAAACAACAGCAACATTTGAATGGCTTTTCGATCAGTTTTTGAAATGCATGGGAGGTGTGAGACCGTTATCAATGTTTACTGACCAGGCTGCTGCAATTGCTGCTGGTATAAGGTCTGTTTTCCCAGATTGTTTTCATGGGTTGTGTACATGGCATATTGCTCAGAATGCAGTTGTTAATCTGGGAAGTTTGTGTGACTCTGACTTCCTTCGTGAGCTTAGTTATTTGATGTATAATGCTGATGATGAGGATGATTTTGAGTATAATTGGAAGAAGATGATTGAGAAGTGTTTTCCTGGGAAGGGACCTTTGGGACACAGTTGGTTACAGGGCATTTACAAAGTCAGGACGAAGTGGTCTTCAGCCTGGGTGAATTGTCATTTTGGTGCGGGAATGAAGAGTACCCAGCTAAGTGAGTGCTGCAATAGTAATATTCGACATTACTTGCAGTCAGAGTTTAGCGTTAGTAGGTTCTTTGTGCACTTTGAGAGGATGCTTGATAATAAGAGGGATGCTGAAGAACAAGAAGAGTACTATGCGTTATCTAGGTTGGCTGATTCTCGGTTTTCTACTAGCCCTATTGTGAAGCAAGTTGCTAATGTGTATACGCCGAAGATATTCAAGTTTTTCCTGGATCAGTACAAGGAATCCCTTGCGTATAATATCTTTTCCAATACGGAGATAGAACCAGAAGGACATGTAGGACTGTTTGATGTCTTCATATTGGAGGATGACCTTACAAGGTTGGATAGTAGGGTGTTGAAGGTTGATTTTGAAAACGGTGAAATCAAGTGTTCGTGCCGTAAGTGGGAGTCAAGTGGTATGATCTGTAAGCATCAAATTAAGGGATATGATATGTTGTGGTCTACAACGTGCAATCTGAAGTTCCAGCACATTCCTAGCAGTTTGATTTTGAAGCGGTGGACAAGGGCAGCGAAAACTGGAGGGAACTTTTCTTTTGAAGTTCCGTCTACTGATAGTCCATCGAAATACCGTTCTCATCTTTTCAATCTGTCAGCTGTTTCTGCATCAATGATCAGCAGGGTTGCATTGGATGATGATTTGTATAAATCAGCCATGGCCTTCATGACTGATTTGATCAAAAAGTGTGAAGCCTTATCGATTACTGAACCTGCTGGAACAAGCACATCTTCTAACGGTGACAGTAAGTTTTTTTTAATTGTTTAGAGTTTGTTTTTGTTTTTGTTATCTGTCATTGATTGTAGTTTGTTTTTGTTATCTTGGTATAGATGATGTACCGGTCCAAAAAGTGAAGGGGTTTAAGCCTAAAAAAGATTCATTCAAGCCTTCGAAACGACCAATTCCAGCTGCGGAGGCTGCAAGGGCTGTAAGCAAGAAGAAGAGAAAAACTAGCAGGCTTGAGGAGGAGAATTTGAAGGCTGTTGAAGAAAGTTTAAGGCTGAAGCTGTAATAGTTTTCTTAGAGGATTATCTGAATGAATGGTTGATGCTGGTTGAGTTGTTGAAGCTATTTTGTTCTTTTGGATGGGTTTTTGGTTTTGTTGGATTAATTTTACACTGTTATACCATGTGGTATAATGTGGTAATTTGATTTTATCATGTCAAACCAGGTGGTAAAATGTGCTAGTTTGGAAGTTGAATGTGAAGGTTCTGTTTTATAATTGATTTTACCATGCCATACCATATGGTATATTATGGTAATTTGATTTTACCATGTGGTAATGTGTGGTAATTGATTTTACCATGTGGTAAAATATGATTTTTTGGAAGTGGTATGTGTGGTAATTGATTTTACAGTGCATTACCATGTGGTAAAATGTGGTAACAAACTAAAACACAGCAGGACTTATGGTTTTTTTGCTATTTTACAACATGAAACCATAGTTTACCACACATTACCATATGGTAACAAACTAAAACACAGCATGACTTATGGTTTTTTGCTATTTTTGCAACATTTTACTACATGAAACCATAGTTTACCACACATTACCATATGGTAACAAACTAAAACACAGCAGGACTTATGGTTTTTTGCTTATTTACAACATGAAACCATAATTTACCACACATTACCATATGGTAACAAACTAAAACACAGCAGGACTTATGGTTTTTTGCTTATTTACAACATGAAACCATAATTTACCATACATTACCATATGGTAACAAACTAAAAGACAGCAGGACTTATGGTTTTTTGCTATTTTACAACATGAAATCATAATTTACCACACATTACCATATGATAACGAACAAAACACAACATGTAATCATAATTTACCACACATTACCATATGGTAAAATGTGGTAATTTGGGAATTAAGAACACATGTTAAGTATTTGCTAACATAATAAAAAACAGAACATTTCTTTTAGTCATAATACAAACCATAATAAGTTGTTTCATACCATCCTACTAATTAAAATGCAGTGGCTACTGAACATTGTGAGTTTGTTCTCAAAAGCTTACTCATACCCTTCTACTACTTAACACAAATGATAATAGAATTTTCATTTCCTTCCTTTCAACTATTTCTTCTTGTTCTTCATGTTGCAGTACTTTGTTGCTTCTTTCATGATCCTTTCCCGTTCAAGATTTTCTTCATCAAGAATGATGTCCAACATCAGGCATTCCCTTTCTTCATTTATGAGATCAATCCTCTTCCAATCTTTGGTCAGGGCACTGTTGTACTTACCTTCCCAGTGTCTCATCCACCTGATGACGTACATCCCACATGAAATTTGATCTGGTTGTGTAACCTTCTCGAGCTTGAACCAGCTAAACCTCTCCCACCTTACTGTCCTGTCTGCAAACTGTGTCTTCATGTAGTTGATTGCGTACTGGACAACTCTCTCTGCCATTGATTTGTATGTTTTTTCAAAATCTTTGTGACGGAGACTGTCGAGCACTTCAAATCTCTCTGCTTTGATGTTGACACAAATCATGATGTAGTGCTTGTTATTACAGTAAGGGAAGAACCACTGCAAAATAATTTTACCACAGTATACCATATGGTAAGCAGGTGCCATATAAGTGATGAACAGTAAGTTAAGTTAAGAACAATTGCAAACTAATTTTACCACTATATACCATATGGTAACCACTGCAAAAATTGTGGTGAGATACTTACAAGGTTACATTCTGTGAAGCTGAGGTTTTTGGCCCATTCTTTGTTGGTGATGTCCAAGTCGACTTTGTTGTAGTAATCGTCTGGAGATAGTACAGGATTGCCACTATCAATGTCCAGTTGGCAGTCACCCTGAAAGTTGTGGTTGTTATTATGTGTTTTATATATGTGTTGTCTAAGAACTTTTGACAGAATATGGGTGGGTTTACTTACTGCCAAAGATGTATCGAAGAACCACTTTGTGAATTTTCCTTTTTTGGCTTCATTTCTGTTCATTACATCTCCATACCAGCCGATGACATCAGATGTGATTTCACAGCCAATGTCAATCGACTGTACTGACTCCCTTTTCAGCATGAATGTTCCATCCTTCCTTTTAAACATGATCTCATCACTGTATACAAGCACATCACAACAGGACGGATGGTTTACTTTAATTCATCACATCAAACAATAGGTTACCACAACAAAACCATAGCTTACCACATCTTATCATATGGTAATAAGTAAAGCACACCAGCTTAGCACATCTTACCATATGGTAATAAGTAAAACACACCAGCTTACCACATTTTACCATATGGTAATAAGTGAAACACACCAGCTTAGCACATCTTACCATATGGTAATAAGTAAAACACACCAGCTTACCACATTTTACCATATGGTAATAAGTGAAACACACCAGCTTACCACGTCTTACCATATGGTAATAAGTAAAATAGAACAGGAGTTATGGTTTAATCCATTCTTTAACAACAAACATTAGCTTACCACATCATACCATATGGTATTAAACTAAAACAAAACAGGACTTGTGCATTACTACATTTTGTAACATTAAACCATAGATTTGTCTAATTTTACCATATCTTACCATATTTTACCATATGGTAACAAACTAGATCACTACAGTAACATCATATAACAGTAGAAGTTTTAAGATGATGTCTTACCTCTTGGCAAATTTCTTGTTTTTGCATCTTATGTACTCCAGGATGTTGCTGAACATATCATCAGGTGTTGTTTGTGTTGGTGTTGAATATTCAACTGGTGATTTTTGTGACTGTGGAGCAACTGGGTCGGCAGCTGGAGAATTCAGGTCCTCTAGGTAAGCATCTATGCATTCACGGACTTCCTTGAGCTTCTCTTGGCTGTTTGTGTACAGATTTGACCATATAGCATATGACCCCGTCTGTGACTGGGTGCTTTGTGGCTGTTCTGGTGGTGGTGTTGCTCTTGCCTTCTTTTCATTTCCTTGTACATTCTTTATCACGATTCTTCTTTTGCGAGGCTCTGCTGGTTGATCTGTTGCCGTGTTGGTAGTCAACTTTGTTGGTGTTGTTGGTGTTTGACGGTTGAGAGGGCTGAGATCAAAGGATGGAATGTCGTCTTCCCTCGTCACTTTAGGCTTCTCGGCAGCTTCGGTTGTCAGTTTTGGAGCCTCTTCACGAACAACATCATCTGACACCGTCTTCTCGCTGTCAGTTTCTGCAGTCTTTTGTGCAGCTTGCCCTGTATTCCCTTCTTCTCTTGTTTCCTTATCAACTTCCATTGGATCTGCTGTTTTGGTAGCTCCTTTTTGTTCGGTTTCTTCTGCAGATGTCTGTTCTGGAACTGCTTTCTGGGTGTCCTCTGTTGCAACTTCCCCCAATTGATCTCCTTCTTTTGGGATGCTTTCCCTATTCACAGCTCCTGGAGCAGAATCATCTTGCTCCTTTTCTTTTGGCTTTGGTGTAGATGCAGCAAGATCGACTGTAGATGGTTGTGAATCATCTTCTTTCTGTGTTTGCTCCTCGTTCTCCGCTTCGTTCTGGTCTATCTTTGCCTGTTTGAATATTTCATTGATTGTTTTATTCAAACTGGCATTCAATTCTTCATCATTCTCTTCTTCATCATCTTCATTTTCTACTACCTGATTGTCAGATTTTTCTCCTTCTGAGGGCTGAACATATTCATCAGACTTTTCTTTCTGAAGATTCTTTTTGTGTTTGATCAGCTTGTCTAGTTGGCTGTTGTACTGCTCTTTGATTGCTTTCATCATTGCCTTCATTGATGCTTCAACCAGTTTGATTGCATTCTCAGCCTGCATAATGGGAGTATGGTTAGTTACCATGGTGGTAATACATGGTATTGGCAATTATTATCACTATTCTGCATTTTTATAACATGAAACTATATCTTACCACACCTTACCATATGGTAACAAAGTAAAACAGAACAAGAATTATGGTTTCCTCCATTTTTATAACATGAATTCATTGCTTACCACACATTACCATATGGTAACGTATTAAAACACAACAGGACTTATGTTTTCCTCCATTTTTATAACGTGAAACCGTAGATTACCACACTTTACCATATGGTAACAAACTAAAACACAGCAGGACTTGTTGTTTTTTGTATTTTTAAAACATGAAAGCATAGCTTACCACACATTACCATATGGTAACAAAGTAAGACAGAACAAGAATTATGGTTTCCTCCATTTTTATAACATGAAACCATTGCTTACCACACATTACCATATGGTAACGAAGTAAACCACAACAGGACTTATGTTTTGCTCCATTTTTATAACATGGAACCATAGCTTACCACACTTTACCATATGGTAACAAAGTAAAACACAGGACTTACGCTTAGCATGTATTGGACAACTGGTATATAGATAATTTGTACTTACTTGGTTGACTGTTCTGATATTCTTCAAATCAAAGTTCAGTGATGATGACTGCTCGGGACTTTTGTTTCTTTGTCTTTTCGGTGATTCATAGACTGGCTCATTCTCCTCTTCCTCATCAGCTGCGACATCAGCTGCGTCATCAGCCTCATCATCAGCCTCATCATCAGCCTCATCGTCTCTAATGTTGGTAATCTTTTCGATCTCGTTCAACTGTTTTCCATTGTAGTAGCTCTTAATGTTCTCAAAGTTGCTATCAACATTGTTATCATCATAGTAGCTTACTGTTGGTGTTCGAAGCTGGGTTGAGAATGCCATTTCGTCCAGTTTGTACATGAAGCATACCTTTTTATGCAGATAGTTGTATTAGTTTTTTCAAAGAGTATCATTTATATATAAAATATATGAGTAACAAGGTTGAAATGGCCAAGGGAATGGAGACTTACTGTAAGGAAGTGAAGATCTGCATTGACGTAGACCTTTGATGATTTCAATCCTTCATTCATGTGGTTGAAGAAGTATTTGCACCAGTTGTAGCTGGTGAAATGTTTCTGTTCATCAGTCTTCAAGTACTCAAGCATGTTGAGTTCAGCCATAGGGGCTGAAGTTGGGCACAACAAGCCTCCGGTGACCAGCAGAAAGAATAATTGTAACCATCTCCTACTGTTGGTAACTGTAGAAAGATCTTTTTCTACCTGACTTAGCTTTACCCTTGGAGTGGATGCTCCATCTACTTCCAGTAGGGTTTCTACTGCATAATCTGCTGCATCGTCCCAAGAAATTGTGGGAGGTACAACTTCCCTATTCCCCATTGGCAGACCATATACCCTATGAAAGTCAATTGGTGATATCTTCATGCGTGTCCCATCAGGTAGCTTGAAAGATTGGTTCATTGGATTGTATTTGTTCATTACGAACAGTGCAAAATGGTTGTTTATCTTTGTCTGCTTGATTGACATTAAGCCTGCTAGGCCTAATGTCTCAAGTTTCTCTTTCTGCTCATCTTTTATAGTCCTCGCAATTGCAGATATTCTTGTTGGGCTGCACCTGGTGCGAAAATTTTTTCTTTGGTTTACCATAGTGTACCTGAATGTAGAAATTAGGAATAGTCTGTTAGCGTGCTTTTTACCATGATATACCATATGGTACCATAATGATTTCCTACCATACCAAATCAAACCATATATTTATCTCATTTTACCATATGGTAATTACATCAAACCATGTCTTATAACATATTAACATATGGTAACGAAGTAAAACACAACAGGATGTATGTTTTCATCCATTTTTACAGCATGAAACCATAGTTTACCACACATTACCATATGGTAAAGAAGCAAAACACAGCAGGACTTATGGTTTTTTGCTATTTTACAACATGAAACCATAGTTTACCACTCATTACCATATGGTAAAGAAGCAAAACACAGCAGGACTTATGGTTTTTTGCTATTTTACAACATGAAACCATAGTTTACCACACATTACCATATGGTAAAGAAGCAAAACAGAGCAGGACTTATGGTTTTTTGCTATTTTACAACATGAAACCATAGTTTACCACTCATTACCATATGGTAACGAACCAAAACACAGCAGGACTTATGGTTTTTTGCTATTTTACAACATGAAACCATAGGTTACCACACATTACCATATGGTAAAGAAGCAAAACACAGCAGGACTTATGGTTTTTTGCTATTTTATAACATGAAACCATAGTTTACCACTCATTACCATATGGTAAAGAAGCAAAACACAGCAGGACTTATGGTTTTTTGCTATTTTACAACATGAAACCATAGTTTACCACACATTACCATATGGTAAAGAAGCAAAACACAGCAGGACTTATGGTTTTTTGCTATTTTACAACATGAAACCATAGTTTACCACACATTACCATATGGTAAAGAAGCAAAACACAGCAGGACTTATGGTTTTTTGCTATTTTACAACATGAAACCATAGTTTACCACACATTACCATATGGTAAAGAAGCAAAACACAGCAGGACTTATGGTTTTTTGCTATTTTACAACATGAAACCATAGTTTACCACTCATTACCATATGGTAAAGAAGCAAAACGCAGCAGGACTTATGGTTTTTTGCTATTTTACAACATGCAATCTTAATTTATCACTCATTACCATATGGTAATGAAGCAAAACACAGCAGGACTTATGGTTTTTTGCTATTTTACAACATGAAACCATAGTTTACCACTCATTACCATATGGTAAAGAAGCAAAACACAGCAGGACTTATGGTTTTTTGCTATTTTACAACATGAAACCATAGTTTACCACACATTACCATATGGTAAAGAAGCAAAACACAGCAGGACTTATGGTTTTTTGCTATTTTACAACATGAAACCATAGTTTACCACACATTACCATATGGTAAAGAAGCAAAACACAGCAGGACTTATGGTTTTTTGCTATTTTACAACATGAAACCATAGTTTACCACACATTATCATATGGTAAAGAAGCAAAACACAGCAGGACTTATGGTTTTTTGCTATTTTACAACATGAAACCATAGTTTACCACTCATTACCATATGGTAACGAAGCAAAACACAGCAGGACTTATGGTTTTTTGCTATTTTACAACATGCAATCTTAATTTATCACTCATTACCATATGGTAATGAAGCAAAACACAACAGATTCTACATCAGTTCAGCAACGCATGGAGAGTGACTGCGATACTGTTCTATTGTTGGATTTCGAAGAAAGAAGTGAGGTTTTACCTTGATATTTTGTGCGAAAACGATTTTTGAGCCTCGTTGAAGTTGGAAACTCTTCGTTTTTCGACGAAGAAGCGAGAACAGTGTATCGTTGAATGATTCTTCGAAATCCTTTGCGAAAATCGTTCGATTTGAAGTTTTTTCTGGAAGTTTTTGCTGCGATTTTGGTGAGAGAATTGAGAATCGAGAGGAAGAATGGAGAGTTTGAGAGCAGAGAGGAAAGTGGAACTGTCGCTTGAAAGGTGAGAGGAAGAAGGAGAGAAGGCGGGACGGTTGTCGCTGTCACGTCTGCAATTCAAATTGTCAGAGACGAGATTACGTTTTTGCCCCCGCGTGTATTTTAAGTGGCCTGATCTGACGGCTGGGAAGATGGCGCGATGGACGGCCGGATCATCGGTTACTGACCGTTACTGACAGGTCGGTTACTGATAGGATCCGGACCCGTATTTCGAGGCAGTCCACTCTGCTTGGGCGGGATCTCCACCGTTCATTGGTTTGACTTTTCATATCTTGACCAGGGAACGAAGACAAAAAAAAAAAAAGTGTCCGAGTCAGGGGGATTTCCACGTGGCTGGGGGGCAATATAGGGAATTCATGCGTTCAGCAGGAGTGGAGAAAACAGAATAGAAGGAAGCCTGTTTGTTGGGGGAGTTGCTATTCGTCGTCCTAGATATTTGAATTTGTCGCCCTAAATCATATTAAAATTACACGCTTACCCTTCATTAAATTTTGATCCATTCCCCTCCCCCCTCTCCATTCCAACCGCCGACCACCATCAATGAATCCCTACAATGGGAAGAGAGGCCCGGCCGGCAGCCCACCTCAATCTGGCTTCCACCTCCTACCTTTGCTGCTCTGCTTTTGTCGGCTTCTGTTGATCTTGTGGAAGAAGAAAGAATCACCATCATCCAGCTGTCGGAAGAGGAAGAAGAGAGCTGCTGCGTCGGGTTCTGGGTTCACTTTGACGGGTTGAAAACCCGTCTCCGACGAGCTGGGAACGGGTCAACGACCGGTCTCGCCATCGTCGGCGACAGGTTTCCAACCCGTTAGGCGAGCAGTCCAGATGGGTAGAATACCTGTTCCTTCCATATGTCGCACAGGAACTCAACCCGCCTCTAGGATGATTCGACGGGAATACAATTCGTCCGTATCCTTAGCCCAGAAAAAGAGGATTGGGAAGATTCTTTTCGCGGCAGTGACGGTCGGCGGGATCGGGATATGGGTCTTCTTCGCCTTCTACTTCGTTCTTTCCCTTTCTTTTTCTTTCTAATTTTATTATATTTGTTGAAAGTGATTTATCGGAGACGGGAAAAGGGGAATGGATCTGGGAGAAGAATAAATGGACTTGGAAATTGACAGGAAATTAAGCGGCCGGCAGCGGAGGTTTGCTTTGGATTGGGGATTCGAGAGAAAATAAATGAATTTGAAAATTTACTGGGAGGTAAGTGGCCGGCGGCGGAGGTCTGTTGTGGTGTGGAGATTTGTTTACAAATCAGGGGTAAATGCGTACATTTGGTACCATTTAGGGCGATAAAATTTAAATTTTAGGGCAACGAATAGCGATTCAGTTTGTTGGAGGGGAGACTGTTGTGTTGAGAGAGGTCTTCGGCAATCTGTTGGAAAGACAAAATCTCTCTCACGAATTGCAGAGCTAAAACCAAAATCGACTCCGCCGCGATCTCCACCTTGTTACTCGGCTATCATTAGTAAGATTCCTCGCTTTGTCAGTTTCTGAACCGAATTTATTGTAATTGGACGATGGATCAAGAGATTTGTTTGGACTGGTTTTTTTGTCCGTTTGCTTGCTTGATCTGGGGGTTTCTGCTGTTTTGCTTACATTTTCACCGTTGAGAAGCTGCTGAGGGGTTTCTAGCTCCACAAGTTTGGGGTCGAATCGGCTGTGCAAATCAAATTTTGTAACAGTGATTCAGAAATGGAACGGCTTTGGGCTTTGGCACTGTGATTTGCTGCTTGGATGCATGCAACGGTGTCTGTAGTGGTTTGCCAGGGACAAATGGCTTTGTTCTCAGACTCTTGGGTAGTTGAACAATCTCATTTTGAATACCTGCTGCCTGTGTTGTGTGCTGATGACCTGATGTTCTGCAATAGTTTGGCAGACTTGCTTTTTGGCTTTGTCGTGCATTGAACCATGCTTGTCCATGGTGATTGGTGATACAAGTTTGGCTTGGGTGATTTTGCTTCTGGGTACGAGTCTCATTTATTGTTGAGAGGAACACTTGATCTATAGAGTGGCTGCTTGGAAGTAGGAAGTAGAGTAACTTCATATGTCTGTCGTCTTGTGTTTAATTATGTTCCAAACCCTTTGAGGATTGTCCATTCTATGGTATGGCGGGTATCAAGTTAGGATTATTAGACCTTCTTTCCATTCTATGGTGTGGCTTCTTGGAAGTAGGAAGTAGAGTAGCATATGTCTGTCGTCTTATGTTTAATTATATTTCAAACCCTTTCAGGATTGTCCATTCTATGGTGTGGCGGGTATCAAGTTAGGATTATGAGACCTTGTTTCTTTTAATCCTATAGACGAGAAGGGACAAGAAATACATCAATTACCCAACACAGACATGTTCTCCTTGTTCTATGGCCTTTATAAGTATATGTTCAGTAAGACGGAGTTTCATGTGCTCATTCTTGGGATTGACAAGGCAGGGAAGACGGTAATGCTTCTTAACCTTGTGACGTGAGAAGTTCATTGTGCAAGTAATTCCACTCCCATAATTAAGTGTATCCGTTTGTTCTTTTCTGAATTTTGTAGACCTTGCTAGAAAAGTTGAAGACAGTGTACTCGAATTCTGAAGGCCTCCCCCATGATAGAATTGTTCCAACCGTTGGACTCAATATTGGTCGTCTTGAAGTGTCGAATTCCAAGCTTGTGTTCTGGGACCTGGGCGGGCAGGTACACATTACAGTTTAAACTTGTCAGACTTTCAAATAGTGACTCATTTGCTTATGGTTGTGCTAGGGGTTCTCTTTCTGCACATTGGGATGTTAGTAGTTCTATTAAGAGAAAGTAACATTTTTATATGAAGTGGGGAATATGATGCAGCTTTGTTTACGATCCATCTTAGCTGCTAAGCTCATCCTAGAATTATCTCTACTCCAGGATAAGTTAATGGTTGAATCATTGAAATGTGCTTTTGGTTGAATCATTGAAATGTGCTTTTCCTCATCTGCGCCATGTTTAGATTGGCCTTCGCTCAATTTGGGAGAAATATTATGAAGAAGCACATGCTGTAGTGTATGTAATTGATGCTGCTTGCCCTTCTCGTTTTGAAGATGCAAAATCTGCTTTAGGTATGTTGCATTTACTTTGTTTCTTCATGGAAGAGGCGAACATCTGGACATGAAGGTAAGTGACCAACTTCGAGTTTTGTGTTGATTCTTGACAGAGAAAGTGCTTAGGCATGATGATCTGCGAGGTGCCCCTCTTCTGGTGTTGGCAAACAAACAGGTAAACTTTCCCATGAGATTCAGCTTGCTAAGAATGTTGGTTGCTGCAACTCCTCTACTAAGTGATGAAAACCCCCTTTGCACTTGCAGGACCTTCCAGATGCTGTAACAGCTGAAGAACTGGGTAGATATCTAGACCTGAAGAAGTTGGACGAAAGGGTTTACATGTTCGAAGCTGTTTCAGCATATGATGGGTGAGTGGGTACTGAGTAGAGATTTTGGTTGATTGTAAGAATAAAAAAAGTTTGACCACAGTGGAGAAAAACATCCACAAGTGTCCTGTAACCGCTGAAACATCGAGACATCATGCAGGTTGGGTATCAAAGGAAGTCTAGAATGGCTAGTTGAGGCAATGGAACGGAGCAAGCGAACTGAAACATTGAGACTGCGTGCAGGGATGGCTGGTCCTGGTGTCTAGCAACACAATCTATTTTGGAATCAAGATGAGGAACCTTTCACCACCTGGCTTTTCAGTAGATTCTGTAAATATGCTACAGAGGGTTACGCAGCATCCTACTTGGGCGACTAGTGTACTAATTCTGCCATAGGATGCATATTCTTTCGCACTCCACTTCTCTACTGCAGAGAAGCAAGTTAGTAGTAAGGGAGTGAACATGATTACACAATCCACTGGGAAAACTTATGTGTAATGATAACTGGTTCATGATGTAGGCTTTTTGGCCTGATGAGCTCATAGATTTACTTAGAGATACAATGTTGAAAGAAAGTTCAGAACTTTTCTGCCATATCCATGACTTTTTACATTTCTGCAAAAGATTGAAGCTTATAAATACTCATGAGAGATTGAACTGGCAATTCAGAAATAGCGAATCAAATCACGCTATCCATTCCCCATTCGATCTGCCCTTTCCATCAGTTCTTAGAGCTAGTGCTGCTGGCTCGTTCCTTCACTGCCGGTTCAGGAGGTTCTGCGATTGAGATCAATGAAGAAATCAACACAAACAATAAAACTACAGATGGACGAAGAGGAGTGGTTTAAAAAGTGAGAATTAGTGGAGAACTTACGGGAGATTAGGGCCTTGGGTCTGGTCTTGAACAGAATCTTGTGCCGTATGACGCCCACAACGTCCAGCTCCACCTTGCCTGAAGAGGAGCCGTCACCTTGGTCACCGTCGTCCGTTCGCTTGACTTTCTTCAGCACGGCCAGGGGCTTCTTCAAGGTGACCTTCGTTCCCGACAGTTCGTGATAACCGATCGTGAGAGTGTACTTTTCGTCGGAGGAAGGCCGGCAAAGGCGTCCGATTTCGAGGTTCTGGATTCCATCTCGATGGGAAGGCTGGACCTCGACAACGCCTTGCAGCTCCACGATCGCCCATTCCGGACAGTTCTCAGCGCCGCAGCTGCACTTCACCTCAATCTGCATCTTCTTCTTCTTCTTCTCTCTCTTCCTCTGTGTCTCAGAGTCTCTCTCTCTATATCTCAGTGTCTCTCTCTCACCCGCAAAAGCAGAAACAGGGAAGAGATTGGCGGGAACCAAACCCCGCTTTCCCGCCAGCGATTTGCCTACGGGGAAATCGTGGTTCCGGTTGACGATTTAGGCTTGGCCCTTCATTTTATAAAAATGGCTAACTACATCAACAGTCACAGAATTTTTTAAGACTGTTCGGCAAATCGGATCATGGAATTGTGACCTTTAGCATAACTCTGATTAGCTATCAAGTAGGTAAAGAGATGTGATCCAAGGTATGAATTTAGATTGGATCGAGTACATATTAAATGGATTGCCAATGTTAGCTTAATTAATTCGATTAAAATTATACTAATTTTGACAATTTGGATGAACAAAGGGAAACAAACATGATATAGTACTACTTCATCGTGGAGATTATTGTATTCACCATCATCATCCATTGGAGGCAGCCAGAAGCAAGAACCCTAAAGTTAGAACATCTGTTTACACAGGTGAGCAGATTTGCTGAACACGGTAGAGCAAGCTAACTAGGATAACAGAGAACTAAAGCCAAAATGATGTTGCTCTCCGGACTCGGAGAGCTTCACCATCCATATGTACAATTAACAATCGACTACAGTTAAAGACAAACCTACACAGCCTTCCTCTGGCTTCTGGTAACTCTCCTTCCCATACCAGCAGACGGGCTGCTCCCACCAGTGTACCTCGCGATTTTCGTCTGCGGTGATGACAGCTGCTCTACCCTTGCTGCTGCTTCGGTAGGGAAGATAGTAGTAGGCTGGTGGAATACCTGACCGGAACTTGGTTGAACTTGTTGTGATGAAGTTGCCTGCTCTGGCATGTTGAAAAGATCAGACTCCAGTGGAATTGCACCCGTTAGAGTTTTTATGGCAAACTCGATACAGGGGTCTGCCCATGTATAAGCTGCAGACAAGCCGGCAGGCGATACTGGATTCTGAGAATGGTTTATTGGCTCCGGTTCAGGAATGCTTATTTCTGGAGTAGCCAGATGCTCCTTCGAACTGGCTGAATCACCGAGTCCATTATTGTTCGACCCCATTGGCAAGTCATCAAGTGACCCGGTGAGGGTCTTTATTGCAAATGCAATGCATGGGTCTTCCCATAACTCTCCCAGGGGAGCATCGAGAGGCAGTTTCCCCGCTTCACCTTCTTCAGCTTTCTTACAAGTTCCAGAAAGCTTGCTCTTATTTGACTCGGCGAAGGCTTTTCTTGCCACGGATGTATTCTGGTATAGATGATTTACTTCCAGCTTGGGATCAGCCGGATCACTTGACGGCTTAACTAATGCTGCTCGATGATGATGATGTTGTTGACTTGGGGTCTTCAGTGCTGAGGTAGAATCAAGTGCGGCAGTACCAACATCCACAGTTTTAACAGCTGCTGCTGCTTGATGAGAAGATGGACTCGCCTCTAGTGCTGCGGTAGTAGGCTCAAGAGGAAGAGCAGCAAGTCGCTTCGAGGCACGGCGAGGGATCTGTACGACGTCCTCCTTTTTCTTGGACTTGCCAGTTGTACTATATTTCTTGGTCTCATGGTTTTCCACTTTATGTTGTTGTACAGGCTGCATATCAGAGACACCTTTAGCTTCTGCAGCAGTTGCTCCAATCTCCTTTTCCTCGTGTTGAACTGTGCGCTTTTCAGGGAGTATTTCAGGTACTATAGTAGTAGCCTGTTCAGTCACCTTCAAGGTCTGGTCCATTTCTTCATGTTGCATTTCTTGAACATCTGGGAGGGCTTCAGCTGCTGGTGGAGCTACTTTAGTTACTTTGAAGGTAGGTTCTACTCCAGGCACCTTTAAGCTCTTATTATTTCTGTTCATAGTTGCATCAGTCCCCAACTGGTGTCTCTTGGTTAAAGCTGGCGACTGGCAAGCCAAAATTAATAGAACAATAAGCATTCCCACGTATGAAAGGCAATACATCTGAGACTAAGCTAGAAGACAGTAAAGGAATTCTGGAAGCGAGGAAGGGGAAGCTAGTGGACATTTCAAAGGACAAATTTCAACTTAGAATCACTAGAACTCTTGACGGAGTCCTCAGCCCAGACAAAAAATCATGGTGGTTCGCTAAGAATGTCAACCCTAGTTTTGAGTCAATTTAAGAACTCAGATAAGCCAATCACTACAGGTTCGAGAATAGACATGAATTCATTATTGTAACTATTGTTATGGTGCAGCTAACTAACTTCAAGTCATATCATCACATTTTGGGGAGTTCGCTAGCAGTAGCAGGCATCATATTTATTCTCGGATAAAATAGCAGACCATAAACTTCCAGAATTTTAATGTTGAAGTACCCACCAGAGTTTCATCATCTTCTGCATCGTCATGATGCCTTCCTTCTCTCCGCCTGATTGCTAGTCTTCCAACCTCCCCAGTCTGACTATACCGAACCGCATCTTTCATGGAACGGAATGTGTATGCATTTTCAGGATCCGTATAATACTACAAAAGGCAAAGTTTAGTTAGTGAATTCATGAAAATCAAGTTTGAGTCGTCCATACAACTCATCTCCCAGGGCGTACTGCAATTGTGTTATGAATATTAGCAACACACAGCACATTCAGTAAGAGGCATAACATATGAACTTAAAAGGTGCAATCAAAGAATTAAAATCCCAAGACAAGAGAAGAAGCCTGAGTACCGGATCTCTTCGGATTTTTCTGCCCTTCTTTGTTACTTTAACTTCTTTGGTCCATCCTGGAGGTAACCCTTCCGCTGTAGCCTTCTCAAAGGTAACCTGCATTCCAAGTGAATTTAAACCCTTCTCTTATTATGCAGAAGAGAGTAAATAATGAAAGGTATCATATCAAACACTAGTGAATAGTGAGTGAATTTTAAGAATTGATTTTGCATATTTATGATGGCTTCGATTCCATATTAATCAAACCCTCAGTCTAAAAGAAGGAAAATATTGAAACAAACCAACAAAGGAAACATGCAAGCTGCCGAGTGCCATTAGAAACCTGTTTAGAGGATCTTTTAAGAGTGCTATTCTCCTCCTTCTCTTCACTCTTGGGATGGCTATTGGCAAAGTGATTGCTACTATCCGTGACATTGTTGGTATTCTTCCCCATGGTGGGGGTGTTGGTGGGGTTGCTACTAGCGATATTGACCAAGTTGAGGTTGTTGCTATTCTTGAGAGTATTGGAGGGAGTAGAGGGAGTGGTGATGTTGCCTGTAGTGTTGAAGTTGCCTCTAGTATTGTTAACTGTGTTGTAGCTATCATCGCTCGTATGGCCTTCGCTGCCACCAACGTTGATGCCACTACCGTTGCTTTTTAGATATCGAGTTACCTCAAGTTTAGAGTAGAATTTAGCCCCACCGGTGGGAGGAAAGTACCACTGCAAATAGAGCAAATATATATAGTCAAACAACATCACAACTTCACGAAGCTGTCTTTGTGCGCGCAATCTATTTTCGATCGGCTAATCAACTCCAAGTTAACTTACACACGGGCACACGGCATAACATGTTACAGAATAACACATAGATCAATGCCATTAACATCAGTTTCAGTCCCGACTCCCCCAATGAATACCCATCTCATTAAGGCATCGAGATCAATGCCATCAAGTGTAGACATAACAATGAAGAACACTACTACTCATCCGTTGCAGAGGTTCACATATGCATGCAGATTCATGCATTCCAGGAATCACAACTTATACAAACTAGCATAAACTTGAGCAAGTTTGGGAATTGGGGGGCACAATAGTATGAAGGTTCCTTCAATGCAAAAAGCCTAGCTATGCAAAGGGGGTTTCCTAAAGGGCAAAAATGGCACATGCAATCCGTAGTTCAACCCAAAATTTGCCATTTCCGGTACAAACGAAACGATCCGAGCAGTATAAGCAAAAACATCGATTCCTTCAGTAGCTACAGTGACTTGCGAGACACCCTAAAATCACAGAGAAACAGCTGAGGATTACTAGTCCTTGGGAATCGAAAAGAGGGAGAGCGGGAAGTGAGAATGGAAATCGGGGAAGAAGAAGGAAGGTACCTTACCTTATCCTTCTTACCGCTCTTCCTAACATTGACCTGAACTCTCCAGCCTTCCGGCAGCCAGTCGTCGGGGCTCCCATCATTCATCGCCGGAACAAGCCTCCAATTTTCTCCTCTCTCTCTGCTTCCCACTTTTGTTATGGTGTTGTTGTCCCTGGTTTCCTTGGGAGCAAGAAGTTGGAACTTGGAAGAGAGTCAAAGAGTGAGGGGAGGTGGGGGACGGACGGGAAGAAAGAAAGAAAGCATAATAAGAAAGTGAGTGAGTGAGGTGCTTTTCTTTTTTGCTCTTCCCCGCCTGAGAACTTAGCAGAGAGAGAGAGAGACCCCACGTGTTAGCCCAAATTAATTTTTGTGCGTCTACATCTAATTCGAACACCATATTTTCTACGATTCGACGGTATTAGTTCGTGTTGACGCCTACTCTAAGTGATAACAGAATTTTGGTAATGCGAGTTTTACGGGATATAAAAAAAAACGTATCGAGTCCCAACAGAAGAATCATCCTGTAACAAAGTTTGTTTTAAATGTTAACTGACGGATTAGGGAGTATAGTGATTAGTACTGAAGGTTCAGCCGTTCTGTTATTGACCTTTTAGATTAGAGAGAGAGAGAGAGAGAGTACCGGGTAGGTAATTTGTGGGCTTTGGTGGGTGGGTTTCTGGTGGTGGTGGTGCTGCTTTATTGCAACACGTCCTTGTTGCATTGTGTAGATTCTGGCCACCTATAGTCTCTAAAAACTGTTTGGAACTTCCACCCTCGTATACTGGTATGCTGTTCCAATGTAGACTTGGGGGAGACAGGTTGTTTTGATGTGTTTCATTACTGCGTGAAATATGGGCTCCACTAGAAATTGGGCTTCGCATCTCAGAGCCCAGATTAAGTGATTATATGGGCTACACCACATTTATGGGCTTTATCATTTGGTAAGCATGTATCAATTTTTTTTTATACATGGCAAGCATGTAGATGAGTTTTAATCCTCCTAGAATTTTGTATACTTTTCTCTATTTCAAATTTCCTGTAACGAGAGTAAAAGTCTCTTCAAACAAAGACAACAATCGCAACCAATTATACTAAACAAATTTTTGTATATTTTTTAATACAAAACATACACGAAGTGACACTCTGAAAATCAGAGGACTTTTTTTTTATCATGATTAGCAAGGCCACTAAGTCTGCCATATGTATTTTTATGGTGCTTGATGCTGCAATTTTCATAGCAAAGTTTCATGGAAGAAACTAATTCTATTACTACGTCTTGTGTCCTTGCATTTTTTTAATTTATATTTAAATTTGTACTCTTTTTTTTTATCTTTGTTCTTATCTATTTCTAACTTCCTTTGAAATTCCTTCCATCATTCAATAGTTTGCGCCCCTTTCACTTCACAGTACAAGGCCGCCTTTGAAAATCAATCTTCCGGTTTCTTATCACTTCGATTTTATTCTTGGAGATTTAAATTGGGCAAGTAAAAGATTTCAACTCCGATATCAATCCATGGCGAACAGAATGGAGTTCAATAAATGGAGGTGCAGAAGGAGGATTAAAAATTGAATTTTTAGTTGAAACATACGCCTCTTGAGTTTAAAGATAGAGTGGATACAATTTTATCGTACAATGGAGAGTGGTGGTTATTGGATCTTTAGGTTTATGGTTTTTGAAGCTATTGCAACCTAATTATATCTTAAAACGAGGAATTATCGATTGATTTACTGAAGTAGGTCGGTCGATTCTTTATTCAACCTACTGGAACTGATAGAGAAGGAGTGTCTAATTTTGTTCCTTATTACGTTGATCGAGTCTTAGTATATTGGAGGTAACCCTAATTTTGGCGTTTGCTCTCAAGTTGTGATGGTCCCCGCTTAGCTGAGTTGTTAGCATATAGTTGACTTGAATCAATAACTCTTCATTTCTTTTTGATTAGTGACATATTGTGCCTAAAAGGAGAGCATTGAACCTTTATGTAGGATTGCGAAGCGAGGTTTAAGATTTAGTTTCAAACTATCTATGGTTCGTGAGAAAATTTCAGTGAGCTTTTATACTATATATTTCTTGACAATCAACTAACCAATAGCATTTTACCGGGAATTTAATTATCATTATGA